>CM062816.1:818441144-819173749 GCA_031772625.1 Pinus tabuliformis | reverse complement strand
TTTCTTTGTCTTGGTGGATGATCTTCTTCATGAAGGATACATGCTTGATACATTTTAGGTAACTGACATTTAATTAGAAAGGGAGGAATTATGGAATAGCTTGGGGTAGCTAGAGCACCTTTTAATCAAATCTCCCCTTTTGCAATACTATTTCCTTCCTGGCTAGTGAGTCAACTTGGTGATAATGGCTCCTTAGCACATTTTGTGCTCATGTTAGAATTGAGGTAATTTTGTGATCAACCAGGCATAGTTTCTTGATCACTAACTTCACAATTATGCTAGAGTCCCCCAAGACAATTTGTTACCATATATGCTTTTCAATTTCCATTGATAATCTTAACCTCTAGAGAAATGAGTAAGCTACTTCATGGTTATTGGATGATTGCATGTACATGTTGTGTTCACTATATAAACATCTGTTGCACTCACACACAGAGTCACATACACTGTCGTGCAAGCATCATCACAGTCGACCAACGATCAATCACAAGTGTCGCGCTTGTCGCTCACATCGTCGATCAGTCATGTTGAGCATGTACGACTGGATGGTTTGAGTCATCTCATCTCTAGTCATGTAAGTGTGTGTTCGCAAGATCACGTATGCATCTTTCACTCGTTCACACACTTAGTCACTTTGTTGAAGTTCTAACGACCTGATTCCCCTCTGACAGTCAGACCATCACCTAGCCATCGACTCGATCGACTGTCACCCAGAACAACGCAGAAGAACTAAGAAAGCCATTTCAAGTTGCACTACTCACAAGCAAATCAATTAACCTTCATGTTGGTCAACCAGAGAGTTTGACCCGTTAGCCACCCCTGGACTGACTCCCCTAAAAAATTGTGCTGAGGTTGTAGACCTTTCCCGTTCTGCTCACTGAGAAAACTGCAAAGACAGGTTGGACAGACACAAAGTGCCCGTCCCTATCCCCCTCATAAATTGCATAGTTTTTCCAATCAACCCTCCAGTCAGTCGGCCGGTTGCTCACCCGAAAAATTGTGTAATTTTAATGAGCAAACCCTCTTCTGCCTAGCAATCCACTCAGCTTAGAAACTACGCAAAGGTGATCAGCAGGCTAATCTCTCAACATCAGTGTAGATTTTCTGGCCAGCCGACTGCTAGTTCCCCTCAAGAATTGCGCAATTTTGGCTACCAAGCTCTAGCAGTTGACTACCAGTTCCCTCTAAGAACTGCGCAGTTTTTATTGACAATCTCCCGGTAGCTGACTACCAGTTCACCTCAGGAACTGCATAGTTTTTGCTTCCATTGACGAAGTGGCTAGCTGCGCGCTCCCTCCAGGAATTGCACAGATTTGGTTGCCAAGCTCTCGCTGCCCACTCATTCCAGAAATTGTGCAGATTTTTCCTACCCAGCCTTCTTGCAGCCTGAACTGTTCCTCTAAAATACTATATAGCTTTGTCCTCCAATTGAGCCAAACCCCGTGGACAGTCACTATCAATCCAGATTTCCCATCTCCATCACCCAATCACTGCTACGTAGCTTTCATCAGCAGTGCCTAGAACCTCCTCCCCACCTCGCAACCTTGTCTCCTCTCTCGGTCACCTGAATCTGAAACAATCATGCATCATGGTAGACTAGGAGGTTTATGGATTTGATGTCATCTCGTCATGAGTGGCTGCAGAGATAGGTACACAAACAAACATGGAATGACGACGAATGTGATGCACAAAAGAAGCACATGCAGAAGGACATGTTCACCAACAGATGAACAAATGATGCATGCATAAAGATGTGCTCGTGAATGGATGATCATGCAAAGATGTGTTCGCGGACGAACTAATGAGAAAATATGCAAGATGTGTTCATGGACAGATGAACAAACGAATATGCACATTTCTCGAACGGATGAACTTGTCGAGCTTCCTAACATACAAGCAAGGAGCAATGTGTGAATGCAACAACAAGCTAAACAAAAACCATCGAAAATTCCGTGCACTTTTCCACGTGGAGGTCAAGCTGTGATACACCATGAGGACATCCACCACTAGTAGCACTGTAGCTCAACATGCACACCAGCAACAACACTAATGTACCAGCACTATCATGTCGAGTCTTGTCATGCGTCATGTCGTCCACATCTCTACTATGGGCCACACTATCAAACAATGTAATGTAACATGGAAGTCCAAGAGACCCACTTGTTGTATGAAGAGTCATGAAAAGTCGAAAAGTCATGGAAGTCAAACAGTCATGAGGGTAGTCGAAAATCCACAAGGTTTAGTTTCTTGTTAAGTTTTTCTCATTTAACCGTGTTTCAATTTCTAATATCATGAAATTACAGGGAAAATTGTTATGCACATGAATTATTTCTATACCAGCCATGAAAGCCAGTTTTGATTATCAGATACTAAAATTGGGGAATATCCCATTGTAGGTATTGACAGTGGAATTCATTCCCTTCATCCTTATCTTTGGTTGCAATTACATATTGAGCTTGGTTCAGATCAAATGGTTAGGCATTTATCGGAGACAGTGGTGGAACAACATGTGCATGTGGATGATCGTCATACTAACTTCTGACGTGGTTGCAACTTTTGAGGTTTTTCTCAACCTGCTAGGACTCAAGGATTAAACATTCTTGATCTCTCCAAAGTCACCTCATGATGATCATGACAATGCTTCTGCAAGTGAAAGTACAGTAGGGGAAGATTTTAGTTTTGATTATGATTCTTCTATATTCATCATCCCAGCAGTGTATGCTTTGTTCAATATATGGGGATTGATAAACGGTCTGGGTGATTCCATGCTTCACGGAAACATATTAATGACTAGTGAACTCTTGTGTGTGAGTTAGATCGTGTTCAATCTATTCCCATTTGTTTGGGTATTATTTAGAGAGGAGATAGAAGTCGGTGCTCTCGGCCTCACAATGGCTCCCTATTCATTTAGAATTGTTGATGCATGTTCTTTTCTTCTACTTCTTTACAATGTTGTCTCAAATGAATTCTACAGCCGATAGAAAAGGTGGTGTCTGCTGCACAGAGAGAGAAATTATATTTGTATTGTATTGTTTGTGCATGTTATATTTTTGGCCTCCCGAAAGTGGCAATGAGTGGGGCCCTTAATTAATTACTTCAAGGTGGAGCTCATGGCGTAAGTACTTTTATTTATTATTCTCCTGTAACAGGCTCTAGTAGCGCACACAATGTAAACATTATGGAATTATATTTACTACAAAAGATGGTGAGAACCATTCATACTTGAGATTTGTAAATTGACATGTTTTCTTCACTAAATGCAGTAAGGGATTGAGACTTTTCATGGCTTCACATGTTTTCTGGACCAAATATTGCTGTTACATATTGAGATTTGTCATGGCTGGTTTGTTAATTCACATGTTTTCTTGACTGATTGGGTATTAACAATGCACTGTGTCGGCTAATATGCATTAAAGCGGATTCTACAACATTCTCCATGAGTCTTGGATTGATCAGCTCCTTATGTTAAGGATGAGTCTATGTTTTCTGTCATGATTATCGAGTGCCATGAGATGCTGACATACCTCTATGCATATATTGTAGTCCTGTCAATCTTAGTGATCATTTAATAACCGACAAGGTTTTGCCATATTATTCCTTGTGTTAGGTGCAAATTCGAACACACAGTCCTTAGCACCCTCATTTTTTGTATGTCATGTTCTATCAATCCTTCCCCAAATTCCTTTGGAAACAACTATTCACTAATTACCCATGCAAAAATACCTCATGCTTAGCACGAAAGTTAACGGAAAAATACAAGGTATGTATGACAGTTTGATTACTGGAGATGAAACAGAATTAACCCTCACCTCACCTCACCCAACAAATTACAAATAATTAACTCTCACCTCTGCCATGGAAGAACATGCAGTGCTATGCTTTTCGACTTGCACAATCTTAACAACTCTTAACAGCTGGGAACTAGTGTTATTACGTTACTATTGATAAGGGGTTTGAACTAGTGTGAAAAGGCAGTGTTATGTCATTTGACGTGCAGAATTTCCATAGTTAGGAACTAATGTTATGACTATGCCATTTCACTTTCAGAATTTCCATAGCTACTCATGTTATATCCTTACCATGGATAAATTTACCATAGCTAAGAATTATAATGTTATTACTATGCCATTTGAGTTGCAGAATTTCCATAACTAGGAACTAATGTTATAACCTTACTATGTATAAATTTACCATAGCTAGGAATTATAATGTTATTACTATGCCATTTGAGTTGCAGAATTTCCATAACTAGGAACTAATGTTAGTACTTATGTTAGAATTAATGTTATCCGAAACATGGGGAGAGAAGAATATTTAAGAGAACCCTTTCCTTGGATAAACATGTAATGATAAGAATATTTTTCATATTTATTATAGGAGAGGAAAGTTCTTTTGGCCAGCTTATCCTGTTTAAGTGAACCTGCCAACAACTTCAATGTAATTTTTCCAATGATTTAATGTGTTTGGAGTTTTCTTGTGACACTTTTTACCTGAATTCCTCATTTTTCTTTAGAGTCATCCAATACATAATTTGGAGATATTGGAATTTTCCAATACATGATTAGGAGATATTGGAATTTTCTTGTGACACTATTTATTTGAATTCCTCATTTTCTTTAGAGTCATCCAGTACATGATTTGGAGATACTACCCCTATTTTCCATATGTAGTGTCCACTCCCATGCCCCAAAGACATGGAAATCCTTTTTCAAAGAAGAGTAAGATATATGTACATTGTTTAAGACCTTAGTTTTTTACTAGGATATGTGTATTTTAAATATTTATCTTTTTCATTTTAGCTATTAATGGGTTTTGTTTAATATTTAATTAGAAATTTAAAAGAAGTATTTTTAATATTACAAATATCAATGGTCAAATATTATCATTCAAGTAAATTATTATATATTTCAATATACTTGTAACTTATTAATGAAAATTTGTCATCTTAGCAACAAATACACATTATTGAATTTCAAAATTGGTAAAAGAAATTTAAAAATGACAATTTACAAACTTATCCTAATAGAACATATACTAGTTGCCTAAGAATGCAATCCTTCTTTCCCCATGAAAATCAAATACGTAATACAACATCATTGTCTAAAAATAAAATATATAAAAAAGTTATGTATGTACACTGAATTTTTGGTCAATGATGCTTCATTGGATTACCCTCTAACAAATAAGAAAGAGTGAAATTCAAGAACCTTCTCATTTTTAACCATCTTGAAGAATTGAAAAATATATAAAGTAGAAAATGTAGGCCTCTAACATTACACAAAATCAAATGTTCACTTGGTGGAACAAAAGCGACTTCCATATCATTTGGAGGCTATCAACATAAAAAACTCCTCAAGAACCATGAGACAGATGATGATGAGTTTCCAAACTTCAAAATGTTGTTTGAATAACATAAAATTGAGTTAATAGGTTTTAACTCATTGCATTATAATTTCATTTTTAGCCACCCTTTTAGTATTAGAAATTCTTTCATAGGAACTCATATTTTCAATTATGCACAACATAGAGAGCATGTAGCAATGACGAATACTAAATCTCTCTCAGTGTACTTTTTTTTTGCCAAATAAGAAAGACTTCCAAATCTAATTTCTATAAAATTACATACTTGGTTTGTTTTGTACTCAAATTTAATACCTACATATGTGTATTTTAAATATCTAACTTTTTTTGGTTTTACTCCTTAATGGATTTTGTCTAATATTTAGTTAGAAATTTAAAAGAAGTATTTTTAATATTTCAAATATTAATGGTTAAAATTGTACAATTCATGTAAATTAGTATATATTTCAATATACTTGCAACTTGATAAATGAAAAAATGCAATTTTAGCAACAAACACAAATATGTAATTGAAGGTGGAGTTCATGGCGTTGGCCTTCAACAAATTGTTTTCAAAATGTACTTTTATTTATTCTCCTACAACAGGCCTGAGTAGCACACATAATATAAACATTATGGCATATTTACAAACAATGGTGAGAGCTATTCATACTTGAGATTTTTCATGTCTGGTTTGTTAATTGACATGTTTTATGTACTAAATGTTCTTAGGGATTGAGATTTTTCATGGCTTGACATGTTTTTTGGACTAAATGATATTATGTATTGACATGTTTTCTTGACCAAATGTTGTTACGGATTGAGATTTTTCATGGGTGGTGAAGAAGAAGAAGAACAAAATCGTTGGAAAAAGTAAAGTTTAACCACTTATTAACCCATTCCAATATATCAACATTTGCATGCACATATACATGGTCCAAAGCCCACATCCCTGTGTTCCTTATGGCTTACAATGTTTTCGTAAGGGAGAGGAAAACCTCACATTTGATAAGGGGCCATTGGAGATCTCCCTTGAACAAGTGGGAACAATCCATCCACAAAAATGTTGGGATCATCAATTTTATTTCCAAAATTACACATAACTACCATCTTGACATTAATCCCCATTTACTTATGCATTTTTCATAGATACACTCAAAATAACACCAAAGAAATATAATGTCAACCATTCTTCCAAACTGATATTCTCATCAATGAAAATGGATGGATAGTCACTACTATAAACATGCTAAGAATCAATGCCCAAATAAAATACATACCAATTTTTCTTTGTTGGTTTAATCAAAAAATTCAAAACTAATTGAAAGAAATAATGTCTTTCCCATCATAAAGATACAATTTCATTCGCTTAAAATTTTACTACAAACACAAAGCTAAAATTTATAAACAACCACAACTTTTTACCAAGAACAATGCCTTTAAAACAACTTCTTGAGTCTTATCACAATGGGTCAAAAATGTCACCCCATAGAATTTGAAATTGAATGGAGGGGATAGCATCCCATTGTGATGACCACTACGTTGTCTCAGGAGGAGACAACCCATACCTCTTATTTATCCAAAATATTAATACTTAACAGTAAGAAAAATTACCAACATTCAAAATAAGATAGAGTCTCAAACATCAAACCTAGACCTAAACAAAAACTCTATCTTATCACCCCCTCCCAAAAACTTAAACCGCAAAAATTTAAAATATCACCCGACCACCCTAAAAAGCCAACAAAAAAGACACCAAAACTTCAAAAAAGATACGAGGTGCCATGAGGAGGAAAATTGCCAAGTCCCTAGCCTAGCCATTTCACCCAACAACGTACACATGATGGACAATTTTTGGTTTTGAAATCCAAAGCATTACAGTTTCAATCTGCATGATTCATTGATTTAAAAAAAAAGGACTCTTTTCCAGTTTATTTTCCATATTTCATGTGAAACGCGAGGATTTTTTGGCTCTAGCTTTCTTATTATGTTTATTGTCTTATTTATATTGAATTTAAAACATTTTCGAGCTCTTCTCAATGGATTTTGGCAGTGCATGCTTTGATTTTATTTCCCACTATTACATAGATAACCACAAAACTCTGGAACCTCGCTCCTTTTTATTTCAAAATTTTGTCAATGGAAATTAAATCCAATTAACTTGTTTGATTTGAACTTTTATCAATGCATAAACTTAGACTAAATAGAAAAATTAGACTTGGCTAAAAATATGACAATATGGGTGCCACGTAGTTCAAACCATGTCCTTATGTTAGAAAAACGAGACTCGCTAAAAATATGCTAATCTGAGTGCCCTAGAGTCAATGCCATGCCCTTTTAGTAGAATCCAAGACATTTTAAATTATTATTTTGTCTTCTTCTATTTGCAGTGTTGGTTCTAATAAACCTAGTCACAACAGGTCATAAATAAAGGTTGAAAGTCGAAATACCCCCCAAAGAAACACAAAAAAGGAAAAAAATAAAATAACAACAGGAAGTTTTTTGAACCTCTACAAATGCAATAAAAAAATTTTAAACATTGTTATGCTTTAATTTTTACTGGACACTTCCATTTGACTATTTTTCCAAGCACTCTCTCTAAATTCCCGATGGATTTTTTTTTCAATAGATCATTGTACCAAATGTGATATTCCAAGCACTATATCCCTTGAAGACACTTTTAACGAACTTCTGGTTTTAGGTTGAAAGAACTTATACAAAAGTGTTGATATGAAGTAGTATATATCCTGATTTTATTTTCCAGTAAATGACACTTGTTTTGGTAATAATAGAAGCTATGACCTATATTCATGATAGAATGTTTTACAAATGTGGAAGTAGAAGGATTGCCCCTAAAGCAGCTTGGACATGACTTGGATATTAAAATTGTGACCTTGTTGGCGATTGCAAACATTCTAATTAATTTAAATTCTACCCATATCCCCAAGTTTGAAGTCCCCTTAATTGCATGACATGATGGTGTTCAAAGATAGATTCATTCCTCCTCAATTTTGGTTCAATAGAAAATCAATTGCTTGTAGAAAAATAAATGTATGCAGTATCGCAAAGTGATGGGAAAGATAATGTTGGTTCATTTGTTTTTCAACTGAAGGAGTTGTTCCCATTGGTTTAGGAGTAGCTCTAACTAGGCATTATGGTTGGGAAGTCTATGGATGGCCTTATTACGAGAGTGTTGAAGAATATTTGTTGCAATACAGAGGGGTTTTGGCTAACAACAATAGGAGGAGGAGGAGGTGTGGATATCCTAGTAAAATTGTTAACAAATGGGCATTATATTGCTAAATCAAATTCATGATGTTTTCTCCTTACTAGCATGATGTCAGTATACGAGTTTGTTTGCTCCCACACTTTGCAAGTTGGAGCTACTAAACAACTTATGATTTTTCAACCTGGAAATGAAATCTCAATTTGAATAGAGGTTGTTGGTGCAATAAAAACTCGTTTTTGGAGTTTAAGGATGCAAGAAGTGATACTCTAAATGCTAAAGGTATTTCAAGTTTGAAAAGTGTAATAATTACTTGTTCAAAAGAGTTGATGCAAGGAAAATTCCCACAAGCATTTCAAGAAAATGTAATGTGTAATATGGCTAACATATCAGGTGGACTATCTTTAGTAATTTCAAGTCCTAGGGAAAGTGTTTAGCCTTTCGCATCACATTCTCAAATTGTTGATATAATTAAGCCTTAGCTTTAGCCCCCATGGTCATTGAGGGGAGTGAGAAACACTCAATTTCGGTAATTCCGGTATTTATTAAACCATTATTGACTAACCAATTCAAGGCTCAATTATCTTTCTTGTTCAAGAACATACGATAGAAACATTTATTATCTTGTAAAGTAATAGGCACTTAATTAACAAGCTCCAAAATGTAGAAACAATGTGTTTTCTTGTGGGATTAATCACAGTGGCTGAAGATGATGTTTAAGAGGAGCTCATAAGGTCTCATGAAATTATTTGCCACAGTGCAAGTAATTTTTTGAATGAAAATGATAGGGAGAGGATTGGACCTCACTGCATTTCCTACATTGTTATTATTACAAGTCACTTTAACACTATGAATATGCATGATGCATATAGGATTAAGAAGGAAAGGTTAGAAAGAATGCCACAAAGTAAATGAAAGATTTTAGGAATCGAAGATGGTGAGTAACATCCAAGAGTGGAGGTGCAATCTTATTCATCCTCCTCCTTAGATCTATGAGTCTATATCTAAATAGAGTTTGTATTTGGGCAATAGAAAACAAACATTCTTTACATAAAGGATGCATAAAAGAGGCATTATTTCCAAGGGGAAGGTAGAATCTCCATAGTAAGATTACTATTGGGAGTGACCACTGAAGGCATATTACGCTTTGATACAAACTTTCAAGTTATGCCTTTCCAAAAAATGGGCAAAAGATTAATTATCTTTGTAGAAGAAGGTGGGACGTCGTTTCCAGCAGAAGTCTTCAATTAGAATCTTCACATGACAACGTGTACAATGTGATTCCATTCTGAATGTGGATGACAAGGTGAGCATCAGAAGATAACATTATCAATCCACATAGATGTTCACAACTACCTTATGTAGTTCCCTATACAACTAAACATATGCTTGAATTTGAGAGCAATTTGACATCCACGTAATGTGCTTAGTTAAGGACTAGTTTCAAGGATGCTAGGATTGTCCACATTTGAAGTTTCATAGACTAGTTGGTCTTGTACATGCTAGTCAATCTAGTATTGGTATCCCCTCATTGAATTTGTAATGCACAACCACAGATGTAACAACACATTGTCTGTGTATTTGATATCTATGCCTTGGGATATGGCATCTGTTTTTGGTCCCAAAGGAATGCCCCCTAGACTTCTGGAAAACCACAGCATACTGCTAAGTTTCTAACTATTTTCATCAAAAGAAGAATGTTTTTCCTTTCCAATTTATGTTATATCACTCTAACTGACTACACAATGAAACTACTAGTAAAAATTATACACGTACGTCAAAATTGGTAAATATTATTCTGTATCTCTACATGTAAATTGCAGAGACAAAACAATCCAGATGTTATAACAATATTAACAGATATAATCACACTAGCCATAAAAAAAAAAAGAAATAGTAGCACTATACAACAAAAAATAGCTACAATATTGGCTAAATTAAGCAATAAAGGTTTATGTCTTACAAATTCCCAAGTAGTGTCAATAGAATTCATTCACTCGGAGTGCTGACACTTGACTGGCTTGCCTACCATAAGATCCTGATGAAGCTTTGACAAGACAATATATTAACTCAAGCATAAAATATAATAATATTGCAATTAATATGATAACGGACTGCATGTCTTGTTTAAAATAGAATCAAAACTTTTAAATGGAGCCAGAGAAAGAAAAAAATAATGAAAATGGTTAACATCCACCAGAACATAAATGACTGAATGAAAGACATATTTATCGGTTTTGATGGGTCAAAATAGGTGTCGATAGGTATCATTCATATCAAATAACAATGGAAGATCCCAAAAAAACCTGGCGCAAATATCGAACAGAACAATTTTGTATATGTAATTAGACATTTTTTAAATCTATAGAAGCAGCCATCATGTCCTGAGCATTAGGGTGAATCTCATGAAGAATATAATTTATCCCAAGCCAATCCTGAGATCTGCAAATATGGATTTTGAATAAGATATTGGTTGGAAAAGAAGATATTAATACAAACCAAAGACCATGACGTGATGAAATAAACACCATTTCTTCCTCTTGATTCATAAAGAGTAAAATGCAGTTAATTGTTACATAATCTAGGTCTATTCTAGAGAGACTGGGGATGGAGGATTAGATAGCCCTTCTACATCTGTGTGACTAAGGATCTTTCATGTTTGTGGCATGCCTAGAAACCCCACTGAAATTGCCCGTCACTTGGACAAACAATTGATGGCCAAGGATCCTATGGCCTACTAGTTGACAAGGTACCCATCCACCTAAAAATAACATTCTTATAAGCACAAATTTTGGAGATAGATTCTACTACTAGAAGGGTCAGTGGTCAAGAGAATGGGGATGGATTTGGCTTGTGATTTGTGTCGCAAGGATGAAATGGAAGCTACAAAAATATTTATTTTGGACGTGGTATCAAGCTGATTTTGATTTCTTCAGCCCTACCCTACCTTCGTGGAAAGGTCCTCTTATGGGTGAGACTTGGATTGTTCATAACAATTGAAAATCTCTATGGCATCTAACACAAGTTATTGTTATTGCCTTTCTGCCGAAGCATCATTGTAAAGTTATTATTTTGGACCCCTCTTCTTTTAGCATAGGGGATTTTAGAAGCTTTAAACAGGATTTGGCTCTGCTTATGAGATTCAAACTCTGTCCATGTCATGATGTTGAGTCTCTCTCTTGGTGTGCGAGTTCATGTGCTTTTCCGTTTTGGAAATTTTTAAGGAAGGATTTTTATAAAATCAACAGCTATCACATTGCATGTGAGAAGGAACTAAGAATGAGGTTGTTATCCCTCTGAAGTACTTCCGCTTTGTTGTAATCTGGAATATTGGGGAATTTGCATCTATAACTACAAATTTCGTATGACACATGTTATGGCTAGATGATTCATGAGTTGCATGTTATCATGTGAAAACTAGATGGGTTGTTCATTCATTCAAAGGCTCACTACCTAATCATATTTGCTTATAATCTAATGTTATAATTTTCCTTCATCATTCTATGATTGAAATTATCTTTTGGATACATCTTCATAATGTCGATGGTGCATCTTATAGAAGGGCCCTCATGTACTCTCATTAACCTAAAGGATCTAATTGGACTAGTCGCAATACATCAGTGTATGGCATGTATACAACTTCTCCAAATAAATTCAAACCCTCTTTGTTTGTATTACTTGATTTCATAGCCCTTGGTTTAGCCTCTGCTAGAAAATAATCTTCAGGAATTGTAGAGATGCCAATAAAGAAAGACCACCCTCCATGCATCTGCCTGCTTCCTGCTGTAATTCCAAAAGGTAAGGAGGGGTAGTGATAGGGTCATGGAGGGACAAGTGGCTCGGGATATGGTTGACAAAGAAGAAAGGTTGCATCACCAAGTACCTTGTGTATTTTCTATCTTGATTTATTAAAATATAATTCCAATCTTAATTTCATTTCAAATTTCAAGTTTCCTACTAATTTCATAAACTTCCTTCATGTTCGAGATATGATTCCCTGTTGCTTCCTACTGTAATTCCAGAGGGTAACCAGGGGTAGTGATAGGGTCAATGAGGGACATGCAGCTCAGGATATGCTAGTTAGAGCAGAAAGACTACATCATCGAGTACCTTGTGTCTTTTCTATCTTGATTTATTAAAATATAATTCCAATCTTAATTTCATTTGAAATTTCAAGTTTCCTACTAATTTCATAAATTTCTAGCATGTTTGGGATACAATTCTCTGTTGTGGCCCATTCATAAGAGAGTTCTTGAGAAGCACCATTTATAAATAATTCAATGCTTCCATAGCTTAAGACTCTTGTTTACAAATATTCTGTCATTGGGTATTGTGACAAACAAAAAAAGTGAAGGCAAAGATGAAATTTTTTAACAACTCCCCACTTCCATAAAAAAGTTCCACCTAAATTTGAGGACTATTTAAAACTAATATTCTAGATTTGAAACAGAACATGCTAATTTGTTTGCAAACAATATATCACAAATTACTTCAAAATATCAAGGCAAAGATTGCATGTATAAACTTTATGCCAGTACCATGCTAAATTTGTCAAAATCATATAATGATGTCTAAGACAAGTCAATTATGAGTTCTGAAATCATATCCTTCGAAATTTATTATCGCATTCCTCTGCTGTCAAATAAATTTTCACTTCCTATCCTCTACAATCAAGAATAGTTTTAGTTATGGCACAATTTTCATCTGCTAGAATTCATCCTATCATAGTATGTATCCATGTATTTTGTTGCAGTACATCTATTCTTGAAGATCAACATACACAACAAAATGCATAGGCAGGAAGTAGTTTACCTTAACCAGAACTGGATGCAAGACTTATCTTTGTGCACTTGCATGTGATCACCATCAAACTTGCACTCAACAGTAATTTCTTTCCCTTTCATCTAAAACATGGGACAAAATGATCAGAATGCCTAAAAATCCAATATATAGTGGAACAAAGTTAAAACAGAGAATTTATACATTTTAATTTTGTATAAACACAGTTTGTATTTGGGCAATAGAAAACAAACATTCTTTACATAAACGATGCATACAAAAGGCCTTATTTCCACGGGGAAGGTAGAAATATCCATAGTAAGATTACCATCGAGAGTGGCCACTAAAGGCATATTACGCTTTGATACCAACTTTCAAGTTATGCCTTTCCAAAAAATGGGCAAAGGATTAATTATCTTGGTAGAAGAAGGTGGGATGTTGTTTCTAGCAGAAGTCTTCAATTAGAAACTTCACATGACAACTTGGACAATGTGATTCCATTCTGAATGTGGATCACAAGGTGAGGATTAGAAGATAACATTGCTAATCCACATAGACGTTAAAAGCTACCCTATGTAGGTCCCTATAAAAATAAACATACGCTTGAATTTGAGAGCAAATTTACATGCAAGTAATCTACTTAGTTAAGAACTAGTTTCAAGGATGATAGGATTGTCCACATTTTAAGTTTCATAGATTAGTTGGTCTTGTACATGCTAGACAATCCAGTATTGACATCCCCTCATTGAATTTTTAATGCACAACCATAGATGTAACAACACATTGTGTGTGTATTCGATATCTATGCCTTGAGAGATGGCATCTGTTTTTGGTACCAAAGGCATGCCCCCTAAGACTTCTGGTAGATCACAGCTTACTGCTAAGTTGCTAACTATTTTCATCAAAAGAAGAATTTTTTTCATTTCCAATTTATGTTATATCACTATAACTGACTACACAATAAAACTACTAGTAAACATTATACACGTACAACAAAATTGGTAAATATTATTCTGTATCTCTACATGAAAATTGCAGAGACAAATCAATCCAAATGTCATAATACTATTAACAGATATAATCACACTAGCCGTAAACAAAAAATAGCTACAATATTGGCTAAATTAAGCAATAAAGGTTTATGTCTTACAAATTCCCAAGTAGTGTCAATAGATTTCATTTGCTTGGAGTGTTGACACTTGACCGGCTTGCCTACCACAAGATCCTAATGAAGCTTTGACAAGACAATATATTAACTCAAGCATAAAATATAATAAGATTGCAATTAATATGATAACGAACAACATGTCTTGTTTAAAACATAAGCAAAACCTTTAAAAAGAGCCAAAGAAAGCAAAATAATGAAAATGGTTAACATCCACCAGAACTTAAATGACTGAATGAAAGACATATTTATCAGTTTTGATGGGTCAAAATAAGTTCTGATAGGTATCATTCATATCAAATATCAATGGAAGATCCAAAACAAACCTAGCATAGATATTGAATAGAATGACTGTGTAGATGTAAATAGACATTTTTTAAATCTACAAAAGCAGCCATCATGTCCCGAGCATCAGGGTGAATCTCATCAAAGATAGAGTTTTCTCCCAACCCAATCCTGAAAACTGCAAATATGGATTTTGAATAAGAGATTGGTTGTAAAAGAAGATATTAATACAAACCAAAGACCATGACCTGATGAAATAAACACCATCTCTTCTTGCTGATTCGTAAAGAGTAAAATGTAGTTAACAGTTACATAAGTCAGGTCTGTTCTGGAGAGACTGGGGGTGGAGGATTGGGTAGCCCTTCTACATTTGTGTGGCTAAGGATCTTTCATCTTTGTGGTATGCTTAGACACCCCATTGACATTTCCCCTCACTTGGACAAACAATGGATGGCCAAGGATCCTATGGCCTGCTGGTTGACAAGGTACCAGTCCACCTGAAAATAACATTCTTATAAGCACAAAGGTTGGAGATAGATTCTACTACTAGAAGGGTCGGTTGTCAAGAGATTAAGGATGGATTTTTCTTGTGCTTTGTGTCGCAAGGATGAAATGGATGCTGCAAAAATATTTATTTTGGACGTGGTATCAAGCTGATTTTGATTTCTTCATCACTACCCTTCTTTTGTGGAAAGTTCCTCTTATGGGTAAGACTTGGATTGTTCAGAACAACTGCAAATCTCTATGGCATCTAACATAGTTGATTGTTATTTCCTTTCTTCTGAAGCATCATTGTAAAATTATTATTTAGGACCCCTCTTCTTTTAGCCTAGGGGATTTTAGAAGCTTTAAACAGGAGTTGGATCTGCTCATGATAGTCAAACACTGTCCATGTCATGATGTTGAGTCTCTCTCTTGGTGTGCAAGTGATGGGAATAAGACCACAAGAAATAGAACCCAGTTCAGGGAGGTCACCAACCTGTCCAGTAGTCAACCATGAGCTAGACGCTTAATTTTTGTGCATTTGTGCCTCAGACTAGTCGAATTGGGCATACCTGAGATAAAAGCAAACAATTGTGTGAGTGATATGATTGAAAAATGAAATTGACTAACGATCCGTGTGAACATAGTGCGGCCCATAAATCCTACATGATGAATCAAAGAGAAAAGGGTCATAACAATAATTAAAACAATTAGACACCATAAATGGATTTTCATAACTACCCAGGTAGTACTGACCTGAGTTCAGGAAAGTGCCTAACCAAGGAGAGATGGAATAACGAGGAAGTTTGTGTATTCCTCTGTCAATAGAAGGAAAAAAAAATAATTAGCCATAAGTAGATGTTAAACATTGCAGGGAAGAAAACATTGGAGTTCATGGATATAATGAATAAACAAACACAGACTAAATATATTACCTACTTCGCCTGGGGTGGTAGCCTAGTAGAGTCGTCACAGGGATTATCTGTAGTCTGTTATACACCAAGGGTAGATGGAGACCAGGTAGCTATCCACGAGAGTCCAACATCGTGACAATAGTCGAACCCTCCTCTCCACTTCTGCGTTATAGATTGCAACAAGAATGACATCCTCAATGCAGAATATAAGAAAACAAGGGTAGGGTTTGTTTAGGACAATCTAAACCGTAGATTGAGCATAGTGCATCTAGGTGATGAGAGGCTTGCTTTCCAACTAAATGCTTGGGTTGTGTTCCCACTGGACAGGTGTAAAACATATAGGTCAGCAGAAATAAATGACAAAATAGTTGGTATGGAGGTAGTACGCATCCCGTTGGGTTCATGGTACAAATTAAATAGATACAAAAACTATGTATTAAAGAGAGAGCAGTAGATGTGGGTGAGATACGGAGGGTATTTAGGGTAGTATACATGTCATTATTTAACAAGAGGGGTTGCACGGTAGCTAGTCCCTGCCCTATGTTATTGTTGGTTCAAGTTGTATTTGGCACAAGTAGCATAGCAAGCAAAAACAATACTAGCTAGCTAGCTTTTATACTTGCAGGTTTGTGCTCTTTGTTCTCATTGTGTTGCACCAATTAAACCAATGGAAGCACCACTAATAGTAGAGTAAGAAGCAAGGGTTATAGTACCTATTGCATGACCCATTCGAGAGGTTGTGAAAGAGACAGTTTCTCAAGATAGAGAGTCTTTACAGTTCTCACCATGGTCCAAGCTCTATGCTATGAACCATGAACCTAGTACTTTGAACATTGAAGTCCCTGTTTTTTTCATGAACCAACCATCTTACATGAGCAACTCCTTTATTAAACCAGAGGGCTTTTATAAGACTAACGAAAATGAGGAACTATGTTATAAGAACATCTGTATGCCCGGGTCTTAGAGAGGTATACAGATATTTTTAACACCCACTAACAGCAGAGTAACTACATTGCCCCAAAAATATCCAATATACCTTTAGTGAGTTCAAGATAATGAATGAAATCACAAAAAGGGAGGCCGCTAGAATCTTGAAACCCTTGAGTTTCATGTCCATAGTACTTGCCTGATCAACAGAGAAATTTTGCAGTTGTGCAAGGCAACATTATGTCGTAATTGTACTCGCGAAAATGGGTAACATTCTCAGCATTGATTTTTTTTCCTCTACTTGCGTGACTGTGTAAAGTTTCCATTGACTTATACAGTTGAGATCCTTCAATCTAGTGTTGTTGTCAAGGATAGCTTCATTGTCCAAAACCCTGAACCAATACGACAAACCTTATACGCATTAGGTATAGATTTTGTAAAACAAAATTACGTTGCAATTCATACAACATTCACAAATAATTATTTTCCTGCTACATTTCTCATAACCAGTTGTGCAATTTAAAATTTATCTCCCCTCTTAAGCTAAAAGTTGATGTAGTTGATCGTTTATTTTTTTGGTTTAGTTATATGCAAAGGTTTTATAAAAAAAATTGCATTGTTATATGCGAAGGTTTTATAACAATTGCGATTACATTTAAAAAGGTATTTTTATCAGGGTAGATTTAGGAATATCTAGGAATCCAATGGATAGCAGAGTGGTTGAAAAATTGATCCACTACGAGAGCTAGTTCCCTCTATAAGGTTCTCTTAATGATGAAGTTGTGGATACTTTTAGGAAGGTAGGTTGGCTTGATTTCTTTGATAAGTTGGAAGGATATGATGATGCAGTAGCACTGGAGTTTGCCCAGAATTCCTAACATCCCCAAGAGCAAGACTCTAAAAAACATGAATTCTACACGACTTTTAGGGGATTCAAGATCTTTGTAAATAAAGAATTTCTCAGTGAAGTTATTGGAATTCCTAGGGGACAACCTTGGGAAAAGGATGATAGAGTACTCAACCTCAGAGCCAAGACCAACCCTTTCGGATCCTATGATAAGTATGAAGAAAACAGAGATGGGGTGAAAAGGGAGTCTCTTCCATATGAATGGGAAGAGATAGCATATCATTTCATTAAATATTGAACTTGTGAGGGAAGGCTAAGCATTGTATATTCTTACTATTTTCGAATTTTGCATAAAATTCGAACCCTGAGCCATCAAAAACCATAACAAAGGATAAGTATCCCCCATTTCCTACTGCATTCCCGATAATAAATGTGTGTTAGAATTCAAAAGGGGAAATTGGATGCTATAGCACATCATTGCCTATTTAAGTTGATCATTTGTCATGAGTTATAGTAAAAACTCCCTCTTCTATCATGGGACCAATTTGTCTCTTCAGGGTTAGGGCATTATAAAATCTAAGAAATAGAACACCCCACAACACCTCCTTTAGTGAGAGTAGAGGGTCATAAAAGTGGGAAGAAGTCTCGTCAGAAAGAATCCAAAAGGAAAAGGGCAGTAGTTTCAGATGAATAAATTGATCATACATTAATCCATCTATCAACTCAAGGCTTTACACCCCAAAGATCCAAGAATCCCAAGACTTCAGTTTTGGTAGTTCAAACGCTCAGGAAAAGAAAAATGATTCTTCAAGCGACACAAAAAATGTCAACCTGATGACCAAACAAACTCAGTTCATACATTATCTATTCATAAATGCAAATTGACCATTAGATTGAAGTACAATAAGAACTCAACAAATCATATCAATTAGACCATGTTAAATAAGGACCACAACCAAATGTAGATTAAAAAAGAAAGTGAAATTTGGGCAATTCTCGAACAAAGTAGCTTGAAAATTGACCGTGTGAAAATAAAATGACATAACACAACTAGAATCTGAAAACTTTGAACTATTGTTTATTGGGAGTGAAAAATCATGTGCTTAATTCCATTATGAACAGAAATTATGATAAGGACTCAGTAACAAATCATATCAAGTGCAAAATCTTGTGCTTAATTGCGTTATGAATAGAAATTATGATAACAACTCAATACCAAATCATATCAATTAGACCATGTTAGATAAGGACCAGTTCCAAATGCATATTAAGGAAGAAAGTGAAATAGGATCAATTCTGGAACCAGCTACCTCAAAAATTGACCAAATTGAAAATAGAATAGTGGTACAGGATTTGAAACTGAATAATTTGAGATATTGCTTATTTGGAGTGCAGAGTTATGTGCTTAGTTGCACTATGAAGAGAAAGCAAGCAAGGAGTTCCCTTTTGTACAAGAGATGTTGCTCTGTCTCTAGTTGTAGGCTTTGTACATAAATTTCAGTTCTATTTCAGCCTGGTCTCTAAACTGGCAATATCCACACTATATTTTCCACTCTATCACCTAACATTAAATATTAATTAACTCTTAACCATAAGTAAGGATCCCTTTCAATGCAGCGTCCTAACTCTCTAGGTTGTGGCAAAACCTCCATAACAAAAAAACTACCAAAATGATAAGAATGGAAAACATAAAAGTTGGTGCAAACAAGAAATAAAAAACAACAGAACCTCTCACAAAAGCACTCATATTTGGAATTTTAAACATACAATTTAGAAATGCATGTCTGCTTCTCTATATAGAAAATGTCAAGAATACTATAAGAATAGTGTGGCCATGTCGAAAAGACAAGTGTGTTAGCTTTTGAAGAATCTAAGCGGCAACGAAGTTGATTAGGTTAGCTCACAAACACAATCTGTGGGGTGCAATGTGATTGAAAGATCAAACATACAAGCTACCTGCCAATCTGTCCAAAAAAGCCCTCTTTCAAATGGTGTTATCTAGATCCTTTCAATGAGATGCCTTACAGAATTGTTCCACACAACAAATTACTCACTTCGTGTTGGATATGTGCTGAATGGTGAATAATGTCCATGGTTTGTTGATGGGATGCACACTATGACATCTATACCCAATGAAAAATGGATATTTGGCCTCCTCTGCCACTATCGTGGTTTGCACATAGGAATTTTGAAAATCATCAATGATGTGTCACACTTTTGAGCTCACACATATTTTTAGATACAATTAAGTTATAGTACATTGGTTCAACAACAAAGAGAGGCAATGAATACTCTTACTAGAGGCATGAAAGGTACCTTATAACTCAAGTGTTTGGTGAATTACTTATGTCACTAAGATTGAGGACATTTCCTGTGGTGCCAAGTCCACTGCTACCCCATCTCCCAAACTAGTCTAGGGTGTGGGCAAACAATTAGTGTGCATTTGAGCTCTGAGTGTTCGAAATTACACATTGATTAATAATAATAATAAAATTGCTCACTTCATATTTAGTGCCTCCGTGTGAGACAAAGCCAACTAAAACCTCCTTTTTGTTAACCATGCTTTATCATTAGATAGGAAGATTTACCAATGGTCCGCTTTTGTCAAACTCCACCACCCATAAATTGTCAACTTCTAGCAAATCAGCAAGAGGATCAGCCATCGTTTATGACCCAGTTTTCTAGCTATGTTTGTAGCACGTTGTTATGGTTTAGGTACAGATAGGTTTGGAAGAATATTTATATGCATGTATTTGTTGTTATGGTTGTTATCTCTTTTATTTTTAACAATTTGTATTTAAGTATGAAGGAGAAACTTGTTTTAGTTTGTAATTTTCTTATAAGGATAGGGATTGTGTAATGAAGAAGGGTTGGAAATTTTTGGCAGGACCTTGATACATTTTTTTTTTGTACACGTTTTGATATTAATTTAAAGTATTGTGATCGGTGTTATTTGTTCAGTGATGGTTTTCCGGTCTGTCTTCTAGTACTTGTTTGTCATTTCTTTTGTTTCGCAATCTTCGCCATATGTCTTTTACATTTTGGAAGTTAAGTTATTAAAAATGAACTCTATTTATCAGCTCAGGTTTACCATTTCCAAAGTGTCATATGTTTTCAACTTAAATATCTTTAACATAATTCATCATTTGCTCTATTTTTGGTATTTACATCTATGATAGCTAAATGAGAAATTGTCTAAGAAAGTTGCCGGTGTATTTTGTTCATATAGCTTGTAAGCAATAGCTTGATGTCAAATAGACTCCATGCCCAATGGTTTTTCATGTCTTTTCTAGACCAATTTTATATAATCCAATCAGATGTAGTGAATGCATTGAGTACATAATAAGTTAGATTTGAATAAATAAAATAAGTTTTTTAATTAAAATAAATTTTTTAAATAATTTTTAATATTGATCGAAAAACAAAATATTTTAATTTAAATATATAATTATTAATAAAATATATTTCTAAATATATAACTAACTTAAAAAAAATCATACAACTAATAATATTTTGATTAGTTTCTAACTGAATTATTTTGACATCACTGAGAGAAAGGACGTGGTTAGAAAATGTAAGCAAATCTTTTTAATAAAATCTAAATCTAAATTTAAAATTTTGGCTTTTCAAAAAATTAAAAAATTATTCAAAATAGTTTGAGAAGTTTTAACTAATACTTTCCACAATGAATGGCCAAAGTTATGAACTAAAATTTCGCTGCTAGTAGAACAGATTTGTATTCTTTAATAATTTTAGCCCAACAATGCTTTCCACATTACCCAGTCCTCCTCCTCTTTGCATTCCTCAGTACCCAGTCCTCCTCTTAATGCGTGGCACGCAGAGTATGGACATTAAACTATCACTTCGAATGTGTCAAGTTGTACTTTTTCAGAAAGAAAAAGCTGATTATATTTATATGAAGGATATAATGTTCAAAATTTACATCATGTGTACTCTTAATTAAGAGAATCATGGGAGCATCCAGTGAAATAGCAGGGAGGAAATGACTGATACATTGAGATCTGGGAGATTACCAAAACATAACTTGAGCAGATGAGAACCAGAAAGTATATGGTGTACAGTAAAACATCGTGTATCCCATCCAAAAATCAAGAAAAACATTCACATAAAGATCATAGACCTGTTCAAGAAAACCCTGTTATGAGTAAGAGAAATGAAACTAGAAGTCCGACATATTAAACTCCTGGATATGATAGCTTATTCCCTCAAAAAGGACCTGCAAAAAACAAGAACCAATAGCCTCTTGTAGTCCTGCTTTAGACAAAAAATCTGCCATATAATTTTTGTCTCTACGAATATGGTGAATAGAGTTATCATCCATGGAATCCCATTAGTATCTAATCCTACCCATCCGGCCATTCAAGTGAGATGCTGTGATATGAGGCTAGCTGTAAACTAGCGGTACTTTATCAAATAAATATATGATAATCAAATACATTCATTTATCAAATACAAATAATAATCAAATGCAATCCAAGTGCTTATTATTCATCATAGTCCAAATTTATGAATTTTAATATTAAATTTATTCATTATAGTTCAAATTTATGATTTTTAATATTAAATTTATTTATCATAGTCTAAATTTATGATTTTTAATATTAAATTTATTCATCATAATCTAAATTTATGATTTTTAAGCAATTCAAGTGCTTATCATTCACCATTGAAAAAAAACACAATATTAAATAATATTTAATATTTATGAAAAGAAACAGAATATTTTAATTCAAATATATAATTATCAATAAAATATATTTCGAGCTAATTTTAAAAAACCAATAAATTTTACAATCCTAGTTTAGTTCCTAACTGAATTATTTTAAACATCACATCACTGGTAGAAAACCAATAAATTTTACAATTGTAGTTTAGTTCCTAACTGAATTATTATATCACTTGTAGAAAAGAGGTGCTTAGAAAACGTAGGGTGCCCTTTTCAATAAAATCTAAATCTAAATTTAGAATTTTCGCTTTTCAAACCATTTTAAATTTAGATTTAGATTTTATTAAAAAGGGCAGCCTAGTAACATCATCAAGCCCTAAGTGCTTATTCACCTTCTGCATCTCGAGTAATGGCGATGGCGTACAATATTGCAGACGGCGGCTATGAATCTTTCCCTTTTCACAATACCATTGAAGTTAAAGGCCGTAACAGAGGCAAACTCTGTGCTCTGTTTTATTTGAGCTGTATAGTTTATTTCTTTTACCACAGATTCTTCGGAACGGACTGGAAGGCTGCCAATGCGTTAGAGTTTGTGGCGCTTTTCTGCGAACTTTTCTTTGCTTATCTTTGGGTTCAAAATCAGATTATGACCTGGTTTTTCACAGTTCGATACACTGATCCTGAAAGGCTTTGTCGAAGGTAATGCACTGCAATATTCATCAATTTCTTTCTTTATTATGTATGTGCTCAGAACAGAATTGTTGTTTGAACTTTGAAGAGAATTTTGTGATCAGAGTGTACTGTATAAATATAATATACTTGATTTAATGCAGTTATGGTTATGCAAACCTGCCTCCTGTGGACATTTTTATCACTACCGTGGATCCATGGAAGGAGCCGCCGCTTATTCTTGTGAATACTATTTTATCAGTCTTATCAGTGGATTATCCCTTTGAGAAGATATGTTGCTACGTCTCAGACGACGGGGGTTCTCCCCTAAACTTTTACGCCGTGCTCAAAGCATATGAATTTGCAGAAAAATGGGTTCCCTTTTGCAGGAGGTTCAACATAGAGCCTCGTGCTCCCATGGTTTACTTTAATTCTCGACCTCATGTCCTGAACGAAAGCGAGTCTAGTGTAAGCTGGTTCAATATTGGAGAGTGGGAGGAATTGAAGGTACGTATATATAATGGCACACTTTGTAATTATTTTTATTATATATATATAGTGCATGCGTTAGTGTTCAATTGGGTGTTATTTGTTTTTGGTTAGTTTTTGTTTATATATAGCTTCATCAGAAATAAGTCATTAACTTTGATGGCAAATTTTGGAATGCATGCAGTACTGGATAAGAATTATGTGAATTGATTTCCTGCAATGCAATGCAATTCTCTTCTGTTCTTCAAATTTCAGAATATTTTCTACAGCTGGTTTCCCTACCAGATTTAATTTAATGTTGCTAATTTCTTATGGATGCCTTTTCTTTTCCCTTCCCTTTGTCAGCAAGAATATGAAAAAGTGAAGTTGGATATAAGCAGAGCCATGGAGTCATGTGGTCAGGTGCCCACAGAAGTGCAGGAGATGTTTGACCAACTGTCCGGTAATCAGACAATTGAAATTGGCAATCATCCCGGACTCATAAAGGTATTTCATGTGAATATTAATTCTTCGCATCTAATTTGATTATATTATTGTAACTTGTTAGATGGAACTAGGGATTGTCGAAAATTAAATAATCTAGACTAGTACGTTATTGACACACAGCAAATTCCTAAAATTATGGTTGCACTTTGATCTGTGGATTCAATAGAGTTTCGACCAATGGGTTGATCATCTGCCTCGATTAATTTACGTCTCCCGTGAAAAGAGGCCTGGTTGGAAGCATCATTATAAGGCGGGTGCCTTGAATTGCCTGGTAATTACAGTACGCCATTCTCCGTCTATTCATGAATTTCTATGTCATGATAATTATAGTTAGAAATTCAGGAAAATTTAATATATGAAGTTAGTTATTATTTATTAATAATTGGAACTACTTATTTTCATGGTAGATTTGTTTGTAGAATTATATCTTATAAGAATTTCAGAATTCAAAGATTGCTGTAACTATCTAGTTGTTATCAGCGATCCAAATCTACAATCACATCATAATAATTCCCTTCCTAATTAATAATTCTAACCGCCAAGAGGGATTTAAAAATTGATCATGTGTATATAAATTTGCTTGGATCTATATATATGGTAGTTTCTGGAAAAAATACTCTAATCAAATCAAAGCAAACGGTCCTCTGCTAGTTTCTGTTTTGTCTATTCTTTTTTTTATTAATAAAATCCCAAGTACCGCTGCACGCAGGCAAGAGTGTCTGGCGTCATCACAAACAGTCCGTTCATATTAAACCTGGACTGTGACATGTACGTCAATAACTCAAAGGCTCTTCTTCACGCTATGTGCTTCCATCTTGACCCTCATATCCAAGAAGAGGACCGTCTCAGCTTTGTACAGTTTCCACAGCATTTTAGTGGCATTGATGAACATGATATTTATGACACCAAGATGACCTTCACTTTTGATGTAAGTTTTCTGTCTCACTGTTTCTTTTCTTTCCTCTCAAGTTTTCTGTCTCACTGTTTCTTTTCTTTCCTTTCCTCTCAAGTTTTCTGTCTCACTGTTTCTTTTCTTTTCTTTCCTCTCCTCCCAATGAGATTATATTATTGCAAATTAAAATTTCAATCTTTCTAACTGTAACACTAAATAAATATTGATTGAGATATTGTAATGCACATGATTATTGCAGGTGCTCATAAGAGGATTAGATGGGCTTCAGGGCCCTATTTACTTCGGCACTGGTTGTGTTCACAGGAGAAAAGCTCTTTTTGGAAGTAAACCAAGGTCACACCATTCCAACGGACCAACAGGTTAGGTTTCCACTACGTTATCGCGCTATTTCTTTCAAATTCAATCCTCCCTCTTCAGTAGAATCTTTATATAATTATACACTTTTTCACTACTGTTGTTAAAAGTCACTTTCTTTCTCTTTCTCTTGATCATCAAGTCTAGATCGACTTTGTTTGTTTAATGGTTGTTATTTTTAACATGAAATGAAATTTAATTTTCAGGGTTTCATCAAGTTCAGAAGTCTAAAATATCATACGAAACCTTGACTGAAATGTTTGGTGATCAAAGCCAAACTTTTCTTGCATCAGTTGTGCATGCCATTGGCGGTGGTGCAAGTTGTACAGAATCTTTAAACTATTCAACCCAGGACATCCTGCAGTTGATCAGTCCTAACTATGAGGTCAATACTAAATGGGGTGAAGAGGTAGGACTCACGGTTTCTGACCAAAGAACATCACATCGCTCTTAAGATGGCCCCGCCCATGGGTCAATTTTGTGTTTTCTTCTAATTCTGAAGAAACTTACAGCAGTTAAACGCCAAAATAATCATAAAAATAATCAACTGACTACAACTTCTACATATTTGTATTTGTTTTGCAGGTGGGATGGATGTATGGATCATGCACTGAGGATATATTGACAGGATACAAGATGCACCGCAAAGGGTGGAGATCAGTGTATTGCTGTCCTCACAACCCAGCTTTCATAGGCACTGCTCCATCAAAATTGGTAGATGTCTTGGAGCAAAAGAAAAGGTGGTCTAAAGGAATGTTAGAAGTTTTCCTCAGTAAAAACTGCCCACTATTTGGGGGATATGCAAACTTGAATTTCCTGCAGAGACTTGTTTATATCCATATTTGTTCCCATGCTCTTTACTCCATACCACTTATGGTTTATGGACTTCTTCCCGCAGCCAGTTTGATCCTTGGCAAACATTTCATTCCTAAGGTAATGTTTACCTTACTCAATATATTCCTTGTTAAGTTTTTCTGATTTAACTGCGTTTAAATTTCCATTATCATGAAATTACAGGGGCAATTGTTATGCGCATGAATTATTTCTATACCAGCTATGAAACCCAGTTTTGATTATCAGATACTAAAATTGGGGAATAGCCCATTGCAGGTATTAACAGTGGAATTCATTCCCTTCATCCTTATCTTTGGCTGCAATTACATATTGAGCTTGGTTCAGAGCAAATGGTTAGGCATTTATCGGAGACAGTGGTGGAACAACATGCGCATGTGGATGATCGTCATACTCACTTCTGACGTGGTTGCAACTTTTGAGGTTTTGCTCAACCTGTTAGGACTCAAGGAAGAAACATTCTTGATCTCTCCAAAGTCACTTCATGATGACCGCGACAATGCTTCTGCAAGTGAAAGTACAGCAGGGGAAGATTTTAGTTTTGATTATGATTCTTTTATATTCATCATCCCAGCAGTCTATGCGTTGTTCAACATATGCGGATTGATTAACGGTCTGGGTATAAATTCCATGCTTCACGGAAACATATTAGTGACCGGTGAACTCTTGTGTGTGGCTTGGATCCTGTTCAATCTATTCCCATTTGTCCGGGGATTATTTAGACAGGAGGGAGAAGCCGGTGCTCTCGGCCTCACAACGGCTCTCTATTCATTTAGAATTGTTGGTACATGTGCTTTTCTTCTCCTTCTTTACAATGTTGTTTCAAGGAAATTATACAGCCGATAGAAAAGGTGGTCTCGGCTGCACAGAGAGAGAAATTATATCTATATTGTATTGTTTGTGCATGTTACATTTTTGGCCTCCTTGAAGTGGCAATGAGGGAGCCCTTAATTAATTACTTCAAGGTGGAGCTCATGGCGTAAGTACTTTCATTTAGTATTCTCCTGTAAGAGGCTCTAGTAGCACACACAATGTAAACATTATGGAATTATATTTACTACAAACAATGGTCATGAGAGCCATTCATACTTGAGATTTTTCACGACATGTTAACGCTGTTAGGGATAGAGATTTGTCATGGCTTAACATGTTTTCTCGACTAAATATTGCTGTTAGGTATTGACATTTGTCATGGCTGGTTTGTTAATTCACGTGTTTTCTTCACTGATTGGGGTATTGACAATGCACTGTGCGGCTAATATTATGCATTAAAGGGGATTCCACAACATTCTGCATGAGTCTTGGATTGATCAGCTCCTTATGTAAAGGATGATTCTATGTTTTCTGGACTAAATATTGCTGTTAGGTATTGAGATTTGTCATGGCTGGTTTGTTAATTCACGTGTTTTCTTCACTGATTGGGGTATTGACAATGCACTGTGTGGCTAATATTATGCATTAAACATTAAAGGGGATTCTACAACATTCTGCATGAGTCTTGGATTGATCAGCTCCTTACGTAAAGGATGAGTCTATGTTTTTTGTCATGATTATCGAGTGCCATGAGATGATGCCATACCTCTATTCATTCTAGTCCTGCCAATGGTAGTGATCATTTAATAACCGACAAGGTTTTCCCATATTATTCCTTGTGTTATGAGCAAAGCGGAACACACAATCCTTAGCGCCCTCATTTTTTCTATTTCTTGTTATATCAATCCTTCCCCGATTTCCCTTGGAAACAACAACGAAACAAGGTCCATAAAACGAACGAACTCCCTTTCACTCATTACCCATGCAAAAATACCTCATCGTTAGCACCGCAGTTAACGGAAAAATACAAGGTATGTATGGCAGTTTGACTACTGGAGATGAAACAGAATTAACCCTCACCCGACCTCACCTCACCTCACCAATTACAAATAATTAACTCTCACCTCTGCCATGGCAGAACATGCAGTGTTATGCTTTTCCACTTGGAGAATCTTAACAGCTCTTAACAGCTGGGAACTAGTGTTATTACTTTCCTATTGATAAGGGGTTTGAACTAGTGTGAACAGGCAGTGTTATGACGTTTGACTGGCAGAAGTTCCATAGTTAGGAAGTAACGTTATGACTATGCCATTTCACTTTCAGAATTTCCATAGCTACGAACTCATGTTATAACCTTACCATGGATAAATTTACCATAACTAGGAATTATAATGTTATTACTATGCCATTTGAGTTGCAGAATTTCCATAACTAGGAACTAATGTTATAACCTAACCATGGATAAATTTACCATAGCTAGGAATTATAATGTTATTGCTATGCCATTTGAGTTGCAGAATTTCCATAACCTTTTCCTTGCGTAAACATGTAATGATGAGAATATTTTTCATATTTATTATAGGAGAGGCAAGTTCTTTTGGCCAGCTTATCCTGTTTAAGTGAACTTGCCAACAGCTTCAATGTAATTTTTCCAATGATTTAATGTGTTTGGAGTTTTCATGTGACACTTATTATCTGAATTCCTCATTTTTCTTTAGAGTCATCCAATACATAATTTGGAGATATTGGAATTTTCCAATACGTGATTTGGAGATATTGGAATTTTCTTGTGACACTTTTTATCTGAATTCCTCATTTTTCTTTAGAGTCATCCAATACATGATTTGGAGATACTACCCCTATTTTCCATATTTAGTGTCCACTCCCATGCCCCAAAGACATGGAAATCCTTATTGAAAGTAGAGTGAGATATATGTACATTGTTTAAGACCTTAGTTTCTCACTAGGATGTGTGTAGTTTAAATATTTATCTTTTTCTTTTTAATTATTAATGGATTTTGTTTAATATTTAATTACAAATTTAAAAGAAGTATTTTTAATATTACAAATATCAATGGTTAAAATTGTACCATTCAAATAAATTAATATATATTTCAATATACTTGTAACTTATTAATGAAAATTTTTCATTTTAGCAACAAATACACATTATTGAATTTCAATCATAATTGGCAAAGGAAATTTAAAAATGATAATTTACAAACATATCCTAATAGAACATATACTAGTTGCCTAAGAATGCAATCCTTCACATGACTCTTCCTTCATACATCAAAGTTCCCAATGATCGAACTTGATTACCAAGTTACCATTTTATACTTTATTATTATTCTAGAAAGAAAGTCTTAATATTCCATTTATTCTAGAGTAAGTCAAATTCATCCTACTATGCATCACATAACCAAATGAAATATTCACCATGCTTCACTTATGACCAAATTTTCTTACATGATTATGTGAATCCTTCCAATTGTTATTTTAAACATGAATTCTTAACCTTTCACACAATCATCTAGCTACATGTATTTCACAATGAGCCCGCGGTTTACCAATTGCATTCCTTCATCTTTTTTCAAAGTATTGTTTCCATTCAATATGGAGTATATACTAATCTTGTCATAATGCTTCTTCTAAGGGTCTTCCAAGATGACGACTCTTATAGGAACATGATGATCCATCTAAGAAGAATGACTTCCTCTAACATAATGTTAGACAATGTATGAATGAACTCTTGTGTAAAATTGTCCCTAGGCTTTTCATTCTTAAAAGACTAGATGATTAAGAAATTCAAACAAGTAGATTTTTAAATATGTTACTATCACATGCTTCTATCTATGATGCCATACTAAAACAAGATTCCATAATTATATATGCTTACTCCTTTGATGACCTTGTTAGCATAAGATTTTTCAAGGTCCTTACAATTCCCTCCTTCCATCATGCTTATTATTACCAAGCATAAGGACTGCTTTACTTATCCATCCTTCCCATTTTGCTTCCTTAATTGTGTACCTGCAGCATTCATTGACATGGAAAGGCAAGAAAAATATATACAAGAGCATGATGACGATCTAGGGTTTCCATGGATTCCTTAAAGTGTGAATTCCTAGGGTACTTAGACGGAAACCCTAAACTCCTTTATATTTCCCTTGGAAACATAATCCCTAGGGCTTAGATGTCATATCCTAGATTTCATTCTATTCCACCCTCGCCAAGTTTTACCATATACCCTAAATTATCTACCTTAGAAGTCAAGATCTAAGGTTTCTTATGAGGGAACAAACAAATTAAGGTTAGGGTTTCTTACTAGGCTTTTCTTATTCAAGTTTCCTCTAGGGTTTACAATCCCTAGATGCCAGAGGCCTTCAACAATATGAGGACTACAAACTATTGAAGTATGTAAGTAGTGTCGGTCTTAATAATTATATTTGAGTCATGATGTATTGTATTTGTCAAAATGAAATTTTTTTGTTAAATAAAATGGCCATTTAAAGCATGGGTTTCATGTTTGGGTCAACAGTCAATAGGTCAAAGCACCCATTGAATGCTCTAGGATTTTTGGTTGAGTAAAAGTCAAATTTATTATGTAAACCCTTCTTGGGATCATGGTATCAAGGAAAGAAAATTTATTTTTGTCATGTTGAACCCTCCATCCATCAAGTTAGCCTCAAAATCTCTTCTAAATTGTCTTCAATTTCACCATCTACAAGTCGGTTTGTCAACTTCTCAAGTCGGCCCAAAAAGTACAATGACAAACCACTATAAATAGCCAAGGTGAACTTGAACTATTGGAAGACACTCAAATCTGTGATTTGAAGAAAAATTATGAAGGGTGAAGTACAGAATGAAGGTTAATGTTGTAATTCAAAGATCTTCATTTCAATAAGAAGGTTGTTATTATAGGTCAAAGATCATTATTGTAGGATGAAGGTTAAATTGCAGGACATTGTTACTACTGCAGGATGAAGATTGAATTGCAGGAAGATTGCCTTCATGTTTGGTTAGCTTGATGGATGGACAGGTAAAATTTGTGTCAAAGGTCTTGGAAGAGTTTCAATGGGTTTTCCCCTCCATAGGGGCTTTTCCCTGGCTGAGTGCCTACCTTCGGTGTCCCTTTTTTATGGTTTTAATAATTGTTTGATGAACAAAGAAATAATTATAAGAAAAAGAAGAAGAATCTAGTTAAGAAATCAAAAGCATCTATCAAAAGTAAAGAGAAATCAATATAATAGATGACCTAACCTCATTGCCCTAGATTTCTCAACAGAAATCCTAGATGCAATAAAATCCTAATGCGCACTTTATATAGACCCTTAATCAAGAACAATATAAATGAGTATTTACTACCTTGAGATCACATATACCTTCTTGCAGCCTTACCCATCCTTTCATGTAAAGTATTTGTCTTCAATTTATTTGAAGGTGATTATTTTCCAAGGATTCCATCTCATAGTTGAATTTGTTTTGCCTTTAGAACTCCTTCAACAAAGGCTTTCAAAGATGTCAAGATGGGATGCTCTTCTCAAGGTAGCTAACCTCCTGCTCCTCTTTGACTTATAGTAAGGGCATGTTGTAGATGTTGTTGGATTCCTACCACAATTCCTTTCTTTATATGAATTGTTGAATGGCATTCATCAACCCTTTCTTTCTTTAATGCCCTTGTTGATGGAATCAAACCTACACTATCATAGTGCAATGTCAGCTCTCTTGTTAGGTCTTATTGCAGTCCACGTCGGCCCTTATTATAGGTTCCAAATAGGCCTCCTATTGTTTTAGCCTTCCTTTCTTAGTCTCCTACTTCCATACGTTGACACCTGGGCTAATATCCAGTCTAGAAATAGGCCTTTTTGGGATCCTTATTTGACATTTAACAAGATTTTTCTTTTCTACAATTTATTCCAACAGACTTTGACTCATACCATAGAGAGAGTGACCACCTATATCATGCAAAGATAGTCCCAAAAAAACATCTAGATTTGTCCTTCAATTCTCAGCCCGTTCCATAGATTAATTCAACCCTCAAATAATCATGAAAAAAATGCTCCATTCATATCTTTGTGTTTCAGCTGTGGATTCAGCTAGGTTTATTTATTCACTCTTCTTGTAACTAAGATTTTGTGCACTTATTTGAGAAATTAGACCTCTGATTATGGCACATTGTAACCATTGTTACAAATCTTCTAACTCATCCTAATTCCTTCTCAAGTGATTGTGGCTAGGTTTCTTTAATAAGGTTCTTAACTCGCTACCCCTTTATCTTCTTTCCGGCCTACTGTAGGATTTATTGATCCTTCAAGATGACACTTGCAGATCAGGACTTGCACCTAGGGCATACTATAGAGAACTTGAACCTTTTTTTTTTTTTTAAGAAAACCAATCACAGAACTCATTTTCCTCCTTATTGGTTGTTCCTCCAATCTTGGTCTGTTATCACAAAGGATAGACACAAAACAATCCTGTTTTTCTTAACTTTGGAAACTCTTGATAGTGATGTTCTTAGCTTCCATTCCTTTGTCCTAAGCTCTAATACCATGTTGGAAAAATTAGATTATGACAACATTTAATTCACTTTTTCCATTCATGACAATTATTTGTGATTTATATTATTCTTATTCTTTGTTATGTTTATGTTCTTATCATCAAATAAATTCCAAAAATAGGAAGATCACATATTCATAACCATACACAATGAACACAAGATATAATCTCCAAGCTAGGACAAAAACCCTCCACGGGGAAAACCCAGAAAGAACTTCTCTTCTTATAGAATCAACTTCAAAGGAGACTTCCAAGACCAAACCCTAGACCCAGGCTACGACCAAGAACCAAGTCAACCAACCAATATTCTCTTCTATAAGGGTAGTGAGGCAAGATTTCTCCTAGCCTTTTCATCCTTGCCAAAGAAACATGCAACCTCTTCGATAGTTTCGTACCTGTGGTAACCTTAGAAATCCTAGGGTACTTCCACGTGTGAGAAATAACTAACAATATTTTAGATCTTCACTTAATTATAGAGCTTCTTCCTTCTTCCTTATCCTTCCTTTGTATTATATGACCCTCTCATTCCTTTTTCATTTTCATATCAAACCAAGAATTTTCTTGCTTTAGTATCTCACAAAGTAGGTCAAATGCTTGCTTTATATATCCTTTCTTAGGGTTCAAATATCCCTCACAAGGCCAAATTCATGTAGGTTGGCCGACTTCGTTCTTAGGAGCCTTCTAGACATTTCCATATACAAAACATTTTTTAATGATACAAATGCCCAAAAGTGAGTTTAACAATAACACTGACTCTTTGACTCATGATTATCCTAGGAGACATAATGATAAAGCATGAAACCCATGCTTTTCAAAAATATAAATTTTCCTTTGTTCATTACATAATTTTCTTTGTCCTTTTGATTGAAAAATCATATTTACACCATAACAAGAGTCAAATGAGAATTTTGGAGACCGAAACTAGTTACAATTTCTAACACATTGTTCTCCAGGATACTTTTGATGGTGGATTGTCAATAAAAGAGGAGCATGAGGAGTTTTATTTCATTAAAGGTGGAAGTATTGGACCTAGTCTTTGAGCCTATAAAAAAGGAAAGAAAACTCAACATCACCTCAGTTTGACCATCAATCTCAATGTGGAACAAATTCAATACTAAATGTTTTATCCAAACTACTTCCATGAGCCTGCGAAAAATTGTTGAGAAAGCTCGAATCCCTATAGGACATGATTATGGTTGGGTGGCTAAAATTTGTCTAGACAAGCTAAAATAAGAGTGAATCACTATTTTTTGCTATAGGAATGAAAATAATTATTTTTGGTAATCATCACACTGCCAAAAATATACACCGATTTTGTAACTAAGTGATGAGTAAATCATTGATCAAATTTGGAGTGTGGTGCAATAGCAATTGCTCTCAACTACTGATCACCATTTCAAAAATGTTACTGACTAGGTTATCTAATATTAGCATATGCTTCATAGCTGCTTTAAATCCCAATATCATTTTTATTGGCTTTTGTTGGGATATCCATGCCTTGGTATTTTCATTACTTCAACTGAGACATAACTAAGATGAAGTTCTCACTAAACCACACATATATGCATAAATGAGTTATGTATGTCATTTCCTATAAATAACAATCGGAGGGAATACTATCTATGTGATCATTTCAATTTGCAAAGGCGACGAGATAATGCTCAATTATGCAAAATATTGTACTTTTTCATCTACATAATTCATCTTTAACGTTGACAAAACAAGATTGAGATCATTAACCATTGAGCTGTTGTTGAGTGTTATCTTGTACTTACCTCAAAATTTTCAAGAGAAATAAGAAAAATGTATTTGTAAGGCTTAGGGAACCTATATAACTCATGTATTTATTGTATCTAGCTAGTATATATCATGAGTTGTTGATGGAACAACAATAATGTTACATTTGTTGTTCAAGGTAAACATAGTCAAATTTCCCCAGGTTGTAGGTGGTTCTTTAAAACCTACTCTTTACATTTACTACACTCTAAGGAATTCCATGGATTCATTCTTGAGTCCTCACATAGTTATGGGGATAAAAATATGCCCACAAAACAACAGGGGAATTCATTATTAAGGTGATAATGGTGGTGGATCTCATTGTTGCTGGGGATCTAGTGTGGCCTAGCAACAAGGTACTAAATTTTGTGGTAATAGGACTAAACAAAGATGATTGATGTGATGATATTTTCCCTTCATTTTACATATTGTACATGTAGCTTTATACAAAGTCCATGAGATAGAGGATGATTTTGGGCTTTGGGAGTGTGGTATGGAGGTTGTTCTTGTTTCTTTGCAAAAATATTTAATCCATAGCATATACAACAAAGAAGGAAGGTAATAAAACAATCATGTTATGTGTCAAATGATATTTGCATCTATAATGTTCATTCATAATTTTCTTTTGCTAAAAGTGGTGGACGAGATTAGGCAAGGAGTCCATCAAAGTGAAAGAGTACATCAGGTGGAATTTTTAGTGTTGGGTCTACAACGGTTTCTTGGTACAACAGGAAACAAAGATTTGTGGCACTCAGCTTGGCAGACGCAGAATACATGGCTGCTAGTCAAGCAGCATGTGAAGCGATCTGGATGAGAATGATACTTGTTGCATTGTTTGGTAAAATGATGGATCCAAATATGATCTACTGTGATAATCATAGTTGTATTAATCTATCTGAAAATCATGTTTTTCACGATCGATCCAAGCATATAGATATCTGCTATCACCATTTGCAAGATTGTGTGTAGAGGTGAATAATGTTGTTCTAGTACATTCTGATATAGGAACATGATGTTGACATTTTGACAAAGGCCTTATCAAAAGGGAAGTTAAAGTTACATAAGTGTATGATAGGGGTGGTTGATAGCCCCTTTCTGTCTGAGAGGGAGTGGCAGAAAATGCAGCAATAAATTCTCAATTTGATTTTTCCTTGATTAAATTGAGAAAATTTAAATTTCCACATCAATAGATAACGTGGATGACATGTCTTGTGTCATCCATTTTACTCATCAAATTTGAGTTGGAGGACTTAGAGTTTAGTTACACATGTGTGATTGATAATTTGTAGCAATCAAGGTCAGTTATCTACAGTTTTTTTCACTTAAACTAGTTCCAACTATTGGAGGAACTAATGGAGGGTCAGGTTGTGTGGTGGGACTTCAGTCAAACTCAGTGTTCATCTAGTTAACTGATCAATCAACCCAAAATAGCTACTTCATGCATAGACTTCGAGTTTCACAAGCTTGGTGGAGATTCCAAGGTAGTGTAACATCAGTTGTAGGCTAGTCTTGAGTGTACACATGTTTCATGCAGTCAGTTGATCAACATAAGGAATTGTGCAATTCAACTTGAGTAATTTCCTAAATAATAAGGGCATAAATACTCGAGGAACAATACAAGGAAATAACATCTCAAGCAGAGGATAAATTTAACTAATTTTGGGTTAGAGGCCTTCAGTGAGTAGAGAGATAGGTTATGCACTTGCAGGGTGTGCTCAGTTGAGCAAAGAAATTGTAATACATCTCTATTCATTTGATTAATGCAAGTAGGCATTAGAATTTTTTTAATATTTCTTTCCCTAGATAAAAATAGTTCATGCATGTGTGTTATTTATTCTTGAATATCTAATATTTCCTTTTAAATTGTGAATTAATGTCCTTAGAGTAGTAGAATAGGTTTGTGTCTTGCGATTTTGATTAAAATTCATGAGCAGTTGCAAATCTACAACCTAATTTCTACACTTCCTAATAGGGGAGGAATGATCCAGGTGGATATTGGTGGCAACCCACCTATTACACTTGGACCCCCATCATTGATTCTTTTAGTTTCCTTAATTGTAGCATAATTAAGTATTTTTGGTAGTGTTTCGAGTCCTAAACTTCTGAAGCTATTTTGAGGCCTTAAACAACATTTTTTTGGAAAATGGGAAAAATATGAGCATACTGTGGTGGTTTGTAATAAAAATTTGTAGTCATCAAATAGATATTTCTAACGAGGTATCGGGAGCATCAAACAGAGATCATATGCCAAATTTATGACCCCAGGAAGTTGATGTACTAATTTACCCTAATGGGGCCCACAGACTTTTGGCGCTTCATCTCCTAGGGTTAGTTTTTTGGATGTTTAAGTTTTTCCATTATTTGTCAACAAAAAATAGGCCTTTGATCCTCATTGTAACATAATTCACAATGCATGTAGCCACCACATCTCTTCTCAGAGATAAACTATCATTGCCTGAGCTAGTTTATTTCCATTCTTCATGTAAACAATTTTCAGTACTTTGTTATTAATGAATTGAAGCTATGGTTTCATTGTTTCTCTGTGTTTCTATATTTGTATTTTATTTCATTCCTTCATAAATATGAATCATACTTACATCACCTTGAGATTATGTTAAAAGACATCAATTCAAATAGAAAGCATTAAAAATAATTAAACTAGCCATTCAAGTGCAATTTTGTAAATTTGTATGTGTCCCAAGGGATATTATGCAATTCTCATGAACATAATAAGCATGAAAGGATAAAAAATATTGAATAAGTATGTTACTCTTTGCCTAACATACCCCCTCAGTTGAAAAAATATGTTGTCTTCAAGGGTAGAGTTTAAACAAAATCTCCTATAAAAGTAATAGTTCGATTCTAGGTGGCATGTTTAGGGTGCATACCATTCCATTTTACCTACCACTAGATTTAACCAAATGGGAATCACTTTACCAAATTCAAGAAGGATGTTCTAAGTGCACCAACTTGAGTCTATCACTTTATTCAAAGACAATAGATGAAATGTGGGATGGATTTTGGAGTGTGCTAAGAGATCCAATTTGTCAGCTACTTGTCCAATCCACTCAAGGATTTTATAGGGGCCATAAAAATTTAGTGCTAGAATTTGGTGTCTCTTTTCTTAAGATATGTTTGCACATAGGGTTGAAAACAAAGAAGCACATAATCCCTTCTTCAAAGTAGCATATAATGTGATGCTTATCTACCTATTGCTTCATTCTATTTTGATCCAAGGCTAAATTGTCCTTAATTGTACAAAGAATATAAATTCTTGCATTAATAGTTATACCCACTTCCTAAACCTTAGAGGATCTTGGTAAATACAAGGCTATAAATATGGTTATTTATCTATTGCAATCCTCATAAGGTGACAATTAGGTAGCACCATCATAAGTGGTATTAGTCCACCATTTTTTAAGGATTATGTAATGCTTCCTCCCACTTCCTTATACTAACTCAAGATATGGGAGGTGTTACCTGTTGACTTTAACCCAACCTCTAAGGTCTGTTATGAAGACGGGGTTACAAAAGTACTATTTTTCCAATGTCAGCAAAACTCGATAAAAAATGTCACCATCATGTCCAGCTCATTGAGAGATTTATGGAAATATAAAATTTATCCCAATATGTCTCCTATATTGAATGTTATCCCCATTTGAAATTGGACCAATTATATAGAGCCACATTAGTATTAAGATTCCAAGTGGATCCTACCTAGTCCACATAGCACCACCATGTTAACATAACATGGGGTCCACATCATCATACGACTACTAGATGGCATGCATGTGTATTCCACATAGCACTAACATATCATCACAATGCAAGTCCTCATCATCATGGACTCATACATGGAATTTATGTGGCCACTACCATATCCCTGTGGAATTTTCCATATCAATGCCAAGTCAATAAGGCTTGCCTCTTAGGAGAAAGGAAATGAGAAATAAATGGTATCACTAGTCACATTTCCATCCCTTAATGGAACCCCTGAGAGATATATATAATCATAACTTAAACTTTTGTTTGTATCTAGCTATAGTGACATGTACAAATCCCTTTTATATTCCCCAATCATTCATGCTCCTTCATATTGTCTCCCCTCCCCTCCTTCCTAGCTCCTTGTATGACCATAAAGCATAAATGCAATGAGGATTACAAGACAATGATTAAGTGTGAAGCCTTGTACCAGCCCAACGTGTCATACCTAGAGCATCGTCTGCAAGCAATCGTGCCACATTTATTGGCACCTATGTCACCCCATTTTATCCTTCAGAAAAATCCTTTACTATATTGCAACATCATCTCTAGCACTGTGCCACATTTATTTGTACTGAGGAATATTAGACTGTAATGGAATATAGATCTCATGGCATATGAGGAACGTGTTTTCTCATTTAGTTGGGTGATGATTGCTTCATCTCGGGACCTTGGATTATGTGATATGGGCTTACAGAATTGCATGGGGTCATTTGATGGTAGAAAGAATAAATTGAGGAATGGAGGCCATGTTATCTTTTTTCCTTGTGAGTAGGGTTGGTTATGGTTTTCCCACCTTCTGTGAATTAGGCAACATGAAGTTTGGTTTGTAAGGGTGGTGTTCAGTCGGGGAAAGTGGAATCTCAACGATAAACTTCTAGCAACAACTTGGGTATTATTTCGTAGTGAAATTTGCTAAGGAGTAAAGCACCACTACAACTGGGAAGTGCGGTGTCTCACACTCTCTCTCTTAGATTAAATTGTGTCCATACTCTTCTTAATTATTTTTGTGCAAAGCTGGAGCCATCCTGTCTATTTAGAGGCATTAGTTTATAGTATAGAAAAGGGAAGAACCCTATGTCGTGGTGTAGACTACCTTTTCCTCCTGTATTGTCCTTTCCTATTTGGGTCTATAGTTTCTAATTTGGAATTGCATTATATGGTCAAATCTCCTTCTGCATAGGAAATAAAATTGGAAGCTTTAGTTCTGATACAGTCTTAGTTGGTCCTTCCCTTCTCTTTTGGCTTTGATCTCATTATGTATTATTGAAGGATTCAAGCCCAGATTTAGACTCTTCTGCCTCAACTATATGCAAACACTACAGTTGACCTGAATTGGATCATTATATTTTTTTCATCCATCTTGATTAATTTGGAGTGGAAAAAGTGGAGGAATCATCTCACACTACTGTTTTTACTGGCAGAACCCAGTTTGGGGAAACGAGGTCTAAAACCTTGCGGGAGCGTATTGAGGCATCAAACAACTTTTTTTGGGGGTAAACTTTGTCGCTTATGCATAACACCTTTTCATGCTATTCTACGCACAAAAATATTTCCAACGATGCAAGAATCATGTCAATCGGAGTTCATATGCAAAAGTTATGCCACTCAGAAGTTGGCCTTCATGTTTTCACGCCTATAATTTGGGAGGATGTCATGTCAGCCCCCATTATTTATGGAAAAGGGGCTAACCATGTGTTTGTGATGTCAAAAACTCTAGAAGAGTCTATTTTATAACTCTAGTTAAGAGATGATGTAGTCAAACTTAACCACTAGTAGGCTATCAGGCTGTGTTATAACCGGGCCACTAGGAGGAAGAGGGATTCCATTCTTTCAAGAGTATTTTGTTCCATAGTTGAGAAAACATAACCAAGAGAGATAGGAGGTAGAGTACACAAAGAGGATCTGTGCATTGTAGCAGCCCACGGGCCACAAACATTACTTCTTTGTACCTGCAGCCATATTTCCAAATAGAGAAAGAGAGCGAAGCGACCTCACCTTCCAGCTGGGTTTTCTCCCGAAAGGGTTTCCCAGAGAGAATATATTATTTCTTATGTGTGTGTGATCTTGTTTTATTCATTCTCTAATTTTCTGCATAATTTATATTCACATGCATGCACTAATTACAGTAAAATCTACGGATCTAGAAATTAAGTAAAGTTGAAATAGTGTAGAATCTCAAATCTATTGTGACAAATTGTTGAGTGGAATATCCACAGCAGTTTATGGATCAATAGGAAAACACATGCAATAATGAATTATGAAATTTACAATCTATATGTCATGTTGTATCAACGGCGAGTCTCTAATTGCAACACACTAGATTTAATGGAGGCTCAATGGTAGCGAATTGCATTCTTAGAGGATGAAATTGGTGCTCTTAATAGCATTATTATGGATTTCCAAATTCAGAACAATCAACTAGCAAACCCAATAGGGGAGCCTCCTCAAGACATTGACCTCAATCGCCTTGCAAATAGTATTAATTAAGCATTTATGTAGTCGCTGGTGTTAAATGTGTATGTATTTTGTTTCTATTTTGCCGAATATATACTTCTAGTACAGTAAGGGTATTCAATGAGTTTGGGAATTTTGATGTAATCTAGGTGAGCATAGATAGTAGAAAATTGACATCCTAGATTTCCATGAATGGAACAGCATTGTGAATCTCTCAGGTAATTTTTTGCGACCGGACGTGGATTTCATACAATGAGTACTCATTCCCATGAAGAAAGAAAAAGAAAAAAAACATAATTACAATTTTTACAAATAGCTATTATCAATGATACATTTCTGATAATTAAAATGTCCATATGTTTTTCCTATAGCATACTCAACCAATTAAAATAAGAAATAAACTTATGCACAATTATTTACAATCACATCACATTGAGACACACGACAAATTCTGATTGGACAAATCCAATTTATTTCTAAAATTAAAACTTAATTCCCACTTATTGATTATTGATGATGTTGTTCTTATGCATATGAGACGTGGACCAACACTTTTGTGCCACTTGGATGCCAACTAGACATCTTATACTTTACCTTTTCCCCACTTCATCTTTGCAATTGTCAAATGTGATGCTTTGTTGTCCCATGGTGGTCCCACCGCTTACATCATCGAACAGTATCGATGGAGGTGAGTCAATGGTTTCAAAAACCTAGGGGGGGACAATGAGTGGAAAGGGAGGAAGGTACTCCTTATTAACACAAATGGATTTTTATAGTTGCAAAAAAATACTTCAAACTTCAAACTAATACATTATGAACTTTTACAGTTACAACAATGTGTATAATAAAAATCCAAGTTATATCCACTTGGTACCATGGTGGTCAACAAGATAGGTCAACTTGTGAAGGACATAAATTTTTCTTATGAACTTTGATACATTGAGCTGATATTCATGTAGTTGGAAAGCTCTCAAAGTGTATAATGTCATTAGAGACATTAAAAACATGCTGACAAAGTTTTGACCCCAAACACAACTATCAAAATATTTGACATCAAGTTTTGAACCTAAATCTTTAAAATGAAACTTACCCATAAAATAATTTGTACAAATTAATATCTTCATTTTTTGATCTAGAACAAAACACAAAATAATAAATAAATTACATAACAATTTAGTTTAAATTACTAATTAGTAATATGTTGCACACCAACATATCTCCTCTAACTTATTTGTTTTTACACAATGATAAAACTTATCATAAGTGACTTGTCAAACTCACTACCTCATCACCATTATTCAAGGAAAACCATGCCACGTGGAATGATCTCTAGTAGCCCGTAAGGGGAGGCAGACTTTCACTCTTGCCAGATGCCATTGAATCGTAGGTTGTTAACTTGTTGTCTACTCTAAATTTAATCCTTTTATGTTTTGGTTTTTTTAATTTATTAATATTTTTTTTACAAAATTAATATTTTCTATTTTAAATATATTTTTCGATATATTAATAGATTTAATACTATGAAAAAATCCTCAAAAATTAAACTAACTCAAATTTGTGAACAAAATTAATCCAAAAATATATTAAAAAGTAATTGTTTTTTATAGTTTTTTTCCACAATTAGAAACAGTTATATATATATCTATATATATATATATATATATTCAAAATTGAATGTTTAAAGTTATTTTATAAAATTAAGATTAATTCTAAATTAGTGTATAATACTTTGTAATTTATAAAATAAAATATTTTCTTAACGTTTCAAATATACTTTATTAAAATAAATTCTGAGTTGTCTTTAGTGAGACTTTTTGGAAGTTTTTTCAATCTAATTTCTCTAAAATCCGACATGAATTTATTGAAATCACAAGCCTCATGGGTAACCCCTACACAACCGAAGTGCCCTAGGGGTTTTTCATGGTGCTAATTTTATTTTTAGTGCCTTTCTATAATTAAAATGCAGATATTTTTTAAAATTGTTGTGAACTCATCCTAGCGAAGTGATTATTCGTTCTCGCGTAGCAGTAGTTGTGGCAGACACAACAGATGGTGGTTAGAAAGGCTTATGGATGACTTGGGAAAGAAGCAAGAGATGGGCATGTTAAATAGTGAAAGCGAGAGTGTCATTCATCTCGCAAAGAATTCAACCTTTCATTCTAAGACTAAACATATACAGATCAAGTATCATTTCATATGGTTAGTTTTGGATGATGCACAGTTGAAGAGGGAAAAGATACACACTAGCCAGAATCCTGCAGATATGTTGACAAAGGTTGTAACCATGGAGAAATTGAGTTGTTTTCCATTTTCAATTGGCCTTCAAGAATGATGATGAAGATGAGAAACAACCAGTTCCAAAGTGGAAGCATTGTCCAACAAGTGAAGCAACGATGGAGTTGATATAATGAGTCTCCAAGTGGGAGATTGTTGGATGTGGAGCCCGATTATCTTCTTGATTCAAAGGTCTTGTTTTAGTTGTGTTTGAATCCAAATCCCTGACGGAGGGGTGTGGGAGGAGCTTTCCCCCCCACTATTGCTATCTAGGGGTCCAAGGGGGGGAGGGAGGTGAGAGGGGGAAGGGTGCTACATGTTTGGATCCCCCCCCGGTAGGGGTTCTGGAGCAGCCCCTCGAAGCTAAAAATATATGAAAATTTCCTTGTAAAATATTTTAATTTCGTCGTCAATATGGTTCGTTCATTAGGTAGATGATATGACGGTAGAAGTTATGTTTAATTTAGGTTTTTTTTCCCTAGAAGGAAACCCCTTAGTTTATATGAGGGAATTTTATTGCGGATGTGGATAATTATTCTAAGTGAGAAAGAGAGATGAGTTTGTGTGAGAGTGAAAAGGAAATTACACCGGATCTGTTATAGGTTGTATCTCTTCATTTTGTTGTATAATATAAAAGAAAGGACTGGTTGTTTCTCCATGCAAGTAGCTCAAATTGGGTGAACCACGTATATCTGTGTCTCTCTTGTTCTATGCATTTATGTTTTTATCTTTCCACAATATTTTATGTATTTCATTGCTCCATTAATTAATTTCTAACATTCTCTTCCTCTTTGAGTTACTTCCTTCAGTATTTATAGTTGTTGATTCATTTGTTTGGCGTTTACATGAGCTATCCTTCTTTTGGCTTTTGTCATGGAATTTATAGATCAGGTATTATTCTCCACAACCCAAACATTTCAATAGCATTTTATTCTTCCCAACCTTATGAGATTTTTCTTGGATCTTTTGAATATAACATTCTTCAACTCAAGTCTCAAGCTCTTGAGAGCATATACTCCATTAGGGGAACTTTCTTCTTCTTGTTCATGATGATTTTGATATATATTGTGTTGTACCATACTATTGTTGGTTCCTTTAATTAATGTTGCAAGTTGTATCTTCTTATGTGTTGTCACATACACATTTGTTAGTTATGTTAAGCATAAACATACTAATTCATTACCTTATCATTCCAACACTAAGCATGATGATATGAAGTATTTCGATCTAATGTTGTTTACACATCTAGGACAAAAATAAATCACACATTCCAATAAAGTAAAGGACATATTAGCATGTTAGTAACCACATCAATAGTAGGTTTAAACTTGTCATTTTATTGACTAAACCTTCCCCTTTAATGTTTTCTATGGGGATTTTTCTCATAAATGTTTGGATCAAGGCCCAATCCTAGTGAGGCCCACCTGCCACATCACATTAGACTTGCCATCACCTAATCGACTTCCCCTTTGTAATGTGCAACAATCACAATGGTTGTGGCGTTGGGTGGTCTACTGTGCCAAGGTTCTGAAGGGACAAAACCATGGATGGATTAGTCAACTGGTATCATTCAGTGCAAGTGATAATGTGCAAGGTCTCTGAAGCAGGAGATAAGCAGAGAGGTAATTTCCATTTCTCTAGGTTCCACCCTCATCCCACATAAAAATAAGCTAAGTTTTGGTCTCTGCCTCTATTGGTATGGACAACATATAAGCCTATAAACTAGGAGCACTAATGTTGGGTTTTCGTGATACGAGGAAGCAACCACCTTGCCTATGCCTTGCTATCTAATGTCTTGAGATGACTTATATCCCAAGGCATGGAACCTAAGCCCTTTTCTTTGTGTCATTGCTATATCAAAGGGGAAACCACAAACCTTGACTTCTAGGAGCTATGGCCCTAAATCTCGGTGCCTGAATCCTTCAAATTTTCATGGAAACCAACATGGGAATATGATTAAACTATAATTATTCACGAGCTTGACCTGGGATCAAGTTCTCACATGGAAATCTGAGAATTGGGAGTGGATTCCATGAATTTTGATTTAAAGGGCATTGATCTAAGCATTTCCAATGTGCTTCGCACGGTAATGATAGTGGAGGTGGCCATAGTGGCCATCGATCAAATATATATCATGGCCATCACGAGCATGCTTAGGGATGAATTTTTGGACCAAAGATTCAGGCTTATCCCTTTCTTCAGTGTCTCCTCACTCCACATGCAATACACTAGCGACTATGATGCCTACAATGGCGTTGGTAGTTGCAAATATTATTTCATCAAGCTCATCCTCGATGTCACTGCACAAGAAATGAAAACATTGAAGTTATTGCCATCGATCTCTCATTCACGTTGATAAGAAAATTTGACATGGAGCCTGTAAGAACCCATAAAGGTACCTTCCTTGCCCTCATATCAGATCCATTGAAAATCTGGTTCGATATGTTGTTCAAGCAAGTGAATGATCACCTCAGCTTGGTCAATGCATATGATACATATGCATGAGGACTTAAGCTAAAGAAAGTGAAGCAGGTACGAATCTTCATAGATACTATGGTAAGGAAATTTGAGAAGGAGGTGAAAGAAAGGATCAAGGTCACAAAACAATTGATTGTGAGCTCTAAGGAGTCGTTTGATTACTAGTGGAAGATCCAAAAGCTTAAGGGCACAATATTTGTTGTGAACAACTAGTTAACTCGAGCCAAGAAGTAGGGGGATTTTGCTAGGTTAATTACAACTAATTCCATCCCAAAGAGCATCCATTGCATGCCTATGATGTTAATGGAGGAATAGATATCACATCAGAAAAGCATATTGATAAAGGTCTGGTTTCACTCACTAAATGTATCACATGTTGAGATGTATCACATGTTGAGGATTACAAGTTCTTGAATTCTTCTTATGTTTCGTTTTTGCGGCTACTCAAGTCCGCTAACTTGCAAAAGTTTTAGTTCAAGAATAAGTTGGAGAATACAACAAAGGATGCTCCTAATTTATGAAGTTTAGGAATCTTAAGTATATTTCCATGTTGTATCAATTATGCATTTATTTTACTGAGATGTGTGTTGTTTCTAGATGATGATGTTATTGTTTTGAAGGACATGCACAGTGGTCACCAACTGCAACAGTCAGGTTTCCTTTAGTGCCTGAAATTCATATGAACTTGTAAATACATTAACGCTCGAGAAAAAGTAAGGATTTTTGTATAGTAGTCCCACTTTAGTGTCTCTTATTAACCCTGACTTCAAATAGTTTGTGTTGGAGGTTCAGGAGTTGCAGTTCGGTTTTTGGAATTTTTTATCAAATGCTCTTTGTGCAATGGCACTGAACTTCTCCATTTTGATCATCATTGATAGAAATGGAGTAGTCAATGTTAGAGTTGTTGGTGTTCTAAAATATTGGATGTTGAGTGCTCTTTCAACAGTAGCTTTCCCTAAATCAACAATCAGAGGCCATGACATCATTGGATATGTTATTGCTCTTTGTGGTAATGTATAACTACTTGAAGATAATGTTATTAAATTTTAATTAAAATGAAATATATAAATAATTTTTAATATTTATGAAAAACAAAAAATATATTAATTTAAATATATAATTATTAATAAAAGACATTTCTAAATATATAGCTAATTTAAAAAAAAAAAAAAACAGTAAAATTTATAAATCTAACAATATTTTGTTTAGTTTCTAACTGAATTATTTTAAACATTACTCGAAGAAAGGACGTGGTTAGAAAATGTAGGCAAATCTTTTTAATAAAATCTAAATCTAAATTTAAAATTTTGGCTTTTCAAAAAATTAAAAAATTATTAAAAATAGTTTGAGATGTTTTAACTAATACTTTCCACAATTAATGGCCAAAGTTTGAACTAAAATTTAGCTACTAGTAGAACAGATTTGTATTCTTTAATAATTTTAGCCAACAATGCTTTCCACAGTGAGTGGCCAACAGCCACTACCCACTCCTCCTCCTCTCTTTGCATTCCTCCGACAGTCACTACCCACACCTCCTTTAGTGAGAGTAGAGGGTCATAAAAGTGGGAAGAGGTCTCGTCTGAAAGAGTCCAAAAGGACAAGGGCAGTAGTTTCAGATGAATAAATTGATCATACATTAATCCATCTATCCACTCCGCGCTTTACACCTCCAAGATCCAAGAATCATAGGACTTCAGTTTTGGTAGTTCAAATGCGCAGAAAAAAAGAAAAATGATTCTTCAAGTGACATAAAAAATGTCAACCTAATGACCAAACAAATTCAGTTCATACGTTATCTATTCATAAATTCAAATCGACCATTAGATTGAAGTACAATAAGAACTCAACATATCATATCAATTAGACCATGTTACATAAGGACCAAATCCAAATGCAGATTGAAAAAGAAAGTGAAATTTGGGTAATTCTGGAACAAACTAGCTTGAAAATTGGCCATGTGAAAATAAAATGACATAACACAACTAGAATCTTTAAACTGTGAACTAATGTTTATTAGGAGTAAAAAATCATGTGCTTAATTGCATTATGGACAGAAAGTATGATAAGAACTCAGTACCAAATCATATCAAGTGCAAAATCTTGTGCTTAATTGCACTATGAATAGAAATTATGATAACAACTCAATACCAAATCATATCAATTAGACCAAGTTAGATAAGGACCAACTCCAGACGCAGATTAAGGAAGAAAGTGAAATAGTATCAATTTGGAACCAGCGACCTCGAAAATTGACCAAATTGGCAATAGAATAATGGTACACGATTTGAAATTGAATAATTTGAGATGTTGTTTATTTGGAGTGCAGAGTTCTGTGCTTAGTTGCACTATGAAGAGAAAGCAACCAAGGAGTTCCCTTTTGTACAAGAGATGTTGCTCTGTCTCTAGTTGTAGACTTTGTACAGAAATTTCGGTTCTATTTCAGCCTGGTCTCTGAACTGTCAATATCCACACTATATTTTCCATTCTATCACCTAACACCAAATATTAATTAACTTTTAACCATAAGTAAGGATCCCTTTCAATGCAGCATCCTAACTCTCTAGGTTGTGGCAAAACCTCCATAATAGAAAAACTGCCAAAATGATAATAATGGAAAACATAAAAGTTGGTGCAAACAAGAAATAAAAAAACAACAAAACCTCTCACAAAAGCACTCATATTTGGAACTTTAAACATACAATTTAGCAATGCATGTCTACTTCTCTATATAGAAACTGTTAAGAATACTACAAGAACAGAGTGGCCATGTCAGAAAGACAAGTCTGTTAGCTTTTGAAGAATCTAAGCAACAATGAAGTTGATTAGGTTAGCTCATAAACACAATCTGTGGGGTGCAGCATGATTGAAAGATCAAACATACAAGCTACCTGCCAATCTGTCCAAAAATGCCCTCTTTCAAATGGTGTTATCTAGATCCTTTCAATGAGATGCCTTACAGAATTGTTCCACACAACAAATTACTCACTTTGTGCTCGATATGTGCTGAACACTGAATAATGTCCATGGTTTGTTGATGGGATGCACACTATGACATCTCTACCCAATGCAAATCGGATATTTGGCCTCCTTTGCCACTATCGTGGTTTGCATATAGGCATTTTGAAAATCATCAATGCTATGTCACATTTTTGAGCTCACACATATCTTTAGTTACAATTAAGTTATAGTACATTGGTTCAACAACTAAGAGAGGCAATGAATACTCTTACTGGAGGCATGAAGGGTACCTTATAACTCAAGTGTTTGGTGAATTACTTATGTCCCTAGGATTGAGGACATTTCGTGTGGTGCCAAGTCCGTTGCCACCCCATCTCCCAAACCAGTCTAGGGTGTGGGCAAACAATTAGTGTGCATTTGAGCTCTGAGTGTTCGAAATTACGCATTAATTAATAATAATAATAAAATTGCTCACTTCATATTTAGTGCCTCCATGTGAGACAAAGCCAACTAAAACCTTCTTTTTGTTATCCATGCTTCATCATTAGGTAGGAAGATTTACCAATGGTCTGCTTTTGTCAAACTCCACCACCCATAAAATGTCAACTTCTAGAAAAGGGCCAATGTTACTTCACACGAACTCCATGATAGGGGTAATTGTCGCACCAAAATAGCCTGGAACATACACCTGGCCTCAAGCAAGCCGTCAATAGTGAGGGAAAAAATTTGTGCGTTACATGTAACTGCCTCTATGCATCATCATTATGTGAAACCTCAAAGTTCAACTCACTAATCCAACAAGGTGCTTGAAGCCTGAAAGGTTATCTCAAGGGATGACACCCGCTGGATCCCACCAACCTGAAAATGGTTCAAAACCCTTGGCTACAAATTTTAACCTTCCTCATCATAAAACCCTTGGCTACAAATTAAAATTTCCATCTTTCTAACTGTAACACTAAATAAATATTGATTGAGATATTGTAATGCACATGATTATTGCAGGTGCTCATAAGAGGATTAGATGGGCTTCAGGGCCCTATTTACTTCGGCACTGGTTGTGTTCACAGGAGAAAAGCTCTTTTTGGAAGTAAACCAAGGTCACACCATTCCAATGTTGAAATTATAATTTCAACTGCAGTGAACAGAACAGCAGCAACTACTTTATTCATTTGTCGTGATCCGGCGCCCCACATTTTTTCCCGATCTTTTAAATCACCGCCATTACCATCTTTTCACTCTTTAATTATTTTTGAGTTCCCGAAGGATGAAGATCAGATACAGCACTACATCATTACTTCTTAACAACCATATTAATGAGCAGAACGGCTGAAAGAGAAAAGAACCAGCCTCGAGCCGACGTAGCATTTATCAGTCATAGATTTCATTGCCACCGACTCAAGAAATACAACAAAAGATCAAATCTGTTAATCATGAGCAGCAGAGACTTCATCAGCAAGTTAAGGCAGTGAAGACCCTTTCTCGCATTATAAATAAAAACAGAAACAGAAGTAGAAAACAGGGGAAATAGATTGAAAGTCCTTTTGTAACACACCGCAGTGTAGAACAAGAGAGTTTTTTTTTGTATTGCACAGCAGTGCTGAAATTTTCTGAGATAGATGTTTTTGGAACTGAAGCGTTCCTGTTGTAATCCCTCTGTCAAGAGGAAGATGCTCTTAAGCATAATCTTTTATGAAGATCCCTCTATGTGAGGAAGACTTAGTTTTAGCACTTAGTTTATTTTTATAAATAGAAGTTTCTTTTTGCCTGTTGCTGTTACACCGTAAGTCGAAAAATACTTGACGTCAAAAATCCCTGTTGCTGTTACACCGTAACTAAAAAAAATACTTGACGTCAAAAATTTACGTTGCTGCAACACCACGAACAGCGTTGCTGCAACACAAGTTACAGCAACTGAAAAAAACTGTGTTGTTGCAACACCGTTTCCAGAGAACGAATTTTTCTGTTTTTCTGAGTTAAAAACAGAGTATTTTTCTATGTCAAAAACAGAGTATTATTTTGATCAGTTTTTGATCCTGAGGCAAAGTAGAGTATTATTTTATGCTCAGTTTTTTGTGTTTTTGAATTATCAGAAAACAGAGTATTACTCTCTGTTCATATTTTTGTTGTTTCGGAATTTATCAGAAAATTCTCAACAGTGGAAACAGAGGATTTTTCCACTGTATTTTGTTTGGAATAACCAGAAATTCCCGACATGGTATCAGAGCTTGTCCAGGCTCTTTGAAGACATCAAAGAAGCTGAAAGAAGATTTGTTGCTGTAGCAGATTATCCAGCAGAGCGAAAACGCTGTCAAGGTATTTTTCAGATTAGTTTTTTGTGTAGTTGCTGAAGACAATTAAGTGATTTTTCTTACAGTCAAGTATTGCAAGAATGGCCAGCACCAACGTGGGTATGTTTAGTACCCAGCTCCCACAGTTCAATGGGAAAAATTATGACTACTGGGCAATAACCATGAGAGCCCTGTTTGCCTCACAAGATTTATGGGAACTAGTTGAATATGGATTTGAAGAACCAGCAAATGAAGAAGAGTTTATTGGATTAACTCAGGCAGAGAAAGAGCTGTTGAAGAGAAATAAGAAGAAGGACTCAAAAGCCTTTGTACTTTTATATCAAGCAGTGCATGAGAGTGTGTTTCCGAGGATAGCAGCAGCCAAGACATCCAGAGAAGCATGGCAAACTCTCAAGACAGCCTATCAAGGCATGGAGAAAGTGAAGACAACAAAACTACAGTTGCTGAGGATTGATTTTGAGAACCTGCGTATGAAGGAGTCAGACAATATTGACTCATTCTTCACACAAGCAATTGGTTTGGTCACACAGATAAGGTCTCATGGAGAAACTCTTGAAGAAAGGAGGATTGTGGAAAAACTATTGAGGTGCCTACCCTCAAAGTTTGATGTGATTGTCACCACCATAGAAGAGACAAAGGATCTCTCAAATTTTTCAGTTGATGAACTTTATGCATCACTGATAACACATGAGCAGAGGTTGAGTAGAAATGAAAACTCATCTCTAGAGCAAGCCTTCAAGACCCAGATGTCATTTGGAAGAGGAAGAGGTCAAGCCAGAGGAAACAAGAGAGGAAGAGGCAGAACCCAATACAGAGGCAGAAGAAACAGTCCAGCAAACGTTCAAGGAAGAGGCAGCAATCCAAATCAGAACCAAGGCCATGGCAGCAGTCAAAAAAGTGGACAACATCATGCTCAAGGACAAAGGTATGAAAAATCCAATGTCCAATGTTATTATTGTAAAAAATATGGGCACTATGCAAATTAATGTAGGAAGAAGCAGCATGATATGAGTAATAGATCTAGTGCAAATATCACTAGAGAAAATATCAGTCAAGATAATGTGTTGCTAGTTTGTAATATGGCTGAAACAAACAGTGAAGATATATGGTTTCTAGATTCTGGTTGCAGCAACCATATGACAGGAAACATAGCCCTGTTTTCTGTTTTAGATCAGAGTGTGCAGTCACAAGTCACACTTGGGACTGATAGTAAAATTTCTGTTATGGGAAAAGGAGAAGTTAAAATATTTACAAAGAAAGGTGAAAAGAAAACCATAGCAGATGTCTATTATGTTCCTGGAATGAAGTGTAATCTCTTGAGTATTGGACAGCTTGTTCAGAAGGGTTACAATGTTTTCTTTAAGAATGATGTATGCACCATCATGGACAGATTACCCAGCAAACATTGTATTGCTGAAGTGAAGATGACAAGGAACAGGATGTTCACTCTCAGAATAAAAGCAGATTTGAAAAATAAAGAAGTAGTTGCAGCAGTGACACAAGAGGCTCTCCAAAGTGTACCAAAGGATGAAAATTGGTTGTGGCATTTGAGATTTGGACATCTCAACTTTGGAGGTCTTAATTTGTTGAGTAGAAGAGGAATGGTAAGAGGATTACCATTGATAGAAAATCCAGACAGCCTTTGTGAAGGTTGTATATTGGGAAAACAACACAGAGAAAGTTTTCCAACTGGGAAAAGCATAAGGGCAAAAGCACCTTTAGAAATTTTCCACTCAGATTTATGTGGACCGATGCAGGCTCCATCACTTGCAGGCAGCCAATATTTTCTAACATTTATTGATGACTTTACTAGAAAGACTTGGGTTTATTTTCTGAAGAATAAGAGTGAAGTGTTTGAAATATTTCAAAATTTCAAAGCACTTGTAGAAAATCAGAGTGGGCTGCGTATCAAGATTTTGAGAACTGACAGAGGAGGTGAGTATATCCCCAAAGAATTTTTACGTTTTTGCAGAGAAAATGGAATTCATAAGCAATTTACAGCAAGGTACACCCCGCAGCAAAATGGAGTTGCTGAAAGGAAAAACAGAACAATCATGGATATGGCGAGGAGCATGTTGAAGGCAAAGCATTTGCCAAATGATTATTGGGCTGAAGCTGTACACTGTGCAGTATATATTTTGAATAGATGTCCTACAAAAGCAGTGATGAACAAAGTAACAGAAGAAGCATGGAGTAGGAGAAAGCAAGGAGTCACCCACATGAAAGTTTTTGGTTGTGTGGTTTATGCACACATTCCAGATCAGCTAAGGAAGAAATTGGACAGCAAAGGGGAGAAATGTATTTTCATTGGATACAGTGAAGAATCCAAAGCTTACAGGTTATATATCCCATCCACCAAGAAGTTTTTTGTGAGCAGAGATGTTCAATTTATTGAAGAGGAAGCTTGGGATGGAAGCATAGAGAAAACAGTTAATGTTAAAAACTGTTTGTCTCATAATGATGAAGATGAGGAGTTGGCTGAAACACATCCCCAAACAGCAGCGCCAACAACATAACAGCAAGAGACACCCTTGAGGAGAAATGAGAGTGCTTCTCCAAGCACACCACAAGGAGGAAATTCAAGTGCATCTACAAGCACTTGCACACCGAATGAAAGAGGTAAGAAATTCAGAAATTTAAGTGATATTTATGATGAAGGAATGAATTCCATGTTTGCTTTGTATTGTCACGTTGATGACCCTGTTCATTTCGAAGATGCAATTAAAGATAAGAAATGGATAGAAGCTATGGACGAGGAGATGAATGCAATAGAAAGAAATAAGACATGGGATATAGTTGAGCTACCAAAAGGTAAAGAAGTCATTGGAGTTAAATGGGTCTACAAGACCAAGAGTAATGCTGAAAGCAAGATAGAAAGGCATAAGGCAAGACTTGTTGTCAAGGGATACAAGCAGCAGTATGGAAGAGATTATGAGGAGACTTTCACACCAGTTGCAAGAATGGAAACAGTAAGAGCAGTGTTGTCCATAGCAGCACAAAACAAATGGAAAGTTTACCAAATGGACGTGAAGTCAGCATTCTTGAATGGAGTATTAATGGAAGAGGTTTACATCGAGCAACCTCTAGGCTATGAGAAGAAAGGCCAAGAGCACAAAGTCTGCAGATTGAAGAAAGCTCTTTATGGGCTAAAGCAAGCGCCAAGAGCATGGTACAGTAGGATAGATTCCTATCTACTGGAGAACGGATTTGAGAAGTGTGAGGGAGAACCCACTGTTTACATCAAAGAAAAGGACTGTAAAATTTTAATTGTTGTGTTATATGTTGATGATGTGATTTTTACAGGTAATGATGATTACCTCATTAAAAATTTCAAATCAGTCATGAAAGAAGAATTTGAGATGACTGACATGGGTTTGCTGAGATACTTCTTAGGAATAGAAGTAGATCAAAATGAAATGGAATTTTTATTTCACAGGCAAAATATGTAAATGAAATGTTGAGCAGATTTAACATGCAGGACAGCAAGGCAGCAATCACTCCCACAGTGATGGGATTAAAACTCAGCAAAGAAGACAGCAGCAAAGATTTTGACCCTAGTGTGTACAAGAGCATAGTTGGCAGCCTTATGTATTTAACTGCAACTAGGCCAGACATAATGTATGCTGTTAGTTTAATTTCCAGATTCATGGAGAAGCCAAAAGAAACACATTGGTAGGCAACAAAGAGAATTCTGAGGTATGTTAAAGGTACAAAAAGGTATGGCATATTTTATACTGTTTCAGAATGTTCAGATTTAGTTGGATACACAGATAGTGATTGGGCTGGAAGTGTAGATGACCGGAAAAGCACATCTGGTTACATTTTTCACATAGGTTCAGGAGCCATTTCATGGGCTTCCAAGAAACAGCCAATTGTGGCATTGTCTACAACAGAAGTAGAGTATGTGGCAGCTACAGCAGCAGCATGTCAAGCGGTTTGGATGAGGAGAATGTTGAGAAGTCTATGCCATGAGCAAACAACAGCAACAATTATTTTTTGTGACAATAGCTCAGCTATTGCATTATCCAAGAACTCTGTATTCCACAAGAGAACGAAACACATAGACACAAAGTTTCACTATATCAGAGAATTGGTGAACAATGGAGAAATCATTTTACAACATTGCAGGACTCAGGAACAGGTTGCAGATATTCTGACAAAGCCATTGGATCAGAAAAGTTTTGAGTTTTTAAGGAAACTTCTGGGTATGACTGATAACCCAGCAGTTGAAATTAAAGGGGAGTGTTGAAATTATAATTTCAACTGCAGTGAACAGAACAGCAGCAGCTACTTTATTCATTTGTCGTGATCCGGCGCCCCACATTTTTTCCCGATCTTTTAAATCACCGCCATTACCATCTTTTCACTCTTTAATTATTTTTGAGTTCCCGAAGGATGAAGATCAGATACAGCACTACATCATTACTTCTTAACAACCATATTAATGAGCAGAATGGCTAAAAGAGAAAAGAACCAGCCTCGAGCCGACGTAGCATTTATCAGTCATAGATTTCATCGCCACCGACTCAAGAAATACAGCAAAAGATCAAATCTGTTAATCATGAGCAGCAGAGACTTCATCAGCAAGTTAAGGCGGTGAAGACCCTTTCCCGCACTATAAATAGAAATAGAAACAGAAGTAGAAAACAGAGGAAATAGATTGAAAGTCCTTTTGTAACACACCGCAGTGTAGAACAAGAGAGTTTTTTTTTGTATTGCACAGCAGTGCTGAAATTTTCTGAGATAGATGTTTTTGGAACTGAAGCGTTCCTGTTGTAATCCCTCTGTCAAGAGGAAGATGCTCTTAAGCATAATCTTTTATGAAGATCCCTCTATGTGAGGAAGACTTAGTTTTAGCACTTAGTTTATTTTTATAAATAGAAGTTTCTTTTTGCCTGTTGCTGTTACACCGTAAGTCGAAAAATACTTGACGTCAAAAATCTCTGTTGCTGTTACACCGTAACTAAAAAAAATACTTGACGTCAAAAATTTACGTTGCTGCAACACAAGTTACAGCAACTGAAAAAAACTGTGTTGCTGCAACACCGTTTCCAGAGAACAAATTTTTCTATTTTTCTGAGTTAAAAACAGAGTATTTTTCTGTGTCAAAAACAGAGTATTATTTTGATCAGTTTTTGATCCTGAGGCAAAGTAGAGTATTATTTTATGCTCAGATTTTTGTGTTTTTGAATTATCAGAAAACAGAGTATTACTCTCTGTTCATATTTCTGTTGTTTCAGAATTTATCAGAAAATTCTCAACAGTGGAAACAGAGGATTTTTCCACTGTATTTTGTTTGGAATAACCAAAAATTCCCGACATCCAATGGACCAACAGGTTGGGTTGCCACTACATTATCGCACTATTTCTTTCAAATTCAATCCTCCCTCTTCAATAGAATCTTTATATAATTATACACGTTTTCACTACTATTGTTAAAAGTCACTTTCTTTCTCTTTCTCTTGATCATCGAGTCTAGATCGACTTTGTTTGTTTGATGGTTGTTATTTTTAACATGAAATGAAATTTAATTTTCAGGGTTTCATCAAGTTCAGAAGTCTAAAATATCATACGAAACCTTGACTGAAATGTTTGGTGATCAGAGCCCAACTTTTCTTGCATCAGTTGTGCATGCCATTGGCGGTGGTGCAAGTAGTACAGAATCTTTAAACTATTCAACCCAGGACATTCTGCAGTTGATCAGTCCCAACTATGAGGTCAATACTAAATGGGGTGAAGAGGTAGGACTCACGGTTTCTGACCAAAGAACATCACATCGCTCTTAAGATGGCCCAGCCCATGGGTCAATTTTGTGTTTTCTTCTAATTCTGAAGAAACTTACAGCAGTTAAACGCCAAAATAATCATAAAAATAATCAACTGACTACAACTTCTACATATTTCTATTTGTTTTGCAGGTGGGATGGATGTATGGATCATGCACTGAGGATATATTGACAGGATACAAGATGCACCGCAAAGGGTGGAGATCAGTGTATTGCTGTCCTCACAACCCAGCTTTCATAGGCACTGCTCCATCAAAATTGGTAGATGTCTTCGAGCAAAAGAAAAGGTGGTCTAAAGGAATGTTAGAAGTTTTCCTCAGCAAAAACTACCCACTATTTGGGGGATATGCAAACTTGAATTTCCTGCAGAGACTTGTTTATATCCATATTTGTTCCCATGCTCTTTACTCCATGCCACTTATGGTTTATGGACTTCTTCCCGCAGCCAGTTTGATCCTTGGCAAACATTTCATTCCTAAGGTAATGTTTACCTTACTCAATATATTCCTTGTTAAGTTCTTTTGATTTAGCTGCGTTTAAATTTCCATTATCATGAAATTACAGGGGCAATTGTTATGCGCATGAACTATTTCTATACCAGCTATGAAACCCAGTTTTGATTATCAGATACTAAAATTGGGGAATAGCCCATTGCAGGTATTAACAGTGGAATTCATTCCCTTCATCCTTATCTTTGGCTGCAATTACATATTGAGCTTGGTTAGAGCAAATGGTTAGGCATGTATCGGAGACAGTGGTGGAACAACATGCGCATGTGGATGATCGTCATACTCACTTCTGACGTGGTTGCAACTTTTGAGGTTTTGCTCAACCTGTTAGGTCTCAAGGAAGAAACATTCTTGATCTCTCCAAAGTCACTTCATGATGACAGCGACAATGCTTCTGCAAGTGAAAGTACAGCAGGGGAAGATTTTAGTTTTGATTATGATTCTTTTATATTCATCATCCCAGCAGTCTATGCGTTGTTCAACATATGGGGATTGATTAACGGTCTGGATATAAATTCCATGCTTCACGGAAACATATTAGTGACCGGTGAACTCTTGTGTGTGACTTGGATCCTGTTCAATCTATTCCCATTTGTCCGGGGATTATTTAGACAGGAGGGAGAAGCCGGTGCTCTCGGCCTCACAACGGCTCTCTATTCATTTAGAATTGTTGGTACATGTGCTTTTCTTCTCCTTCTTTACAATGTTGTTTCAAGGAAATTATACAGCCGATAGAAAAGGTGGTCTCGGCTGCCCAGAGAGAGAAATTATATCTATATTGTATTGTTTGTGCATGTTACATTTTTGGCCTCCCTGAAGTGGCAATGAGGGGGCCCTTAATTACTTACTTCAAGGTGGAGCTCATGGCGTAAGTACTTTCATTTAGTATTCTCCTGTAACAGGCTCTAGTAGCACACACAATGTAAACATTATGGAATTATATTTACTACAAACGATGGTCATGAGAGCCATTCATACTTGAGATTTGTCATGACATGTTAACGCTGTTAGGGATAGAGATTTGTCATGGCTTAACATGTTTTCTGGACTAAATATTGCTGTTAGGTATTGACAGTTCTCATGGCTGGTTTGTTAATTCACGTGTTTTCTTCACTGATTGGGGTATTGACAATGCACTGTGCGGCTAATATTATGCATTAAATGGGATAGTCTTGGATTGATCAGCTCCTTATGAAAAGGATGAGTCTATGTTTTCTGTCATGATTATCGAGTGCTATGAGATGATGCCAATACTAAATCTCTCTCTATGTACCTTTTTTTTGCCAAATAAGAAAGACTTTCAAGTCTAATTTCTATAAAATTATATAATTGCTTTGTTTTGTACTCAAATTTAATACTTACGTTTGTGTATTTTAAATATTTAACCCTTTTTTTTTAATCATTAATGGATTTTGTCTAATATTTAATTAGAAATTTCAAAAGAAGCATTTTTAATATTACAAATATTAATGGTTAAAATTGTACAATTCAAGTAAATTAGTATATATTTTCAATATATTTGCAACTTGATTAATGAAAAATTGCAATTTTAGCAACAAACACAAATCTGTAATTGAAGGTGGAGCTCATGGCGTTGCCTTCAACAAATTGTTTTCAGAATGTACTTTTATTTATTCTCCTGCAACATGCTTGAGTAGCACACACAATATAAACATTATGGCATATTTACAAACGATGGTGAGAGCTATTCATACTTGAGATTTTTCATGTATGGTTTGTTAATTGACATGTTTTATGTACTAAATGTTGTTAGGGATTGAGATTTGTCATGGCTTGACATGTTTTTTGGACTAAATGCTATTAGGTATTGACATGTTTTCTTGACTAAATGTTGTTACGGATTGAAATTTGTCATGGGTGGTGAAGAAGAAGAAGAACAAAATCGTTGGAAAAAGTAAAGTTTAACCACTTATTAACCCATTCCAATATATCAACATTTGCATGCACATATACATGGTCCAAAGCCCACATCCCTGTGTCCCTTATGGCTTACAATGTTTTCGTAAGGGAGAGGAAAACCTCACATTTGATAAGGGGCCATTGGAGACCTCCCTTCAACAAGTGGGAACAATACAACCACAAAAATGTTGGGATCATCAATTTTATTTCCAAAATTACACATAAGTACCATCTTAACATTAATCCCCATTTACTTATGCATTTGTCATAGATACACTCAAAATAACACCAAAGAAATATAATGTCAACCATTCTTCCAAATTGATATTCTCATCAATGAAAATGGATGAATAGTCACTACTATAAAAATGCTAGGAATCAATGCCCAAATAAAATACATACCAATTTTTCTTTGTTGGTTTAATCAAAAAATTCAAAACTAATTGAAAGAAATAATGTCTTTCCCATCATAAAGCTGCAATTTCATTTGCTTAAATTTTGACTACAAACACAAAGCTAAAAAGTTATAAACAACCACAACTTTTTACCAAGAACAATGCCTTTAAAAGATTTCTTGAGCCTTATCACAATGGGTCAAAAATGTCACCCTATAGAATTTGAAACTGAATGGAGGGAATAACATCCCATTGTGCCGACCACTAGGTTGTCTCAGGAGGAGACAACCCATACCTCTTACTTATCCAAAGTATTAATACTTAACAGTAAGAAAAAATACCAACATTAAAAATAATATAGAGTATCGAACATCAAACCTAGACCTAAACAAAAACTCTATCTTATCACCCCATCCCAAAAACTAAAACCACAAAAATTTAAAATATCACCCGACCACCCTAAAAAGCCAAGAAAAAAGACACCAAAAATTCATAGAAGATACGAGGCACCATGAGGAGGAAAATTGCCACCAAGTCCCCAACCTAGCCATTTCACCCAACAACGAACACATGATGGACAATTTTTGGTTTTGAAATCCAAAGCATTGCAGTTTCATTCTACATGATTCATCAATTTAAAAAAATGGACTCTTTTCCAGTTTATTTTCCATAGTTCATGTGAAACGCAAGGATTTTTTGGCTCTAACTTCCTTATTATGTTTATTGTCTTAGTTATATTGAATTTAAAACATTTTCGAGCTCTTCTCAATGGATTTTGGCAGTGCATGCTTTGGTTTTATTTCCCACTATTACATAGATAACCACAAAACTTTGGAACCTCGCTCCTTTTTATTTCAAAATTTTGTCAATGGAAATTAAATCCAATTAACTCGTTTGATTTGAAATTTTATCAATGCATAAACTTAGACTAAATAGAAAAATTAGACTTGGCTAAAATTATGACAATATGGGTGCCATGTAGTTCAAACCATGTCCTTTTAGTCAAATCTACATGTTAGAAAAACGAGACTAGCTAAAAATATGCCAATCTGAGTGCCCTAGAGTCAATGCCATGCCATTTTAGTTGAATCCAAGACATTTTAAATTATTATTTTTTCTTCTTCTATTTGCCAGTGTTGGTTCTAATAAACCTAGTCACAATAGGTCATAAATAAAGGTTGAAAGTCAAAACACCCACCAAAGAAACACAGAAAAGGAAAAAAATAAAATAACAACGGGAAGTTTTTTGAACCTCTAGAAATGCAATCAAATTTTTTAAACATTGTTATGCTTTAATTTCTACTAGACACTTCCATTTGACTATTTTTCCAGACACTCTGTCTAAGATCCCAATGGATTTTTTTTTCAATAGATCATTGTGCCAAATGTGTTGTTCCCAGCACTATATCCCTTGAAGACACTTTTAACGAACTTCTAGTTTTAGGTTGAAAGAACTTATACAAAAGTGTTGAGATGAAGTAGTATATATCCTGATTTTATTTTCTAGTAAATGACACTTGTTTTGGTAATAATAGAAGCTATGATCTCTATTGATGATAGAGTGTTTTACAAATGTGGAAGTAGAAGGATTGCCCCTGAATCAGCTTGGACATGGCTTGGATATTAAAATTGTGACCTTGTTGGCCATTGCAAACATTCTAATTAATTTAAATTCTACCCATCTCCCTAAGCTTGACATCCCCTTGATTGCATGACATGATGGTGTTCAAATATAGATTCATTCCTCCTCAATTTTGGTTCAATAGAAACTCAATTGGTTGTAGCAAAATAAATGTATGCAGTATCGCAAAGTGATGTGAAAGATAATGTTAGTTCATTTCTTTTTTCAACTAAAGGAGTTGTTCCCATTGGTTTAGGAGTAGCTCTAACTAGGCATTACGGTTCGTAAGTCTATGGATGGCCTTCTTACGAGAGCATTGAAGAATATTTGTTGCAATATAGAGGGGTTTTGGCTAACAACAATAGGAGCAGGAGGTGTTGATATCATAGTAAAATTGCTAACAAATGGGCATTATATTGCTAAAGAAAATTCATGTTTTCTCCTTACTAGTATGATGTTGCTATACGAGTTTGCTTGCTCCCACACTTTGCAAGTTGGAGCTACTAAACAACTTAAGATTTTTCAACCTGGAAATGAAATCTCAATTTGAATAGAGATTGTTGGTGCAATCAAAACTCGTTTATGGAGTAGAAGGATGCAAGAAGTGATACTCTAAATGATAAAGGTATTTCAAGTTTGATAAATGTAACAATTTATTGTTCAAAAGAGTTGATGCAAGGAAAATTCCCACAAGAATTTCATGAAAATGCAATGTGTAATATGGCTAACATATGAGGTGGACTATCTTTAGTAATTTCAAGTCTGGTGAAAGTGTTTAGCCTTGCGCATCACATTCTCAAATTGTTGATACAATTAAGCATTAGCTTTAGCCCCCATGGTCATTGAAGGGAGTGAAAAACACTCAATTTCGGTATTTCCAGTATTTACTAAACCATTATTGACTAACCAATTCAAGGCTCAATTATCTTTCTTGTTCAAGAACATACAACATAAACCTTTATTAGCTTTTAGAGTAATAGGCACTTAATTAACAAGCTCCAAAATGTAGAAACAATGTGTTTCCTTGTGGGCTTAATCATAGTGGCTGCAAATGATGTTCAAGAGGAGCTCATAAGGTCTCATGAAATTATCTGCAACAATGCAAGTAATTGTTTGAATGAAATGATAGGAAGAGGATTGGACCTCACTACATTTCCTACATTGTTATTATTACAGGTCACTTTAACGCTATGAATAGGCATGATGCATATAGGATTAATAAGGAAAGGTTAGAAAGAATGCCACAAAGTAAATGAAATATTTTAGGAATCGAAAATGGCAAGTAACATCCAAGAGTGGAGGTGCAATGTTATTCATCCTCCTCCTTAGATCTATGAGTCTATATCTAAAAAGAAGGAAAATAGGGAGAATACAACTTTGGATAGATCCAATATACCAAAGTCGGTGCAGGAAATTGAAAAAAAAATGGAAAAGATAGGGCTTTAGAAGAACAAAATATCAATCATTTGGAGTCAAACTGTTGACAATGGCTACTTATTTTGAGGGATCTTTGTTGTAGCAAAATTTCAACATTACAAGTGAAATCCCTTGCAAGGATTTGGCTTAGAGAATGGCTCGAGGGATTTGAGGCCATTGTTGTGTTGAAAAAATTAGATTATGGCAACATTTAATTCACTTTTTCCATTCATGACAATTATTTGTGATTTATATTGTTCTTCCTCTTTGTTAGGCTTATGTTATTATCATCAAATAAATGCCAAAATAAGGAATATCACAACCATACACAATGAATACAAGATATAGGCTCCAATCCAGGGAAAAACCCCTCCAAGGGGAAAACCCAGAAAGAACTTTTCCTCTTCTAGAATCAACTTCAAAGGAGACTTCCAAAATTAAACCCTAGACCTATGTTGCCACCAAGAACCAAGTCAACCAACCAATCCTCTCTTTTGTAATGTAAGACAAGATCTCCAAGGGTAGTGAGGCAAGATTTCTTCTAGCGTTTCATCCTTGCCAAAGCAGTCTGCAACATCTTTCGTAGTTTAATACCTAAGGTAACCCTATAAACCCTAGGGTACTCGCACCTATGAGTAATAGCTAACAAGATTTCAGATCTTAGGCTAATTCTAGAGCTTCTTCCTTTTCATTATCCTTCGTTCGTCTTCTGTGACCCTCACATTCCTTTTGCATTTGCAGATCAAACCAAGAATATGCTTGTGTTAGTATCTCACAAATGAGGTTGAATCCTTCCTTGATATAGCCTTTCATAGGGCTCAAGTATCCCTCACAAGGCCGACTTCATGTAGGATGGACAACTTGTTTCTTAGGAGCCTTCTAGACCCTTCGATATACAAAATAAATTTTCTTTTAATGATAGAAATCTCCAAAAGGATCTTTAACACTAACATTGACACTTTGACTCATGATAAACCTAGGAGACCTAATGGAAAATCATGAAACCCATGCTTTTCAAAAATATAAAATTTCCTTTACTCTTTACATCATTTTCTTTCTCCTTTTGATTGAAAAATAAGATTTACATCATGACAAGAGTCAAATGACAATTACGGAGTCCGAAACTAGTTACAATTTCCAACATTCCCTCTTAACTAGGGAGGTATTCATAATTTACTGTTAAAAGGACAATACAGCCTTTGAAAAGTTCTCATAAGAAGATTCAGATTGGTAAGCCATCTGTAAACATCAACATTACGATCAACCAACACTATCTTGCAGGCCTAACTAGACAAGCTCCACTTTATTCAAGAGCATTATGCTGGGAGGCTTTACGTGTGATACCACACTACCTCTACAAGGAACATACTCCATTCGAATGTCTACAAGGTATGTCATTTTACGACTATTATTATATTGGATTTCCAATCCTCAATCGTCAAGAAATATCGGTCCTCTTCGACCACTCTTATCTTGTACACTTTTCCTATCCTCAAAGAGTGTCAGTTTCTTTCCTTTCTTAGATATTCCATCCTCAAGGAAACCACAAATGCTTATCCAATCCTCCACCATTCTCTCTTCAAGGCCTTCACTTAGACTTACGATTGTTAGTCTTGTTCAAGTTCTTGACACATGAAGATGAGAATGCACATGTGATTTCCAACATCACTCCCTCTCAATTAGAGGGGATATCCCTATTCTCCTTTTATCTTGAGAATAGATCCTTACTCCTATTCAAGGAGACTCTTTCACTCCCTCTCAAATCTAGAGGAGATTCCTTACTTCCTTTCTAATTGGGAAGTCATATCACAAGCTCTCTAGCTTGTCTTTATAACTACACATGGTTCCTTCTTTATTTTTCATCTCATCATATTGAGCCTACTTCCTTCTAGGTATCATAGAGCCATCTTCTTCCCTTAATCTTAATACAGGTTCTAAGTCATCGCTCTTGCATAACACTTTCATTTTGTCATCATTATATAAAGGAATTATATTGAACCTTTTCAGAATTCAAGCTAATGATAGCTTTATCATGAAAGTGATCTCCTTTGACCTTCAAGTTATCTTCTTGTACTACTACCTTTCAATCCCAAGATGAGCACATCTTGAATTCACAGTTGCCGGGTACTAGATATTGAGCTTCCATAAAAATTCTTCATATAATTTCATTATGTATTATTGCAACATCCTTCCAGGTAGAAAACAATATGTTAACCAGATAACCAATAATAATCATTAACATTAGACTTGCCTCATCGAGACAACTTTCTCATCATCAACATCCTCAAGGTTCATCTCCAAATGACTCTTCCTTCATGCATCAGAGTGCCCAAGGATCGAACTTGATTACCAAGTTACCATTTTTCTTCTGGAGATTATACTAGATGTTTATTATTATTCTAGCAAGAAAGTATTAATATTCCATTTATTCTAGAGTAATTCAAATTCATCCTATTAGGCATCACATAACCAAATGAAATATTCACCATGCATGAATTATGACCAATTTTTCTGGCAGGATTATGTGAATCCTTCCAATTGTTATTTTAAACATGCAATATTAACCATTCACACAATGATCATCTAGCTATATGTATTTCACAATGAGCCTACAATTTACCAACTGCATTCCTTCATCCTTTTTAAGAGTATTGTTTCCATTCAATATGGAGTATATACTAATCTTGTCATAATGCTTCTTCCAAGGGTCTTCCAAGATGATGACTCTTACAGGATCATGATGATCCATCTAAGCAGAATGACTTCCTCTAACATAATGTTAGACAATATATGAATGAACTCTTATGAAAAATGGTCCCTAGGATTTTCATTCTTAAAAGACTAGATGATTAAGCAATTCAAACAATTAGTCTTTTAAATATGATGCTATCACATGCTCCTATCGATGATGCCATACTAAAACAAGATTCCATAATGATACATGCTTACTCCTTTGATGACCTTGTTAGCATCATATTTTTCAGGGTCCTTACAGTTCCCTCCTTCCATCATGCTTATTATTACCAAGCATAAGGATTGTTTTACTTATCCATCCTTCTCATTTTGCTTTCTTCATTGTGTAACTGCAACATTCCTTGACATGCACAACCAAGAAAAATATATACAAGAACATGATGATGATCTAGGGTTTCCATGGATTCCTTAAAGAGTGAATTCCTAGGATACTTAGACACAAACCCTAAACTCCTTTATATTTCCCTTGGAAACATCAGCCCTAGGGCTTAGATGCCATATCCTAGGTTTCATCCAATTCCACCCTCGCTAAGTTTTACCATATACCCTAAATTATCTGCAAACCTTAAAAGTCAAGAGCTAAGGTTTCTTATGAGGGAACAAACAAATTAAGGTTAGGGTTTCTTACTAAGATTTTCTTATTCAAGTTTCCTCTAGGGTTTACAATCCCTAGATACTAAAGGCCTTCAACAAGATGAGGACTACAAACTATTGAAGTATGTAACTAGTGTTGATCTTCATAATTATATTTGAGTCATGATGTATTGTATTTGTCAAAATAAAATTTTATTGTTAAATAAAATGACTTATTAAAGCATGGGTTTCATGTTTGGGTCAATAGTCAATAGGTCAAAGAAACCATTGAGTGCTCTAGGATTTTTGGTTGAGTCAAAGTCAAATTTACTATGTAAACCCTTCATGGGATCATGGTATCAAGGATAGACAATTTATTTTGGTCATGTTGAACTCTCCATCCATCAAGTCGTGCTCAAAATCTCTTCTAAATTGGCTTCAATTTCATCATCTATAAGTTGACCTGTCAACTTCTCATGTCGGCCCAAAAAGTGCAGTGACAAACCACTATAAATAGCCAAGGTGAACTCAACCTATTGGAAGACACTCGAATCTATGATTTGAAGAAAAAGTATGAAGTGCAAAATACAGAATGAAGGTTAACGTTGCAAGTGAAAGATATTCATTGCAGGAAGAAGGTTGATATTATAGGCCAAATATCACTATTGTGGGATGAAGGTTAAATTGCAAGACATTGTTACTATTGCAAGACGAAGATTGAATTCCAGGAAGATTGTCTTCATGTTTGGTTAGCTTGATGGATGGAGGGGTAAAATATATGTGAAAGGTCTTGGTTGTCTCATTGTGATATGAATCTACTAAGGAATAGTTTCAATGGGTTTTCCCCTCCTTAGGGGTTTTTCCTTGGCTGAGTGCCTACCTTCAATGTCCTTTTATTTTATGGTTTTGATAGTCGTTTAATGAACAAAGAAATAATTATAATAAAAAGAAAAAGAATTTAATTAATAAATCACAAGCATCTATCAAAAGTAAAGAAAAATCAATATAATATATGACCTAATCTCATTGCCCTAGATTTCTCATCACAAACCATAGATGCAACAAAATCCTAATGCACACTTTATATAGAACAATGTAAATGAATATTTACTACCTTGACATCACATATACCTTCTTGAAACCTTACCTCATCCTTTCATGTAAAGTACTTGTCTTTAGTTTATTTGAAGGATACCATTTTCCAAGGATTCCATCTCATAGTTGAAGTTGTTTCTTCTTTAGAACTCCTTCAAGAGAGGCTTTCAAAGATGTCAGGCCAAAATGCTCTTCTCAAGATATCTAACCTCCTTCTCCTCTTTAACTTCTAGTAAGGGCATGTTGTAGAAGTTGCTACAGATCCTCAAATTGAATGCTTGCCATAATTCCTTGCTTTAAACGAATTTTTGAATGACATTCATCAATCCTTTCTTTCTTAATTCCCTTGTTGATGGAATCAAACGTACACTATCATAGTAAAATTTCAACCCTCTTGTTAGGGTTTATTACAGTCCATGTTAACCCTTATTATAGGTTCCAAATAGGCCTCCTATAGTTGCAACCTTCCTTTCTTAGCCTCCTACTTCCATACGCTGTCACCTGGGCTAATATCTAATCGAGAAATAGGCCTTTCTGGGATCCTTATTTGTCATTTAACAAGGTTTGGCTTTCCTACAATTTATTCCAACAAACTTTGACTCATACCATAGAGAGAGTGACCACCTGTACCATGTAAAGATAGTCCCAAAAAAACATCCATATTTTTCCTTCAAGTCTCAGCCCACTCCATAGATTAATTTGGCCCTCAAATAATCATGAAAAAAATTCTCCATTCATATCTTTGTGTTTCAGTTGTGGATGCAACTAGGCTTATTTGTTCTCTCTTCTTGTAACTAGGATTTTTTGCACTTCTTTCATAAACTAGACCTCTAATTAGGGAACGTTGTAACCATTGTTACAAATCTTCTAACTCGACCTAATTCATTCTCAAGTTATTGTGGCTAGGTTTCTTCAACAAGCTTCTTAACTTGGTGCCCCTTTATATTCTTGCCAGCATACCATAGGATTTTGTGGTCCTTCAAGAAGACACTTGCACATCACGACTTGCACCTAGGGAAAACTACAGAGAACTTGGACCTATTTTTGTATTTTTAAGAAAAACAATGAACTAATTAATTATTTCCAAGTAGCTGGTGAGACTAAATTCGATTTTAATTCACAATTTTAATTTAAGGACAAATTAAAATTGGAATATACTAGATTCTATTTTTATAATTTCTTGTTGCTATTTTCAACACTCCCTCTCAACAAGAAAGGAATTCAACTCGATCCCGATCCTGAACCTTTGGAATGTTCTACATGCAACACTTCTCTCTAGTGTTGTTGCTCCAGCAACTCCAGGAGCAAAAAAAAAAACATCCAACCTGAATCAGTATGATGCATCTGTCATCAAAGTCTCTGACTTCTTTTGCCTCTGTCAACTAAAAACTTTGCACTTCAACGGACTCTGCCTTTCTGCACTGTTAAATCCTTCTCTGCACTCTTCAGTATCTGACTGCTCTAGCCTCTGTTACTTTGATCTCTGACTACATCAATCCCACTGATTCCTCCTGCTACTATGTACTTTGGGCTCTCGTAGCAAGGTGCGATCCATGAGATAAAACCTCTCAATGAACCCTGCCTAATTTTAGCCTTCTTGACACTATCACTTCACATCGCCCCACCTCACACCTAGAGGTATGGCTGCATGTGATCCCCCTGCCCACTTCTCCAATTGTGGCTCCTCCACAATTGTCTGAGACTTCTTCTGAGGCTAAATGTTGAGAGGTAATTTACTCTCCCTCTCAACCACCAAGTCTCTAACATTTTCCTTACTCCTCAAGGCTTTTCATGCATCTTAAACCTTAAGAGCATACGGGTTCTTAACTCGTGAACCGATCTGTTTCACCTATCTCATGGTGATGTGTCTAAGGAACGCCTTTCCTTTACTGAATACAACATTGTAGCCTTTGTCCTCCAACATCACAACTGATACCAAGTTCTTCTTCAGTCCAGGCACATACTTCACATTATTCAAGGTGGTAGGAGGTCCATGTTCCCTCTAAAAAGCAACCATGCCCACTCCTGAAACACTATACTTTCCATTGTCACCCATCTTTATGCGCATATTGAGGTCTTTCTCCTCCAAGGTACTGAATAAACTTTTATCACTGGTCATGTGGAATGAGGCTCCACTGTCAAGATACCAAACACAACCTATCATCAATGACACCATGCATGCGATGAGAGTAAAGTCCATTTCAAACTGAGAGGCTAATGCCTCACCTTCCGATCCTTCCAAGGATCCCTTCTTGGACTTCTTCGATGGGCAATTAGTCACATAATGTCCCATCTCATGACAATTAAAGCATCTCACTTTACACTTGTCACCCTTCTTCCTTCCATGAGAAGAATTCGATTCGGAATGGGACGCCTTCCCCTTCCCTTTCCTTTCCTTACTTGCTAAGGCCAGATTTTCTTCATCATCATCCTTGGATGAAGAGCCATCTCGTGTGCTCCTCTTGATCTCCTTCTGCATGAGATCTGACCACAGTCGTTCCCAATCCGACAGTTTCTCCCTTCCATTCACAGATTCCTGGTAGCTATTCCATCTCTTTGGAAGGCCAAAGAGAGCGAGGCTCACCATATCATCATCAGCAGTAGTTATTCTCACACTTCCAAGCTCATCTCTAAAAGCGGTGAGCTTGTTCAGATATGTGGAAATAGTATCGTCGTTATCCATCTTGATTCTTCGAAGATTATCCTTGAGCGCCAATTTCCTCTGGTCGCTATTGTTTTGGTAGAGGTCCTTCAATGTCTTCCACATTGAATATGGAGTATCCTTTCCATGGAGACTCAAGACAATATGTTCTCGAACTCCCTCAAGGATGATCTGTCTCGCCCTCGCCACACACTTCTTCCACTCAGCCAACTCTTGTGCATTAGTTGAACCTGGCTTTGGGATTTATTGATCAATGAAATCCTTCAAGTCGTTTTCTTCTAATATAGCCTCCATGTGATCTTTCCATGCTATGTAATTCGAGCTGCCTTCCAAGGAATACTCGAGTCTCAATCCATAGAATGCCATTGGCCAACCTTTAAGTATGATAAGAATTCGATTTGCACCTGCAACCCCGAACTTCAAACTTTGAATTCTCTTCTCCGTATACTGTTCACAGCTCCAAGAAACTCAGATCTGATACCATGTAGAAATTTCTCTATAGATCAGCTAGCTCCGATACCATGTAGAAATTCTGTAAATTCTCTACAAATATTGCTCTGAGACCTCTGTAGAAAATCTAACTGTAGATTAACCCGATAATGCCATATAACCAAAGCAAAATACTATAATCTACTTCTACTATAAATTTGCGGAAGCTTAAAGATTGAGCTGAATCAGAGTTGAACACATATAACCAGAAGAAGAAGAATCAATACACAATACACATGAAAATACTTTGGGGAAAGCCTCACCTAAAAACTCCACTATCTGTATTATCATACAAAGTGGAAATACATCAAAATTGTACAAAGCCTTAACTATCACAGCTAGCCAGCTCTCAATACAATCCTCTTGGATGCTCACATGCAATCAAAGCTTCTCACAAGCCTTCCTCTCCGCCCTCCAAGCTCCTATTTCCTTGCGCAGTTACCTCTGGGATGATCTCCTTCACCCAGTGTAACACTGCTCTCACAGACTGCTCTAACACACCATTAGAACTGCACAATCCTCAAGGAACCTTTTCCTTCTGCATGCATGAGTTTCCTTTATAGGAAACCTCATGCAACTGATAGTACATTGTCCTTGACTTTAATCTCAACTGGGTCTTTCTCTAAATAGACAGGCATGAGTTTTTGATGAGGGAATCTTCAGTTATCTCGAGTACACTAGCTGAGTGCATGCATGCATCAACTGGCTGATAACTCACAATTAGTTCCTCAAATAGTTTGGAACTAATTTAACTGGAATTAACTCAATAAACTGAGCTAACTAATTACAACTCAAATATAACTCAATCTTATCTCCTTAATTAAGGGATAATCTCCTTAATTTAAGGGATAACTCTTGCATGACTTTAGAAAGACTTCTAACTTGAATTTCTCCGACTATTTAATCCATAATGAATTAATTAATTATTTCCAAGCAGCTGGTGAGACTAAATTTGATTTTAATTCACAATTTTAATTTAAGGACAAATTAAAATTGGAATATACTGGATTCTATTTTTATCATTTCTTGTTGCTATTTTCAACATCATCAATATGCTCAAAATAACACCAAAGAAATATATTGTCAATCATTCTTCCAAATTGATATTCTCATCAATGAAAATGGATGAATAGTCACTACCACAAAAATGCTAGGAATAAATGTCCAAATAAAATACATACCAATACTTCTTTGTTGGTTTAATCAAAAAATTCAAAACTAATTGAAAGAAATAATGTCTTTCCCATCATAAAGATACAATTTCATTCGCTTATAATTTTACTACAAACACAAAGCTAAAAATTTACAAACAACCACAACTTTTTACTAAGAACAATGCCTTTAAAACAACTTCTTGAGCCTTATCACGCTAGGTAAAAATGTCACCCCATAGAATTTGAAATTGAATGGAGCGGATAACATCCCATTGTGCCGACCACTAGGTTGTCTCAAGAGGAGACAACCCATACCTCTTACTTATCCAAAATATTAATACTTAACAGTAAGAAAAAATACTAACATTAAAAATAATATAGAGTCTTGAACATCAAACCTAGACCTAAACAACAACTCTATCTTATCATCCCCCCCAAAAACAAAAACCGCCAAAATTTAAAATATCACCAGACCACCCTAAAAAACCAAGAAAAAAGACACCAAAATTTCACAGAAGATACGAGGCGTCGTGAGGAGGAAAATTGCCACCAAGTCCCCAACTTAGCCATTTCACCCAACAACGAATCATGATGGACAATTTTTGGTTTTGAAATACAAAGCATTGCAGTTTCATTCTGCATGATTCATCGATTTAATTTTCTTTGGAATCTTTTCCAGTTTATTTTCCATAGTTCATGTGAAATGCGGGGATTTTTTGGCTCTAGCTTTATTATTACGTTTATTGTCTTAGTTGTATTGAATTTAAAACATTTTTGAGCTCTTCTCAATGGATTTTGGGAGTGCATGCTTTGGTTTTATTTCCCACTATTACATAGATAACCACAAAACTCTGGAACCTCGCTCCTTTTTATTTCAAAATTTTGTCAATGGCAATTAAATCTAATTAACTTGTTTGATTTGAACTTTTATCAATGCATAAACTTAGACTAAATAGAAAAATTAGACTTGGCTGAAAATATGACAATATGAGTGCCATGTAGTTGAAACCATGTCCTTTTAGTCAAATCTACATGTTAGAAAAATGACACTGGCTAAAAATATGACAATCTGAGTGCCCTAGAGTCAATGCCATGCCCTTTTAGTCGAATCCAAGACATTTTAAATTATTATTTTTTATTCTTCTATTTTCCAGTGTTGGTTCAAATAAACCTAGTCACAATAGGCCATAAATAAAGGTTGAAAGTTGAAACACCCCCCAAAGTAACATAGAAGAGGAAAAAAATAAAAGAACAACAAGAATTTTATTGAACTTGTACAAATGCAATCAAAATTTTTTAAACATTGTTACGCTTTAAGTTCTACAAGACACTTCCATTTGACTATTTTTCTAGGCACTCTCTGTAAGATCCTAGTGGATTTTTTTTCAATAGATCGTTGTGACAAATGTGTTTTTCCCAACACTATATCCCTTGAAGACACTTGTAATGAACTTCTAGTTTTAGGTTGAAAGAGCTTATACAAAAGCATTCAGATGAAGTAGTATATATCCTGATTTTATTTTCCAGTAAATGACAATTGTTTTCATAATAATATAAGCTATGATCTCTATTCATGATAGAGTATTTACAAATGTGGAAGTAGAAGGATTGCCCATGAATCGGCTTGGACATGTCTTGGATATTAAAATTGGGACCTTGTTGACCATTGCAAACATTTCAACTAGAAGAGTATTAGTATAATTAATTTAAACCCTACCCATCTCCCCAAGCTTGTAGTCCCCTTGATTGCATGACGTGATGGTGTTCAAAGATAGATTCATTCCTCCTCAATTTTGGTTCAATAGAAACTCAATTGGTTGTAAAAAAATAAATGTATGCAATATCGCAAAGTGATGTGAAAGATAATGTTAGTTCATTTTTTTTCAACTGAAGGAGTTGTTCCTGTTGACACCTAATCCGAAACGGATGAGGTGAAGCCGGACAGTCATCTAGAAGATGAACTGATCCGTTTTTGTATATGTATAAATAATAATAGTTGAATGAATAATATCACTCAGTTGTTTTGCGCTCATTAATTTCTGAGCTAACCTGGCCTGACATGGTATCAGAGCACAGGTCCCAGGTTCCAGAAATAGCGTAACTCCTCTGCTGCCTCATGAAACCTCTGCTCCCTGGCGCACCAGCGCTGCATACGCTCTCTGCTCTTCTGACATCCCTTCTGACATCGCTGCATACGCCCTCCCTTTCGCTGCGTTGAGGTCCGTTGCTGTATGTGGAAGTCGTGGAAGAGAACGAAGGTCTCCGCCCGGTTACCAATACTATCAAGGAAGAGAACGGTAACGTTTTATTGTAAGAAGAGCTGCGTTAATGTATTGAATGTATTGAAGCTGCGTTTGAGAGCTGCGTTAATGTATTGAATGTATTGAAGCTGCGTTAATATATTAAGAGCTGGTTTAATGTATTGAAGACCTGCGTTTAAACGTATTGAAGACCTGGTATATGGTGCTGGTGACTGCACCTTTTATTAAACGCTGTGGTATATAGAACTGTGACTGCGCCTTTTATTAAACGCTGTGGTATATAGAACTGTGACTGCGCCTTTTATTAAACGCTGTGATATATAGAACTGTGACTGCGTTTTTTTTTTAAGAACTGTGGTTGATGTATGGTGACTGCGTTTTCTTGAAAACTGACTGCGTTTTCTTGATACATGGTATCTGCTGTTGAGAGTAGTTAATGGTTGAGTGCGTATATGGAAGACTGCGTTGATATATTTTAATGGTGACTGCGTTTTCTTGAAGACTAATACATGGTATATATCGTTGCGTTTTTAATGCTGGCTGCTGCGTCCTTATTTGAAATAACCACTGACCACTGCGTTAATAGTGCCCTCCTCATGACTGCGTTTCTGGTGCGTTAATGGTGCCTCCACGTGCCTTCTAGATGACTGTGCATTTCTAATGAAATATTGCGTTTTCATATGAGCGCCCTTTTTGTTGAGCAGTGATATATATAAGCCGTCATATATATATATATATGAGCGCCATTTTTTGTTGAGATATTGATATATGTAAGCAGTGACATATATATATATGAGCGCCCTTTTTTGTTCAGCAGTGATATATGTAAGCAATCATATATATGTGAGCGCTATTTTTTTGTTGAGATATTGATATATGTAAGCAGTGAGCACCCTAGTTTTGTTGAACAGTGATATATATATGAGCAGTGATATATATATATGGAGAATGCATAAGGCTATCATATAAGGATTTTTTTTTCTCTCTCAACAGAAGTGTTTTTGGCAGAGATATTTTTTTTACAGAATGCATTCAATCATTTCAATGGTCGGAATAGTTCTCACTGGCAAGGAGAACTATCCTGAATGGTCTCGGATGGTGAAACACACCCTCATCTACAATGAGCTGTGGAAAGGTGTGTGTGTCGGAGAAGAAGACAGAGACCCTGTGCAGCCCACATCAGACAAAGAACTCGCCATTTGGGAAAACAAGAACAGCAAAGCCTTTGCATTGATCGCAGCATCTGTAAATGAGGAAGTAAGTCGTCATATTTCATCCTATTCCACTGCCTTTGAAGCTTTACAAAAGCTGAAAGAACTCTATGATACACATTCTGCACTTGAAGTTGTTCAGCTCATGATTAAACTCTTCACTCTTGAACTGAAAAATAATGATCCTCTTACTCTTGCTTCTGAAATAAAATCTATAGTGCATGACATTAAATCCACTAAGGTTGAGCTGGATATCTCTCTTATTGCCTTTCTCAAAGCACTCTATCCTAACTACTCTAACTATCTTGAGTCTTTACAAGCAAATGGAAATCTTAAAGATATAACCTTTGACACTCTTGTGAAAAAGTTTGCTGAAAGAGAGAAAGCCTTTGGAAAGAAAACAGTCCCTGAATCTTCTGAAGAGACTGTTTGTCTTGCTCATAAAGAAAAGCAGCTTGCTCAAGATTCTACAAGAGGAAGAGGTGGACGAAGAGGAAGAGGAAGATACTTCAGAGGCAGGGGGGGCAGACATCCTCAAGCAGAAAAGGCAGATCTGCATTGCATTCGCTGCAAACGAAATGGATCACATGATGCTTCTACATGCAAGCTACCATGGGACAAAGTTGAGCAGAGAAGAAATCAGCAGAAAGGTAAAACTGATGACACAGACAAAGGTAAAGCACCTGAATCCGCTCACTATATTGAGGCACAATGTAACATTGGAGTAAATGAAGACTTGTTTAATGCTTCACTTGCTTCTTCGAAAAATGACTGGTTGCTTGATTCAGGAGCAACCTGTCATATGACTCATAGGAGAGATTTCTTTGAAGATTTCACTAACAATGTTGATGGAGCAGTATACTTTGCAGATCAGTCAAAAATCAAGCCATCAGGGCTTGGCACAATCAGGCTTAAACTGCCTGGTCTTCTAGACTTTCTTCTGGATCATGTTCTATATCTCCCACAGCTGAAGAGAAACTTGCTGTCCCTGGTCCACATCCGCCAGCAAGGTCACTCCATTCACATGTTTGATGGCAAGCTTGAGGTAAGAAAGGCATCTGACCACTCACTTGTCATGAGGGGTATAGAAGAAGAAAGACTCCTTAAACTGCAAGGAACCTCTGCTCATGCACAACATTTCTCATATATTTCTCATCATGAAGAAGATGCACTTCCATCAAGTTTATTATGGCATGCTAGATTTGGACATTTAAACTATGATAGTCTCCGCTTGTTGAAGAAAAATGGTGTTGCTGGTTTGCCTACAATTCCTAGAAAACATAAACAATGTGATGCTTGCATTCTAGGAAAGCATAGCAAACAGTCTTTTCATGATTCACATTCAAGAGCACATAGGAAGCTTGAACTTATTCATTCAGATTTATGTGGTCCAATGCCTGTTCCTTCTGCAAATGGAAATAAATATATCATGACATTTATTGATGATTACACCAGAATGTGTTGGGTTTACTTATTGAAGAACAAATCTGATGCTTTTCAAACATTTAAGAATTTTCATAAGTGGATTGAAAATGATGCACAATCTCATATTGGGTCTATTCGCACTGATAATGGAAAAGAATATACATCAAATGAATTTGAACACTATCTTCGCCAACATGGGATTAAACATCAAACAACTGTGCCTTATAATCCTCAACAAAATGGTGTAGCTGAAAGAATGAACAGAACAATTTTGAATATGGTACGATCCATGCTTTTCTTCAAAAATGTAAAGACAATGTTTTGGGCTGATGCTGTTCTATGTGCTGCATATATAAAGAATAGATGTCCATCTAGTGCTATAAGAAACAAGACTCCTTATGAATTGTGGTATGGACATGTTCCTTCGGTAAAACATCTCAGGATATTTGGTTCCACCTGTTATGCTTTAATACCAAAGGTACATAGAAATAAACTTGGTACTAGAAGTCGTAAGTGTATCTTCCTGGGGTATTCAAACACATCTAAAGCATACCGCCTTTATGATGAAGTAAATAAAAAGTTTGTTTTATCTAGAGATGTCATTTTTCTTGAATCATCCAAATCTGACAATGTTGTTGAGCGGCAACTTGATCGCTTGGATAGATTCACAATACCAAAATCATTTCAAGAGTTTGATAATCAGATTCCACATCTTGAAGGGGGGATTCCTATACTAGATCAACATGTGGAATCTTCTTCTGAAGAACAATCTCCTCTACATGACACTCCAACAACGGATGATGCTTTAAGTGATGTAATTGATAGAATTGGGAGACTCAATCTTGATTCAGACCCAACTCCATCAACAGAACAGCCTGGACCATCTCAGAAAGGTCCTCCAAAGTGGCTGACAAAGACACTTGAAAGTGTTCATCCTGACGAAATTGGAAAAACAGGAACCAGAAATTCAAACCAACAAGATGGAGGTGATGTAGATAACTCTAATTCACCTGTTGATATGGATGTTACTTATGATTGTGAATTGAACTTGTCTACAGATTTTGAACCAACTTCCTTCAAAGAAGCTGCTTCTCATGATGAATGGAAAGAAGCGATGCAGAAGGAGTATGATGCCCTCATAAAGAATGGCACTTGGAAGCTGGTTGATCCTCCATTTGGAACCAAACCAATTGGCTGCAAGTGGGTCTACAAGAACAAGTACAAAGCTAATGGCTCACTTGACAAGCACAAAGCTAGGCTTGTGGCAAAAGGTTTTGCACAGAAGGAAGGGGTCGATTATGAGGAAACTTTTGCTCCCACAGCAAAATGGGCCACCATCCGGACACTCTTTGCACTAGCTGCTCAGAACGGTTGGAAAGTCCATCAAATGGATGTAAAAACTGCATTCTTGAATGGAGATCTAAAAGAGAATGTTTTTAGGTCCCAGCCTGAAGGATTTGCTGTGAAAGGACATGAACACAAAGTATGCAAACTTGTGAAGTCCTTGTATGGCCTCAAACAAGCACCACGAGCCTGGTATGAAAAACTAACTGAGCATCTTCTGAAACTCAACTTCAAACATTTTGATCTTGATGATGCAACTTTATTTGTCAAGAAAGTTGGCAAAACAGTTGTATATCTTGTGGTATATGTAGATGATCTTTTAATGACAGGGAACAATCAAAGCTATATTGCATCCATAAAGAAAGAATTAGGAAAATTTTTTGAAATGACTGATTTGGGCTATGTTCATTACTATCTTGGCATTGAAGTAACCCAACATCCAAAGTCCATATTTCTTTCTCAAAAGAAATACATTGGAGATTTGTTATACAGATTTGGCATGACAGAGTGCAATCCCCTTTCTACTCCAATGGAACAAAACTTGAAGCTCACATCTACTGAAGGAAAAGAATTTGAGGATGCAACAAAGTATAGACAGCTTGTAGGAAGTCTCATCTACCTCACTACTACCAAACCAGACATTTCATTTGCTGTTGGAATCCTCTCCAGGTTTATGCAAAAGCCTTGTGAGGGACATTGGTCTGCTGCAAAAAGAGTTCTAAGGTACTTGAAGGGAACTCAAGACCTTGGAATCAAGTATACACAGGTGGACGACTTCAACTTGATTGGATACTCTGATTCAGACTTCGATGGAGACAAAGAAACTGGGGTATCTACTTCAGGATATGCTATGAGTCTTGGATCAGGAGCTGTCTCCTGGAGATCACGCAAACAATCAGTACCAGCAGATTCCACAACAGAAGCAGAATACGTGGCAGCAGCTGAAGCAACGAAAGAAATTGTGTGGCTCAGGAAAATTCTTGAAGATTTGCAAGTAAAACAAATACAATCTACTCCACTCATGATTGATAACACATCTGCAATAAAGTTGGCCAAGAATCCAAAGTTCCATGATCGTACTAAGCACATAAATACTAAATATCATCTGATCCGACATCATGTTGAGGCCAAAACAATCCATCTCCGTCATTGTTCCACAAACGAGCAAATTGCAGACATCTTCACCAAAGCGCTTGGAAGAGAAAAGCTTGAAAGATTCAGAACGATGCTTGGAATCACCAACATCCCTTCAGATTAAGGGGGGGAATGTTGACACCTAATCCGAAACGGATGAGGTGAAGCCGGACAGTCATCTAGAAGATGAACTGATCCGTTTTTGTATATGTATAAATAATAATAGTTGAATGAATAATATCACTCAGTTGTTTTGCGCTCATTAATTTCTGAGCTAACCTGGCCTGACAGTTCCCATTGGTTTAGGAGTAGCTATAACTAGGCATTACAGTTGGGAAGTCTATGGATGTCCTTCTTATGATAGCATTGAAGAATATTTGTTGCAATATAGAGGGGTTTTGGCTAAAAACAATAGGAGCAGGAGGTGTGGATATCCTAGTAAAATTGTTAACAAAAGGGCCTTATATTGCTAAAGAAAATTCATGTTTTCTCCTTACTAGTATGAGGTTGGTATACGAGTTTGTTTGCTCTGAGGCTTTGCAAGTTGGAGCTACTAAACAACATAATCTTTTTCAACCTGGAAATGAAATCGCAATTTTAATAGAGGTTGTTGGTGCAATCAAAACTTGTTTTTGGAGTTGAAGGATGCAAGAAGTGATACTCTAAATGCTAAAGGTATTTCAAGTTTGATAAATGTAACAATTGCTTGTTCAAAAGAGCTGATACAAGGAAAATTCCCACAAGCATTTCAAGAAAATGCAATTTGTAATATGGCTAACACATCAAGTGGACTAATGTGTAATATGGATAATATGCATTAAAGGGGATTCTACAACATTCTGCATGAGTCTTGGATTGATAAACTCCGTACTTAAAGGATAAGCCTATGTTTTTTGTCATTATTATTGAGTGCCATGGCATACCTCTATGCATGTATTATAGTCCTGTCAATCGTAGTGATCATTTAATAATCGACATGTTTTTCCATACTATTCCTTTTGTTATGAGAAAATTCGAACACACAGTCCTTAGCGCCCTCGTTTTTTCTATTTCTTGTTATATCAATCCTTCTTCCCCGATTTCGTTTGGAAAGAACAACAAAATAAGATCCATAAAACGAACGAGCTCCCTTCCACTAATTACCCATGCAAAAATACCTCATGCTTAGCATGGCAGTTAATGAAAAAATACAAGGTATGTATCATAGTTTGACTACTAGAGATGAAACAGAATTAAACCTCACCTAATCTAATGAAAATTTGCAATTTTAGCAACAAACACACATTATTGAATTTCAATAATAATTGGCAAAAGAATTTTAAAAATGATAATTTACAAACTTATCCTAATAAAACATATACTAATTGTCTAAGAATGCAATCCTTCTTTCCCCATGAAAACCAAACACATAATACAACATCATTGTCTAAAAATAAAATATATAAAAAATTTATATATGTACACTGAATTTTTGGTCAATGATGCTTTATTGGTAATGGCCTTGACACATTACCCTCTAACAAATAAGAAAGAGTGAAATTCAAGAACCCTCTCATTTTTAACCATCTTGAAGAATTGAAAACTAGATAAACAAGAAGAAAATGTAGACCTCTAACATTACACAAAAGCAAATGTTCACACTTGGTGGAACAAAAGTGACTTCCATATCATTTGGAGGCTATCAACATTAAAAGCTCCTCAAGAACCATGAGATAGATGATGATGAGTTTCCAAACTTCAAAATGTTGTTTGAAGAACATAAAATTAAGGTAAATAGGTTTTAACTCACTGCAATATAATTTCATTTTTAGCCACCCTTTTAGTATTAGAAATTCTTTCATAGGAACTCATATTTTCAATTATGCATAACATAGAGAGCATGTAGCAAATGACGAATACTAAATCTCTCTCTGTGTACTTTTTTTTTCCAAATAAGAAAGACTTCCAAATCTAATTTCTATAAAATTACATACTTGCTTTGTTTGTACTCAAATTTAATACCTATATATGTGTATTTTAAATATTTAACTTTTTTTGTTTTAATCATTAATGGATTTTGTCTAATATTTAATTAGAAATTTAAAAGAAGCATTTTTTATATTACAAATATTAATGGTTAAAATTGTACAATCCAAGTAAATTAGTATATATTCCAATATTCTTGAAACTTGATTAATGAAAAATTGCAATTTTAGCAACAAATACAAATCTGTAATTGAAGGTGGAGCTCATGGCGTTGCCCTTCAACAAATCGTTTTCATAATTTACTTTTATTTATTCTCCTACAACAGGCTTGAGTAGCGCACACAATATAAACATTATGGCATATTTACAAACGATGGTGAGAGCTATTCATACTTGAGATTTTTCATGTCTAGTTTGTTTTGACAAGTTTTATGTACTAAATGTTGTTAGGGATTGAGATTTGTCATGGCTTAACATGTTTTTTGGACTAAATGCTCATAGGTATTGGCATGTTTTCTTGACTAAATTTTGTTACTTACTAACTTTGCATGCATAAATAACTTCACGCTGATGATTTATTTCACAGATTTTCATTTATGGCATAAACATATCAGGAAATAGTATAACATGTATATTTTGCATAATTCAGTCAAAAGAATGCATAACAATATGTATAAACACAAATGATAAAGATAGATACATAAGCTTTTTCCAAAATTTCTTCTTCTTTTATTAAGATAGATCTTCAATACATACAAATTCTTTGACCTGTGCACCCAGCTGCAGGTGATATGCGCATTCAACTGTAGACTCTTCAAGGCCTCCGTGCACTCAATTATGGAGCCTTCTCCTAAAGCCCAAACTATAGACTATAGACACGAAATATCAATGATTGATCTATGACTTCTCTACCATACTACTATCCTCAACAAATTATTACATCTCCTTATATAGATTTCATTACTACAAGGCCATGGTCCACATACCATGGATCCAAAAAAACAATGAATTGACACCCAATACTCATTACAAAATGAGGGGCTTTGACCCACCCCAAAGCCCCTAAACATCGTGTGGTAAATATAACTTTGCGGACTTCATGCTCTCTGCTCAAAATGCGGAGTCTTTGACCAAAACTGGACCAAGTTGGGTTGCACCCAACATATACCAAGCATGGTAATGACTGTGTATTGGTGGTCATGGACATATTTTCTAAGATGACTATATGTTCAGCCTGCAAGAAGAGTATCAAATAAGAGTACACTTCCAAACTCTTCTTTGAACGAGTGTGGGTACATTTTGGGATCTCTCGGACCATTATATCATATCAGGATAATAGGTTCCTGAGCACATTTTGGTCAAACCTCTAAACACTATTAGCCACCAATCTCACCAAGTCGACTACATTCCATCCCCATAATGATGGCCATACATAGGTTTTCAACACGATGATAGTGAACATACTCTGCATGTACAACTCCAAGCATCCTTGAACCTAGGATGAGAGCCTTCCCTATGTACAACACAAATAAAATAGAGATCTCCATAGCTCAACTGGTTGCATTCCCTTTCAAGTGGGTCTGGGATTTCAACCATTGTGTATGACTGATGTCGCCATGCCTCATGCGACTACAAAAAGAGAATCCACACATGTACATTCCAAGGCTAATAAAGAAACTAGGTTTATTGAACACATCCAGCACATCCGCCAGCAAGTTCATAGCATCTTGGAAAAGCCCAATGCCAAGTACAAGAAACAGCATGATCAACATCAGGTGCCACACACATTTTATGTGGGCAACAAATTTTGGTTGCATTTGTAGAAATAACACCTTACCAAATCCCATCGGAAGCTCAGACCACTCTGATATGGATCTTACACCATCACTAATGTTATGGGAGAAAATGATTTTGAGCTCAACATTCCCCCATTTCCTTAGCCTCCACCCAGTGTTCAATGTGAACAACCTTTATCCATAATTTCCACCATTACTGGACACCTCAGACATTTCAAAACAACTCACACCAAAATATCTAAACCCAGACCCCATGGAATAGGCTACAACTAATCAGATCATATTGGACACAAAAATCATGAATGCTTACCAACAAAAGATCCAATTGTATAGGGTTGTCAAAGTTGGCCAACTCTTATACCAAGGAAAATGGATCAAGAGGGACCAAGTTCAGCAGAATTTTCCCTATCTCATGGAGGCACTCAATGCAATGGGGACTAGTGCTTCCTATTGAAAAATGCTGCAAGAAATTCTCAATTTGATTTTGCCTTGATTAAATTGAGAAAATTCGAATTTCCACATCAGCAGAAAACCTGGATGATGTTATCTTGTATGAAATGGCTTGTGTCACCTATTTTTCTCAGTAAATTTGAGTTGGAGGAGTCAGAGTTCAATTAAGAATGTGTGATTTCTAATTTGTAACAATCAAGGTCAGCTATGTAAGTTTCTTTTCATTTAAACTAGTTACAACTTTTGGAGGAACTAGTGGAGGGTCAAGTTGTGCAGTGGGACTTCAGTCAAACTTAGTGAACATCCATTTAACTGATCATTTAGCAAAAAATAGCTAATGCATATAGGGAATTACATTTCCCCAGAATCAGTGGAGAATCCAAGGTAGTGTAACATCATTTGTATACTAGTATTGAGCGTACATGTGTTGAATGCAGTCAGATGATCAACCTAAGGAATTGAGAAATTAAATTTGAGGAATTTCTTAAATAATAGGGGCTTAATTCCTCGAGGAAAAGTGCAAGGAAATATGAGCTCAAGCAAAGGAAAAATTTGATTGAGTATGATTCAAAGGCATTCAATCAGAAGAGAAATGGATTATTCACTTGCAAGGTGAGCTCAGTTGACCAAAGCAATTGTAATACATCTCTATTCATTTGATTAATGCTAGTAGGCATTGGAGTTTTTTAACAGATTGATTTTATAAGATAAAAGTACTTATTGCATGTGTGTTATTTCTTCTTGCATGTCTGATATTTCCGTTCCAAATTGTGAATTAATTTACTTAGAGTAGTAAAGTGGGTTTTGTCTTATGATTTTGATTAAAAATTCATGAGAAATTGAAAATATACAAACTAATTTCTACATGGTATCAAAGTTGGATTCACATTAGACGAGGAAATTTGAAGTTGTTTCTCAGAGGTTTGAATTTGAAGATCAGTGTAGTAGTTTTTCTTCAAAGTAGAGAAGATTTCTTTCAATGGACTAAGGCTAGAATATGCCTTGGAAGGCACCTCAATTTTTTTTGCATGGAAGGACCATATGGAGGAAGTATTGGATGAAAATGGATATATTGAATATGTCAAGACAAATATGCCAAGATGACCAACAGTTTATGTCCAGGACCTTGCACAGTGGAAGAAAGATGTAGCCAAGGCAAGGAGAATAATCTTGGAGGGAGCATGGGTTCATATTGTCTCAAATATCCATGGAAATCACTGACAAAATTATTCAAGAATAGTAGTGACCACAAGAAGTTCGCGCTCAAGGATAAACTTCGAAGTATCAAGATGGAAAAGAATGACACTATACCACAATATCTGAGTAGATTCATACAATTTCGTGATGAACTAGGCGGGGTCGGTGTTACTGTCCCTGAAGATGACTTGGTAAGGCTAGCCCTTTTGGGCCTTCCCAAGAGCTGGCATAGCTATCAAAATTCAGTGAATGGGAGGGAGAAATTATCGAATTGGGAGAACGTATGTATGTTTTGGTATAGGAGGAAATAAGGAGGAATACCAAAGATTGGACTTCAACCAAGGGTGAGGATGAAGAAAACTTTGCATTGGCTGGAAAGGGAAGAAATCCCAATCCAAACCAAAATCCAATCAAGGGGGAAAGAAGAAATATTTGTCAAAAATTAAATTCTTCCATTGTCATGAATTTGGGCACTACTCCATGAAGTGTCGACACAAGAAGACAAGAAATAGGTGAAGCTTTGGCTTCACAATTCGAGCTTGACTTTACCCTTATTGAAGGCATGGCCAACATAGTGATGTGGAGTGTGTGGTAGTTGGACTCAAGTGCATCATTCCACATGACAGGGTGTAGAGAATTTTAATTGACCTTGAGGAGAAATATTTGTAGATGCACATCGAGATGGGGGGTGGAAAAAGGTATAGAATGAATGGGGTTTGTATAGTCACATTTTACAGCGAGTCGGGCTCCCCCCTCAAGCTCAAGGATGTCATGTTCATTCCGAGCCTAAAGAAAAATCTCATCTTTGTTGCAGTTTTGGAAGAACGTGGTTATGATGTGATCTTCAACAAAGGAAAGGCATTCCTGAGACACATAGCCATGGGACAAGTGAAGCATATCAGAGTTCATGTGAAGAGCATGTATAATCTAGATGTAGAGGATTGTTCTACATTGAGCACAAAGGCGGAGAAGGTGCAGAGCCACGATGTCGGTGAATTTTTGCATAGAAGACTTAGCCATTTGCATCATGGTGCTTTGAAGATCATGTAGCAGATAACTAAAGGCCTTCCCAAAGGATCACTCGAGAAACAGGGTGTATGCAAAGGATGTACTATGGGGAAGTACACAAAATCCACATTCCATGATCAGGATAACACAACACATGCAGTCCTAGAAAAAATTGACTTTAATGTTTCTGGATCTTTCTCGACAACCTCCACTTCCAAGAACAAATATTTTTTAATTTTTATTGATGACTTCTCATAGAAGTGCTATATCTTCTTCATGTGGAAGAAGGATGAGACATGCTCTAAGTTCGTAGAATTCAAGCCATTGGTTGATAATGAAATGAAAAAGAAGGTGAAGGCTCTTAGGAGAAATAATGGAGGTGAGTATTTGTCAAATTAATTTAAAAAATTATGTGTAAAAGAAGGAATTCGACGAGATTTGAAAACACCCCACAACCCACAACATAATAGGGTGGCTGAGAGAAAGAACCATAGCATTGTGGGATCAAGGAGAGCGATGTCTCATGACCAAGGCATACCTTTGCATTTGTGGGCTGAGGCATGCAACTCAATAGTCTATTTGCAGAACCAGATTCCTCATCGGATTCTAGATTGATTGCACACTAGGAGGATTTCTCGGGGAGAAATCCAAATGTATCACACTTCAATATTTTTGGAGCCTATGTTTACTGCCATGTCTCCAAAAAATTAAGGAAGAAGCTAGAGTTAAAAACTGAATTGGGGGTATTTGTGGGTTACATAGAAACTCCCCACAACTACCCTATGGAATTTCCATCCTAAGAATAACAGTTGTGTGAAGGGATGTAAAATTTGATGAAGATAAAGTGATGCAGTGCTCTCTTGATAGTGAGCTTTAGAACCCACCTGAAGAGGATATTTTAGCTCCAAAGGAGGAGCCCCAGGAAGTTGTGGATCAGTCACAAATTGAGTAGTAGGGAGTGGAGATCGCCACTCAAGTAAAACCATCTAGAGAAGATAGGAAAAGGACCCAGGTAGCTTAGATACCTATGAAGGATGCGAGGGAGAATGCGGGTGCTCCTTCAAATCAGCGCAAGCAGAGAAGGTCACCAAATCGGTACACTAGCTACATGGATCTAATGACTGAGCTTGTAGATACTGAGGCACCCTCTTTCGAGGAAGTAGTAGAGAAACTATATGGGTTGATGTAATGGTGTAGGAATATGAATCCATTGTAAAGAACAGTGTTTGGGAAGTGGTCCCAAAACCAGCAGACAAATCAGTCGTGGTTTCGAGATGGATCTTCAAGCTAAAGCATGCAACAGACATAAACATAGAAAAGTACAAGGCCAAATTTGTGGCCAAGGAGTACTCTTAAGTTGAGGGGATTGAATATGAGGAGACCTTTTCTCCTATAGTAAGGTACTTATCCATTAAATCAATTCTCGCTCTAGCTGCACAAATGGGGTTGAAGATCCATGAGATGGATGTGAAAACAACATTCCTCATTGGAATTATTTGTTGGGTTGTGTTATATTATTTCCAAGACTAACCCACCTAGTTAACCGGGGTGTTAGAAGGGGGGCAGAGTCCCCCCTTCATTGCACCGATTGCGTAGCGGGGGAAGTTTGAGTGGTGCATGATTTTTCGCACATGGTTTTGGACGTGATGGTTTTCGATCCATGGTTTTGGATGCGATGGTTTTCATTCCATGGTATCAGATGCTTCAGCATGTATAAATATGTATTATCACATTGAAAGGAACATAATGAAAAATCAAGCTAGTAGTCCCGGTTTTGGGATCCAGGGGAAAATCTTTGTGTTTATGTGTTTTATGTGTTATGCTCTCGCATTGTTTATTTTCTGTGTTCTAGAATCATGTGTAGGTAATTTCTATATGGGGTTAAAACCTACATTTGGTATCAGATCTGTTTTGGCTTCAAGGGGACACCTTTGCTACTGAGGGGTTTTGCTCAGGCCTGTGGTAGACCCTGTTTAGTGGTAGATCTACGGAATCAATTCTGGTGGTGAAAGAAGATGGCGAGCAGTGGAAAGATAGAGATCGAGAAATTTAATGGTTAGAGTTTTGAGTTATGGAAACTCAATATGGAGGATCTGTTGATCGATAAAGATCAGTGGATCGCGGTAGATCCAAGTACTAAACCAACGTGAGTGTCCAATGAAGAATGGAAGAAGTTGGATCGGAAGGCAAAGAGCACAATACGATTATGTGTCTCAGATTCAGTATTGTTGAATGTATCAGGGGAAGCTACGGTGAAGGTTTTGTGGGACAAGTTAGGGACTTTATACCAATCTAAGTCTTTGGTGAATAAGATGTTCATACGGAAAATGTTGTATAACCTGAGGATGAAAGATGGAGACTCAGTGACAGAGCATCTGAACGCATTTAATACTGTGGTAAGTCAGTTATTATCTGTTGATATTAAAATTTTAGATGAAGATAAGTGCATCAGTTTGTTGTGTTCTCTACAAGATTCGTGGGATAGTCTGGTTATTGCAATAGGTAGCAATGCAACTGCCTTGCAGTTTGATGAAATAGTTTCATCCTTGCTGAAGGAAATGAGACAGAAAAATATGGAGAGCCAGAATGGTGATGCCTTGTTTGTACAAGGATGGTCCCAGAATAGAAATAAAACTAATTCATTGAGTGGGAGGTATAAATCTATAGGGAGATCTAAATCTCCAAGAAAACCTGTAAAGGTGGTGTGCTGGAAATGTGGAAAGGAAGGGCACTACAAAAAGGACTATAAATCTAAAGCTCCCAATAAAGGAAAAGGATCTGATGATTCTCCTTCTGCAGAGGTGAAAACCACCTCAGATGAAGGTGGGGATGTGCACTTGGCTTCTTCAAGTACACATGTAGATCACGAGGCATGGTTGATCGACTCAGGTGCATCCTTTCACTTCACTCCCCATAGAGAGTGGTTCTGCGAGTATGAGAAATATCATGGTGGTGATGTCTTCTTGGGGAATGATAGGAAGGCTAGAATCGTTGGTCGCGGAAAGGTAAAGTTGAAGTTGCAAGGTGGAAGGGTTAGAACACTTCCAGGTGTTTTGCATATTCCTGCATTAGCTAGAAATCTTATTTATGTAAGCAAGTTGGATGATGTAGGTGTAAAAACAGTGTTCAAGAAGGATACCTGCAATATGGTTCGGGGGGCACTGGTATTGATACGGGGAGTTTGAATTGGAACTCTGTACAAGCTGCAAGGTAGCACTATTGTTGACAGGTGCAATAGTCCTGTGGTTCCTGAAAGTGGAGTAGAAAATCTAGTGGTCTCTGGAGAGAAGACCATGTTGAGGCATCAAAGGCTTGGACATATTGGAGAGAAGGGCCTTCTAATACTTCATGGTAAAGGTATGGTAGAAGGTATGAGTAATAGCTCTCTAGATTTTAATTTCTATGAAAAATGTGTATATGGGAAGCAGAATCGGGTGAGTTTCCCCTCTAGTGGTAGGAGGGCAAAATAGATATTAGAGCTTGTGCACAGTGATGTGTTTGGACCTGTGAAGGTTCCATCACTGGGTAAGTCTGTGTACTATGTATCATTTATAGATGAATTCTCAAGGAATACATGGATATATTTCCATAAGAAAAAATCAGAAGTCTTTGATAGGTTTAAAGAATTTAAGGCTCTGGTGGAAAACCAGACAGAGAAGAAGATAAAGGTGTTGAGGACAGATAACAGTGGAGAGTTTTGCAATAAGGAATTTGAAGAATTCTGTAAGAAGTGTGGTATAGTATGGTAGAAGACTAATCCATATACACCTCAGCAAAATGGAGTTGTAGAAAGAATGAACAAGACGTTGATGGAAAGGGAAAGAAGCATGCTCAGTGGTGTCAGGTTAGGACAAGAATTCTAGGCAGAGGTGGTGGAGACAGCATGTTACCTGGTCAATAGATCACCTTCATCAGCGTTGGAGGATAAGACTCCACAAGAGGTATGGACTGGTAAGAAACCCTCTCTTTCACATCTGAGGGTATTTGGATGTGATTCATATGTACATGTTCCAAAGGAGAAACGAACCAAGTTGGATAGTAAATTTAAAAAGTGCATATTTATTGGGTATAAGGATGGTTTAAATGGTTATAAGATTGGGAACCTAGTAACGAGGAAGGTTGTGTACATCCGAGATGTGGTGTTCAGAGAGGTAAAAGATGTTATTAAACATGAAGTACAACCAAAGGAACCTGAGAAGATAGAGTTTGAGCTAAAGGAGGAAGAATTAGACTCTACAGTAGAAGAGGAATCAGAAGATGAAGAGCCACAAACTCCAGGTGTGAGAATATCAGTTCGAGAAAGAAGGTAGCCAAAAAGGTATAGTACATCTTCTTTCTGTTCGAATTTTGCTTTATCTATTACTGATGATGATCCCAGAACTGTGAAGGAAGCAGTAGATTCAGAGGGTGGAAAACTCTGTAAAGAAGCCATGGTTGACGAAATGGCATCTTTCCACAAAAATGAGGATTGGGATTTGGTGGAGTTGCCGACTGGAAGGAAACCCATTAGCAGCAAATGGGTGTTCAAGAAGAAGACAAATGCAGAAGAAAAGGTGGAGAAATACAGGTTGGTAGCAAAAGTTTATTACCAGGTGCCGGGAATTGATTTTGGTGATATTTTTTCCCCTATTGCCAAGGTAACTTCTATTAGATTACTTTTATTTGTTGCTGCTACTTTTGATTTTGAGGTAGAATAGATGGATGTGAAGACAAAATTTCTTCACGGGGATCTGGAAGAGGAGATCTACATTAAGCAACCTGAAGGCTTTGCAGTGAAGGGTAAGAAAGAACTGGTATGCAAGTTAAAGAAGTCTTTGTAAGGGTTAAAACAGTCACCAAGGATATGGTATTAGAAATTTAATACATTTATACAGGGACTTGGCTTCACCAGAAGCAAAGCAGATCATTGTGTGTATTTTAAATTAATTGGTGACCATGTTACTTATCTGGTCTTATATGTGGATGATATGTTGCTGGTTGGAAATTACAAAGAAATTATCCAGGATCTGAAGACCCATTTGTCCTCCAAATTTGACATGAAAGATCTTGGTACACCAAACTACATTTTGAGAATTGAAATTAAAAGAGATTGGACAAAGAGGAAGATCTGGTTAATCTAGAGGAAGTATGTCGAGACAATATTGCAGAGGTTTAATATGTAGGATAGTAAATTGGTGAAGGTTCATATTCCTGTAGGTGTAAAGTTATCTACTGAATAGTGTCCCAAGACACAAGAAGAGGAAGAGGACATGTCCCGTGTTCCGTATGCAATTGTGCAGTCAGTAGCAATGTATGCGATGGTCTGTACTAGACTAGACATTGCACATGCAGTGGGAGTATTGAGCAGGTTTATGTCAAAACCAGGGAAGGAGCAGTGGACAACAATGAAGCAAGTTTTTAGGTATTTGCGTGGCACTAGTGATTATGGTTTGTGCTACCAAGGAAGATGAGGATTGGGCAGAGTGTTGGATATTCATGGCTTTGTTGATGCAGACTAGGTTGGAGATCTAGATCAGAGAAGATCTACAAGTGGGTATGTGTTTAACCTATTTGGAGGTGCAGTCAGTTGGATGAGTAAGAAACAATCTATAGTGACACTATCAACTACAGAGGCAAAATACATGGCAGCCACTCATGCAAGCAAGGAAGTAGTTTGGTTGCAGAGATTGTGTTCAAGTATGGGGTTAGTACAAGGAGCTATAAGGATAGACTGTGACAGCCAAAGTGAAATTTAATTGGTAAAGAACCCTGCATATCATTCAAAGACGAAGCACATTGATGTTTAGTATCACTTTGTGAGGGATATGATAGAATTCAAAAAGGTGTTGTTGGTAAAGGTGGACACTTTGAAGAATATTGCAAATGCATTGACAAAATCTGTGATCTCTGAGAAGTTCTCTTGGTGTAGAGAAACAATGGGTGTTGCAGGGTTGGATAAATGGCTAAGCTCTCTTATGGGACCCTATGGAAAGAAAAAAACAAGTGGGAGAATGTTGGTTTGTGTTATATTCTTTCCATGACCAGCCCATGTAGTTAACTGGGGGGTTAGAAGCGAGGTGGAGCCCCCCCTTTGTTGTGCCGATTGCGTAGCGGGGGGAGTCATAGGGGGTTTGAGGGGTGCAGGTAACCCCACTCTATGGGGTCTGAGGCAGCGCCCCAGAAAATTTTGGTTTTGGACCCTATGTTAGGTTGGGCGGACCTACCTATGGTTTTATGCATGATTTTTTGCACATGGTTTTGGACACGATGGTTTTCGGTCCATGGTTTTGGACGCGATGGTTTTCAGTCCATGGTATTGGATCCTTCGACATGTATAAATATGTATTGTAACATTTAAAGGAACATAATGAAAAATCAAGCTGGTAGTCCTGGTTTTGGGATCTAGGGGAAAATCTCTGTGTATATGTGTTTTATGTGTTATGCTCTCACATTGTTTATTTTCTGTGTTCTAGAATCGTATGCAGGTAATTTCTATATGGGGTTAAAACCTACATTATTGAGGAGGAGGTGTATATCAAGAAACCAGAAGGCTTCATGAATTTTGATTAAGAGTCTCATGTGTGCAGAATCAAATGAGCATTGTACAGTCTCAAGCAAGCACCGCATGCTTGGTACATTAGGATCGATAGCTATCTCACCAGTTTGGGCTTCACCATAAGTGAAGAAGATGAAAACCTCTATCATATCTGAAGGTAAAATGTTGATTATTGTCTTATATGTTGATGATTAGATTTTAACTGGTGATGAGAAACTGATCAGATCTTGCAAAGAGGACCTTGCAAGAGAGTTTGAAATGACGGACATGGGTCTCATGCACTACTTCATCAGATTGGAAGTATGGAAAGGTGATGGGGAACTGCTTGTCTCTCAGGGAAAGTATGCCAACGAGATACTTCATAATTTGCGCATGGAAATTTGCAAACCCATGGAGACACCTCTTGCGACCAACTGGAGAAAAGAGGATGCCACTTCAGGTGAGGAAGTGGATGCTACTATTTATCGACAGTTGGTGGGTTTAGTAATGTATCTTGTGAACACACAACAATATATGTGTTATTCAATCGACTAGCTGAGCCAAGTTATGGTTAGACCAGCCATATTATTTTGGAAGGAAGTTAAGCATGTTCTATGATACCTCAGAGGACTATGGTACAGATGGACAAAGGGAGTGAAGCTATGTGGCTTCACAGATGTAGATTGGGTGAGGAGTCCATCATACCGAAAGAGTACATTAGTGGGAATTTTCAGTGTTGGATATGTAGCAATTTCTTGGTACAGTAGGAAGTAAAGATTTGTGGCACTTAGCTCGGCAAAAGAAGAATACATGGTTGCCAATCAAGAAACACGTGAGGCGATATGGATGAGAAAGATATTTGTTGGATTTTTTGGTCAGATGATGGATCCAACTATGATCTACTGTGATAATCAAAGTTGCATCAAGCTATCTTAAAATCTTGTTTTTCACTATCGATCCAAGCATATAGATATTTGGTATCACCATTTGTGGGATTGTTTGTAGAGGTGGATAATGTTGTTGCAGTACATTCTAACAGAGGAACAAGATGTTGACATTTTGACAAAGGCGTTGTCAAGAGGGAAGTTCGATTTCCACAGGTGCGGGATAAGGGTGGTTGATAATCCATTTCTTACTAAGAGGGATTTTTGAAAAATGCAGAAGAAATTCTCAATTTGATTTTACCTTGATTAAATTGAGAAAATTTGAATTTCCACATCAGCAGAAAACTTGGATAATGTTAACTTGTCTGACATGGCTTGTGTCACCCAATTTACTCATTAAATTCAAGTTGGAGGAGTTAGAATTCAATTAAGAATGTGAGATTACTAATTTGTAGCAATCAAGGTCAGTTATCTAAGGTTGTTTTTAGTTAAACTAGTTCCAACTGTTGGAGGAACTAGTGTAGGGTCAAGTTGTGTAGTGGGACTTCAGTCAAACTTAGTGATTATCCAGTTAACTGATCAATCAACCCAAAATGGCTAGTGCATGAAAATAATTCGAGTTACCCAGGCTTGGTGGAGATTCGAAGGTAGTGAAACATCAGTTGTAGACTAGTATTGAGTGTACAGGTCTTTCATGTAGTCATATGATCGGCCTAAGGAATTGTCTAATTCAATTTGAGGAATTTCATAAAAAATAGGGGCCTAATTCTTCAAGGAACAACACAATCAAATAAGAGTTCAAGGAGAGGCCAAATTTGACTAAGTCCGGGTCATAGGCCTTCAGCGAACAGAGAGATAGGTTATGCACTTGCAGGGTGTGTTGACTTGAGAAAAGAAAATGTAATACATCTCTATACATTTGATTAATACAAGCACGCATTAGATTTTTTTAGAAAATTTCTTTCCCCGGATAAAAATACTTATTACATGTGTATTATTTCTTCTTGCATGCCTGACATTTTTATTGTAAATTGTGAATCAATGTCCTTATAGTAGTAGAGTAGGTTTTTGTCTTATGATTTTGATTAAAACTTCATGAGCAGTTGCAAATATACAACCTAATTCCTACATGGTATCAGAGTTGGATTCACATTAGAGAAGGAAATTTGAAGTTGTTTCTTAGAGGTTCAAATTTGAGGATCAATGTAGCAGGATTTCTTCAGAGCTGAGAAGATGGCCTTCAATGGTTTAAGGCTAGAGTATGCCTTGGAAGGTACCTTAAATTTTGTTGCACAGAAGGACCGCGTGGAGGCAATATTGGATGACAATGGATTGCTTGAATATGTCAAGACAGATATTCAAATACCACCAACAGTCGATGTCTAGGACCTTGCATAGTGGAAGAAATATGTATCCAAGGCGAGGAGAATAATCTTGGAGGGAGTACAAGATCATATTGTCTTGAATCTTCATAGAAAAGAAACTTTGTTCACGATGTGGAAAGCACTAACATAATTGCTAGAGAATAGTTGTGACCACAGGAAGCTAGTGCTCAAGGATAAAATTCGAAGTATCAAGATGCACAAGAATGACACTATACAATAGTATCTGAGCAGGTTCATACAAATTCATGATGAACTGGGTGGGATTGGTGTTACTATCCCTAAAGATGACTTGGTAAGCCTAACCCTTCTAGACCTTCCCATGAGCTGGCATAGCTATCAGGATTTGGTGAATGGGAGGGAGAAAATAATTGGGAGCGCTAATGGTTTGATTTGGTATAAGAGGAAATAAGCCAGAATACCAAAGATGGGACTTCATCCAAGGGATGGGATGAATAAAAATTTGCATTCGCTAGAAAGGGAAAAAAGGGAAAAGGGAAGAAATCCCAATCCAAACTAGATTCTAGTCAATGGGGCAAGAATAAATATTTGTCAAAAAATAAATGCTTCCATTTTCACACACGAAGATAAGCAAGAAGACCTCTAGAAGAGGAGCAGGTGAATCTTTGGTTGAAAATTTCGAGCTTGACTTTACCCTCATTGCATGCATGGCCAACACAGTGGTGGGGAGCGTGTGGTACTTGGACTCAAGTGCATCGTTCCACGTGATAGGGTGTACAAAATTTCTAGGTGATCTAGAGGAGAAATATTTGCATATGCACATCGAGATGGGGGATGATAGAATGTATAGCATGACCAGGGTTGGTACAGTCACCTTTTAGGTGGATTCAGGCACCCCCCATAGGCTCAAATATGTCATGTTCATTCCTGTCCTAAATAAAAATCTCATCCCTCTTGCAGTTTTGGAAGACCGTGGTTATGATGTGAACTTCAACAAAGGAAAGGAATTCCTAAGACACATAGGCACAGGACAAGTGAAGTACATCGGGATTCGTGTTAATAACATGTACAAGATAGATGTGGAGGATTGTACTACATTGAGCACACAGGCAGAGAAGGTGTAGAGCCTTGATGTCGGTGAACTTTGGCATAGAAGACATGGTCATTTTCATAATATCATGCAATAGATAACCACAAGCCTCCCCAAAGGAGCACTTGAGAATTAGGATGTATGCAAAGGATGTACTTTGGGGAAGTACACAAAATCTACATTCCATGATCAGGACAACAAAGCACATGCAATCCTGGAAAGGATCCACTCTGATGTCTATGGACCTTTACCAATAACCTCCACTTCTAGGCATAAATATTTTGTCATTTTATTTATGAATTCTCACAGAAGTGCTAGATCTTCTTCACGTGGAAGAATGATGAGACATTCTCCAAGTTCATAGAATTCAAGGCACTAGTTAAGAAAGAAACAGGAAAGAAGTTGAAGGCTCTAAAGAGTAATAATGGAGGTGAGTATGCATCGAATGAATTTAAAAATTTATGTGTAAATGAAGGCATTCAATGAGAGTTGACAACACCCCACAACCCATAATAGAATGGGATAGCTGGGAGAAAGAATCGTATCCTTGTAGGAGTAGCAAGGGTGATGTTGCATGATCAAGGTCTACCTCATCATCTGTGGGCCAAGGCATGCAACACAACAGTCTATTTGCAGAACTTGAGTCCTCATTAGATTCAGGGCATGATTACACCAGAGGAGGCTTTCTCTGGGAGAAAGCCAAATGTGTCACACTTCAGGATTTTGGAGCCTCTATTTACTAGCATGTCTCCAAATAATCAAGGAAGAAGCTAGAGTCGACAACTAAATTGGGGGTATTTATGGGTTACACAGAAACTCCCCACAATTACCATGCATACTTATCATCCCTTAGAATGACAGTTGTGTGAAGGGATGTAAAAATTGATGAAGATAAAGAAATGTGGTTCTATGTTGATAGGGAGCTTTAGATCCCACCAAAAGAGGAGACTTTAGCTCCAAAGGAGGAGCTTGAGGAAGTTGTGGAGCAGCCAAAAACTGAGGAGCAGGGAGTGAAGATCGCCACTCAAGTAGAACCATCCAGAGAAGACATGAAAAGGACCAGGGAAGCTGAGATACTTGTGCAAGTTGCAAGGGAGAATGTGGGTGCTCCTTCAAATCAACGCAAAAAAAGAATGTCACCAAATCGATACACTAGCTACATGGCTCTAATGACTGATCTTGTAGATATTGAGCCATCATCTTTCGAGGAATAAATAGAGAAACATGTATGGGTTGATGCAATGGTGGAGGAATATGAATCCATTGTAAAGAATAGTGTTTGGGAATGTAACGTCCTCCTCCCACATTTACCCAAGTTAACTAGTATGTTGGGGTAAACATGTGCCGAGGATACTATGATGTGATTCAACTCGCCATGTACATTTAATGAAGCGAAACTGAAAAAAACAAAATCATTATGACCTTCCACACATGCTATAGAATCTTTAGGATCCAACCAACCTTTCCAGGTGACCAACCCCTTATACAGCTTGACATTTGATTGATCTGGACCCTGATTCACTCCCATGACAAGCCATGCATTTGACTTAGGCCTTTCAATCACTCCCATAATAAAGCATGCCAATGACTATGGACTTTTCAACTAGTTCTGAGCCAGCGACCCCAAATTTTGTGCCACTTTTTCAGGGCCAAGACTTAGGCCACTACCCAGAACTTTATGAAACTTTCAAAAATGATAAATAACAATGGAATAAGGATACTAATGTGATCATTGGTACAAGTAATTGATATGACCCCTAATATCCATGACATAAATTTCGTCAAACATGTCACCAATATGTAATCTACAAGTCATAACAACAAATATGAGCATAAGAGTCTCATACTTATCTGAGATTCATAAAGAAGCATTGTTTCCCTATCACAATAGTTGAATTATCATCTATTAGGTCATATATTCATTATACATTCATTTGTAAATCAGAACATGATGAGAGACGTACATCAATTTTGTCATAAAACATACTCATAACTAACAAAAATAACAAGGATATAATCCATAAGAATCACGTATGAACTAGTATATTTACACATGAAATACCAAGGAGAAGAAGCTATTGTTAATGAATGAAAAAGCCAACCAAGTATGGGACTTCCATGAACCAACCGACCATATATTGGCTGAACCAAATCTTTCTTTCAGCAAATCACCTTCGTGCCATATTCCAAGCATGAATGTGGGACTCAAAATCAAACCAATCCAGGTTTTCTCAGGCTTTACTGTAATCCCCACCGAATCACTAGGCCATAAACAAGCATGGATTCCACTGGATTTGTCCACCTACACCATGAGGAATATTCCTACCTCCTATTCTCTAGGCTTTACCATATATCCCTCCATTCATCGGTAGAGGATTCCTGGGCCTAATCATGACTCCACCCTCCAAGCTTTACTATATATCTCACCATTCATCGGTTGAGGATTCCTAGGCCTGATCGAGGGCACACACCTATAGTTTTTACTATATATCCTTCCATTCACCGGTCGAGGAATCCTAGGCCCATCGAGGCAAACAAAATCCACCTTTACCTCAATTCCACCTTCTCTGATCCAAGGATTCCTAGGCCTTGCGTTCTTTCTTTCAGAGACCACCTCACTCAGTTTCAAAACCATCTGGAATTCTATCTTAACCAAATAAAATAGAACCTATCACACCATGGCTATCCAAAAATGGCAAGGCAAGGCTGGAGAACATTGTCACACTTAGAAATAGCCATGCCAATAACAACAGGAGAACCAAATAGACACATGCATGCACAATGCATGCCAAATCTAGCAAAGGAAACCACACATGTAAATCAATACCTACAAATAATCCTGCTCTAGTTGCTTGATGTTTCTCTTCCTTGCTTGATCCTTTCATTCTTGGTCCTTCCTTTTCTTTCCTTGATCCAATGCTAGAGTGCTCCAAGAAAACTCTTAAGTGTCCAAGAGTGAGAGAGAGAGAGAATAGGGAGAGAGATCCAAAACTAAACTGACAAAAGGTTACCAACTTATCCTTATAATCCTTTTTATTAATGAGCCCTCTAATTTCTTCAATTTTCCATTATTTTCCTTAAATTTCCTCTTCACATGCAACTTGTGACCTTTCACCTTCCTTTTCTCCTAATTCCATGCTTCCATGCTTCACGAAAACATATTAATGACTGGTGAACTCTTGTGTGTAAGTTGGATCTTGTTCAATCTATTCCCATTTGTTCGGGGATTATTTAGAGAGGAGGGAGAATTCGGTGCTCTTGGCCTCACAACGGCTCTCTATTCATTTAGAATTTTTGGTACATGTGATTTTATTCTCCTTCTTTACAATGTTGTCTCAAGGGAATTCTACACCTGATAGAAAAGGTGGTCTCAGCTACACAGAGAATATCAATATTGCATATTGTATTGTTTGTGCATGTTACATTTTTGGCCTCCCTGAAGTGGCAATGAGAGGGGCCTTAATTAATTACTTCAAGTTGGAGCTCATGGCATAAGTACTTTTATTTCTTATTCTCTTGTATCAGGCTCTAGTAGCACACACAATGTAAACATTATGGAATTATATTTACTACAAACGATGGTGAGAGCCATTCATACTTGAGATTTGTCATGTCCAGTTTTTTAATTGACATGTTAATGCTGTTAGGTATTGAGATTTGTCATGGCTTAACATGTTTCTTGGACTAAATATTGTTGTTACGTATTGACATTTGTCATGGCTGGTTTGTTAATTCACATTTTTTCTTCGCTGACTGGGGTATTGAAAATGCATTGTCTCGCTAATATGCATTAAAGGGGATTCTACAACATTTTGCATGAGCCTTGGATTGATCAGCTCCTTATGTAAAGGATGACTCTATGTTTTTTGTCATGATTATTAAGTGCCATGAGATGATGGCAGACCTCTATGCATATATTGTAGTCCTGTCAATCATAGTGATCATTTAATAACCGACAAGGTTTCACCATATTATTCCTTGTGTTATGAGCAAAGCCAAACACACAATCCTTAGCATCCTCATTTTTTCTATTTCTTGTTATATCAATCCTTCTTCCCTGATTTCCTTTGGAAACAACAACGAAATAAGATCCATAAAACGAACAAACTCCCTTTCACTAATTACCCATGCAAAAATACCTCATGCTTAGCACGGAAGTTAACGGAAAAATACAAGGTATGTATGACAGTTTGACTACTAGAGATGAAATAGAATTAACCCTCACCTCACCTGAAAAATTACAAATAATTAACTCTCACCTCTGCCATTGTAGAACATGCAGTGTTATGCTTTTTGACTTGCAGAATCTTAACAGCTGTGAATTAGTGTTATTACTTTACTATTGATAAGGGGTTTGAACTAGTGTGAACAGGCAGTGTTATGCAGTTTGACTTGCAGAATTTCCATAGTTAGGAACTGTTAAATTGGCAACTAGGGCCAAACTCCATGTGGGTCAACTTATTTATGGCACCTGATATTTTTATTGGATCCCTCTCATCAAGAGGTGTAGGATTGATCTAAAGATCATCCGATTCCGATAAGTATTTATGGAGATATGAATTTATTTTGATTATGAAATTATTATCAAGCCGACCAACCCTTGTGTAGGCTCTAGAAGCCCAAACGTCATGTCTATTCAACCTATACGTTTTTGGTATAAATAGATGAGGATTTGATATCATTTGTACAAATTCTTGAGGTGATCTCCTCTCCACGTCTTGGGTTTTTGGAAAAGGAGAAAACCAAAAGAATATGTTGGCCTAGAAGAAGCCCTAGCTGCAGATAAAGCTCTAATCACAGTCAACATGTTGTCCTCAAATTGATGCCCTAATTCATGTCTATGGAATCATCTATACACAGGCTATGATACAACGCAGCAAGATATTCACGCATGAAAATATTCGGATAGTTTCACTTGTAATAAGGATTCCACGCAGACATGGAAACTCATGCACTCTATACGCTGTCATCTTCTATACACACAGCAATGAACGTTGAATGTTGGAAATGGAAGCAACTATGCACAGCAAATGAACTCTATATGCTATCATCTTCTATACGCACAATAATGAATGTTAAACGTTGACAATGGAAGCAACTATGCACAACAAATGAACTCTATACGTTGTCATCTTCTATACGCACAACAATTACTAATACATAGTTCTTGTAAATACTTATACGATGTTGTTCTTGAACCATATGCAGAGAAGATATAGTCATACCACATGTCGCGGTCACAACCGTAGATAAGGCGTGGAGCTGTTGTCTCAAAAAGGGCAACAAATATCAGTCGCAGTAAGCCGCAGTCTATAGGGGTTAAGAAGCCACAGATCTGTGGGCCGAAGAGAGCAAGGCATATGAAGCCAAGCCATAGATAGGTATATAGAACTGTTGAATAGGATTACACACAGTCCATGTAGACAGTCAATGTGATATCTAATATGTTGTCATAAAAGGAATAGTTGCGATGGAGAGCAAGCATAAATGGTTTCCGCAGTAGATGGTAGCTGCAGCATGGAAGAGCCGCAAATGGAGGCACTATGATACGTTGTACAAGCAACTCTATTCACAGTCAATGGAAACATCGAAGAGCATCAAGGAGACCTGTTTTGTTGTGGCCTGTTTTGTTGTGGGTGATAGCATGATGTTAAACCAGCACAATGATGCATAATGATAAATGGGCAGCATGATGATAAACAAGATCATGAGCAGCGTGAAAAGGCCATGGAAGAAGCAGAATGATGTATGAATGAGCTGCATGACGTATAATGATGCATGATGAGATGGAGCATGAGAACATAGACATGGGTAGCAGTTGAATGAGAACATGGACATGATGCATAGCAGCATGATGATAATACACATCTGTAAGGACAGCAGCATGATGATGATGCATATTAGTATGGGCAGCATGACAAGATCATGACCATGAAGGGTAGCATGATAAGATCATGGACATGGGGGGCATGATGATTATCACGATTAGTGCAGTATGCAGTGGTGCAGTAAGAGGACTAGATGAAGCATGATGATAGGTGAAGGAGTCATTCTGAGAATCAGTTGAAGCAGAATGTCTTCAACTGATCTCATCGTTATAGGAAATGATCTATGCTCAAATATAGATAAGTCAAAGTGTTGACTTCTGTTGTAAATGTACTATCTCTCTCTCTCTCTTTCTCTGATGAACTTTGAAGAACATAAAAGAAGAATTGATCAAGGGTTTCCCCACACATTGTGGGGTTTGTCCCTAGCTAGTGCCACATATTGTTTCCTCTATTCTTGGCTTGTCTTCTGCGATTTATATTTATGTTTTATCTGTAGTTTACTTTAATGCTGATGTGATTCCTGATTGTGAAAATTTAAATAAACTGCTTTAGCATAGAACATACCAAAAATCTAACATGGTATCAGAGCTGAGGTGAAGACAATGCCCAAGCAAAAGTGAAAGAGCAATCACCAAAGATAGTTGGGACAAGACAAAAGGATCAATGGGTTCTTCACAATTCACTTAGGGTGAAGTCAAAGCAGAGCATATTATCAGAATGGTGTAGCAGAACTTCTGATGGCATACCTAAAGATCACTTCATTGGGAAGTTCGGATCTAAGGGTGGATGGAAAGGTAGATGTCTTGGTTATGAGTTCGACCCTTATGTGAAGGAGTGTCTGAATGACAGAGATGCAAGTCATCAAAGACACAGACGACTCTTCAAGGAAGCAAGGAACCCAGGTAAGAAGAATCAAATATTGTTTCTTATAAAGAAGTGTTATCTTGTATTGGCCCTCTCCTTCAAATTCTTTGGGAATCTGGCATATTGATTTTAGTGCTTGAAGGCACTTCATCGGATAAAAGGGTGCACTCTCTAATTTGATAGAGATGGAAACAATCGTGGGATTACACTTGGAGCCAATTCCATCTATCCTGAAAAGGGAATGGAAGTCAAAGGTTTTGTGGTGGCATTCGTCAATGGAAAGGCACGTGTTTGAAAATTGAATTTTCGAAGATGTTTTTGAGTTCAAGGTTGTATCAAGTTGTAGGAAGTCCACTGGGGACCATAGACATAGCACCAGAGGTCTGTGAGTCAGATGGTGATAGAGATGCCTGAATTCAAAAGAGCATGTAGGTACATGTCTGAAATGTATCGAAGGAAAATGATACTAGGAGACCATTCCCCCTCATGTAGCAGGTCCACAGGTTTGGAACAACCCATGGAGTTTGAGATTGATGATCAGGAATCTCACGTATGCTAGTGGAAGAAAGCCCTCTATGGCTTGAAGCAAGACACCCCAAGCATAGTATGAGAGGATCAACAACTGTCTGATGAAGCTGAGATTCACTAGGAGTGAAATCTATCCAAACCATCCGAAGGTTGTGGATGACAGGCCTCTCATACCAACACCTATGTCTGATAGGTACAGACCCTCTCATTTGTAGAAGACAGAGGGAGTTGGATTCCGAATGTGGAAAGATAAACTGCTAGCCTGTGACTACCTCGAAGATCTTAACTTTCAGAGGTTATATGGTAGTGATGTCGGACTTGATTTGGGAATGCCTCTGAGTTTCATAAACTCATTTGCATTGATGTTCTTGGTGAACCTTCGTCTAGACATATGTTTTGCAGTTAGCATGGTGAGCTCATACTTGGTTGAGCCTCACTAGATTGGTGCCAAGAATCTTCTGAGATATCTTCAGGACGCAATCTCTCATGGATTGAGATACACTGCCGAAAAGATGAAATTGTATTATTATTCGAATGTTGAATGGGCAGGCAGTGTGGAGGATCACTAGAGAACTTTTCAGTGGTGGTTCTCTCTGGATTTTTCTTCAATGCAGGAAGCATAAATCGATCGCTATAAGCACTGCCAAGACCGAATACATGGCTACGAGTATGATCTCGTATGAAGCTGCATGGTTGCGGAAGCTCTTAAGTGAGTTGTTTTTTCTCTGTGTCAACCAGAGGTGGGATTCGATTATTGAGGAATCTCGTATTCGACAATTGCTCCAACAAACAGACATAAGATATTTCCTTATCTGGATATGGAAAGTCGATGAGCAAGGAGGCTCCATCGCATTGAGATGATGTATAGGTCGCTAAAGCCTCGGGGGAAAGATCAAATTTGTGATTTTCCCAAACAACTTGGAGTTGTTGAGAGGCCTTTGTAAAAGGGTCCTGCATGTTGCATACATTGAGCTTTGGGAGCTCTGGGGGGCTTGCGGTTCTTACTGGAGCAACATACGACCACAGGGTGACTCACCCTCCCCTGGTGGTGCACACTGGAACAAGATGATTCGCTCTCTTGTGGGACAAGATGATTCACTCTCTTGTGGAACATGATGATTCACTCTCCTGTGAGGCTTGGATTGATGTGTTCTCCATGGCGATTGTAGCAGGATTGATGTGTTCTCCTGTGAGGCCTAGATTGATGTGTTCTCCATGGTGATTGTAGCAGGATTGATGTGTTCTCTTGTGATGTTCTCCATGGAAATTGTAGCAGGATTGATGTGTTCCCTTGTGAGGCCTGTATTGATGTGTTCTTCATGGCGGCCTGGATTGATGTGTTCTCCATGGCGATTGTAGCAGGATTGATGTGTTCTCCTGTGAGGACAGGATTGATTAGTTCTCCTGTCGAGGCATCCTACCCATGCAGTCTGGGACTCATGGGAAGTACCTCTCATCCAATCAATGAGCAGGGAAATGAAGTTAGGGACCATAGTAGTACCAATGGATGCATCGTTGTATCTACCGTACTCCCTACGCTAGGATGACCTCCATTGATCTGGGATCAATGATACTGGTCTGGGACCAGTGGTAGGAGTTGTACGATACTATGACGCTGACTTTGGGTCAGTTGAGACTGGTCTAGGACCAGTGGTACATACTCTGAGACTGACTTCGTGTCAGTGTAGGACTGGTCTAGGACCAGTGAGAGTGGTACATACTATGACACTGACTTTGGTTCGGTTGAGACTGGTCTGGGACCAGTGGTACACTCTCTGAGCCTGCAATACTGGTCTGGGACTAGTGGTAGGAGTTGTACCATACTATGACGCTGAATTCAGGTCGGTTGAGACTAGTCTTGGACCAGTGGTACATACTCTGAGACTGACTTTGTGTCAGTGTAGGACTGGTCTGGCACCAGTGAGAGTGGTACATACTATGACGCTAACTTTGGGTTGGTTGAGACTAGTCTGGGACCAATGGTACACTCTTTGAGCCTGCGATACTGGTCTGGGACCAGTGGTAGGAGTTGTACCATACTATGACGCTGACAGTTGAGACTGGCCTGGTACCAGTGGTACATACTCTAAGACTGACTTCGTGTCAGTGTAGGACTGGTCTAGGACTAGTGAGAGTGGTACATACTATGACGCTGACTTTGGGTCAGTTGAGACTAGTCTGGGACCAATGGTACACTCTCTGAGCCTGCAATATTGGTTTGGGACCAGTGGTAGGAGTAGTACCCACTGTGACGCTAACTTCGGGTCAGTTGAGACTGGTCTGGGACCAGTGGTACGCACTCTGAGACTGACTTCGGTTCAGTGGAGAATGGTATGAGACATTCTCGATCAATTCTTCTTCTTCATAGTACAGCAAAGCAGATCAGAGCTGAGCAGAGCATAACAGAGCTAGCAGAGTTGAGCAGAGCTTAGCAGAGCCAACAGAGCTGAGCAGAGCAGAGCAGAGCTAACAGAGCCATGAGAGCATAGTAGAGCCAGCAGAGCTGAGCAGAGTTGGGCAGAGTGGTGCAGGGCACTAATGGCAGAGATAGTACAGTCGGACTTATGGATCACTGAATGGAGTTCTCCCTATTTGAGAGGGAGTGTTAAATTGGTAACTAGGGCCAAACTCCATTTGGGTCATCTTATTTATGGTAGCTAATATTTTTATTGGATCCCTCTCTTCGAGAGGTGTAGGATTGATTTAAAGATCATCCGATTCCGATAAGTATTTATGCAGATATGAATTTATTTTGATTATGAAATTATTATCAAGCCAACCAGCCCTTGTGTAGGCTCTAGAAGCCCAAACGTCATGTCTATTCAACCTATACGTTTTTGGTATAAATAGATGAGGATTTGATATCATTTGTACACATTCTTGAGGTGATCTCCTCTCCACATCTTGGGTTTTTGGAGAAGGAGAAAACCAAAAGAATATGCTGGCCTAGAAGAAGCCCTAGCTGCAGATAAAGCTCTAATCACAGTCAACGTGTTGCCCTCAAAGTGATGCCCTAATTCGTGTCTATGGAATCATCTATACGCAGGCTATGATACAACGCAGCAAGATATTCACGCGTGAAAATATTCGGATGGTTTCACTGTAATAAGGATTCCACGCAGACATGGAAACTCATGCACTCTATACGCTATCATCTTCTATACACACAGCAATGAACGTTGAACGTTGGCAATGGAAGCAACTACACACAGAAAATGAACCCTATACGTTGACATCTTCTATACGCATAGCAATGAACGTTGAACGTTGGCAATGGAAGCAACTACGCACAGCAAATGAACTCTATACGTTGTCATCTTCTATACGCACAACAATTACTAATACACAGTTCTTGTAAATACTTATATGATGTTGTTCTTGAACCATACGCAGAGAAGAGATAGTCAAACCACATGCCGCAGTCACAACCGCAGCTAAGGCGTGGAGCTGTTGTCTCAAAAAGGGGAACAAAGATCAGCCGCAGTAAGCCGTAGTCTATAGGGGTTAAGAAGCCACAAATCTGTGGGCCGAAGAGAGCCAAGGCATATGAAGCCAAGCTGCAAACAAGTATATAGAACTACTGAAGAGGATTACACGCAGTCCATGTAGACAATTAACGTGATATCTAATCCGTTGTCATAAAAGGAACAACTGCAATGGAGAGCAGGCATAAATGGTTGCCGCAGTAGATGGTAGCCACAGCATGGAAGAGCCACAAATGGAGGCACTATAATACGCTGTCCAAGCAGCTCTATTCACAGTCAATGGAAACATCGAAGAGCATCAAGGAGACTTGTTTTGTTGTAGGTGATAGCATGATGTTAAACCAGCACAATGATGCATAATGATAAATGGGCAGCATGATGATAACCAGCACAATGATGCATAATGATAAATGGGCAGCATGATGATAAACAAGATCATGAGCAGCTTGATAAGGCCATGGAAGAAGCAGAATGATGTATGAATGAACTGCATGATGTATAATGATGCATGATGACATGGAGCATGAGAACATGGACATGGGCAGCAGTTGAATGAGAACATGGACATGATGCACAGCAGCATGATGATTATACACATCTGTAAGGACAGCAACATGATGATGATGCATATTAGTATGGGCAGCATGATAAGATCATGAACATGAAGGGCAGCATGATAAGATCATGGACATGGGGGGCATGATGATTATCATGATTAGTGCAGCATGGTTGTTATAGCTCCAAATCTCACTCTTATGGTTTGTGATGCTGCACTCATGGCCTAGGGCAACCCCTCCTTCCAGACCTGGTCCTAAAATTTAAAAAACAGTGTTTTATCCCTTATACGCGACATTTCCCTGAGTTAAACGCGTGTACACGCGGGTCTGTGTATACCCAACCCGCGTGTATGTATTAAAACACTTAAAAAAATAAACAATTCCTTATTTTCAGGCGGAGATTGCGGGTTTTACCTGCTGATCACCTGTTAGTGCCCGTGGCCCAACTGTTCCCAACCAACTCCTAACTAAAAAACTACTTTGGAGATGGTATAAAAAGACATCAAAGGGAAGGCCTAAGGGAGAGAGAAAAGGAGAGCAAGATTATTATGCTGAGATTTTCCCCTTAGACCAGGTCTGAAGTCCTTGGTGCTTTTTGCACTTCCCCCATTTTGCATAGGAAACCCTTGTTTCCATGTGTATCGGTGATCATTCATCTTTTATATCACCATTGAGTAAGACTTGGAAGGAGCTCTTGTTGGAGGCTTGAGGCTGGAACAAATCCGGGAGGAAGCTTTGCTTGGAGCTTGCTGAAGGTGTTTCAGGTGAAATCTTTCTGTTATATGTACTTTACTTGCCTTTATATAAAGAAACACGTCTTGGTTCCCGAAACAATCTTTCTTTGTGCTTATGAGGTTCATATTTTGAATTCTTATGCAAGTAGTTACTTAAAGATTTTTATAACTAACTTTATAGCATGAAGATGGTTTGTGTATAAGTATTTGTCCATGTACTGTTGTGTTCTTTGGTTTGTTTGTTTTATAGGTCAAAGGAGAAGAAGGGAACTCCAAGAAGGGTTTGGACCCTAAAGGCCTTCTCGAACGTAGGACCTTAGGTACGTACCCTAAACATTAGAATTTGCTTACAGTAAAGATAATGGCAGTGTGTGTGTTTCTTTGAATAAGCAATTTTCAGTCTGGTAGAGTCTCAACCCAAAGCACCCTAGGGGTACTTTCCCCTCAACCAATGGTGCAGTATGCAATGGTGCAGCAAGAGGACTAGATGCATCATGATGATAGGTGAAGGAGTCATCCTGAGAATCAGTTGAAGCAGAATGTCTTCAACTGAGCTCATCGTTATAGGAAATGATCTATGCTTAGATCTAGATAAGTCAAAATTTTGACTTCTGTTGTGAATGTACTATCTCTCTCTCTCTTTCTCTGATGAACTTTGAAGAACATAAAAGAAGAATTGATCAAGGGTTTCCCCACACATTGTGGGGTTTGTCCCTGGCTAGCACCACATCTTGTGTCCTCTTGTCTTGGCTTGTCTTCTGCGATTTATATTTATGTTTTATCTGCAGTTTACTTTAATGCTGATGTGATTCCTAACTGTGAAAATTTAAATAAACTGCTTTAGCATAGAACATACCAAAAATCTAACAGGAACTAATGTTATGACTATGCCATTTCACTTTCATATTTTCCAGAGCTACGAACTCATGTTATAACCTTACCATGGATAAATTTACCATAGCTAGGAATTATAATGTTATTACTATGTCATTTGAGTTTCATAATTTCCATAACTAGGAACTAATGTTATTACTTTACCACAATTTCCATAACTAGGAACTAATGTTATTACTTTACTAATGTTAGAATTAATGTTATTCGAAACATGGAGAGAGAAGAATATTTAAGAGAACCCTTTCCCTAGATAAACATGTAATGATGAGAATATTTTTCATATTAATGATAGGAGAGGCAAGTTCTTTTGGCCAGCTAGTGAACTTTGACAATAGCTTCAGTAATTTTTCCATTGATTTAATGTATTTGTAATTTTCTTGTGACACTTTTTATTTCAATTCCTTATTCTTCTCTTTAGAGTCATCCAATACATGAATTGGAGATATTGGAATTTTCCAATACATGATTGGGAGATATTGGAATTTTCTTGTGATACTTTTTATCTGAATTCCTCATTTTTATTTAGAATCATCCAATACATGATTTGGAGATATTACCGCTATCTTCTATATGTAGTGTCCACTGCCATGTTCCAAAAACATGGAAATCCTTATTGAAAGTAGAGTAAGATATATGTTCATTGTTTAAGACCTTAGTTTCTAACTAGGATATGTGTATTTTAAATATTTATCTTTTTTTTTAATTATTAATGGATTTTGTTTAATATTTAATTAGAAATTTAAAAGAAGTATTTTTAATATTACAAATATCAATGGTTAAAATTGTACCATTCAAGTAAATTAGTATATATTTCAATATACTTGTAACTTATTAATGAAAAATTGTCATTTTAGCAACAAATACACATTATTCAATTTCAATAATAATTGGCAAAAGAAATTTAAAAATGATAATTTACAAACTTATCCTAATAGAACATATACTAGTTGTCTAAGAATGCAATCTTTCCCCATGAAAACCAAATACATAATACAACATCATTGTCTAAAAATAAAATATATAAAAGAGTTATATATGTACACTGAATTTATGGTCAATGATGCTTTATTGGATTACCCTCTAACAAATAAGAAAGAGTGAAATTCAAGAAACTTCTAATTTTTAACCATCTTGAAGAATTGAAAACTAGATAGACAAGAAGAAAATGTAGACCTCTAACATTACACAAAATCAAATGTTCACTTGGTGGAACAAAAGTGACTTCCATATCATTTGGAGGCTATCAACATTAAAAGCTCCTCAAGAACCATGAGATAGATGATGATGAGTTTCCAAACTTCAAAATGTTGTTTGAATAACATAAAATTGAGGTAAATAGGTTTTAACTCATTGCATCATAATTTCATTTCTAGCCACCCTTTTAATATTATAAATTCTTTCATAGGAACTCATATTCTCAATTATGCATAGCATAGGGAGCATGTAGCAGACGACGAATACTAAGTCTTTCTCCTTGTACTTTTTTTGGCCAAATAAGAAAGACTTCCAAATCTAATTTCTATAAAATTACATACTTGCTTTGTTTTGTACTCAAATTTAATACCTACATATGTGTATTTTAAATATTTTAACTTTTTTTGTTTTAATCATTAATGGATTTTGTCTAATATGTGATTAGAAATTTAAAAGAAGCATTTTTAATATTACAAATATTAATGGTTAAAATTGTACAATTCAAGTAAATTAGTATATATTTCAATATACTTGCAACTTGATTAATGAAAAATTGCAATTTTAGCAATAAACACAAAGCTATAATTGAAGATGGAGCTCATGGCATTTCCCTTCAACAAATTGTTTTCAGAATTTACTTTTATTTATTCTCCTACAACAAGCTTCAGTAGCATACACAATATAAGCATCATGGCATATTTATAAACGATGGTGAGAACTATTCATACTTGAGATTTTTCATGTCTAGTTTGTTAATTGACATTTTTTATGTACTAAATGTTGTTAGGGATTGAGATTTGTCATGGCTTGGCATGTCTTTTGGACTAAATGCTATTAGGTATTGACATGTTTTCTTGACTAAATGTTGTTACGGATTGAGATTTGTCATGGGTGGTGAAGAAGAAGAAGAAGAACAAAATCGTTGGAAAAAGTAAAGTTTAACCACTTATTAACCCATTCCAATATATCAACATTTACATGCACATATACATGGTCCAAAGCCCACATCCCTGTGTCCCTTATGGCTTAGAATTTTTTCGTAGGGGAGAGGAAAACCTCAAATTTGATAAGGGGCCATTGGAGACCTCCCTTCGACAAGTGGGAACAATACAACCACAAGAATGTTGGGATCATCAATTTTATTTCCAAAATTACACATAACTACTATCTTGACATTAATCCCCGTTTACTTATGCATTTGTCATAGATACACTCAAAATAACACCAAAGAAATATAATGTCAATCATTCTTCCAAATTGATATTCTCATCAATGAAAATGGATGAATAGTCACTACTATAAAAATGCTAGGAATCAATGCCCAAATAAAATACATACCAATTTTTCTTTGTTGGTTTAATCAAAAAATTCAAAACTAATGGAAAGAAATAATGTCTTTCCCATCATTAAGCTACAATTTCAATTTCTTAAAATTTTACTATAAACACAAAGCTAAAAATTTATAAACAACCACAACTTTTTGCCAAGAACAATGCCTTTAAAACAACTTCTTGAGCCTTATCGCAATGGGTCAAAAATGTCACCCCATGGAATTTGAAATTGAATGGAGGTGATAACATCCCATTCTGCCAACCACTAGGTTGTCTCAGGACGAGACAACCCATACCTCTTACTTATCCAAAATATTAATACTTAACAGTAACAAAAAATACCAACATTAAAAATAAGATAGGGTCTCGAACATCAAGCCTAGACCTAAACAACAAATATATCTTATCACCCCCTCCCAAAGACTAAAACTGCTAAAATTTAAAATATCACTTGACCACCCTAAAAAACCAAGAAAAAAGACACCAAAATTTCACAGAAGATACGAGGCGCCGTGAGGAGGAAAATTGCCACCAAGTCCCAACCTAGCCATTTCACCCAACAACGAACACATGATGGAAAATTTTTGGTTTTGAAATCCAAAGCATTACAGTTTCATTTTGCATGATTCGTCGATTTAAAATTTTTTTTGGACTCTTTTCCAGTTTATTTTCCATAGTTCGTGTGAAACGCGGGGATTTTTTTGCTCTGGCTTTCTTATTATGTTTCTTGACTTAGTTATATTGAATTTAAAACATTTTCGAGCTCTTCTCAATGGATTTTGGCAATACATGCTTTGGTTTTATTTCCCACTATTACATAGATAACCACACAACTCTGGAACCTCGCTCCTTTTTATTTCAAAATTTTGTGAATGGAAAATAAACCCAATTAACTTGTTTGATTTGAAATTTTATTAATGCATAAATTTAGACTAACTAAAAAACTGAGACTTGGCTGAAAATATGGCAATCTAAGTGCCATGTAGTTGAAATCATGTCCTTTTAGTCAAATCTACATGTTAGAAAAACGAGATTGGCTGAAAGTTTGACAATCTGAGTACCCTGGAGTCAATGCCATGCCCTTTTAGGCTAATCGAAGGCATTTTAAACTTTTTTTTCTCCTTCTATTTTCTGGTGTCGATTCTAATAAACCTAGTCACAATAGTTCACAAATAAAGGTTGAAAGTCGAAACGCCCCCAATAAAACACACAAAAGGAAAAAAATAAGAGAACATCAGGAAGTTTTTTGAACCTCTACAAATGCAATCAAAATTTTTTAAACATTGTTATGCTTTAAGTTCTACTGGACACTTCCATTTGACTATTTTTCCAGGCACTCTGTCTAAGATCCCAGTGGATTTTTTTTTCAATAGATCATTGTGCCCAATGTGTTCTTCCCAACACTATATCCCTTGAAGACACTTGTAATGAACTTTTGGTTTTAGGTTGAAAGAACTTATACAAAAGTGTTGAGATCAAGTAGTATATATCCTTATTTTATTTTCCAGTAAATGATACTTGTAATAGAGGTTGCCAGTGCACTTAAAACACTTTTCTAGAGTTGAAGGATGCAAGGAGTGATACTCTAAATGCTAAAGGTATTTCAAGTTTGATAAATGCAACAATTGCTTGTTCAAAAGAGTTGATGCAAGGAAAATTCACACAAGCATTTCAAGAAAATGCAATGTGTAATCTGGCTAACATATCAGGTGGACTATCTTTAGTAATTTCAAGTCTTGGTGAAATTGTTTAGCCTTGCGCATCAGATTCTCATATTGCTGATACAATTGAGGCATTAGCTTAAACCCCCATGGTCGTTGAGGGGAGTGTAAAAAATTCAATTTTGGTAATTCTAGTATTTCCTAAACAAGTAATGACTAAGAAATTCAAAGCTTAATCATCTTTTCTTGTTCAAGAACATATAATGGAAACCTTTATTAGCTTGTAGAGTAATAGGAGCTTAAGTAGCAAACTCCAAAATGTAGAAAACAATGTTTTTTCTTGTGGGCTTAGTCACAATGGTTGTAGATGAAGTTCAAGAGGAGCTCATAAGGTCTCATCAAACTATCTGCAACAATGCAAGTAATTTATTGAATGAAATGATAGGGAGAGGATTGGACTTCACTACATTTCCTACATTGCTATTATTACAGGTCGCTTTAACACTATGAATATGCATGATACATATAGGATTAAGAAGGAAATGATAGAAAGAATGCCACAAAGTAAATGAACATTGAAGGATTTCAGGAATCGATAGATGGTGAGTAACATATAGTAGTGGAAATGCAATCTTCTTCATCCTCCTCCTTATATCTATGAGTCTATAACAAAAAAGCAGGAAAATAGGGAGAAGAAAACTTTTTATAGATCTAATATACCAAAGTTGGTGTAGGAAATTTGAAGAAAAATTGGAAAAGATAGGGTTTTAAAAGAGCGAAGTATCAATCATTTGGAGTCAAATAGTTGACAATGACTACTTATTTTGAGGGATCCTTGTTGTAGCAAAATTTTGACGTTACAAGTGAAATCCCTTACAAGGATGTGGCTTAGAGAATGGATCGAGGTGTTTTAAGCCATTTTTGTGTTGGAAAAATTAGATTATGACAACATTTAATTTATTTTTTCCATTCATGAAAATTATTTGTGATTTATGTTCTTCCTCTTTTTTATTCTTATGTTCTTATCATCAAACAAATGCCAAAAGCAGGAATATCACAATCATAAACAATGGATACAAGATATAGCCTCCAAGCCAAGGAAAAACCCCTCCAAGGGAAAAACCCAGAAATAACTTTTCTTCTTATAGAATCAACTTCAAAGGAGACTTCCAAGATCAAACCATATACCTAGGCTACCACCAAGAACCAATTCAACCAACCAATCTTCTCTTCTATAATGTAAGACAAGATCTCTTAGGGTAGCGAGGAAAGTTTCTTCTAGTCGTTCATCCTTTCCAAAGTAATTTGCAACATCTTTGGTAGTTTCATACTTGAGGTAACCCTAGAAACCCTAAGGTACTCGCATGTGTGAGCAATAGCTAACAAGATTTTAGATATTTGCTTAATTCTAGAGCTTCTTCCTTCTTCGCTATCCTTCCTTTGTCTTCTATGACCCTCACATTCCTTTTTAATTTGTAGATCAAACCAAGAATGTGCTTGCATTAGTATCTCACAAATGAGGTTGAATCCTTCCTTCATATAGCCTTTCTTAGGGCTCAAATATCCCTCACAAGGCCGACTTCATGTAGGTTGTCCAACTTGGTTCTTAGGAGACTTCTAGACACTTCCATATACAAAATAAATTTTCTTTTAATGATAGAATGCCCAAAAGGGTCTTTAACAATAACAATGACCATTTGACTCATGATAAACCTAGGAGACCTAATGAAAAAGCATGAAACCCATGATTTTCAAAAATATAAATTTTCCTTTGTTCTTTACATCATTTTCTTTCTCCTTTTTATTGAGAAATAAGATTTACATCATGACAAGAGTTAAATGACAATTATGGAGACCAAAACTAGTTACAATTTCCAACACTCCCTCTTAACTAGGGAGGTATTCATAATTGTCCAATTGGTACAAGGAAAATACTCCCTTTTAAAAGTTCTCATAAGAAGAGTCGGATTGATAAGCCATTTGTAAGAATCAACATTATGATCAACCAACATTGTCTTTCAAACCTAACTAGACAAGCTCCACTTTATTCAAGAGAATTACATTGGGACGCTTTATGTGTGCTACCACACTACCTCTACAAGGCACATACCCCATCCGGATGTCCACAAGGTATGTTGTTTTAGGACTATTCTTATACTATATTTCCAGTCCTAAATCCTCAAATAATATATGTCCTCTTCGACCACTCTTATCTTAGACACTTTCCCTATCCTCAAAGAGTTTCAGTTTCTTTCCTTTCTTGGATATTCCATCCTCAAGAAAACCACAAATTCTTATCCAATCCTCCACTATTCTCTCTTCAAGGCCTTCACTTAGACTTGCGGTTTTTATTCTTGGTCAAGTTCCTGACACATGAAGATGATAATGCGCATGTGATTTCCAACATCACTCCCTCTCAATCAGAGGGGATATCCATATTCCCCTTTTATCTTGAGAATATATTCTTACTCTTATTCAAGGAGACTCTTTCAATCCCTCTCAAATCTATAGGAGATTACTTACTTCCTTTCTAATTCAGAAGTCATATCACAAGCTCTCTAGCTTGTCTTTATAACTACAACATGGTTCATTCTTTATTCTGCATTTCATTGTATTGAGCCTATAACTTCCTTCCAAGTATCATAGAGCCATATTTTTCCCTTAATCTTGAGACAGTTTCCAATTCATCACTCTTGCATAAAACTTTAATTTTTTCATCATTATATGAAGGAATTATATTTAACCTTTCCAGACTTCAAGGTAATCATAGACTTCTCATGAAAGTGATCCCCTTTGACCTTCAGGTTATCTTCTTGTACTGCTACCTTTCAATCCCAAGATGAGCACATCTTGAATTCACAGTTGCCATATACTAAATATTGATCTTCCATAAACATTCTTCATATAATGTCATTATGTATTTTTGCAACATCATTCCAAGTAGAAAAAAATATGTTAACTAGATAACCAATAATAATCATTAACATTAGACTTGCCACATCGAGACAAATTTCTCATCATCAACATCCTCAAGGTTCATCTCCACATAACTCTTCCTTCATGCATCAGAGTGCCCAAGAATCAAACTTGATTACCAAGTTACTTGATTATGGGCTTGAGGAAACATGTATCTCCCCCCACTTCCAGGATAAGGATCCTTACCAATCCTCACCCTACTGCAATTTCCATCCCATCAAACCAATCCCGCTTTGATAAGTTCAAAGGAATTAAACACTACCCTCGATATAATAGAGATATTTGCATGCAACTTATCTTTTCTTCTAATCCATTCCTCCAAAGAGTTGGGAGAAATGTATTTTTGAGTAACCATTAGTGTCCAGAGACTCTAAGTGGTCATCAACCTCCAACCAGCCAGAGATTTAGAGAGAAGGAAAAAAATTAATCCCCATCCCCCCAAGGCTTTGGGGGCAACAATCTATGGTGCAGTTAAATTCTAAGTGCAAACACAAATAATTCCTCTAGCCCGAGAGAACGGGTCTAGCCACAAACAAACAATCTATGGAAGATCTCCTTAAGCTAGAATCAAATAAGAGGGCCTACCTCTTAGTATGTTATTCCACTTGGTGACGATATTGCTTCCTTGCTACAGCTATCTTTCGTTTCCTTCCTTCGAACAACTAAAAAAAGTAAACAATAGAAAACAACAAACGTGATAACATACAAATTGCATTCAACCTACTTAATAAGTCAAGAAACATTAAGCCATAAATATGTGAGATGACATTTCATGTAGGAAATCAATTGATAGTTGCATCTATATTAGTTCAAGAAGAGATTACAACTGATGTCTTGATGTTGTTGTTCTCCTCCAACATATCCGAGTTCCCACACACTTCTGCTAGCATCTCATGGATAGCCCCAACAATGGTAGTCTCAAGGCTCTTCCCTTTAGTCTTCACACCAAACCAAACTCACAATTCTCCCTTAAACACAAACTAGAGAGCTACAAACTATGGGTAACTTGTTGATTACTCCAAAATCAAAACTCCAACCAGAACTTAACTAGGACTAGCTTGTGCTTGGGAAGAAGAGAGGTTTATATAGCTTGGATGGAGGGAGATGGTTCCTCTTCTAATGGGAGAAGAGCTTATCTCTTGTATTAGTTCCATCCTAATAGGGGAAAGGAGCCCAAACTGACCTCCTTGACTCCATCTAGCCTAACCATTTACCAGACTTCTGTTACGAAGCTTCTAGAGCTAGAAGCTTCGGCTCCATATTTAAAAAACTTTCCAAAAGAGGAATGGCGTGACTAAGGAAGTGCTCAGTCGATCCGATCGATGCTAGGGATAGTTGTAATCCCTGCATATTAGCACGAGGAGGACACGGGTCATTAGTGTCGGTCTTGTAAACTATGCTAGAAGGAAGATTCTTGGGAAATGATGCAAAGGGGAATTATTCTGCTCATGAAGAGGGACATACTGAGAGTTTCTTCATGATGGGTGTTGTAACATGTATTTTTTGTTGCCTTTAATATTCATGTTTCATTCAAAAATCACTTGAAAATATCTTTAAAAAGATAAGGCAAGAGGGAGATGTAATAAATTGCATATCGGAATCAAAACACAAAAGAAACAAGTGTAAAATAATTGGCCCATGTGATCAAGTTAAATCATATTATAAATGGTTTATGGAGCCATAACCAATATATATATATATATATATATATATATATATATATATATATATATATATATATATATATATATATATATATATATATATATATATATATATATATATATATGTATGTATGTATATATATGTATATATATATATATATGTATATATATGTATATATATATATATATATATATGTATATATATATGTATATATATGTATATATATATATATATATATATGTATATATATGTATATATATATATATATATATATATATATATATATGGTTTATGGCTCCATAAACCATATATATATATATATATATATGGTTTATGGAGCCATAACCAAAATATATATATGTGTGTGTGTGTGTGTTAAGCGATGCGGTTAATCGCAATCGCAAAGATGCAGCGGGCAGTTATATTATTACCACAAGAATCACCGATCGTCGATTGCGATAAAGGCGTATCTTGAAAACTGTGCAAAGGCTTTGGAAAAGGCAAAAAAAGGTATGGTTACACATTTTTATATGTATTTCTATTATAAAGGATTATAATAGAAATAAGCGCTGAACAGGCCAGACCCGAAGCGTATACATATTATGTTTTATAAGCCTCGGTGGGTCCGTGATCATCGCATAACGCTTTATATATATGTATGTGGTATGCCGATTGCGATTTGCGACAAGCTGGACCTTAAACACATATATATTATGTTTTAAAGTCTCAGCGAGTCTGCCACACTGCATGGATATAGATGTAGGTTCCGCCGATAGCGATTGCAATGGCCGGATCCGAAAGCATATATATCATGCTTTATAATTATGGCAGGTTCATAAAGCGCTAAATGCATATGTGATTAGTTCATTCGCCGATTGCAATATGCAATGGGATTTCAGACCCGATATTGTTATATATCATGTTTTATAACTCCGACGGGTCCACAGTCATGTATTTTGTAAAGGATTGGGTTAATACACCATTGGAAAGGGCCAATTGCAATTTGCGATGGGAAGTCAACAGAGCTTTGAAAAGGCGGAATCAATGGGTTTATGCAATAGATTTAATTCTTTTTGAGTTCCGCGGTAAACCAAAGGTTTGCGTTAATTTTGTTGTATAAAGGGAAAATCAGTATTAGAGCCGAATCCAAAGAAGAAGGCAATTGGTGCAGTTTCCTTTGTATTTTGGCCAATCAAAACGCCTGATATATATGTAAGCCCAAATTTATGCACGGCTAACACAGTTTATCATGACTAAAATGGATTAATCATTATTTAGGCATATACAGAGGAACTTGACAGCGGATTAACAGAGCCAGTAGTTATCATCCTCTTCTAAATTCAGTTATGTTCCTGTTATTTCATGTTCTTTGAGGTGTCTTTTACCCTCTGTAAAATCTTGTAATAGTTTTTAATTCAGATAGTTAGGGAAACAGTTTAGTAGTTTGACAGTTTCAGAGATCAACAACTGTTTCACAAATGTATAAAAGGAGGAAAATTTACAAAGAGGGGGTTCGAATTTTGGAGAACCCGGAGACTAGGCCACTGTATTCTTGATATAACTGTTGATTAATGAAAGAATCAGAAGTTTCCATGAATTTTTGGGTATAATTTTGTAACCTTCTTTGTCATGTGTCATCTTATGTTTTCTTCTTCCAAGTATAGTAATGAAGTTGTAGGTATTTATTTGCTTATGTATATAAAGTTAAAATCCCTTAAAAGAGCGCTCCTATACTTGAAGTTTTAATCTTCCTTTCTAAGTTATAGATAATAGTTTCTGTATAAGGCAGCATATTATCTTTAACTTCTCCAAGGGTCGTAGATAATAGTTTTTGTGCCAAGCAGCATATTGTCTATGATTCAGTTCTCATTTTCATAATTCTTCTAGGTGACGGATAGTAGGTTCTGTGTGAAGCATCATATTACGTCTCCTTCAAGCTTTATTCATTCATCATTTATATCTAGCAACAAATGGCATTTTGAGATGTTTTGATCGTACATGTATTAAGGGCTAAAGACCAAGTTTTCCAGGTCCTTCATTTGTGAATACAACAAACAATAAAGTGACAAATAAGTGACAACAAACAATACTCATTAATGTCTTAATCACAATTTCTCCACAGCCAGGAAATTGGTTTCTTAAGGTACAACAATGGGAAAGCATGTCGGGTACACTATAGAGGTCCTCCAGGATGGAAGATGGGGAGTACAGGGAGAGTGAAAAAATGTTGTGTAACAAATGCCCCCTAAAGCGTGAAGGTCGAGCTAGAGTGAGGGGTGAAATGATTTACAAGTGGAAGTGGGGAATTGGAGTCCATCATTGGAAAACCTGCAAGCAAGCATAGATAGATATACATCACTGAAAAATTTGAATAATAAGACATGAATTTTGGTATGGACACAACCATTTAGAAAATGATCATGTAAATGGATCCAAGGCATGGACACAGCCATCCAGCAGAAAGGATCATAATGAAACCAAGGTATGGTTGCAGCCACCCAATAATGAGAAGGATCACATAGAACAACTCATGGTATGGTCACATCCATCCATCTGAAAGAGACATGTATATTGACATGACCATGTCACATCGCCTTGCAACCTAGACTTGTGTAACCTTAGCCCAATTTCTTGCGCTCCAAATGACCCGATCAAAGTACAAATCCTAACATGTGAATTAATGTGTTGAAGTTGAACATGTTAGGAAGTCGCCTAAGTATCGGTCAATGATGTGAACCGTTAACAAGTGCGAGAGAAACCACCAATAATGACAATGGCCCTCAAGGTACTGGAAGCACAATTCATAGAATGTGAATAAAGGAACTGATTTCAAACACCTGTGAAATCACCGGATTAAAATCCAATGATGTGAACTTGTCATTGAGTGCGAATAACTTGCCATTAGGGCATGCAATCTCTAAGGTACTGGAAGGGAGTCTCTCGGCCAGCTTCCTAGATAATGAGTTGAAGTCGATAGGAAGTGACCATGTCGAAGGAGGGCCATGATGTATCCCACATCATCGACACAAGACAAAGGGATGCAAATGATTTCAGATGATACAGAGAATTAGGAGTAAGTGTAACTGCAAAGGGACTAACTCTTGAACATATCGGCGACACGATTCCAGAGTTTGGTAACTTTTGGATCCATAGGATCGGCAGTCATGATGATGTGGTGGAGATCAAATGGAAGGAAAAAATGAGCGGCCCAACCTAGGAAGGTCAATGATGAAAGGAGTATATCCCAAGCTGACCCGAATCAGAAATTGTCATGTTTAAGAGTGAGCTGCCGACACAACTAATAAAATTTCCCATTTTTACCCACCATTTCTGGCAGGTACCCAATTATTTTTTATCGTAAGCTTGAAGGGGATAGCATGTGCTTGTACAGTAAGTTCATCCTTCAAATGAATCTGACCTAGTAAGTTTGATGAACCATAGGAAGTAGAAGTTCACGTTCGTCATGGCGATGAATCCAATGTCATTTAATATTTTAACGAGTCTGACAAAGGGGTAACTCAGTATACTTTTCATGTTTAGAGAGTTTGAAAAAGACATGGAAAAGAAAAACTCCACATGGTCCCATTTCATAAATTTGTGTCTTTTGAGTGTTGGAAATAATACTGAGAGGGGGGGTGAATCAGTATTATCAAATCAATAAAACTTTTTCATTTCCATACTTAGATACATATACGCTACTTCAGTTAATGGAACCCGCGTGTATACACAACTGTGTCTAATGCAACTAGCGTATATCCAGAATACTTATGATTCAGTTAATCCATTAAATGTTGATCTTTAGTTAGTGCATCAGAACTTCATTAACCATATGAACAGTAAGTAGGTGCAGTAAAACAGAACAGATCATCACACATAAGAAGCACACATGAACACCATGATATAAGGTGGAAACCCAATGTGGGTGAAAACCACCTGCTGCAAGTCATCTCAATCTTCTTCTTAATAAGAAAATCCTTTTACAATATTTATGTACTGGTGCAGTCTTATACCAGTACGCAGGCTTCTACCTGCAGAGAACTACAACCCTCTCTCGTTCACTAGTCTCTCCTGGAAGGGAGCTACAACCACCATAGTTCTTGTACTAACCAATTCTTTTACTAGTACGTAGGCTGCTACCTGCTACAATGCTCCAAAGTTCTCAACCGCTACCGGAAGGGAGCTACCACCCCCTTAGATCTTGTACTAGCTAAGATACTAGTACGTAGGCGCCGGCCTACAATCTTCTCTCCTCCTCCAGGGACCACATTTCATACATTTTCAAACTGGATACTCCTGAAGCACAACACTATAATCTGAAGGCCACGTTTCATCAAATTTTCATACTGGACCCATAAATATCATTGAAGCATAAAACAGTCAATACTAGCATCATCAATCACTTAAACACGGAAACCCTGTCAACAACACAGTCACCAAAAACACAGAGCAGAACACTGAACTTTGCATCAATATTCAAAACCAACTATATCATCAAAATCATGCATCAGAGTGCATACGCTACTTGGAAGTGTTGGACTAGTGTGTATACGAAACTTCACCAAGGTGAACCAGCGTATATGTCATTAATTACTTATTCATAACTTCGCTTCACTTCCTGACTTCAGACATACCCAGATCATTACATATACAAGGATAATATATGTGTTAGCACCCAAATCTAGTCCATCAGATCACATAAATATGAGTCATTATGATCCTGATCTAATATTAGTTCTCATCCATTAATACTGAAGCTAAACACAATCAAGCAAACAGGATATGAGAATACTGACACCTTTAAACTGTCATCAGAACCCATCAACAACCAGAACCACCTGTGACTTCAAATATCATAGCTCAAATTGTATACGCTACTACAATGAACCAAACCTGCGTACATACGCGCTTACACCAAAGCCAACCCGCGTATAGATCTATAAATATTCAAACATGACTTGCAGCGATTTCAAACTTAAGTTATACCCGGTTCAGATCATTACAAGCGTCAGCATACAGATCTAGAATAAGCATAATCAACTATATAGAGATAGTTCATTTCAAACCATTTGATCCCAATCTATCCTTAGATCTTGTTCTCCATCAACTGGTGAGATCCCTCTTTAGCTCAGATCCAGATCTGCACCATAACCCAATCACAGTATTCCAGATCTAGCACTTTATCAGATGTTCAATAATTCAGAAGATGCCTTGCCAAATGATCTCCTCCCTCTTTTATAGTCTTAGGCCTTCCACAATACCACGGTCTAAAACCATAACAATTCAATACCAAGGACCCAATACTTGGGATCAACACTTTTGGATGCAATACCATGGACCAAAACCATATGATCAAAAACTGTCGGACTAATACCATGAACCAACCATGAAAGTGCGTGAACTTTTCTCTACATGAAGGGAAATTTTCTCTGCATGAAAGTGCGTGAACTTTTCTCTTCATGAAAGGGACTTTTCTCTGCATGAAAGTGCGTGAACGTTTCTCTATATGAAAGGAATTTTTCTCTGCATGAAAGTGCGTGAACTTTTCTCTACATGAAAGAAACTTTTATCTTCATGAAAGTGCGTGAACTTTTCTCTACATGAAAGAAACTTTTATCTTCATGAAAGTGCGTGAACTTTGTTGCAATATAATTTATCATCTGAGATGAGTGGGTTGCCATCAAGTACAACATATGTATCATAACGCCAACAATCTCCCCCTTTGGACTTGATGGCAACAACAACCAATCACTCTCCCCCTTTGACATCAAGGGCAAAGGACAGACCAAGATAATCTCTTTCCTAGATGAACATTCTACTGCCCATACTCCCCCTGAGTACCTGCTGAAATCTCTGAATGAGCTCCCCCTTTGTATATGCCAAGGTGTACTACTATGTCCATGCTTCCTCTGAGTACATGCTGAAGTCTCTGCTCTGCTGAAGTGAGTTGTTCATGCTCCCCCTGACTATAAGCAAGGTCTGCAAAAAGATGTTTTACAAGAAGAACATGACCTTCCTATCATCAAGGACTCATACATACATCCATTTCCCAACCAAGTGGGGATACATCAAAAGTTTACACATGATAAAACAAGAACATTACATCTTCATCCCAGGCATAGTGGGGAAACCAGGATAGGCCGTTACATGACCTTGACTCCATAACAGAGATACATGACATAAAAGAGATACCATAAAAGAGATACATGACATAGAGACGAAATATCTAGAGCAAGACTTATGAAAGTCACCAATAACTGATAGCAGCAGCATCTGTCAAACACTTTTCATATCAGCAACCATGCTTTCCTTCTGTTCTCCTTCTGCATTTGTTCTAACCAAAACAGCTTGAACTAGAACCAAAAGCTTCTAAGATAATGCCAACAATGCATCATTAGAAGTTAATCTGCTCCCCCTGAACCTGTGCCAGATGGTCTCTGTCAGACCCATATCAGACTCTTCTCATCCAAAGTCTGGCCCACTGATTTTATTCAAACCAACATATACGTGACTGTATCCATAGAAACGGGCGTATATACACGGATCCTCCTCATTAAACTAGCGTACAACCACTTCCAGATCAGCAACCTATAAATGTCCTATAACAAGATATGTTTGCATATAAATATCAGCTCATCGCCATTGTTATCTCATCATCATCAAGATCCAAGTATCTTAACTTTGGGATCATCTGCATCGATCATCATATGTAAGCATCAACCTATCATCATATAGGTAGAACTCATCATGTCTCCAACAATGCAACTTTGAGTAATCATGCATGTATCCAACACTATGTATATTGAGCTCAAGATCATTTGTCAGGGCTTCTTTATATCATCAACATCAACAATCCTCATCCACATGAGCACCAAGAACTATAGGAATCCTACATCATAACTGTATTATATGATCTTTATGCATATGACGGCAGCAGCATATGAGAGACTCATCATCAAGCAATGAAGTTGTGAATTCAAGCTTTGTACTTATCCTTATGAAAGCATCATATATGCACCATCTAAGAATCAATCCACAGAAATGACCTGAACATCAACTATATAACCCCAAGAATCATATGAGATTTTATCATGGACAACTCATAACCACATCATAGCAAGATATATCATTTAGCCATATAAGCATCATCACCAAGGACTATTAACCATAATGCCAACAATCCATTATTAAAGGCATAAGCTCCCCTTCAACCTGTGCCATATGTTTATTGTTAGATCTGATCATGCATATATCAGCAATAAGCATCAAGACATCATCATCATCAAGTTAGGATCAAAATACTTCTAAACATCTTACAAGTATCAAGACATTTCCACACATCCTCAGCAGACTGTAACTATTAATCAATAGACAAAATAATGGACTGAATCATATCAGACACTTTTCAGAGCCTGTGCCCACTGCTTTTCCTCAGACTGACATATACGCGACTTTGCAGTGTCTTACTCGCGTATATACGCGACTTCCCTTTATGAAACTTGTGTATTAGATTTAGGAAACTGAAGTTGTACACTTTCAGCTCCCCTTGAGTCTGTTATGTCTTTGTTGTGTTGTATCTAAGTACATTGTGCAGTGCCACATCTTTCTGACTGAACTTCCTTCTTCTTCCATATCTTCAAGCGTGATGATGACGTTTTCTCCTTTTGATATGGTGCCCATACTTTGATCCTGCATTCCTTTGCTATATGTCCAAGCTTGCTACAGGCATAACATCTTACCTGTTTCATATTCCTTCTGTAGCAATCAACAGCTTTGTGACCAAACATATTGCAAGAGAAACAATATCCCTTAAAGTACCTGGACCGTGATGATCTTTCTGTGTGATGTTCTTGAACCATTCTTCTTCTGCATCTGGCTGCAACATGTCCAAGATTATCACATACATAACATTCAACATTATTCATTGGAGGAGTAAAGGATTTTCTTTGAAGAATTTCTTTCCTTGGTTGTTGATGGGGATGACCTTTCATCTCCTTGTTGAGCATTGCATTAGAGTTCCTTGTCTTATTTTCTGAACTAGATTCACCTTCAATAGATTCATGAAAACCAAGACCAGTTTTGATAGCAGGAGATCTTTGACTGCTAAGAATATCATCTAAGATTTTAGTACTATCTTGAAATTGTAAGAGCTTATCTTTTTCTTCTAATTTATCTTTTAGAATATTTACCTCAACTTGATGTTGCTCTTCCTTTTCAAGATATTGTTTTTTCACGTTTTCTTCAGCATTTATTTCTTCTTCCAACTAACGTCTTAGTTGAAGAACTTCATTTTCATGAGCTTGGAGTAGTTCTTTATTCTGCTTCTTTGATTCTTCAAGATCTTCTTTTAGCGAGCGGATCGTGGCTTCAAGACTTTCATAGTAACTGGATCTATCTCTGAGTTTCTTGATAGTTGTGCTTCTTTCATTGACTTCATCTCTTAGTGATGTTACTTCATCCTGCAACTTTTGATATTTGTCCTTGAATAACTTCCTTACCTTGTTTCCTTCCTCTAGTTGATCTTTTAGTTTGGTAGCTTCTTCTTTGAAGTCACATTCCCTTTTGTTCAATAGATCTTGTTGATCTCTAATCTTTTCTGTAAGCCTTTTAAATTCTGCCTCTATTTGATATCTTTCTTGTTCACCCATAAGAGCAAATTCAGTTGTTTCGCTATCACTTTCATCATCTTCACATGGATGGAAACCAGAGGATACCCAATTCATACCTGATAAATCTTGTTCATCTTCATTCTGAAGAGATTCTAAACTTGAAGTGCTTCTTCCACATAATCCCCAATCGATTCTCCCACTGTCATAGTTCTTCTGAGATGTCTTCTTCTGCTTAGGCGTTTTCTTCTTAAGCTTCTTTCCCATTGTTCCACGGATCTCCTTCAAGCGATCAAGCTTCTACCAAAGGACCTGCTCTAATACCAATTGTTGGAAATAATACTGAGAGGGGGGGTGAATCAGTATTATCAAATCAATAAAACTTTTTCATTTCCATACTTAGATACATATACGCTACTTCAGTTAATGGAACTCGCGTGTATACGCAACTGTGTCTAATGCAACTAGCGTATATCCAGAATACTTATGATTCAGTTAATCCTTTAAATTTTGATCTTTAGTTAGTGCATCAGAACTTCATTAACCATATGAACAGTAAGTAGGTGCAGTAAAGCAAAACAGATCATCACACACAAGAAGCACACATGAACACCATGATATAAGGTGGAAACCCAATGTGGGTGAAAACCACCTGCTGCAAGTCATCTCAATCTTCTTCTTAATAAGAAAATCCTTTTACAATATTTATGTACTGGTGCAGTCTTATACCAGTACGCATGCTTCTACCTGCAGAGAGCTACAACCCTCTCTCGTTCACCAGTCTCTCCTGGAAGGGAGCTACAACCCCCATAGTTCTTGTACTAACCGATTCTTTTACTAGTACGCAGGCTGCTACCTGCTACAATGCTCCAAAGTTCTCAACCGCTACTGGAAGGGAGCTACCACCCCCTTAGCTCTTGTACTAGCTAAGATACTAGTACGTAGGCACCGACCTACAATCTTCTCTCCTCCTCCAGGGACTACATTTCATACATTTTCAAACTGGATACTCCTGAAGCACAACACTATAATCTGAAGGCCATGTTTCATCAAATTTTCATACTGGACCCATAAATATCATTGAAGCATAAAATAGTCAATACTAGCATCATCAATCACTTAAACACGGAAACCCTGTCAACAACACAGTCACCAAAAACACAGAGCAGAACACTGAACTCTGCATCAATATTCAAAACCAACTGTATCATCAAAATCATGCATCAGAGTGCATACGCTACTTGGAAGTGCTGGACCAGTGTGTATACGCAACTTCACCAAGGTGAACCAGCGTATATGTCATTAATTACTTATTCATAACTTCGTTGCACTTCCTGACTTCAGACATACTCGGATCATTACATATACAAGGATAATATATGTGTTAGCACCAAGATCTAGTCCACCAGATCACATAAATATGAGTCATTATGATCCTGATCCAATATTAGTTCTCATCCATCAATACTGAAGCTAAACACAATCAAGCAAACAGGATATGCAAAATATTGACACCTTTAAACTGTCATCAGAACCCATCAACAACCAGAACCACCTGTGACTTCAAATATCATAGCTCAAATTGTATACGCTACTACAATGAACCAAACCTGCGTACATATGCGCTTACACCAAAGCCAACCCACGTATAGATCTATAAATATTCAAACATGACTTGCAACGATTTCAAACTTAAGTTATACCCAGTTCAGATCATTACAAGCGTCAGTATACAGATCTAGAATAAGCATAATCAACTATATAGAGATAGTTCATTTCAAACCATTTGATCCCGATCTATCCTTAGATCTTGTTCTCCATCAACTGGTGAGATCCCTCTTTAGCTCAGATCCATATCTGCACCATAACCCAATCACAGTATTCCAGATCTAGCACTTTATCAGATGTTCAATAATTCAGAAGATGCCTTGCCAAATGATCTCCTTCCTCTTTTATAGTCTTAGGCCTTCCACAATACCACGGTCCAAAACCATAACAATTCAATACCAAGGACCCAATACTTGGGATCAACACTTTTGGATGCAATACCACGGACCAAAACCATAGGATCAAAAACTGTCGGACTAATACCATGAACCAACCATGAAAGTGCGTGAACTTTTCTCTGCATGAAGGGAACTTTTCTCTGCATGAAAGTGCGTGAACTTTTCTCTTCATGAAAGGAACTTTTCTCTGCATGAAAGTGCGTGAACTTTTCTCTATATGAAAGAAACTTTTCTCTGCATGAAAGTGCGTGAACTTTTCTCTACATGAAAGAAACTTTTATCTTCATGAAAGTACGTGAAATTTTCTCTATATGAAAGAAATTTTTATCTTCATGAAAGTGCGTGAACTTTTCTCTATATGAAAGAAACTTTTATCTTCATGAAAGTGTGTGAACTTTGTTGCAATATAATTTATCATCTAAGATGAGTGGGTTGCCATCAAGTACAACATATGTATCATAATGCCAACATTGAGCCCGAAAAGGTAGAAAACGATGCTCAAGAGAATCACTTGACTATTTCAATCAAGGAGTACCTTTTTCGTAAATAGTGCATCTCGGCCCAAAAAAGGGGTAAACGTATACTGGGTGCACAATGTTTCGCAGCCTTTAACGAGTTCAAAATGGCAAGAGCTCGGTAATCTTTTTGTGTTTAAAAGGGTCGAAAAAGAGCTGGAAAGAAGACCCCCCATTTTATTCTCTTTTGCGAGTCAAAAAGGGAAAAATACTCAGCAATCTTTTCATTTGAGATTTACAAGTCAAGAAAAGAGCTGAAACACGACTCCAGTACCATCATCGACAATCCCTCACATCTTGTTGCACAAGAAAGGTATAAAGGCATTATCCAGTCTTGAGGGAAAATAGGTCAAAAATACTAAAAAACCCTAATATTTCATGAAAAAATGAATAAAATGGGGAAGAAGTAATTATTTTTTACCATTTACCAGTTTACCTTTGTGTGAAGATCTTTTTACCCACGTGTGCCCTAATTCTTCTGGAACAAATTACAGGAGATCCGGGAGGTCATTCTTCAAGCTGTCAATTGCAGGTAAGAGCCAAGACCTTAAGCTCCATTTTCATACTAATTTTTCCTATTTTTATCCATTTCTTGGGTTTAATGGGGAAATTTTGGCAAAACTTTTTTTCCCTCAATCAGCACAATTTCCGGGCACGGAATCACACTGATCAGGGGTGGCTAAAACTGCCAACCACACCGTCAGCGCCACTGTTTTTAAAACAGACACACCGGTGCCATGAGAAAAAAATTTGCATGTTTCTTGCTCAATTCAGCAGTTTGAACCCAATTTTTTCTTGCCAAGGATGATCATTGACTTGATTACATGGTGTTTGCAGGAAGAAATCGTGAAAAATGGTAGATTGGAAATAACATGAGCATGAAGATATTGATACTCAAGCAATAGCTTATCCAAATTACTTGGAGGCTTTGAGGAATTGTGGGCTCCTCAAATTATTTCTTACACCAGGTATACGGTCCCAACCTATGTTGCTATGGTACCTGATTAGTATCTGGGATATAAATCGAGAAATTTTCATCATTGGTGACCAAGAGCTAGAGTTGGAGACTTGAGACATTTATTTCATCACAGGACTATCTCGGAGAGGAGAACCAGTAAACCTATATGGGTCGAGGCTGATTGGGGTAAGCGTGACTATGCTACTTGCTGAACAATGCGCAGAAGCTCTCAAATCCAAAAGTGGCAAGATTGAGATGATGACCGTTCGGGATCTTGTGTTAAGAGTGCTATTATTGACCATCAATAGAGTGGTTGGGTCCCAAGCACTGCATGAGACGAACAAGTCAAAGTTCCAGTATGCTATTGACTGCATGACACCCACCATCTTTAACTGGGTGGAAGCAATGAAAATCAACATGAAGCACCAGCTATCAGAAGCTAAGGCGGGACACGTGAAGCAGTTTTTCTTTGGATCTATGCTAGTGACCTTCTTCCTAGAGCAGGTGTCATTTTTCCAATACCAGTTGACTGAGGTAGACCTATTGATGCCTCGAGACCCACAGATGGTCTGTTGGAGTGAGTTGATGCCCAATGTTATGGGGGGGAAACATATGTCCTACAAGACCACCTTTTTCTCCTGGCTACGACGACAATTGATCGTAGTGGAGGATTAGCCTTATAGCGGTACTGACTTTCACGAAGACCCAGATATGCCGCTCTCAGAAGGGGGGGATTTTGAAATCTCGAACTTAATCAGACGGTGCCTACGTCTCCATTCATGGATGTGATCAGAGATGTGAGTTGCGGTGTCTTGCTTGAGTGACTCTAGCATATGGGTGTCGTTTTCATAGCAAACTGACAATTGGAAATGTGTGAGAAAGGCCATAGCGAGAGTGTTAAAGTCATGATAGGTATTTTGAGGTAGCTCGATATACCACTTAGCTGCAACACCTGTAAGAGTTCGTTGGAAAAGACAAAGATGAATGGAATGATCAATGTAAGAATTCGAGGAACACTAGAGGTGATATGTCATCACATGGGCTTGTGGATCCTCTTTTGCTTTTCCTTCAAACTTTGGACAATCACTCAGAATCTTGGAAGGGATCGGAGGCCCGTATGGCGAATGAATAATTTGATCATTCGTGAGTTGAGACACATCTAGAAACTCTAGTGTAGCCAAGAATTGAAATTGAGTATTAAAAGGCATTGGAGGTTGATAAGTGGGTCCAACCAGAGGAGCCCATCCCTGCTAGTAATGATTTTGTCCCCATAGTGGAGGTTATTGTACATATGGCATTTTATTTCCCCCCCATTGTAGGTTACCTTGCCCATAGGGTGGATTTTGACCTTGAAAGCCTTGAAATTGTCCAGCCATAGGTTGTTGATAAGAAACATACAGGTTGAAAGGTTTTTGAGCCTATTGACCTTGGACATATGGATGTTGCACCTGTTGTCCTTGGACATACGGATTCTGAACCTATTACCCCTAGACATAAGGATTTAAGACCTGTTGCCCTTGGAAAAAAGGATTATGCACCTGTTGCCCTCGGACATTAGGATTTTGGGCCTGCTGCTACAAGACTTGACCCTAACTTTGTCCTTGAAAGGGTTGACCCTGTTGATATGAGTATAAGGATTGTTGCTTCCCAGGTTGGCCTTACTGCTACAAGGGTTGACCTTGCGGCTACAAAGTTTGTCCCTATGGCTGTATAGGTTGGCCTTGCAAAGACATAGGTTGGGAGTTTTGTTGAACATACTGCATTTGTGATTGCATGGTTTGCTGCAACTGTTGCAAGGGTTGACCCTGCGGCTGTTGCAGTTGTCCTTGCTGCGGCATCACCTGCCCCTATTGCTGCATGGATGGACCTTGCTGCAACAAAGGTTGCCCTTGTTGCTACAGAGGTTGTCCTTGCTACTGCAAGGGTACTTGAACAATTCCTAGATTGATACCTTGAAAATTTCCAAACTGTATCTGGCCATAGCCACCGAGAATGGTGGACGGACCAAGATGAACATACTGTCTAGGGTGAAGGACGTAAGGTAGATTGACCATTCCTTGGGAACCATATGGAACATAAGGAGTTTGGTACTGAACTTGATCCTTATAAGGTTGATGACACTGGAAATTGCTTGACCTAGATGGACCAATGGGATTTTTCACCTGTTGGTACTGGACATTGCTTGATCTAGCAGGACCAGCATGGTTTTGAATAGCACCAGAGGAAGGCTGGTTCATCCCAACCATGTGATCTTGTGAGCCACTCATGTTGGTTGTGCCTAACACCATAGAAACATTTGGATTCTACCCCCCAGGTAGCACAGCATGTCGACTTACTGGAGGGATTGACGAACTGAGAGAGACATGACTCAAGACTATCAGTTGAACTGGACAGGTTACTTGGACCAACGAGACAAGAGGATTTGGAACGGTGGGTCACACCGGTACTAAATTAACTGAAGAAACCACTGTTTGTTGGGAGGTCGGGTTCTAAATGAATGGACCTGTGGTAGGCATAGTGCCAGATGTCCAAACAGGGTTATGATAAAGCAATGAGGCACTAGGTGTACCGGAGACCAACTCTGCTAAAGTCAGATAATTAGGTGGGAAATCTCGATAAACACTGATGGGAGTGCTTCCTATGTAGGGGAAACCTTTAGGTGGAAAAGGATATTGTTCCTCTTCGACAGTGTGTGAAGTGGAGACCTCTGAGTGACCGAGAGAGGAGACTGGAATTTCGCCTTCGGATTCATGGGTGGAAACAAGCGACGAAGAACGATCCAAGATGTTTGAGGGGATAATTCCAAAGGAATACCTGGCTGATTGTACAAACTGTATGAACATTGCGTGATATCACAATAGGATCAAATAAAGGATTCAGAGGATAAACAACCAGTCCAAGTTGACCTTTAGTAGTCGATGAACTCTCAGGAGTCTGGAAAGGATTGTCCGGAGATTCCAGGATAATATCAGAAGGTGACCTAGTATCTGAGGGAGTTGGAGGATGATATGAAAAAGTTTGAATGCTCAAAAAAATTTTGATTTCAACACCTTGGTCCTCAAGTGACTGCAGTAGTTCAAGAAATGGCTCCTCAGACAATCTTTCAGATGGAGGAGATGAAGAGGAACTAGGTGAACTAGATGGTTCAGCCACGATGACTTCGTCTCAAATAACAGGATTAGAGAGATAAATTTCAAGGCTTGAAAATATACTTTAAAGAATACTCATGATTTGGTCTAGAAAAGACTAACAGGGATGTTATGAGATTGTGGGCAAAAAATTTTCAAGACGCATAAACAAACTGGTGCTCTTTCATGTTTTAAGAGTCGATAAAGAAATAAATATGACTCTATCACTTTCGATTTGAAACAAACTCAAAAGGACAAGCGCTCGGATGATCTTTTAAGTTTAATGAGTCAAAAAGATTAAATGACTACTCAGGATGATCTAGGTAAAAAGGATTACTAGGTAACCGTGAACTATAGAATACCTCCTGGCAAACCAAGAAGTACGGGCAAGCTATCTCCCCGAATGTTGTGTTCGGTGTATCACGTTTACAAGGAAGTAGACTCGGCTTCCTATGGATAAAGGATTGTAACATAATAGGGTCTCCCTTTATATACGCAACGGTATAGGGACACAAGTCCGTATTAGCACTATCTAATGTCGAAGCTAACAACAACTGCTAGGTTTAAAGACATCGGAACATTTCTCTAGCCTAGACCTTCTAGATGTGATCATTAGGTTTCAAATGCGCCTTAGGTTAATTGAGTTCATTTTAACATTTATTTTTAATTATGTGTCGATTTTTCAAGCCTTAACAATGTGACTCGAAAAATCCTATATGCAGTTAAATGAGACAAGACTCTTTTAATTCGATGAATTGTTTACACTAGAGAGAGTAGAAAACACAATCAAATGCAAAAAATCAAGCAATTAAAAGCAAAATGATTTTTCACTAATTTACTTTTTGAAAATAAACTAACGAAAAACTCTTTCCAATTCCTATTTTCCTAATAAGTGCACTTCAAGTGGTCCTTTCACAAGTAAAGAGAATTTTTTTCTTTCCAACTGCAAATGCAACTCTAGTCTTCGATGATGCTAACTAACGTAACATATTGATGCAACAAACTAGAATTATGTACTTTTCATGAAATGACAAAATGAATCTTTCATAAAACACTTCAATGAAAAAGTTTTCAAGACAATCAATCCTCAAGAAAATGAAAAGACACAAAAGAGATTTTCTTCTAAACCAATGACACAATGACTCTACCAAAAATAGTACAAGCAATGTGATCTATACTAGAAAATAGACGCTTAAGAAAAAAAAACCTTTCAAACTTGTGTGATGGAGATCAAAGCAACAAGAGGACTACAAACAAAATGCAAGGAGTAAATTCACCAACCACTTGACTCACTGAGTTCACAATCAGCTGAATGGATGACAACCTAGATTCCCTAGGGCCACCAACCATCCAAGGACTCAAGAAATCAAGTAAAAAGAAGGCAAATCAACAAGCACATAAACCAAACCAAATGAAGCTTTCCAGTCAGGGAGAACACAGTCTAAACAAGCTTAGAGGCAGAAATCAAGAGAGAAAGACACACTGGTTGAGATCTAGGGTAAACCCTAATCTTTACCTATAGGCATTGGCGCGACTGCCTAACTGACAATAAGTGCCAGAAGTGGTTCAGCGTGACTGTTTTTGAATAATTCATGCTGATCGGAGTGATTGTCAAGAAAATAAACGCGCTAACCAAGGATGCAAGGAAAATTAAAAAAAAAAAAAAAAAATTCTAAGGCTGAGACCAAACATGCTACTATAAATTTTAGACCCAAAGCAGTAAACCAGGCAAAGTAGACATTACTAAAGGGAAATGGTGATACTAGAAAAGTTCACACAAAACCATGAAATTAAAAACAATCAAACAGAAGGATTGGCTCCCCAGTATGGTCACCAATTTGTGGCGCAGGTAAATTCTAAGTGCAGACACAAACAATTCCTCTAGCCTGAGAGAGTGGGTCTAGCCACAAACAAACAATCTATGGAAGATCTCCTTAAGCTAGAATCGAATAAGAGCACCTACCTCTTAGTACGTTATTTCGCTTGGTGATGATCTTGCTTCCTTGCTCCAACTATCTTTCCTTTCCTTGCTTTGAACACCTAAAACAAGTAAACAACATCAAACAACAAACGTGACAACATACAAATTGCATTCAACCTACTTAATAAGTCAAGAAACATTAATCCATAAATATGCGAGATGACATTTCATGTAGGAAATCAATCGATAGTTGCATCTATATTAGTTCAAGAAGAGATTTTAACCGATGTCTTGACGTTGATGTTCTCTTATGACATATTCGGGTTCCCACACACTTCTGCTAGCATCTCATGGATAGCCCCAACAATCTTCACACCAAACCAAACTCACAATTCTCCCTTAAACACAAACTAGAGAGCTACAGACTATGGGTAACTTGTTGATTACTCCAAAATCAAAATTCCAACCATAACTTAATTAGGACTCGCTTGTGCCTAGGAAGAAGATAGGTTTATATAGCTTGGATGGAGGGGAGATGGTTTCTATTCTCATAGGAGAAGGCCTTATCTCTTGGATTAGTTCCATCCTAATAAAGGAAAGGAGCCCAAACTAACCTCCTCGACTCCATCTAGCCTAACCATTTACTAGACTTTTGTTACGAAGCTTCTAGAGCTGAAAGCTTCGGCTCCATATTTAAAAAACTTTCCAAAAGAGGATCAGCGTTATTGTGGAAGGGCTAAGTTGATCCGATCGGTGCTAGGGACAGTTGTAATCCCTGCATATCAGCACAAGGAGGACACGTGTCATTAATGTCAGTCTTGTAAACTGGGATAGAAGGAAGATTCTTGGGAAATGATGAAAAGGGGAATTATTCTGCTCATGAAGAGGGACATACTGGTATTTTCTTCATGATGGGAAAGCATGTCGGGTACACTATAGAGGTCCTCTAGGATCACAAATGGGGAGTACAGGGACAGTGACAAAATGTTATGTAACACAACCCTTTCCCATTTTACCCAAGAGAGTATTGATTAATCATTGAGACCTACCCACATGAACCTGAAACACAACCTTCTTAACTTTTCAAGGATGCATTTGGGTATCCATGCTAGAGACATCCAATAGACTAAGATTTCCTCTAATATATATTTTACCATGACTAATCTCCCTACCCTTGAAAACCACCTGTGGATCCAGGTCTTCAGTGTTTTTCTAGATTTTCCAAGAGCCAACTACTATACCCCTTGCAGTAGTTATTTGGTTTTAGTTGAAACCATAGGTATTTACACACTAATCTAATAAATTGAGTTCATAAGGAAATGTTTGCCTTAGGTGATGGAGCTCTCTCATCCAAATTGAGAAGGGATATTGTCAATTTCCTTCCATTTACAGTTATTCATGTAGATTTTCCAAATAATCCTAAAATTTTAGCCAATTTGTCAACATATTTTGTGGAGCCATTGCAAAAAATAAGTACATCATCAACAAAAAGAAGATGTGTTATAACATGCATTTGTGCAATGATTGTACCATTGAACTCCCCTCCTTGATTTGCTTCAACCATCAACCTGCTAAGTCCTTCTGCAACCATAAGAAAAAGGAGAGGTGATAGTGGGAACCCTTACCGAAGGGCCCTCTATGCATGAAAAAAGGGTGAAGAAAATCCATTGATTAATACTACAAAAGACAACGATTCAAATATTTCTCATTGTCTAGATAATAGAGGGCATACTGAAGCAAACATGGGTGAGCATAAGCCTAATGTATAGTCAATCAACCTTATCATAGGCTTTAGAAAGGTATATCTTGAGAAATTCCCCCTTTAGTTTGTGGATTTTAATACTATGAATTCCTTCATGTGCCACCCATGTAGCATCATGAATATGTCTACCTTTGAGACACCCAAATTACTCCTTAGAGAGAAAATAATTTATTATACAAAGAGGTGAAATTACATTTATCCCACATATATTATTGAGAATTTATCCTCTTTATCTCTTGGTATATAATTCATGTCTAAAACATGTCTCCTAAATTAATAACAATCACTCTTCACAACCAAGTTGAAAACAAAACAACTTGGATGATCAAACCTCAACAAACCTAGGAAATCAAACCTACCCAACATGATGGAGAACTGTCTTAAACTTTTTTTATGCCATACAGTGAACCTCTAAATCCCAAATCACAATAGGATGATGGAAAAACGTGTCATTAACTTCAAGATTTGTGAGCATGAATACGGGCAACCGATATGGAAAAATGAATATGAGTAATGAAAATTGAGGGTTGACACCTGGTTGTAAAGAATTTATGTGTTATTGTTGAAACAAAATAAATAAATAAAATTGATCAACATCCAAGATTAAGGCTAAAGTTTAATCGCATCCTCTATCTATAAACACAACAAATAATATACTCTTTTGTTAAATCTCACCAATCCACATAGTTTTTTTATTCCAAAAATAAAAATTCTAAAAAAACTTATTTCAAAATAAAAACACCTACTAACATAATAAATCACGAATTATATATATATATATATATATATATATATATATATCTGTGTGTGTGTGTGTTAATTTAAAACACATAATTATACCATACTTCATAGGTTTAAAATCCATGTTAGGTATATTTTTAAGAATAAGCTCATTAGTTATACTAACAATATCAACAACAAAATTTTATTGGTTGGAGTCCATTCAGCTAATTATTTATTTATATAAAATTTAATTTTGAATAATATAAATTATAAATAACCTTAGCCTCCGGGGTTAGCTTAACTGGTTGAGTCCTCGTCATTAAAGCACCTTTGTTATTAAGAGGTCATGGGCTCAATTCTCTCAACACCCTCGAGGTTAGGCTCTGTGTTGAGCTGACAAGAAATAATCCCTTCAGGTAGATCGGCATGTTACAAATATTTCATGGATGTAATAGTCATCGATATCCAAGGTCCATAAAACCCATATATATATATATATATATATATATATATATATATATATATATATATATATATATATATATATATATAATTTTAAAATTTTCCTATTGCAATCTATAAAGCTTAATTTTGAATAATTCAAATTCTAAATAACAAAAACATATTATTATAAAATAATTTGAAAATCTTCCCATGTCAATTAAGGTTTATGTTGTTGAAAATTATGAAAGTACAACCGATCCACTTTCATGGCAATTTGATAAGTCCCATCAATAGGTATATTTTGAAGATCAGTATGCCATCCTCTGTCCTTAAAACTATCCTTCTCTCAAATTAATTCACATATTTTGTTATATTATGCTTAGTAAGAGGAGTAAAAGGTGTTTGTCATAGTATGTAGCCTAATGTGGTTTAATTGCTGGATAAAGAAGAATTTTTTAGACTATTACTACGCAGAGGCTTAATGGAGACAACTAGGAGAGAATCTAGGGGGTTTGTCCACCTCCTTAACTCCCTAACTCTGATTGGAATCACAATATCCTCTCTCACCAATTCGAATTCATTGGCAGCTGAGTGAATCCTAGTCCAAGTGAAGCTCAAGAGGGACAATATCCACCATTTTCGAGATCAAGGAGGGAATCACTCCTACTTTCAAGGGAGTTGCCACCAGCTGCCTTTTTGTATAAATAAACAATAAAAAAAACTCATTAGGATTAGAATTTTTTGTGCAGCTAGGTGTATCTATTGAGATTGAAGCTTGACATTGTTACTTTGAACTTTTATGTGATGTATGAGACCTTTGCTTTTGGATAATGAGAAGTTGGAATTTAAGTTTCATCTCAGTTAGTTTCAGAGGGATGAGACCCTTTGGTTTGGGTCCAACCTAGAGGCTTTGTTCCCTCTTTTTGTATTTATGTTTCTTCTTAATTCCATGCAATTCATAGTTTCTTTCATTTCAGTAGAGATTAAACTATAAAAAAATGTGGTTGCAAGCCTCTACATCACCTAACTTTTGGGAGAATGAGTGGACGGGTTCACAACCACAGTCCAAAAATATTGTGTTTATGATTTCTTGGAAATACATTAGTGTTAGTTGTATGCTTTACATTTTATTTCTATAGCTTAGAAGTCATTTTAGTGATTAGATTAGTGTTATGGCATAAAATAAATGTTATTTAAATTCAACTCATATTTTCCATCATAGGTTATCTCATTTTGTTAATGATCAATGATGTATGCATGTGATTGTTTACAGGGTTGTGTTGATCTACAGGGAAGGGCACCTTCACCACTTCCATCTTGAACTCCTCCATCTTCTCTTTCCACCTTCATTTTTGTCCCAAAATTCTGTTTCATAAGTCATCTTGCCTAGTATACCGTGAGCACTCATCCTAATGCAAGACAAACCTCTGAGAAGTTCTAAGCTTGGATAGGGGGCTCAAACCAACCTCCCTTAATTTTATTCAACCTCCATCCACCTCTACATACCCTCAAGACATCATTTTCACCTTCAAAATAAACCCGTAACCCCTCTTGTAGCATTACAGGCCATCCTATAGCAATACATAACCTCCCGTAGCAACCACCTATAACAAGCCTATAGCACCACTTTCCTTCATCAGTTTTGATCCCCCACTAAAAATTCGACTCAGTAAATATGAATAATGACCCCCAGTTGTGATTTGAGTATCAGGGGAAGCTCATAGGCCACTCCAACCACTCCTTATCTTCACTACAAAATAGATTAGAATTAGTTTTTTTTTTATCACAAGTATGATGCAAATAGGCTATTGATATCCAAGCAAGTGTGAACTCGGTAGATGATACACGCAATTATGATTGATAGTTTGATGAATTATGAAAGATAAAATAGCTTCCTTTCTACAAGTAGATTTGGTAGTTTGATGGATTTTTCAAGATAAAATAGTGTTATCTCTACAAGTAGATTATCCCTTGTCCTTTCATTAATTGATTAATTAAGCATATACAAGTTGAGTGAATGGAATTTCCACTTTCATAGCTAAAAGAAGTTTTCAATTTTACCTTCATCAACAAGATTTCATTTTATTTCAGTAGGAGGAATGGTCTCTGAGCATTTTTTATCTAATGTCATGACTGAGGATGGCATGAGTGGAATCCAATCTGATGTGCATATAGCACTGTGACATCTAAGTTTGTGCGAACCCCAAGTTGATAATTTGAGTTGAGGAGCCCTTGGGAGTTTTAACATTCTTCGTGCAATAGCAGGGCTCACCACTTTTTGGCGTCGTTGCCAGGGAGGTGTCTAAGTAGATGTTGTTTCTGCTTAAGTATTGTTTTCTGTTTTGCAAATAGTTTTTGAAAAAGTGAAAAAAATAAAAAATAAAAAATAAAAAAATTCTTTCATGCCTCATAGGAGTAGGGATAATGAAATAAAATTCTTAACAAAACTCCCCAAACCCTCAAATAGTCAACCTTCACTCTTCTTCAGTGGTTGTGAGCTTCCCTCTCTAACTACAGGGGAGTTAGAAGACCCTCTAGGTGAGAAACCTGAAATTTTTTAAGAACATGTTGGGTTGTGTCATATTCTTTTCACGACTAGCCCACGTAGTTAACTGGGGGGTTAGAAGGGGGCGGAGCCCCCCCTTCGTTGCACTGATTGCGTAGTGGGGGGGGGGGGGTCACAAGGGGTTTGAGGGGTGCAGGTAACCCCACTCTATGGGGTCCGAGGCAACGCCCCAGAAAATTTTGTTTTTGGACCCTATATTAGGTTGGGCGGACCTACCTATGGTTTTTTGCATGATTTTTCGCACATGGTTTTGGACGCGATGGTTTTCAGTCCATGGTTTTGGATGCGATGGTTTTCGGTCCATGGTATTGGATGCTTCGGCATGTATAAATATGTATTGTAACATTGAAAGGAACATAATGAAAAATCAAGCTGGTAGTCCCGATTTTGGGATCCAGGGGAAAATCTTTGTGTATATGTGTTTTATGTGTTATGCTTTCACATTGTTTATTTTCTATGTTTTAGAATTCGTATGCAAGTAATTTTTTTACGAGGTTAAAACCTACATTTGGTATCAAAGTTGTTATGGCTTCAAGGGGACACTTTTGTTGCTGAGGGGTTTTGCTCGAGCTTGTGGTAGACCCTGTTCAGTGGGAGATCTGCGAGATCGATTCTAGTGGTAAAAGAAGATGGAAAGCAGTGGAAAGATAAAGATGGAGAAATTTAATGGTCAGAGTTTTGAGTTATGGAAACTCAAGATGGAGGATCAGTTAGTGGATAAAGATCAGTGGATCGCGGTAGATCCGGGTACTAAACCAATGGGAATGTTTGATGAAGAATGGAAGAAGTTAGATCGGAAGCCAAAGAGCACAATATGGTTGTGTGTCTTAGATTCACTATTGTTGAATGTATCGGGGGAAGCTACGACTAAGGCTTTGTGGGACAAGTTAGGGATTTTGTACCAATATAAGTCTCTAGTGAATAAATTGTTCCTACGAAAAATGGTTGTATAACCTAAGGATGAAAGATGGAGACTCGGTGACAGAGCATCTAAACACATTTAATATTGTGGTAAGTTAGTTATTATCTGTTGATATTAAAATTTTAGATGAAGATGAGTGCATCAGTTTGTTGTGTTCTCTACCATATTCGTGGGACAGTTTGGTTATTGCATTAGGTAGCAATGCAACTGCCTTGCAGTATGATGAAATAGTCTCATCCTTGCTGACAGAGGAGATGAGACAGAAAAATACGGAGAGCTAGAATGGTGATGCCTTGTCTGTACGAAGACAGTCCTAAAAAAAAAAAAAAAAAAAAAAAAAAAAAAAAAAATTCATCAAGTGGGAGATCTAAATCTAGAGGGAGATCTAAATCTCCAGGAAAACCTTTAAAGGTGGTTTGCTGGAAATGCAAAAAGGAAGGGCACTACAAAAGGGATTTTAAATCTAATGCTTCTAACAAAGGAAAGGGATCTGATGATGCTCCTTCTGCAGAGGCAAAAACCACGTCCGATGAAGGTGGGGATGTGTACTTGGCTTCTTCAAGTGCACATGTATATCATGAGGCATGGTTGATTGACATAGGTGCATCCTTTCACTTCACTCCCCATAGAGAGTGGTTCTGCGAGTATGAGAAATATGATGGTGGTGATGTCTTCTTAGGGAATGATAGGAAGGCCAGAATCATTGGTCGCGGAAAAGTAAAGTTTAAGTTTCAAGGTGGAAGGGTTAGAACACTTCCAGGTGTTTTGCATATTCCTGCATTGGCCAGAAATCTGATTTCTGTAAGCAAGCTAGATGATGCAAGTATAAAAACAGTGTTCGAGAAGGATATCTGCAAGATGGTTTGGGGAGCACTAGTATTGATGTGGGGAGTTCAGATTAGAACTCTGTGCAAGCTGCAAAGTAGCAATGTTGTTGATGAGTGCAACAGTTCCATGGTTCCTGAAAATGGAGCAGAAAATCTAGTGGTCTCTGGAGAGAAGACCATGTTGTGGCATCAAAGGCTTGGACATAATGGAGAGAAGGGCCTTCGAATACTTCATGGTAAAGGTATGGTAGAAGGTATGAGTAATAGCTCTCTGGATTTTGATTTCTGTGAAAATTATGTATATGGGAAGCAAAATCAGGGGAGTTTCCCCTCTGGTGGTAAGAGGACGAAACAGATATTAGAGCTTGTCCACAGTGATGTGTTTGGAACTGTGAAGGTTCCATCACTGGGTAGGTCTGTGTACTATGTATCATTTATAGATGACTTCTCAAGGAATACATGGATATATTTCCTTAAGAAGAAATGTAAAGTCTTTGACAGGTTTAAATAATTTAAGGCTCTAGTGGAAAACCAAACAGAGAAGAAGATAAATCATAAAGGTGTTGAGGATAGATAACGATGGAGAGCTTTGCAGTAAGGAATTTGAAGAATTCTATAAGAAGTGTGGTATAGCACGGCAGAAGACTAATCCATATACACCTCAGCAAAATGGAGTTGTAGAAAGAATGAAAAAGACGTTGATGGAAAGGGCAAGAAGCATGCTCAGTGGTGTCAGGTTAGGACAAGACTTCTGGGCAGAGGCGGTGGAGACTGCATGTTACCTGGTCAACAAATCACCTTCATCAGCATTGGAAGATAAGACTCCACAAGAGGTATGGACTGGTAAGAAACCTTCTCTTTTGCATCTAAGGGTATTTGGATGTGATGCATATGTACATGTTCCAAAGGAGAAAAGAACCAAGTTGGATAGTAAATCTGAAAAGTGCATCTTTATTGGGTATAAGGATGGTTTAAAGGGTTATAAGCTTTGGAACATAGTAACAAGGAAGGTTGTGTACAGCCGAGATGTGGTGTTCAAAGAGGTGAAAGATGTTATTAAACATGAAGTCCAACCAAAGGAACCTGAGAAGATAGAGTTTGAGCTAAAGGAGGAAGAATCAAACTCTACAGCAAAGGAGGAATCAGAAGATGAAGAGCCACAAAATTCGGGTGTGAGAAGATCAATTCGAGAAAGAAGGAAGCCAAAATGGTATAGTCCATCTACTTTCTGTTCAAATTTTGCTTTATCTATTACTGATGATGATCCCAGAACTGTGAAGGAAGCAGTAGATTCAGAGGATGGAAAACTCTGGAAAGAGGCCATGATTGATGAAATGGCATCTTTGCACAAAAATGAGGCTTGTGAGCTGGTAGAGTTGCCGGCTGGAAGGAAACCCGTTGGCAGCAAATGGGTGTTCAAGAAGAAGACAAATGCAGAAGGAAAGGTGGAGAAGTACAAAGCTCGGTTGGTAGAAAAATGTTATTCCCAGGTGTCGGGAATTTATTTTGGTGATATTTTTTCTCCTGTTGCCAAGGTAACTTCTATTAGATTACTTTTATCTGTTGCTGCTGCTTTTGATTTTGAGGTAGAACAAATGGATGTGAAGACAACATTTCTTCACGGGGATCTAGAAGAGGAGATCTACATGAAGTAACCTGAAGGCTTTGCGGTGAAGGGTAAGAAAGAACTGGTATGAAAGCTAAAGAAGTCTATGTATGGGTTAAAACAATCACCAAGGATGTGGTATCAGAAATTTGATACATTTAAACGGGTACTTGGCTTCACCAGAAGAAAGTAGATCACTGTGTATATTTTAAATTAATTGGTGACCGTGATATTTATCTGGTCTTGTATGTGGATGATATGTTGTTGGTTGGAAATGACAAATAAATTATCCAGGATTTGAAGACCCATTTGTCCTCCAAATTCAACATGAAAGATCTTGGTGTTGCAAACTATATTTTGGGCATGGAAATTAAAAGAGATCGGACAAACAGGAAGCTCTGGTTAAACCAGAGGAAATATGTCGAGACAATATCGCAGAGGTTTAATATGCAGGATAGTAAACCAGTGAAGGTTCCTATTCCCGTAGGTGTAAAGTTATTTGTTGAACAGTTTCCCAAGACACAAGAAGAGGAAGAGGACATGTCTCGTGTTCCATATACAAGTGCAATCGGTAGCTTAATATATGCGATGGTCTATACTAGACCAAACATTGCACATGCAGTGGTAGTATTAAGCAGGTTTGTGTCAAAACCAGGGAAAGAGCACTGGACAGTAGTGAAGCAGGTTTTCAGGTATTTGTGTGGCACTAGTGATTATGGTTTGTGCTACCAAGGAAGACTAGGATTGGACAGAGTGTTGGATATTCGTGGCTTTGTTGATGCAGACAAGGCTGGAGATCTGGATCATAGAAGATCTACAAGTGGGTATGTGTTTAACCTATTTGGAGGTGTAGTCAGTTGGATGACTAAGAAACAATCTGTAGTTGCACTATCAACTACAGAGGCAGAATACATGGAAGCCACTCATGCAAGCAAGGCAGCAGTTTGGTTGCAGAGATTATGTTCATGTATGGGGTTAGTATAGGGAGCTATAAGGATAGAGTGTGACAGCCAAAGTGCAATTTTCTTGGCAAAGAACCCTGCATATCATTCAAAGACAAAGCACATTGATGTTCAGTATCGCTTTGTGAGGGATATGATAGAAGACAAAAAGGTGTCGCTGGTAAAGGTGGACACTTTGAAGAATACTACAGATGCATTGACAAAATCTGTGAACTCTGAGAAGTTCCCTTGGTGTAGAGAAACAATGGGCATTGCAGGGCTATATAAATGACTAAGCTCTCTTATGACCCCCTGTGAAAAGAAAACAACAAGTGGGAGAATGTTGGGTTGTGTTATATTCTTTCCACGACCAGCCCACATAGTTAACCGGGGAGATAAAAGGGGGGCGGAGCCCTCCCTTCATTGCACCGATTACGTAGTGGGGGGGCGGTCACAAGGGGTTTGAGGGGTGAAGGTAACCCCACTCTATGGGGTCTGGGGCAGTGCCCCGGAAAATTTTGTTTTTGGACACTATATTAGATTTGGCGGACCTACCTATGGCTTTGTGTATGATTTTTCGTACATGGTTTTGGACGTGATGGTTTTCGGTCTATGGTTTTGGATGTGGTGGTTTTTGTTCCATGATATTGGATGCTTTGGCATGTATAAATATGTATTGTAACATTGAAAGGAACATAATGAAAAATCAAGCTAGTAGTCTCAGTTTTGGGATCCAGGGGAAAATCTCTGTGTATATATGTTTTATGTGTTATGCTCTCGCATTGTTTATTTTCTATGTTTTAGAATTCGTATGCAGGTAATTTATGTACGGGGTTAAAACCTATAGAACCTATTGGGGAAGAAGAAGAAAAAACTTCAACAACCCAAACTATGGCTAAAAACAGGGACAATGAGGTTTTCCCTATCAGAGAGACCAATGGAGAGGCTAGAATGAAGACTATAAACCCTATTTCCCTTCCACACTTCCATGGATTAACCTCTGAGGATCTTAACACCTTCATGTTTGAATTTGCTTTTGTTTGTAGGATATATGATTATGCCTCTGATGAGCAGAAGCTAAAGTTAGTCCCCTCTACCCTTAAGGATGTAGCCTTGCACTGGTTTATGGGTTTTCCTGGGGGTAGCATCACTACCTAGGCCCAAATGCAACAGGATTTCAATAGCAAGTATAGGGACTACTGTAGGTCCAAAGAAACCAAGGAAGAAATCTTTAGGATGTCTCTTGGACCTGATGAATCCCTAGAAGATTATGAGGAGATATTTCAACTCAGTTATAGCAGGTTCAGTTATACCCTTGATCCTAAATCACTCAAGCTAGTTCTTCTCGGATGGATCAGGAAGGATATGTTGGAAACCCTCAACATGATGTTTGGAGGGAATATCTATCAGTTATTCTATTATGATGTCAAAACCATATTCAAGAATCACTTTAGGGCTGCCAGGAAGAAGGGTGGGGCTAGTGAAGGCTTGATCAGCTCCTCTCCCTCCACAACATCCATCAAGAATGAGATAGGAAACATGTTGGTTGATTTCAAGAGTGAAATGATGCATACCTTTGCATTACAAATGGATACCATGCAAATCAAAAGAAAGTAGGAGGAATCAGAAAGGGAATTAACTATTTTTTTCCCTAGATGCACCAAAAGGCATCCTAGGAATGAATGCCCATTGAATGTCATAGAAGTATGCCTAGTCTATGAAGAAAATCATGCAAAAGACAAATTACCTTATTTTCCAGGACGAAAATTTGTATACCAAGGGGCAGAATGTGGGTGAGAGCAACTTGTTTCATCAATCAAAGAAGGCCTTAAGGACCTCAGTCATATCAACAAGGCATGCAAGGTGCACACTACTCTTATTATAATCCAAATCAGAATCCACCTTTTCAACCTTGGTACTCTTCCACTCATCCATCCTGGTCCGCACTTCCTACTTGGCCTTATTCTCCTCCATATCCTCCTCAACCTTTCAACCATCCTTTTCATCCCCATATCTACCCTAATCTTCTCAATGGGGCAACCCATCACAAGGGTGGAGGCCTCAATTCAACCAACCTCCTGCTTTACTACTTCCACTCCAACCTCAACCACAACTCACTCATCCTACTCCACCTAAGAAACCTTAAATGCCTACTCAAACCAATCCAAACCTGAATAACAAGTAAGCACAACAGGTCTAAAATGGAGAGACATGTTATCTTTCTTGTGCTGTGGAAATCCAAGAGATTAACCTTCAATCTTGGAGAGTGCTTCTAGATAACCACCCACCTTCTCCACCTGAAGATCTTAAAAAAGAGAAGGAAGAGAGTTTTCCTCAAGTCAATCCACCTCCTTTTCCTAATAGGTTTATCCACTCTAGCCAGTACACCCTAGAAGAGGTTGAACTTCTAGGAGAATTGAAGAATTTGTGTGTTAAGATACCCCTTCTCTAGGCCATTAAATATGTTCCCATATATAATAAGATCATCAAGGAAAAATGTTTCAAAAACCCAGGGAGAAGAAAAATAGACACCCCCACCATAAATTTTTTTGGGAAATTATCTAATTTGATGCTTGGGAGGGTGATATTCCATAAATATCTAGACCTTAGAATCCCAGTAGTAGATGTGTAGATTGATGGCCTTATAGTCCCTAATACCTTTAGTGATCTTGGGGCTGCAATCAATGTGATGACTAAGGAAACCTTGCTAAAGCTAAATCTCCAAGGGGCTTTGAGGAAGATCACCATAGTGTTGCATCTTGCAGATATATCCACAATAGCTCTTGAACGAGTTGTTGAATATGTTGTGGTCTCCATTGACTCTTGGGAGTATCCTATTTATTTCCTAGTTCTCCAACCCAAAAACAAGTCTAATGGCTGTCCTCTCATCTTAGGAATGCCTTTGTTTGCCACTATTTATGCTTACATTAGTTGTAGGGTTGGGAACATCACCATTAAGAATGGGAATTTGTCAAAACAGCTGGTATTATATCATCCTGCTTAGCCTTCTATTGAGCATGACTTACTCTTATGGTTAGAAGAGGAGGAAGATGATGGATTGTATCACATCACCCCCTACCCAATATGCACTCTAGATATTATTATTGGAGGGGGGAAACCTGATGAAGATGACCTCATTAACCATATCGTTCAAAACCAACCTCCCACTCACATACCAATTGATGAGTTGATGAAATAATTTGGGCTTAATCCTTGGACTAACTTATGCCTAATTGACTCAAGTCCAGAACATGTCAAGATTGTAGAGTTTGGCCCATCTAGAAGCTTAAATATCAACCCTTCTCTCTTGGCCAAACAGGAAGAAAAGTTGTGAAAAGTGTTGCGGAAACACCTAGATGATTATGGGATTATAAGGAAATGAAAGGTGTGCATCCCTCAGTTTTTACACATGATATTTACATCAAGTAGGGATGCAAGCCTATGCACCAAACCCAGATAAGAATGAACCCGGTTCTTAAGGACATTGTGAAAGAAGAACTACAAAAGTTATTGCACACAATTTTCATATACCCAATTTCATATAGTGAGTGGGTATCACCTATTGTTTTAGTGATCTGAATGTGATCATAAACTAAAACTGATGTAGAAGTGATTAGCCATTTATGATTTGAATGTTAGCTCAAAGCACGGAAATCAAGGAAAAACTACTTGAAAGAAGACTTTACGGCAGTTGATTAAACACAAGATAGATTCATAACAAAAGTGGAAATAGTAAAAACACAGCGATATTGATGACGGAGTTCATCAATGATGGACTACGTCTCCAGGTTGACTTTCAAGATGGGCGACTGTTTTTATTAGGAATGAAAAGAAGGAGTTTATTACATAGATATTTGATCAGTATTAATGTGCATGCATGCACTTCTGATCACTGTCATCAGATAGCCCTCTGAACCATATTTCCAACACTTGTCACGGTTCCTAGTTCTGACTCTGGATGCTCCCGTAACACTGAAAACAAAACTGCCTATGACCTCTAGAATCTGCATACAAAAACCAAAACTACTCTCCTCCTGATAAATGAAGGAAAATTGCCTCTTATAGGCCTGTAGGTGCATCAAAACCTCCTTTGGCTAATCATGGCATGAATTTATTGCATTCAAGGGTGTTTCATCTTGGTCTTGTTGTGAAAGGACACATAGGTAGGTTGGTTACAAGGTCCTCGAATTAGTTTGTAAGAAAACTTAATATCAAAACCCAAAATAAACATTGTATTAACCACTTAACCATTTGTGGTCAAATTAACCAGGCAGAGGTTGGACAGCTCATGTGAGCAATGTTATCACCGTGGTTAACTCACTAATGGTTTTGCTGACGGTTCCTGATACGGTTGGCACTGTGGCTAACCTCCTACCATCTGTTCTGATCACATGATAATCCCCATGTGGTTAACATTTGGTGGTTAACTCCAAACCCATTAGTTATGTAAACCCCGACGGTCAACCCATACTTGTCACTTGTCTCTCTGCTACTGTCAACATCTGGCAGTTAATGCTATCCAATGGTTTACAATACAGCATGTTCATGTGTGCCCTGTCCCCTTCGCGGTTCCGCTGAGGTTAGGGTGACGGTTAGGGCCTGAACTGTGTATTTATATTGTAATGTAATGTTTTCACATGAATAAAGGCCGAGAGTTATAAAAGGTTTTTTTTTACTTAGGCTTTATGTTTAGTTTGAATGCGATAGGTATGGATTAGGACTTAGGTTTAGTATAGGTTTTAATACATTGTCAAGTATAGAGTTAGGATATAGCATGTTTGATACATGGATTTAGAATAGGTTTATGACTTAGGTGTATATTAGGGTTTGATAGTATTAAATGTTGTAGATTAGGGTTTAATACCTTAAGTTTATCACCCCTTTTACAATCTATTGTCACTAAGCGACATTAGCGACATTTGTCGCATGATGACAAACTTGTCAACAGTTGTGACATAAAACCATATACATCATTGACATCAGCTACCTTTGCGACGACAGCCCTGACGACATATCGAACCTCTGCAATGGACAACACAACCCATGTCGACACCAAATCCTACGAAGGTGAACGACAAAACACATTTCGTCGACCAATCCTGGCAGAACTGTCGATGAACATAAGTCAACAACCAGGTACAAACCCATATCAACTGAACACCATGAAAACCACAAACATTACCTAAACAACCTGATCCATAACCAACAGTGTCGAACTATCAAAGTTGAATTGAATTAACGATGACATTGAACACTCGCAACGACACTTGAACACCTGTGCAATAACCTGATGAGATCCTCCTGGATCATTCCTCTCCACTTGAAAGCTTTTGGACCACAAAAGTTTGACTAAACAAATAGTCAATGAGGGTAGAAATCCCTCTCTTTCCACCTTGACCTAACAATGCATCAATACATTTGATTAATCACCTGCAAGTGATTACCTCGATGATGCTGACCATGGTAGTTTTTGAGTCGATGACCTATTCCATCCATCTATAGTATGAACAACTTGCGACAATGGGCAAACAACCTATTATGAACATGGCAATTGATTTATTTCCACGAGGAACCATGAGTTAGTGATTCATAATCTTTGAAAACAGTCTCTACTGGATGTTGTTTAATACCATCAACATGTATAAACAATCTATTTTGTAGAATAAGAGATACAATCAAAGATACTCTTGACATCAAACCAGCGACTTGATTACACATACTTTCCTGCTTCCTGATTACTAAGTGAACTTGCTGCAATGAACCTATCCAACTGTAAGGAGAAATTTTTTGCAACTTAGTTTGTATTTGAAAGTATTGAATTAGTTGTTCATTTGTTTGAATCACTTTTCCTTCATTTATTACATGATGTTTCCATTGATTGGCACTTTACCCTGATGTATAAGTTTCCCTTAGACATTTTGACACTGCTTTAGAAAAGGCTTTGATATGAAAACAAATAGATTTCCTCTCCACTTGAAAAGCGATTTCAAAAGTATTCAAGACATAACATGGTGACACAATACAAGAGAAATTGAACACTGACTTTCCCCAATACTGACCTGTATCCCTGCAACTATTAAGTTCCAAACTTAAACTGAATTGATTCATTCTGACATTAGGAAGAGGAGCTTTAGGCACAAACTGTAATTCATGTTGTATTCCCTACTTATGAGTAAGATGTTTGGTTTTACATAGAACTGGAATAGTTTCTATCTCTTTAATAAAACCATATTTAAGCTGAGTCTCATAACTTAAATAACCATCATGTCGATTTTCATGTTTTCCTTTCATACACATGATTACAAATATCTTGTGTAAACTTATTAATCGCTTTATTTGATTAACATTAACTGAATTCAAGTGATTTTTACTTTGATGTGCCCTGACAATAAATTCAACCCCATCTTTCTTAAGGTGATATTTATGTTCTCTCCTATAAAATACTGCATCACAATCATAAAGATAAGGACTTCCTAAGACAACTCCACATATGTCTACCGAAACCACATCTAATTCCACTTCATCAATGTAATTAGTTGTAATGGAAAATCTTAATCGACACTGTTTGGTGACTTTTATTTGAGTTGATTTATTTAGCCATCCTAATGGGTAAGGTCTTGGATGATTCCATGTTTCCAAACCCAAACTTTTAACTAAATATTCAGAGATTAAATTCACCTGTGATCCACTATCAAACATTGTATCTATCTTTGTATGCTTAGAATTTATCCTTATGTTAAACAATTCAACTCTTGTATCCTCATTTGAAGGATTTATGTTTGATGAAGATGGAATAGTTTTCGAACTTGAACCAATTTCAGAAGTTTTACATGTCGTAACCACGGCGGTTATCCTCCTTTCATCACCTGAATCTGAACTTAGATCTTGCTGGACTGTTGCAATGGCCTTCTTTTCATCCTTCTCCTTAAGGATATTTTCGGGCTTAAGGTCTAGATGAAATTTCCAACACATAGATTCATCGTGACCGGTTCTCTGGTAATGAGAACAACTACGTCTTTCCTTCTGAGCTATCGTTGATTTCTTTCTCTTCGAAATGTTCTTCCGCTTACTATCACTGGTGTTGGGTTGTGTTATATTCTTTCCATGAATAAGCTACGTAGTGAACCGGGGGGTTAGAGGGGGGGCGGAGCCCCCCCCCCCCCCTTCATTGCACCGATTGCGAAACGGGGGGCTCACAGGGGGGGCAGAAGTTGCCTTGTCTAGGGGGTTTGAGGGGGGCGGGTAGCCCCCCTCTATGGGGTTCGGGGCAGTGCCCCGAGAAAAAAAAATTTGGACCCTATATTAGGTTGGGCGAACCTACCTATGGTTTTCGGTCCATGGTTTTGGACGCAATGGTTTTCGGTCCATGGTATTGGATGCTTCGGCATGTATAAATATGTATTGTAACATTGAATATAACGAAAAATCAAGCTAGTAGTCTCGGTTTTGGGATCCAGGGGAAAATCTTTGCGTATATGTGTTTTATGTGTTATGCTCTCGCATTATTTATTTTATGTGTTTTAGAATTCGTATGCAGGTAATTTTTGTACGGGGTTAAAACCTACAACTGGAATATTTGACAACTCTTTGTGTGACTGCGATGAAAACTTGAATGTTCTGCCACCTGATTTAATATGTATGGCCTGAACACACACCTCATCAAAACCATCAGGATTAAACATCAATAAAGTATGCTGAAAATATGAATGTAAACGGTCGATGTATTTTAATAAATTTTCACATGTATCCAATGAAATACCAAGTGCCAATGCTTTCTTTCTAAACTCCTGAGTAAACTCTTGAACACTCTGCCCTTTACCTTGCCTCAAATGCTTCCAGTCAATAACAACTTGATGCATGTATCCTAAAGGATAGAATTTTTTTCCTAAGAGCTTTTAAAAATTTAGAACATAAGAGATGACTTTTCCTTTACGCTTTACATTTATCTGAGTTTTACTTTTCCACCAAATTAAAGTTGTTGCCCCCATTCTCAGTGTAGCTAACTAAATTTTCGTTTTATCGTTAGAAGTGTTCTGAATGCGACAATACACTTCTAACTGCTTAATCCAGTTATCTAACTTTTCAGGATTCATTTCGCCATCATCTATAGGTAACTCAAATTTCACATCAAGTTTCAAAAGATATGTTTTCTTAGGTTTCTTTTCTGTTTCAGATTCTGCACTGGAAGAAGAAGAAGAATATGAATATGATGATGGAGATGATGGAGGTGAAGGTGGTTTATCAGTATTCTCTTTACCTTTGTCCTTGTTTGATGCCTTTGAAGAAGAAGTTGCATCTCTCGCCTTCTTGTCTTCTTACAATTCTTCCAACATCTGTTGCATAGTCAAGAATGCTTGCTAAAATTGTTCCTCACTCATCTTAGTTTCAGTGTTTTCACCTGCATCAGGTCCTGACATGGTTGATTTATGATCGACTCGTCGCTTTCCAATCTCTGGATCGATCTACTAAAGGATTCCTTCTCCTCGTTGCGACTTTGACCTGGTTAACATTAAATGGAAAATTCTACAAATGCAACATGCTCTGATACCAAATTATATGATCTGAATGTGATCATAAACTAAAACTAATGTATAAGTGATTAGCCATTTATGATTTGAATGTTAGCTCAAAGCACAGAAATCAAGAAAAATCTGCTTGAAAGAAGACTTTATGACAGCTAATTAAACACAAGATAGATGAATAACAGAAGTGGAAACAGTAAAAAGACAGCGATACCAGACAACGAAATTGATGACGGAGTTCGTCCCTAATGGACTACGTCTCCGGGTCCACTTTCAAGATGGGCAATCATTTTTATTAGGAATGAAAAGAAGGAGTTGATTACACAAAGATTTGATCAGTCTGAATGTGCATGCAGGCACTTTTTATCACTATCATTAGATAGCCCTCTGAACCAGCTTTCCAACACCTATCACAGTTCCCAATTCTGACTCTGGATGCTCCCGTAACACTGAAAACAAAACTGCCTATGACCTCCAAAATCTGCATACAAAAACCAAAACTACTCTGAAGGAAAACTACCTCTTATAGGCCTGCAGGTGCATCAAAACCTCCTTTGGCTAATCATGGCATGAATTTTCTGCATTCAAGGGTGGTTTATCTCGATCTTGTTGTGAAAGGACACATAGGTAGGTTGGTTACAAGGTCTTCGAATTAGTTTGTAACAAAGCTTAACAACAAAACCCAAAATAAACATTGTATTAACAACTTAACCGTTTGCAGTCAGATTAACTGGGTGGAGGTTGGACAGCTCATGTGAGCGGCGTTATCACTGCGGTTAACTCATTGATGGTTTTGCTGACGGTTCCCAATACGATTGGCTATGTGGCTAACCTCCTACTGTCTGTTATGATCACATGATAATCCCTGCGCAATTAACATTTGGTGGTTAACTCCAAACCCATTGGTTACATAAACCCCGACAATCAACTCAGGACTGTCACATGTCTCTCCGTTGCGGTCAACATTTGGACGTTAATTCTACCCAATGGTTTACAATATAGCATGTTCACATGCGCCCTATCCCCTTTGCGGTTCCACTGCAGTTAGGGTGGCGGTTAGGACCTGAACTGTGTATTTATATTGTAATGTAATGTTTTCACATGAATAAAGGCTGAGAGTTATAAAAGGGTGTTTTTTTTACTTAGGCTTTATGTTTAGTTTGAATGTGATAGGTATGGATTAGGACTTAGGTTTAGTATACGTTTTAATACATTTTCATGTATAGAGTTAGGATATAGCATGTTTGATACATGGATTTAGCATAGGTTTATGACTTAGGTGTAGATCAGGGTTTGATAGTATTAGGTGTTGTAGATTAGGGTTTAATACCTGAATTTTATCACCCCTTTTACAATCTACTGTCGCTAAGTGGCATTAGCGACATTTGTTGCATGATGACAAACTTGTTGACAATTGTGACATAAAACCATATGCATCGTTGACATCAACTACCTTTACGACAACAGCCCTGACGACACATCAAACTTATGCAACGGACGACACAACCCATGTCGACACCAAATCCTACGAAGGTGAATGACAAAACACATTTCGTCGACCAATCCTGGCAGAACTATCGATGAACATAAGTCGACAGCCAGGTACAAACCCATATCAACTGAATGCCATGAAAACCATAAACATTACCTGAACAACATGATCCATAACCAACATTGTCGAACTGTCGAAGCTGAACTGAATTGATGGTGACACTTGAACACCTATGCAATAACCTGACGAGATCCTCTTGGACCATTTAGTCCCCAAGAAGAATGGGAAGTGTAGAATCTGTGTTGATTACCATGAACTTAACAAGGCTACAAAGAAGGCCCATTTTCCTTTACCCTTATTGACCAAGTTATAGATGGCCTTGCAGCGAATAAATTATTCTCCTTCCTAAATGGATTTAGTGGATACAACCAAATCCATATCAACCCTAAAGACCAACATAATACCACATTCACATTTCCTTGGGGTACCTTTGCTTATAGAGTTCTTCCATTTGGTTTATGAAATTCCCTTGCTACTTTCCAGAGGGAATTTTTGAGTATTTTTCTGAACTTGTTCATGACTCTATTGAAATATACATGGATGATTTCACTCCTTATGGATGTGACTTCCATGAAGCTCTCTCCAATTTATGCAAGGTCTTGAAGAAATGTATTGAAATGAATCTCTCTTTGAGCCCTGAGAAATGTGAATTCTTGATGAATGAGGAGATTGTCCTTGGCCATTCCATATCCAAGGAAGGGATACATGTTGACCCAAACAAAATTGTCATCATCAAAAGGGTCCCTACCCCTCAAAATCAAAGAGATGTCAGGATTTTCTTGGGACTAGCTAGGTATTATAGGAGATTCATAAAATACTTTAGAAAATTGGCTTCACCTTTGTTCAGGTTATTGGCCAAAGATTCAGAATTTTTTTGGACCAGTGTTTGTCAAGAGAACCTTGAAGTGTTGAAAGAAAAATTGACCACTACATCCATCCTAAGGGGTCCCAACTGGGAATTACCTTTCCATATCCATACTGACACATTAGTTAAAGTTGTTGGGGGATCCTTGGGACAAGTAGAAGATAAGTTGACTTATGTTATTTATTTCATTAGTAATAATTTGTCTAAAGTTGAGTTGAATTACGCTGTCACTGAACAATAACTCTTAGTTTTAGTACATTCTTTAAACAAATCCAGGCACTATATTATTGGGTATCAAACTTTGGTTCATACTGATCATGCAACCATTGAATATTTGATGAATAAGCCTGATGTCAATGCTAGGATAATTATATGGTTGTTATTGTTACAACAATTTTATTTGATTATTATTAAAAAACCAAGGAAAGAAAATGTGGTTGCGGATTTTTTGTCTAGGTTAATCTTACCTGCGGGTAATGAGGATATGGTGGATGATCAACTACCATATGAACACCTATTTACCATCTCGGTGATTTGTCCTTGGTTTTCTGACATAACAAACTACTTGGTTGGTTCCCTCCTAATCTATCATCCAGGGAGAAAAGCAAGATTGTGAGGAAAATCTCTCCTTTCACTTGGATTGGGGGCCATCTTTTTAGATTGGGACCAGATCATGATCTTGAGAAGATGTGTAAGGGAAGAGGAGGTCTTTGACATCCTCTCATCATGTCATGATGGACCTTGTGGAGGTCATTTTGTTGCTAAAAGGAAATCCTTTAAATTTTTACAAGTTGGTTACTATTGGCCCACTTTATATCAAGATGCAAGGAGATACACCACTAGATGCGATCAGTGCCAAAGGATGGGAAAACCCTCACCCAGGGATGAAATTCCCCTACAAACTCAAGTGGACTTAGAGTCATTTAACAAGTGGGGCAAGGATTTAATTGGGTCAATTGATCCACCATCAGGACAAAAGAGGTACATCATTGTGTACACTAATTACTTGACAAAGTGGGATGAGACAAAGGCAATCAAAGTAGCAACTAAGCAAATAGTGGCTAAGTTTTTGAGAGAAAACATCCAATTTTGGATATCCAAGGGAGGTATTCAATTATAAATGAGCACAATTCACATCAAATTTTGTTGAAACTATCATTAGGCAACACCATATCAAGCACAAGACATCCACTGCCTATCACCCTCAAGCAAATGGGAAAGTAGAGGTCACTGACAGAGCATTGGAGAGCATCATCAGCAAAGTTGTTAGAATTAGTAGGAAATATTGGGAAGATATACTAGAAGAGGCCACCTAGGCCTACAACACCACTTGGAAAACCACCACTGGATTCACTCCATATGACTTGGTTTATGGAAAGAAGGCTTTGTTTTCTATTGAGTTTGAATATAACACTTTGAGAATGGCAGCTTAGTTGGACTTAGATTTCACTATAGCACAACAAGAAAGGCTGCTCCAACTTAATGGCTTAGATGAGTTCATAATGCAAGATCTCCTACACACTCAAGTCATAATATTGCAAAGGAAGGTATGGAATGACAAGCATATCAAGGAAGATATTTTTCAAGAAGGAGATTGGGCCCTGCTATATGATTCTAGGTTCAAATATTTCAAACGTAAGCTAATGACAAGATGGTTGGGTCCATACCTGGTAGAAAAGTTCCATGAAAATGGATCTGTTCAGATCAAAACCATTGATGAGGAAGGCATCTCCTTACTTGTAAATGGTTATAGGTTGAAGCTATATAGAATACTTTTGTCCAAGGAAGAATTATTAGTTCAATCGTCAAAGAATTAAATATGATTGGGAGTTTCATAACTTCCAGTCCACAGCATTCCTACAAATTTGAGAAAAAAAGGCCTAGATGAAAACCTCTATGAGGCATCTAAGGCCAAATCCAAGGTTAAAAACCTCTATGAGGCATCTGAGGCCAACTCCAGGGTAAAAAACCTCTTTGAGGCAGCCTGGGAGCGAAAAAAAGAGAGAAAAAAATAATAAATATCCCTAGGTGAAAGCCTCCTTAGAGGAAGCTTGTTTTTCTCAAGAAACAGGAAAAAAACAAAAAACCAAAAAGAGGAAAACAAGAACACAAGGAAGGAGCTTATACCATGTCTATTAACCTTTATCTTATTTTGCAAGATTACACACAGTGGTAGATTTCATGGCCATAGGCCAAAACCTACAAGATATCATCCATCCTTCCATCCATACACCTCATATCCATCCTCTCCATTCATATGACCATCTCTCTCCACCATCCCATCAGCAATAAATTTGAATTTCACCTCCTCTTTGTGATGCTACAGGAAGGACTTGTATCACTACAAGAGGTCCTGTAGTGTTACAAGAGGATCCTGTGAAGCTACAAGAGGGAGATCCAATGAGGAGAACAATACAAAAGGCCATTATGACTCTAGGAAATGATAAAGAGGGTCCTCCAATGTTTTTTTCATCAATCATCCATCACCCATCCACTCCATTTCACCAAAATTTTCTCAAACTTTCCACTATGTCCTACCTTTAAAAAAAATATACAAAAGCCACTGTTTTCTATTTTTCCTTTGTCTGCACTACTCCCTCTTGACTCTAACCCTATCCTCATGGCTTGTCATCATATCCCTCAACAACATCATACAAACTAAATACTTCAAGGGGAGGATCAAAACACTGCTACAGGAAAAAACTTCTCCTCTAGCATCTAGTGCAGCCACAACAGGAATCACTAATATTATTTTTTCACCACCACAAGGGATGATGGAACCTTGTTTGAAACTATGAAGAGACACATCATCCTCAGGGAGGATTTCCACTGGTAACAATATCTTGGACATCAGAGAGGCACCTCCACACACATCAAAATCAACAGTCAAGGTATCATTAAAAATGAATACATGCACAAGAAACAAGTCAAAGAGTCAACTCCCTTGATCATAATGATATATGACCCAGCTCCAGCATGAAACCCTCTACAAAATTTCAATCCAAAGGTAGGATCAGGTATGGCAACCCTCACCTCTTCATTATGCATAAAATGACTAAAATTTGTTTTGAGTGAGAGAGGTGTTTCAATAGGTTGGAGGTGGTTAGTGAACTTGGCCACCCTCGACTAGTAAACTCAATTTTGAGTTAAGTCACCCATTCAACGTGGAAATTTCAACTCAAATTGAAGTGGTGTCCTCGAAGAGTGGAGTGATAATCATAAGGAGAGAGCAATGATTACAATTAGTGGGGAAAATGGTCCAAAAGAGGGAACTCATGTTAATTCCAAGTCACTAGATCACTCCAAGCTTTTAACCAAAAGAGGATATTACGTGTTGGGATTGACTTCATTTGCACCATCACTCATTCCAAAAACATGTAGAGGAAGGATGACCTAGTGCATCAGACAACCTAGGGTTCCGCCGAGGATTTTTGAACCCTATCTGCAAGTGCTACAAGAGGGCCAAGAGGAGTTAGAGAAGGAATTTGGAGGTGAAAAAGGAGTCACGTTAGCTCGATATTGTCTCAAAACCTTCATGCACACCCAGAATTGTTTTGACAAGAAGTAAGTGACACCCTCCTTCCTTGTTTCTACATCCATCTACATGAGAAGTATGCTTGAAATTAATATCATGTAACAATCAATTGATCAATAGGAGGTATTTTTGAAGTTTTTTTTGTTTCAAAGAAGAGAAAATAAGTTTGGATGATATCCATTCAAGCACCCTTCTCCCTCATGACTACCAGTCAATTTAACGTTGTTTCACTACTGAGACTATTTGAAATTTTTTGAATTCCCTACCTACAGAGCATCAAGGAGGAATAGTAGAAGAAATTGGGGGAGGATTTAACAGAAGAGAACCCTCAGACACCAAAAGAATTCACCAACACCCTCCTGTAGTGGACATCTTTAAAAGACCCCAATGGTTGGGTTTCTTTGAGTTGCCAAAGGGGTATGATGATGATCTTTCTCATGTATTTAACATGGAATTACACTCTCAAGAGTAATATAGTGCCACCACTATTATCATAGGGTTGGCCATCTCTCTCAGTCTTGAAACCATAAGCAGAGTGACCACCTTGCCTCTAGGAATTAGGTGGAGAAAAGAAGACAAGCAAGTGAGTGTCATAGCTAGGAAAAACTTATTCCTTTCAAAAGAGAAGCATGTAGAAGATAAGAATGGAGTGAGAAGAGAAATTTTACCTTACTCTTGGGATGAGGTAGCTTACTATATCCTCAAATACATATCTTGTGAAAGGAAGATTAAATGTGGTTTATGCATACCAGTTCAGCCTGTTACATGAGTTGAGATTCAAGGCAGAATTACCTCTCCCTTGAAGGCTTAGTCCCCCCCATTTCCTCCTACCTTCGATCATGGATATGAGTTAGAGGGTGAGGGAAGGAAAGCACCATCACTTAGCTCACCATGGGCTCATAAAGTCAATGGTGGTGGATTCTCTGAACTACTTAAGGATCCCTATCTTATGGAACAAATTTGTGGACATGAATAGTGATACTTTCATAGAGACCTAAGCCATCACATAAGGAGAGATACCAGCCTCTAATATTGGAGGTAAAGAAGGAAAAATAGAGGAGGAAGAAGGAGAAAAAACAGAGGAGGAAGAGGCAACAAGAACAAAAGAGGAAGATAGAAACAGATAGGAAAAAGAGGCAGCAAAGACAGAGGAAGGAGAAGCAAAGATGAAAGGAGAATAGGGGAGAAGAAAGTAGAATAAAGAGTAATTCTTGAGGATACTTATCAATCCCAAGGAGTAGAATAACAACCACATCAAACAAGTCTATCTCTAGGAGATACTGAAAAGGAAGTAGTTGCAACATTAGCTACATTGGGAAATTATGTCAAGCCTAAGGGGAAGCAATCAAGATAAGGTCCCATGTATTTTAGAACTAGGAAGAGCACTAGTTTTAATAAGGGAAACCAAAAAATCCTACAAAGTTTCCTATATTATTGATGAGTCACCAAGCAAAAAGGTAGAAATAGGACCCAGTGAAGGAAAGATTGAGGTGGTCACTCCTCTTAAAATAAAAACCAAGTCACCTATAGAACTTATGAGTAGGCCTATGACTAGGTTAATCACCTTCAAGAAGCCAAGGACACAATCTTCATTTGAGAAAGAATAAAAAATGAAGCTACAGGAGGATCAAGGTTTGCTATAGGAGAAACAGGTTTTGCTATAGGAGGAGCAGAGTCTGTTACAGGAAGAATAGGGGAAGCTATAGGAGCACAAGAAAGAGCTACAAAAAGAATCCACCACCTCAAAATTAGCTGGAAAATACCTACAAGAGCTCCAAGAGGCTGGCCCATAACCTAGCTTGGGGTCCTACTACAAATTTATTGAATGGGGGAGGATTAACCCTAAAAAAATTACAATCCCACTCCTCTATGAGCTAGAGATAGAGAGAGGAAGAACCCATAGGTGGATGCAAATTGGTAAATCTAAGAATGTGGAAGATGTGGGCCTCATGGAAGACAAGGTAATTGAAATGGGCAAGGAGTTAAGTGATTTGATACTGAGGGATTCTATTATGAAGGAGCATATATAGGCAGAAAACACAAGGTTGAGAGAGAGGTTGCAGGAGAAAGAAACAAAACTTGCCACCATGGCAAGTCTCTCTATGGAAGCCCTACAATGAAAGCAGCCATCAAATTCTTATGCTCTCTTTATCAAATAAATGTGGCTACAATTCCAAATCAAAACTCTATCATAATATGGATCTCTTGCTTTTGAGGAATACAGGCGGTTCATTGAGTTTTTCAAACAAACAAACATGAAACGTGGGGAAAAATTAGTTGAATTCTATATGCACAATCTCACTTTGACAAATATGAATTCTTGGGATCCAAAATCAAGATTGGAATACATGCATCTAATGGTGTTAGCATCCTGTTTGACTCATGAGGAGACAAGGGCTGAGGAGGTGAAAAAGGTAATGGAAAAAGAAGAAAAGGAATCCTCCTTTTATATCATAGAAGAGACCTAAGATTGTCATTAGCAATCATAGCCTCATATCCAATTATGTTTATTTAGCACCCAAATACATTTCTACCCAGGAGCAATCCATTCTACACTTTGAAGAGACATTTAGAATGTTGGGAACATAAAGTTTGCAAGCCTTCCAAAGAAGATGGCATGCCTTACCCCACAGTCTACAAATCAGGGAATATCACTCTCCTAAAAGGCTAAGGAATGCCTTGGAGAGGACACTATTGTACAAGAGAATCATGCAGAGGATGAAAATCAGGTGGATAGGACTCAAACTCAGTCCACCCTTGTTGTTAGGCTTACAAGAAGGAAGAGATGAAGAAGAAGAGAAAAGGGAGTGGACAGAGATAGAAAGGAATGCAGGTTTTTACCCACAAGAGGGCACACCATCTGAGGAGCCTTAGGATGTTAGGGAGGCCACTAGGGCCATGAAAGAGCTTCACATGGATGATTGAGTTTCTCAGAGGATGAGCAACACCTTCAACAAGGGGTGATGATGAGTCTCATCAATAGGTATATTTTGAAGATCATTATGTCATCCTCCAGCCTTAAAACTATCCTTATCTCACATTAATTAACATTTTTTGTTATATTATTCTTAGTAAGAGTAAAAGGTGTTTTTCATAGTATGTATCCTAATGTGGTTTAATTGCAGGAAAAAGAAGCATTTTTTAGGCTATTACTATGCAAGGGCTTGATGGAGAAAACTAGGAGAGAATCTAGAGGGTTTGTTCACCTCCTTAACTCCCTAATTCAGATTGAGTTCATAGTATCCTCTCTCACCAGTTCGAATTCATTGGCAGCCGAGTGAATCCTAGTCCAAGTGAAGCTCAAGAGGGACAAAATCCACCATTTTCGAGATCAAGGAGGGAATTACTCCTACTTTAAAGGGAGTTGTTATCAGCTGCCATTTTGTATAAATAAACAATAAGAAAAGCTCATTAGGATTAGAAGTTTGTGTGCATCTAGTGTAGCTATTGAGCTTGAAGCTTGACAATGCTACTTTGAAATTTTATGTGGAGTATGAGACCTTTACTTTTTTATAATGAGAAGTTGGATTTTAAGTTGCATCTGAGTTAGTTTCAGAGGGTTGAGACCCTTGGGTTTGGGCCTAATCCAGAGGCTTTGGTCCCTCTTTTTGTACTTATGTTTCTTCTTAATTCCAAGCAGTTCATAGTTTCTTTCATTTCAGTAGAGATTAATCTATAAAAGCATGTGGTTTCAAGCCTCTACATCACCTCTCTTGTGGGAGAATGAGTGGAAGGGTTCACAACCACAGTCCAAAAATATTGTGTTTATGATTTCTTGGAAATAGCTTAGTGTTAGTTATCTGCTTTACATTTTCTTTTTGTAGCTTAGAAGTCAGTTTAGTGATTGGATTAGTGTTATGGCATAAAATAAATTGTATTTAAATTCAACTCATATTTTCCATCACAGGTTATCTCATTTTTTTAATGATCAATTCATGTATGCATGTGATTGTTTGCAGGGTTGTGTTGATCTATAGGGAAGGGCACCTTCACCACTTCCATCTTGAAAACCTCCATCTTCTCTTTCCACCTTCATTTTTGTCCCAAAACTCTGTTTCATAAGTCATTTTGCCTAGTATACCTTGAGCACTCATCCTAGTGCAAGACAAACCTTTGAGAGGTTATGATCTTGGATAGGGGGCTCAAACCAACCTCCATCCACCTCTACATACACTCAAGACATCATTTTCACCTTCAAAATCAACTCGTAACCCCTCTTGTAGCATTACAGGCCATCCTATAGCAATACAAGACCTCCCATAGAAACCACCTATAGCAAGCCTATAGCACCACTTTCCTTCATCAGTTTTGATCCCCCACTAAAAATTCGACTCAGTAAATATGAATAATGACCCTTAGTTGTGATTTGAATATCAGGGGAAGCTGATAGGCCACTCCAACCACTCCTTATCTTCACTACAAAATAGAGTAGAATTAGTTTTTTTTTATCACAAGTATAATGCAAATAGGCTATTGATATCCAAGCAAGTGTGAACTACGTAGATGATACATGCAATTATGACTGGTAGTTTGATGAATTATGAAAGATAAAATAGCTTCCTTTCTGCAAGTAGATTTGGTAGTTTGATGGATTTTGCAAGATAAAATAGTGTTATTTCTACAAGTAGACTACCCCTTGTCCTTTCATGAATTGATTAGTTAAGCATCTACAAGTTGAGTAAATAGAATTTCCACTTTCATAGCTAAAAGTAGTTTTCAATTGTACTTTCATCAGCAAGATTTCATTTTAATTCAGTAGGAAGAATGGTCTTTGAACACTTTTGATATAATTTTATGACTGAGGGTGGCATGAGTGGAATCATATCTATTGTGCATATAGCATTGTCACCTCTAAGTTTGTACGAACCTCGGGTTGATAATTTGAGTTGAGGAACCCTTGGGAGTTGCAACATTCTTAGTGTAATACCTGGGCTCACCAGTAATATTCAACATACTAATTGTTTCATTTTGTACATTTATATTAGTAAATTATCAACAAAAATTGAATGTGTTGAAAATTCAATTTATAGGAGATGTTTGTTTCTCTCCATTTGTATCTAATTTTGATACTTAATATTTTAAAATATTTATTATTATTTTAAAATTAATTATAATTAAAACTTTCAATTTGTACGTTAATTACAATCATTTATATCAATTTTATAAAATACTATAATAATAATAATAATAATTCAAAAATAAATATTCATAACATTACACAATTTTGTATTTAAAGTTAATTAATAACCACATAAAAACATAATATTTCCATATATATAACTAGCAATTGCCCCTAAAGGTGCAAAGATACACCAAAGGAATTGAACATGCTTATGATGTTACTACAAAAATGTTGCAGCAAAGGAAAGATAACAACCTAAAGGGTGGAGGATGGAGGGGAGGAAATGTGTTTAGGCTTGAAAAAGTCTCACACTTGTGTCGATGCCTTGTTGATAGATGTTGCTCGAACCACCTAGCTAAATCATTTTTTTCCAATCATACCTCTATGTCAAAATCTTATAAACATATTATATCCAAGCTATAACATGCAAGGTAATGAGGAGAAACATTATTATAGGTCCTAGTGGGAACCAGTGCACAAAAAATGTAAAGTGCATAGGAATGACTAAAGTGAGTGTGTGTTGATAATGTGATTAAATAAAGAGCATATTTCATTCGAGTGAGAAGGGTTTTTTTTAATAATTTTAGCTATCTTCTTTTAAAAATTTTAAATTAATTAGGATCCATTTTCCTTGAGCCATTAATTCCAGTTTTAAATTTAAATTTAAATTTTGTCTAGCAAAGATTTGTTGGAATTGCAAATTTATGTGGTGTAGTTTACACAATCCAAGTGTCCAAGTAAACTTTAAAGGCATTATATCCATTTATGCATTCAAAAATACATTTTTAAATTACACATGCTATATGCATATATAGAACCAATATAGATCCATTTTGAAGAGGATTAAATCTCTTGAGGTGCATACTTTTTTTCAAGTTTTGCACTCTAAAAGAGGTTCACATATCAAGAGAATGGATCCTACGCTTGGTAAATCTATGGTTAAAATGGATCTAAACCAAAACATTGTTCTTTAAATCTTCTACCTTTTATTTTTATTTTTATTTTTTAATAATTTTATTTATTAAATTTACATAATTTTAATGTTATAAGTGAGTTGAATTTATTTATACATAAAAAAATAAAAATAAAAAACATTTTAAAAAACATAAAATTACAATTTGACTAAATAATAGAACATATATTTTTTTGGCCTGGAGTATGCCAACTACTTCTCCTTAGCTAAGAGCACGTCTTCCTTGGACGTAAGGAAATAGGTTAGCAACCCAAGACCCAGAGGCATCTTGGAGTGAAATCCTACCCCCTTACAGACCACCAGCGATTTATTCCAAGTGGCATGGTTTTCCTTGAATAACGGTGATGAGTCAGCCTAAATTCGTGGTTAGCAACTAGAGATGGATGTCCTCACTGCTGGTTTGACAACTGAGTTATGATAGGTTTTCTCACCTGTTTAAAAAATAGAACATATTTTTAAATTAAATTATTTATAATTAAAAATATATTTAAAACAATGGAAATCACAATTTATAGATAAGTTCCACAAGCGTACTTGGGATAAGGAGCTAGGGAGAAAGAAAAAAATTATTATATTGAAGAGTTTAATCTCACTCATAATCATCAACAAAAAGCATACATAGGGTTCAATATTTATTGAAGAGCCAAAATTCTTATTGCTCAGCTAAGGAATAATTCTCATCAACTCTGTTGTGAAACACGACACTCAAAAAGGCCAAAAGAACTGTGGGAGGAAAGAGTATGTATTTTTTTCTCTTCTAGAAAAGTGGAAACAGAAAAACATTTCATTTTAGAATGTGAGGCCTTCAAAGACAACAGGGAAAGTTACGTAGATATTTTGACAACTAGCTCTTGGGGTAATCTATTCAGCAAGGAGTTTGTCGAGAAGCTGGGAGCGTTTATTGTGAGGCTTCACAGGAAAATGATCGAATACAAAAACTAGATGGAGAATCACTATGTCCCATAGACTATCTTTAACCTTGTGGACATTAAAATAATTTATTTCTTTATTTCTTTCTCATCTTTCCAGAAGTACTTATCATTACCTTTGCACAGCTCGTGCGGGTACCACAATAACGAGTGAATATGTAAGTTAATCGTAGTTAAGAAGTCTTTATGTCAAGGATGGCCATTCCTAAACAAAAAATACCCAATAACGTCTCAGGTTGAACACGATTTAAGGTGGGACTTTATCATATTTAGTTAAAGCAATTTTGTGTGCGATTTATCTTAAGAATCCCCAAAGCCATAATTTCCATACTAACTTGACCAAAATTTTACATATTTTTTTTCTAAAAAAATTGTTTAGGTTATCATCTAGCTGTAAATTGGCTGAAAAAAATCAAAACTAAGCCTATTTAATTTTTCAATTAAACGTTTTATATCATTCTACCTAAAATTCCCCTAAACACCTAAAGGAAATCTTATCTTATCATATTTATTAATATGCTAGTATGAAGAATAGTGTAAAAAGCCATGTCAAAAATTGCTTGTTTAAATCAAATTTAATTTAAGGTGTTTGTTCCCTATATAGGGAAGCACTATATCATAGGTTTCATGGATTTTGAACATGAAGCTTCATAACCACAACCTTAAAATGAATATGTTTAGATTTTATCTATGATATCTAAATAAATATTCAACTACACATTACACAAATCATAATCCTTTCCTAGTTTTAAGATGAAGACAAGGTCGCAAAGCTGCATTCCCCGCTGCTTAATTTAGTTACTGAATTTTGAAAGATAACAAGGGCTACATAGTAGCTACTCTTGCTTAGTTTAAATATAGTTAAATTTTTGTTACAAGCATGCAATATGTTAATATTTTGTTATTTATGTTTATTTTAAAACTTTAATGGGAAAATGTTTTAAAACATTAAAAACTATTTTTTATATAATTTTTTAAACAAAAAGTTGAAACAAAAATCTTACCCAACAATCAATTAACCATTCCATCTAATCACCCAAAATAATCCCATTTGACAATAACATTATCTCAAATATATAATTTTAATTAACAATATTTATTTTAAAAATATATTAAAATTAATAGAAAAAATCAAAATTGAGAAAATCAAAATGAAAATTAATAAATTTATAATAATAAAATGAATTATAAATGTGTTTTTATTTTAATTAGTTAATGTAAATTCATTTTGGGCCTGGAGTATGCCCTAAAACTGCTTCTGCTTGGCTAAGAGCTCGTCTTCCTCGGACGTAAGGAAACAGGTTAACGGCCCAAGACCCAGAGGCATCTGGCAGGAGTGAAAGTCTGCTCCCTTACGGACCACCAGCGGGTTATTTCAGGTGGCGTGGTTTTCCTTGATAACAGTGATGTGTCAACTGACATTCGTGGATAGCAGCCAGAGATGGCTGTCCTCACTGTTGGTTTGACAAACTGAGTTTGATAGGTTTTTCCACCTTTTGAAAAAAAAAAAAAAAAAAAAAAAAAAAAAAAAAAAAAAAAAAATTCATTTTATTTGGAATTTATTATATATTTATAAATATAAATATTTAAATATTTTTCAAAAAAACTTAGCAAATTACAGGAGCTCGGTGCGATGGTGAGCGTTACACAACATCTTAGCTTTCCTTATGTTGTCGGTGATCTTCAGATCTCAGATCACCCTTTGTGTCACCGTCAGGGCACGATTTCACTGCTCGAGGGATTGATAAGGGAGTTTTTGAATGCCCTGAATACTGGTTTCGACCTCCTGTGCGGGGAAGGAGAATGAAAGCTAGGGTTGTCGGGAGCATCATGCACCAGCTCGTTGACGCAGAAGTTGTTTTCACCCCCGTTGTGCATGATGGCTCAGATGGGATCAAAGGGTATCGCAATCAGTGTTGGGATTTGTTCCGTATAGGAATATGGCAACTCTGGATCAGGAATTGTTTCCTTGTCTGCTCTTAGTCACAAGGGCAATAGTGGTCAGATCAGTAAACAAACCTTCGGCCTCAGAAACGGATTTTCCACCTGGAATGCTTTATGTCAAAGATTCATTGTTAAATATACCGGATCTGGATATTCTCGATCCCCTGAGCAAATTAAACTGCTGAAAAGGAAGAGTAGATGTAGATTTATGGAGTTTGTTTCGCCGGATCATAATTTTTCTCCCTCACATTAGGTGAGTGCGGTGGTCTCGCTATCGTTTATGAAGACAATACTTCCGCTGCAACCTTTCTCACTCCTTTCAAATCTGTTCTTCAGCTTTGATTCGGCTAATGACTTGCCTGACTATCAAGTATGGACACTAAATCTGGGAACAAAGACATATTTCTAATTTTTTTATTAAAACTCCACATGGAAAATCAATATTATCTTGGGTCCAAGCTTCAAAATGCATCAAACAATTGAAGCAAAATATCATGCATATTTTAGGTATTTTTTTGGAAATAATAATCCCAACCACCGCAATAAACATCCTCACAGCAGCCATACATGTCAGATACTTTTGCAGCCATACATGTAAGACATTTTTGCAGGTTGCGTCTCAGCATGAAGATAGAAGGTCTAAAATCATACATGAACCATTCAGAAACCCAGCAAAGGCATTTAAAGAATTTATGTACTTAGGTAAATAGATATGGGCAAACATTAATTCAACAACCTTTCCCACACTCCAAAAACACCTGAACAACTCTGATCACACTCAACAATAACATCAAAATTAATTTCGTTTTATCATGAATTAAATGTAAAATTATATGTTGAGTTATATATGAATGTAAAAGTCATTTTGTAAGTGATTTAGACTGTGTAGAGAGGTTAGAGAGAGTAAGAGGTAAAGAAAAGAGTGCAAGTCTCTGTGGAGAAAATGGTGGAGCAATTTTTTGTGGGCATGTAAAAACAACAGTGACTCTCTTTTACTGTGTGTTATTCCGTGTAAGTTTAAATCACTGTGAAACTTTTATTTTTACTTGGTGAATGAGCCGCAGTCTCATGTAAATGTATTTTTCATGTTTAAGAAATGAATACTAAGTTTTAGTGTGTTGATCCAAACCTATCTTGTTATTTTTACTGTGAGTATTCATTAAATCTCTAGAATTGTGAGTATTAATTAAGTCTCTTGAATAGCTATGAGGTATGCGAAATCCAAGTCTGGGAAATTAGTCTCGCGGTTCGTGAAGGTAGCTCCGCCAAATTTGCTTCGGGGTGCGTGAACCTAGTTTCACGAAAGTAGCTTCACAAAATTTATAACTCTCTGCCTCTCCCCTCCACGAAAAACAAAATTTATAACTCTCTGCCTCTCCCCTCCACGAAAAAGAAAATTAAATTCGCCAAATATTTCGAACATGGTATAGTAGTAGGTTAAACTTTGTTAGTGTAAAAACAAGTGTTTTTACTAACAGTAAAAATTGAACAAGTGTTTTTACTAACAGTAAAAATTGTTTTTGAGCGCGCATTGTTTTTAGCGTATTTACCAGTAGGTAGAAAGTTTGTTTTTAAGCTCAGAAATGGCAACATCAAGCACAAGCTTGACTAATCCTAAAATACCTCAATTTAATGGCAAAGATTATGATTATTGGGCTATTACAATAAAGGCCTTGTTTTCTTCTCAAGACATTTGGGATTTGGTGGAGAATGGTTTTCAAGAACCAGCAGATGCAGTAGCATACAATGCCTTATCTCAACTAGAAAGAGATGTGTTAAGAGACAATAGGAAGAAGGATTCAAAATCCCTATTTTATATCTTTCAAGCAGTTCATGAAAGTATTTTCCCAAGGGTTGCAGTACCAACAAAGTCCAAGCAAGCATGGGACATCCTCCAGACAACCTACCAAGGCATAGCAAAAGTCAAGACAGCAAAGCTGCAAATGTTGAGAAGAGATTTTGAAACACTTTGTATGAAAGAGTTTGATAATATAGACTCGTTTTTTACACATGTACGAGGGCTAGTTACTCAAATCAGGTCTCATGGTGAGACACTTGAGGAAAGAAGAATAGTTGAGAAAGTTTTGAGAAGTCTGCCAGCAAGGTTTGAGGCCATTGTTGTGGCCATAGAAGAGACAAAGGATCTCTCACAGTTCACATTGGATGAGCTTAATGCATCACTAATTTCTCATGAACATAGACTGAATAGAGCAGCAAGCTCCTCATTGGAGCATGCCTTCAAGACACAAGTATCATTTGGTCAAGGTCGAGGCAGAGGAAGATCATATGCTAGAGGAAGAGGAAGAATCCCACACAGAGGTGGAAGAAGCAGCCCTTCAAGCTCAAATGGAAGAGGCAGCAATCAAAATCCAAGTCAAGGCCCAAGCCAAAATCAAGCACAAGGTCAGAGGTATGATAAATCTCAAGTTCAATGTCATTACTGTAAGAAGTATGGTCATTATGAAAATGAATGTAGAAAGAAGCAATATGATATTAGTAACAAACCAAGTGTAAATTTCACAAGAGAAAATCATAACCATGATAGCATGTTTCCAACTTGTAATGTATCACAAGAAAAATAGAATGATATATGGTATCTAGATTCAAGGTGTAGCAACCACACGTCAGGAAACATAGAAATGTTTTTTGATCTAGATGAAAGTGTGAAATCTGAAGTGACATTAGGGATTTATAGCAAAGTCTCTTTCATGGGAAAAGGAAGAGTTAATATCATAACAAAGAAGGGGGAGAAGAAATACATCTCATCCCAGGTCTGAAACCTAATCTCATGAGCGTTGAACAGCTCATGTAGAAAGGCTACAATGTCTTCTTCAAAAATGATGTGTGCACAATTTTGGGTAGGCCTCCAAGCAGACAGTTTATTGCAAAGGTTCAGATGATAGACAATAGAATGTTTCCCTTGAAAATAATATCAGATTTGCAGAAAGAAGGTGCACAAGCACAACTATCTATGAACTCACAAGAAAATGGAAGAAAAGGGGCAGCTGTTACACAAGTAAACTTTCAAGCAAAGGTAAAAGATGAAACTGGTTATGGCACTTGAGATTTGGACATCTCAATTTTGCTGGTTTGAATTTGCTGCATAGGAAAGGCATGGTGAAGGGTTTCCCACTCATAGAAAAAATAGACAGCATATGTGAAGGATGTATCTTGGGCAAGCAACATAGAGAGAAATTTCCAGCAGGAAAGTCAGTGAGGGAAAAGGCACCTTTGGAGATTGTCCACTCAGATTTATGTGGACCAATGCAGACACCATCAATTGGTGGCAATCACTATGTACTAACCTGTATAGATGACTACACAAGGAAGACATGGGTCTTTCTCCTAAAATAGAAAAGTGAGGTGTTTGAGCGCTTTCGCCAATACAAGGTTCTTGTTGAAAAGCAAAGTGGACACTACATCAAAGTCCTTAGGATTGACAGAGGTGGAGAATACATCTCAAATGACTTCCTTCAATTTTGCAGGGAGCATGGAATTCACAAGAAGTTTACAACAAGATATACACTGCAGCAAAATGGTGTGGCAGAAAGGAAGAATAGGACCATTATGGAGATGGCAAGGAGTATGTTGAAGGAAAAGCATTTGCCAAATGACTATTGGGCTGAAGCTGTCGCTTGTGCAGCATATATCTTGAATAGATGTCCAACCAAAAGCATCCAGAACATTGTTCCTGAAGAGGCATGGAGTGGAAGAAAGCATAGTGTCACTCACATGAGAGTTTTTGGATGTGTGGCTTATGCACATGTCCTGGATGAGTTGAGAAAGAAGTTGGACAACAAGGGGGAGAAATGCATATTTGTTGGATACAGTGATGAATCCAAGGCATAAAAACTCTACAATCCATTAACCAAGAAGGTCATAATCAGTAGAGATGTGCAGTTCATAGAAGAGGAAGCATGGGATGGAAGTTTAGAAAAGACAATCAATGTCAAAGCATGCATACCGCATGAGGACAGGGACGAATTAACAGCAGCGAGTAATTCCTCAACAGTGACTCCCTCTACTCCTATTCAAGCGCGGCAAAGAAGGCAACAAGCAACGCCATCAACAAATAATAGGACAGTTTCGTGTAGCCAAGCAAGTGCTTCTCCAAGCACACCACGAAACGCGACACCAAGTGACATATCAAGCCCATCTTCAACAAGCACAAGAAGGCCAAAATTCAGAAATTTAAATGAAATTTATGAGCAAGATGAAGTTGATAGTGGTGCAGGTTTGAATTCCTTATTTGCATTATTTTGTCATGTAGATGACCCAATCCACTTTGAAGATGCAATCAAAGAAGAAAAATTCGTTGTGGCAATGGAGGAAGAAATAGAAGCAATAGAAAGGAATGATACATGGGAGTTAGTGAGCCTTCCGAAAGGAAAACATGTTATTGGGGTAAAGTGGGTCTACAAGACCAAAAGAAACATTGAGGGAAAGATTGAAAGGCACAAAGCAAGGCTAGTTGTCAAAGGATACAAGCAGCAGCATGGAAGAGATTACGCAGAGACGTTCGCGCCAGTCGCACGGATGGAGACAATGCGTGCAGTTGTGGTGATTGCCGCGCAGCATAAATGGACAATGTATCATATGGACGTAAAGTCAGCGTTCTTAAATGGAGTGCTGAAAGAGAAAGTGTATGTCGCGAAACAGCCTGGTTATGAGATTGACGAACAAGAAGACAAAGTATATCGGTTGAAGAAAGCTCTTTATGGATTGAAGCAAGCACCGTGTGCATGGTACAGCAGGATAGATGCTTACTTGTTGAACAATGGTTTCAACAAATGTGACGGTGAGCCTACTCTCTACATCAAAGAGAGCAAAGGTAAGATTCTCATTGTTGTCTTATATGTAGATGATTTGATATTTATAGGCAGTGATGATTTCCTCATCGCTGATTTTAAACAAGTAATGAAGAGTGAGTTTGAAATGACTGACTTGGGATTGCTAAGATATTTTTTGGGCATAGAAGTGAAGCAAACAGAAAATGGCATTTTTATCTCTCAAGCAAAGTATGTGGCAGAAATTTTGGAGAGGTTTAAAATGCAGAATAGCAAGTTCGCACCAACTCCAACTATCATAGGGTTGAAGTTGAGCAAAGAAGATTGCAGCAGCAATGTCAATCCGACATTATACAAAAGCATGATAGGCAACCTGATGTATTTGACCGCCACTAAGCCAGATATAATGCATGCAGTAAGTTTGGTGTCAAGGTTCATGGAGACACCCAAGAAGACACATTCGCAAGCAGTGAAAAGGATTCTGAGGTACGTCGATGGGACAAAACAGTATGGCGTTTTGTATACAGCAACAAGTAAGTTCAGGCTAGTTGGTTACACTAACAGTGATTGGGCAAGCAGTGTCGATGATAGAAAGAGAACGTCATGATATGTTTTTCATTTGGGTTCTAGAGAAATTTCATGGGCTTCCAAGAAGCAGCCAATAGTGTCACTGTCAACAGCAGAAGCTGAATATGTCGCAGCAACAGCAGCAGCATGTCAGGCAGTTTGGATGAGAAGGATGTTGAGGGATCTTCGTCATGACGAAGAGGGTGCGACAACTATTTTCTACGAAAACACCTCAGTAATTGCATTGTTAAAGAATCTTGTCTTCCACAAAAGGACCAAGCATATTGATGCTAAATATAATTTTATTAGAGAGTTGATTAACAATGATGAAATTTTGTTGCAACACTGTAGGTCACAGGAACAGCTTGTTGATATTTTCACAAAGCCATTGGCAGGAGAAAATTTTGTTTATCTCAGAAACTATTTGGGAATTGTCAATGGCGGCAGTTGTGAATAAGGGGGAGTGTTGGAAATAATAATCCCAACCACCGCAATAAACAACCTGACAGCAGCCATACATGTCAGACACTTTTGCAGCCATACATGTCAGACATTTTTGCAGGTTGCATCTCAGCGTGAAGATAGAAGGTCTGAAGTCAGACGCGAACCATTCAGAAACCTAGCAAAGGCATTTAAAGAATTTATGTACTTAGGTAAATAGATATGGGCAAGCATTAATTCAACAACCTTGCCCACACTCCAGAAACACCTACACGACTCTGATCACACTCAACAACAACATCAAAATTAATTTCGCTCTGTCGTGAATTAAATGTAAAATTGTATGTTGGGTTATATATGAATGTAAAAGTCATTTTATAAGTGAGTTAGACTGTGTAGAGAGGTTAGAGAGAGTAAGAGGTAAATAAAAGAGCGCAAGTCTCTATGGAGAAAATGGTGGAGCAATTTTTGGTGGGCATGTGAAAACAACAATTACTCTGTTTTACTGTGTGTTATTCCGCGTAAGTTTAAATCACTGTGAAACTTTTATTTTTACTTGGTGAATGAGCTGCAGTCTCATGTAAATGTATTTTTCATGTTTAAGAAATGAATACTAAGTTTTAGTGTGTTGCTCCAAACCTATCTTGTTATTTTTACTGTGATTATTCATTAAGTCTCTGGAATAGTTACGAGGTGTGCAAAATCCAAGTCTGGGAAATTAGTCTCGTGGTTCGCGAAGGTAGCTCCATCCCTCCGCCAAAACGAAAATTAAATTCGCAAAATATTTCTAGCATATTCTTATGTTCCTACAAAGTTTGATCTGCATAGGAAAATCCATGAAGGAAGATATGAGTTTACAAGATTATAACATTCTTCTATCGTCTACCATCATCTTAAATTTGAAGCTTTGGGTGGACCAAGAAATCCAAAGAGCTCTGGGGAGTGTCTGGATCTAGTCCTCCCAAAGGAACAAAGTCGAATCACGGACAAGTAAATGGAGGCTCTTCGTTCAAAGACATCATCAAAGGCAAATGTGTTGCCTCGGCGATACACCAGATCAGACACACAATATACTCGACCCCTATATAGTGGAACAACTTAATCAAATCCAAAATCCCAGCAATGACTATAGATCTACAAACATATGATCTATGTACAACATATGAATCTCAAGTAGTTATATGCAATGTACAACATATGAATCTCAAGTAGTTATATGCATATTCAACGGTTTTTAGCCAAAAATAATGGATCTTTTCCATTGGATATTCACAAATTGGACAAAAAATTCTGAGATTCACCTCTGTTCCAAGGGCTTCTTCGTAGTAAAGTTTGCATTGATAGAGGAACATGAATATATATTTTGAGAGGGCCCATGGTTCGAGGGTTCTACTGGACTTTTTGTCACCCTGTGGTTCCCAGATTTCAATGCTAATACAATACTAGTATCAAGAATGTCAGTTTAGGTTAGATTGCATAATCTCCCCCTACATTTCTGGCACCATAAAGTGCTAGAAGGCATTGGGGACCTATTAGGGTGATACATAAAGACAAATACACAAAGAGTTGAAGAACGAATCTACACTTTCACCAGAATCTATGTGGAGGTGGACCTCAACAAAGGATTATTGGATCGTATTCTCTTGACACATAACAAGCAGTGTTGGACACAGTTCCTAGATTTTGAGAACATGGATTTCAGATGCTAAATATGCCAACAAATGGGACATCTAAAAAAATACATGTTTTGATACCAAGAAAACGCCTCAAATGATGAAGAAACCAGGAAAGCAACCCAAGGGATGGCAATTCCCACAGCAATTGCCTGAAGAAGAAGAGGATGATGAAGAAATGGATCCTCCTACCAATGAAGAAGCCCAAAATACACAAGAAAATGTAGAAAAGGGGAGCATTAATCATGAAGTTTCAGGAACTCCAACACACACATGGAGGCAGGAGATGATCCCTGTAGAAATGGAGAGAAGGGACTCAAAATGTCATCATGTATCTGAAAGTTCAGATTCAGATAAGGAAAATCCAAGAATGAATGAAGGGACCCAGCTAGCACTTGTAACGACCACTCCTTCCCAAGGAGAATGGTGAAAGTTAGAAAGGAAGAAATGGAGAAAAAGATAATCAGTTTACCTCCATTTCGAAGTAGTATTTTTGTTCTGTGTGAACACCAATTTCGATTGGCATGATTGAATGCATTGTAATCATCTACAACATGTAATTTTGTTTCGATTATAAATTATGATTTTTCCTAAAGGAAAAAATATCTAAATCTTTTTAAAATAAAAAATTTCATAATAAAAAACTTATTCAATTTAATTCATGAATATTAAAATATTTTACTTAAATAGTATTACTCAAAAATATATGCATATCAACTTAAAGAAAACATCTCTTTTACACTAAATCTTAAAAAAACATTTTAAACAAAGCAAATACTTTTCATATATAAAAATATTTATAAAAAGATTTACCTTAAATACTTTTTACTATTAATTTTTTTAAATATAACATATTAACTATATAAACATAACACTTTAATTTATAATTAAATATTATTAATCAAAAATATGTGAATATTAACTTCAAAAAAATACACACGCATCTACTATCCACTAAACGGTAAAAGAACTTTTATTATATAAAAATAACATATTAAATAATATAACATATTAACTACCATCTGAAAGTCCAGTGGACAGAACACGATGGAAAAAATTATGTACTTTGGTTAAACTTAACTTTAACTTTATTTTGTTAAACTATGATTTTTTAAATATAATAATATTTATTTTAAAAATAATAATAATAATTAAAAAATTAAATATTAATATTAATATAAATTAATTTCAAAAAAAAGTTATTCATAAATTAAAGTTGTAGAAATCTTTACCATATACATTGTCCATGTGCCAAACTTAATTGAGTTGTGATGTAGTTTAAATTTAAATAAAAAAATTGCAAGTCTGCTTTAAACCTAGTTAAGTTCGAAAGTATTTTAAATTTACTGCCAAATTAAATAGGAAACTAAGATTTGTATAATTAATCAATTTAGTTAAATGGAAAAGCATTTTAAATTTATAGTTAAAAAAAAAAATTGTATAATTAATGGAGAACTAAAAAATTTATAATTAATCAATCAACTCAATAACGATTATTGAATTAAACAAATTACTAAATTTGTATACTTAAATCAATCAATTCGATTATTTGTCAATAACACATAAGGAAAAAATAATTCTAATATTTGTTTAAAAGAAAATATTTATATATATAAAAAAAAAATTAATTATATAATATATATATATATATATATATATATTTATATTTTTAAATGTTTATATAAATTTTAATATATATATATGAAAAACAAAAATTAATTATATAAAATAATATATTAATTTTTATTAATAATTTAATCTTAAAAAAATTATTATTAAAACTATATAGATAAGAATAACTAAAAAATTATTTAATCATTCACACCAAGAAATTTATGAATAGCAATCAAATCAAATCAAATCAAACGTGGGTTTTGTCAACGATTCAGATGTGTTAAGAAATTGGCTAACCTCTCAGCTTTATTGAGCTGAATATTGGTGTCTTGTTAAAACATATTCCATATACTCACTATGTTAAACTAATTGAAAATATCATTTATAAAAATACCTTTATTTTTATAATTATTTGCAACAGAAATAATAACACTACTCACATTACATCAAAACATTATTACCAGTACTGTAAAATGACTTGAATCCAAACGACAACACTCCACTATTGAGCTCAAACTAAATCAAACAAGGGGGGTTGCACGGCAGCTATTCCCTGCCCTTTGTGAATGTTGAAAACAATGGTGGGAGCAAAGTCAAGTTGTGAGTCTTAAGGGCAATCTATAATCTATAGCCAGGTGCAGAGGTAGCAAAGTACTCATTGGCTTGAATTGTCTGCCCCATAGCTAGCAGCACTTGCAACTAAAACAAGTTTGTTTCTCTGATGTTGTCACTTAAGAGTTCTCTTCTTGTGGCTTCAGCTTATGCCAATAGTCTCCAAGTTGTTCATATATGTCTTGATGCTTTGCTTCCGGTGTTTTTTTTTATCGAGCAGATCAGCCAGTCATGTTAGCTTGTTGCAGTTTAATCTATAGTCTTAAGGGAAATCTATAGCAAGGTAATCTATAGCCAGGTGCAGAGATAGCAAAGTACTCATAGGCTTGAATTGTCTGTCCCATAGCTAGCAGCACTTGTAACTTAAACAAGTTTGTTTCTCTAATGTTGTCACTTAAGAGTTCTCTTCTTGTGACTTCGGCTTATGCTGATAGTCTCCAAGTTGTTCATATATGTCTTGATGCTTTGCTTGTGGCTTCAGCTTATGCCGATAGTCTCCAAGTTGTTCATATATGTCTTGATGCTTTGCTTCCGATGTTGTTTTATCGAGCATCAAGTTGTTACTTAATTATTTAAGTTCCTGCAATGCGATTTGAAACTGTTGTATATGCTCTTGATTGATTTCTAGAGCTTCTGATATCATCTCTTTGAAATCCTTAAGTGCATTTACGAGCAATAGCAGATTTTGAATCTGATTTGTCAAGGATCCAACCTACAGTTGAGGTTTTTCTTATCCTATTCTAAAGAAAACACTATAGCTATGATAAATTGCTCGTAGTTTATATGATAAACTGCTCGTATTTTCATAACCTAGTGTGCATTTGCAAATCAAGTTTTCACAGAGCAGGGGTTGCCACAGATGATGATGGAGATGTCTGTCATGCAGGTTATTCCTTGCAAGAACTATGCAGGCAATAGTTGCAGGGGTAGGCCTTGGAACTGTGTACTTGAAGGTTGGTTATAACCAATGTGGTCTAGATGAACGCTTGGGGTTTTTACAGAGTTTCATCATATTTCATATCCAATACCCTTGTGGTCTCTAAATCTAGAGTACTACAGATCAGGCATCAAAGATCGATTGTGGAGTTCTCTCTAATCCACTAATGTAATAAAGACAGGGAGAGACTAAAGTAGGCAGGACAACCATGAAGAAATGTGTGAGACGCTTGTTGTTGTGGTCGCTATACTATAAAGGTGGGGTGTCCAACCGAATCAGTCAAATTGATCAGTTGGGTTATCTCATTTCGGTAAGCAAGGAACTGGATCAGTCAAATTGACTGATCGGTTGGGTTAGCTCATTTCGGTAAGCAGACCTGGCAACCAAATGCTTCTCGTGGTATCATGAGCTCAATGTATGTGCAGCCATCTATCGAATCCTTTGTTATGTTATCCTCAAGAGAAGAGCTTGCAGAGAAAAATGTTAAATCAATATGATCTGGAAATTCAGTGAAATAAGCTTGAGGATTAATGCTAAATGCTATTTAGTTTCTAAATTTTATTAACATTTGCGATCCTCTGAAACCAGAAAAGTACCTAGTAATTGCATATGCTTATGCAATAAGGGAAAGAATACAGTTATCTCCTGGTTTCACACCTATGCTAAGAGTGGCATGTGTTTAACCTGTGTTCTAATGGTAGAAGGATACGAACTAAGAGCACAAACTTTAGGCCCGTGTCCTCTGACCTTGTCCATTGTCAGGTTTTACTGAGTAGTCTAAGCCAAGATATTCGGAAAGAATAAGAAAGAATAAATGGATTAGGCTACAGAATGAAGAAGAGAAAAGGAGGTTGTGAAAAGCTTCAAGGAACAACTACATAAGAAAACAAACCTGAAAACAACAAGTTTTAGTTACAAGTCTAGCAAGTCCCATACAACGAAGTCTATCTAAGTATCACCCACCCACCCACCAGTGGCATTAGAAAGTTGCAACAGCTTCAGCTTCAGCGTCATCAGCCTCAGATGTTTGTAGGCAAATAACTATACGGCACCAGCTTCCTCTTGGCTTAGTCAGTATGGATCCCATACGATGGAGTCTATCCAAGTATCAGCCACACACCCACTAGTGGCACAAGCGGCATTAGAAAGTTGTAATAGCTTCCACTTCATCAGCCTCGAATGTTTGTGGGAAAATAACTATGCGGCATCAGCTTCCGATTGGCTTAGTCGGTATGGATCTGTAGTAAGCAAGCAAGTAGCACGATGCTAGGATGTCTCAGGTTAGTTACAATCAATTGATTTATTAAGTAATTTGATACAATTGTTATTTGGAAAGGCTGGAATTCGGTAGGATGCTTGAAGTGAAGCAGAAAGAATCCCAATTGGGGGCAAGAGAGTTCGAATGACCTAGCTATTTGTGTTCGATATTTTTGTTCAAACTTTGAAAATTTTGTTAGCTTGTTCATTGATCTTGATTGAATCAATAGATCAGATTTTCCTGATTTCTTTGATTGTGCTGAAAGATCCTTTGATCTTGTTGCAGATGGACTGCAGTCCAAGTTTTCTATGACTATTTCTTGTTTCATTGTTGTTGTGTTGAATGCAAGTTTTATTTTCTGTGTTTTCAATTTTTTCCGAATAATGCCTTTAAGCAAATGCAGAGATAACTTTTTCGTCTGTTTGCTTGACAGACAAGAAGTTACAATTTCTATTTGTGCTCTGTTTCTAATGTGTTTTTTCAAGTTTCTAAGTGACCGAAATCTCAATGTCTCACTAATGTCTTCTACGTTTTCTAGAACTACTTGTTGTTTCATTGTGATTTTGTTATATCCAATGCCTATTTTTTGCCTTTTCAAATTTTTCCGAGCAATGTCCTTAAGCACATGCAAAGATAAACTTCTCTTGTGCTTGTTTAAGTGACAAGATGGTTTTAATTTAGTTTCGACAAATTGACATTTTGTTTCAGGTTGTGTTTCAGTATTGTTCTTTGAGGAATGTGTTGAATGAAACATCACAACTTCCTCAGTATTTGTCACAGTTGTTGCATCAAATGTTTCAGTGTTAGCACGAGATATCTTTATTTCACTTGTATCTTCATTACTTCAAAGAAGACATGTTTCTATGTTATCTTGTTTACTGGATAAGTTCATTTGTTCATATGAGGTGTTGCTTTGTTGTTGGAAGGTACAATCCATTGTAGAGTGCCTACGAACCAAAGGTTCGAAGTGCCCATTCAGAGGATTCTTGTCATGGAATAATATGTCATGAGTATTTGTTATAAAACTTGAATTGAAGTGTAAATAAATTCTCATGTTTATTTTGGACGAAACCTTAATTGGAATTTTCAGCCAATTTGAGAGCCAATGGATACAGAAAATATCTCCCCATAGACCTCTAGATCCTAGTGATATATTGTTTGAGGCAGATCTATCCATTTTGTCTAAATAGATTTCAAGGTTGCTAATGTTGTGCATTTCTTTAAGTGACTCTTCATGTAGTTAATGTTCATAAGACAAAATTGCCTCTCTATCTTGTTTTTCAAGACAGTCTCTAAAATACTATATTGTTCCTGTCCTTAGCTCTACTGATGTGTATCGAAAATCTAGCAAAAGTTCTAAACTATCGAATAAACAGTCTCCAATTAGATATGAGAAATTGTTCACGCGAAATAAGTGATGCTTTTCCAAGACTAATTGAAATTTGTCTTTCTCAGACATAGTAGACATGATGACAACTAAGTGTTCGATGCAATAATATGTTTAGTAATGCCCCTTAGTAAATTTTGGCTTACTTGACATATAATTTAATGTGGCTAACCTTGACCCTAAACATAGCTAACAAATTGTAGAACTTGTCATATATCCTACTATAAGTATCGGTGTAATGGTCGCAGTAGTTGCATAAATTTTTGACAAATGGTGGGCAGTGGCATTGGGATACCAATACAGTTGTAACGTCTCACCCCATCAACTCCTGACTCCTTTGGCCCAAGGAAGAAGGGAAATGGCTGGCCAGTCCTTAACATTCTGGGTTTTTGCTTGCCAATGCTTGTCAGGAAATAATTCTCCCAAACAAATTTTTCCCTCTGCTTGGATCATTAGCCTATCAGTTAACTTCCATTATTATTAGCCTATCAGCAATCAACTGAAATGACTTAGCAACACCAGTCAACAATCCCTTAGCAAAAATAGTAATCATAAGTCTCAAATCGAAAGTCTTATTTGACCAAGTCTAAGCAGTTGAAATTTCAAAATTCAGTGAAATTCCAATACAACAGTTATGCTCTTTGTCTCCTTCTCTTCTATTGATTCCCACAGTTCTTTCTATCTGCTAGACTAAAAAGAGATTCTATTTCCTAAGGCTTTAAAAAGTAGTAGATAAAGCTTATCATAGAATACTCTCAACTTACCCTTCTTCTTTATATAGGGAATATTGACTGTATAAGGAATCGAGGGATGAGATACTTCAATGTAATCCCTACTCATCTCAATATAGGAAAGAGAGATATAAACTAGAAAAGGCTGTCAATTTCTTTCTATGGGATATGAAGCCTAAAGAATACAATTATCTAGAGAATACAATCAAGAGGTAGATATATGTATGTGTCTTGTTATATTCATGTTTATGTATGTAGTTATTGAACAAGAAAGAATTGATAAAGAAATAAAGAATTGAATTTTAGTATAAATGACAACTAATAGAAAAGGTGTTAGAAGTAGTTATATCTCAAGAAGATCTAGCATTAGCCTATCATTCCTATCCATAGAGTGTGGTTTGTCCGGATGTTTTTAGGAAGCCAAGTTTCTTCAATAAAATAGAATCTATATCCAATTTGATAAGCCCCTTTGTACAACCATGGTCCCTTACCTATATGATGGATGAGCAACTCCATCCCTTTGAGTTACAAAGCCAATAGCAGCATATGCATTTGAACCAGTTATTGACCAGGAGCTTATGTAGGCACAAATATTCTTTTCACATTTCCATATATAGGTCAAATACATAAGTAGAGGTGAGGACAAAAGAAGATTCAGTTGTTCGAGAGGTCGATCCATGACCAGAACCAGTCAATTATCTAGCAGCGGAGGTATAAGCAGCATTTCAAATAGATTAATTCACGCAAATCCAAATCCAGATAGTTTTTATCTATTGGTAAATGTTAATGGCCTGATAATATTTACTCTTTTTACTATGGATGTTTTTCATATTTAGGATCCACAACACAAATTTAACATCAATTTTCTCATCAGTGTTATAAGCTTATGTCTTTTTTAGTTCAAGCACTCACTTGATTTATAATAGAATTTACATATGGAAGGACCAAGAAAAGGACTCTACAATAATCTAAGCTCTATTTAGAGGGAAATTTTGGCATCTACTACAACCACGTTTGTTGGAATTGGTATGATCCATTCAGAAAGGAACACTTGGGAAGGGAGTTCAAAGGTAGTGGGCACTAACCAAAGATGGAGGCCTCAACTCAATGATTGAAAGCAAGGAAAAGGAGAGAAACCATAGAGTATGGCTCAAAAATCACATCCCATGAAATCATCCTTCAATCCATGAACTACCTCTGAACAAGCCATATTATCATTCATTATAACACAATGAATGTCTAAACTTTCAAGACCATTTCCAAACTTCATTGTAAAGTCATGAAAGTATAGGTTGAGTCACTTGTCTTGTCAAATGTCTGACAAATGGTGGGCAGTGGCATTGGGATACCAATACAGTTGTAACGGCTCACCCCATCAACTCCTGACTCCTTTGGCCCAAGTAAGAAGGGAAATGGCTAGGCAGTCCTTCTATTTTTCTCTTCAAATTAGTTAGAGATTCACCAAATTGTAGCTACTCTGGGCATTGTAAAACAGATAAAAACTGTGTGAAAGGAACAAGGGAGCTGCCAAAAACTCATGGATATTTCTATTAATTTGGTTTCAAACTCGAATGAAGTTGAATAACAGCAAAGTCCCAAAAGATCTAAATTATACAAAAATTTTAAAAGCTAGAAAGAAAGGAATGCCTCAAAAGCTATAGGCACACCCATAGACATAGGGTGGTAGTGTTCTAAACTTCTACATATCGCATTATCAAGGAGGAAAGCAAGAAAAAACACAGTATACATGCTCACAAATATTCCTGATTGATTCTTGGCATGCCCTTCAAGTATGCCTATGGTTATAATGAAGTAGAACATGATTGACCCAAGAAAACACAATAGCTTTTGTTAGAACTTGTGATTTTATATTTCTAGATTGTTGAGAGGGAGGGCAGAGTATATAATGCCTGCTAAAATGGAATCAAGTCTCTTTATATTGAATGTGTTCAACTTAATGAATGAGTATAGCTATGTTGTTATCCCTAATTCTGCTTTCATCTTATTTAAGCTTTGTAGAAGTTATGGTTGTTGTTAGTCATTAAAATCATAGCATGAAAATAATGTAAGACATGTATAAATTATATCCTCATCTCTTGGTCATGTACCTCATTCTTTAGGAGAATTTTCCCACTACTAGAAGTAGAACCACAGGGATGAATCTAAAATCTAAATTCAGAGATTGGCTATTTGATATTGCAAAATATGTCAGTACAATGTGATAACATAAACAGTACCTTCACAGTCTGCAAAACCCTAAGACTTCCAAAGAACATACGACGACCCTATGTGAATGATTTAATCAATAATAATATTAATTAGTAATGCTTTTACTTACCTAATATAAACCAATGAAGTCGAGCGGAAGCAAAAAAAAAAGTGGAAGCACTAATGTCACCACTAAATGATTTTTAACTTTATTATATAACAACAAAAGTAACTTACACGTATGTCGATGCTACATGGATAATTCTGAATAGAATGAAATGTGTTCACAATGAATTATTAGCAATTAACACGTACAAATGACCTTATTTACATTAACCTCCGTCAAATCAGCCTTGCAAGTTAACCAACACAGATGTCATAGCTTCCCAAACAAATGTCATAGCTACTGGCTCAGATGTTTACGTTGTTGGTTGTTTAACCGTCTAAGCTCCCTGCATGTTCAAATGATGAGTGAGCATTGCCTATTCAGATGATGAGTGAGAAGCCATTAATGCAAGCCCCAAAAGAATACCAGGTACTACTGTTGTCAGGTACCTTCCCTGAGCTACGCGCAAATCCATATCCCAACTGTATTCCCCTTTGTCTCTCCCGTGTGTTCACTTCTTTCTCTCCATCCCGCAAAGATTCCAATCCGGAGTGCAGTTCAGGGGTTTGACAGTAGGCCCTAGCAGTGATCTTTGAGTCAGGCTACTGGAACATTTGATCTAGGTGGACATTGGTGGCCACCTCCCAAGTCCACTTGCACCCCCACCATTGTTTCTCTCAGCATTTTTAGTTTCCTTAATTGTAGCACAACTTACTATTTTTAGCAATTTTTCGGGTCATGAACTTCCAGAGCCATTTTGAGGCCCTAAACGACATTTTTTGGGAAAACTGGGAGCAACATGGGTCCATGGACCGATGTTGCTCTTCCCAAAGTTGTATTTCTCGGATAGATATTTCTAATGAGATATTGTGCACGTCAAACGGAGATCATATGCCAAAGTTACAACCCCGGGAAGTTGATGTACCAATTTACCCAAACAGGGCCCACAGTGTGGCGTTTCATCTTCTAGGGTTAGGTTTTTGGATGTTTAGGGTTTTCCATTGTTTCTCAACAATAAATAGGCCTTCGAGCCTCATTTTAAGACAGTTCAGAGGCATGTAGCTGCCACATCTCTTCTCAGAGATAAGCTACCATCGCCCTAGCTAGTTTATTTCCATTACTGTTTGTAAGCATATTTCAGTATTTTTACATTAATGAAATGAAGTATTATTTCCACTGGATGTTCCCCAGAAAAGCAGTAAGGTGAGGCTAAGAATTAAAAGAATTAAGAATTAGCCTCACCCTTCAATTCTGGGGCACACCCTTCAATTCTGGGGCACTCTCTTTTCGCATTTGATGTTGCCACTTAAGAAAAGCAGTAAGGTGAGGCTGAGAATTAAAAGAGAGTGCCCCAGAATTGAAGGGTGTTTTTCTTGAGTGGGGAACATGATCATACTGGCAACGCAGCGAATGCCTATGTATTAATTAATCCTCCTCTAGCCACTTGCAGTATTTATTAAAAGGAAACCAAAGAGTTAGTGCTCTTGATGACGATCCTGCAACTTTTCCAACGTCAATTTGGATAGTAGCTTCCACTAAATTGTGGCAATCATTTCAGAGGACGTGGCTGCCACCAAATTGTGAATTGTGGTTCATAGTACACTCTCCATTATTCGCGTCAAAGTGGGTTTGATGCATGATATGAAAAAACATAGCATGATTGAGTAGATGGAATGTTGGGCCTACTTGTGTGTCGGTTGCCTTTTTACTGGATTGCTTGGAATTTTCTTACACGTTAATGTGGATCTATAATATTTTCCTATACAATGCTTGCAACTACTTGATTTCCAGCGAGGTAACATCAGACCAAACAAATGTCAAAACAGTAGATGGTGTCAAACTGAGAAGAAAAAGGTAGACCATGTTTAATCTAACCAATTTCAAAAAGGACTCTTTCTGTGTAAATATAAAATACTTATAAATCATATTAAAAAAAAGTGTAATAGATAGATAGATATATCTATATCCATCTATATATATATATATATATATATATATATATATATATATATATATATATATATATATATATATATATATATATATATATATACATTTTAATAAAATATAAATATAAATATTTGTATATATGAAAATATAAAATATAAATAATAAATATAAATTCGGATGAGGTGACATCTGCTAGCTAAGATGGGGTGGGCTGTCACCGCTCCACCTAGAAATTACGTGGGATGTTGTGGCAACACACCCCTCGTAGTTGTTAATGCAACTCTGCATGACCATTCACTTCACCTCCCAAGAGTAGAAGATGGTACGATGATCTGATTTGGGTGGGCGGCTCGATAATTGCATGCTTGTTGTTCTGATGATCTTAATTTATTTCAAGTTTGGAGGGGAGGTTTCCAGGGAAACCATCTAGGTAGGTCAGTGAAGGAAGCTTGCAGGTTGTTGTACACACGATATCCATTTTAGAATCCTTGTAGTTGACAGATTTGGGGGGAAACCAGGATTGTTTCCATATCCATTTGGATTTATGGTATGGTTTAATTTCCATTTTTTGTGGATTGTAAATTTTTTCTATATCTAGGTCCTGAGTTTTGGTTGTTCCCTTTTGACTCCAAAACTAGTACTTTTTCCCTCAACTATATTTCTAGGAGGTTTCTATAGAGGAAAGAAAAATTGGTGTATTTTTTACAATGGGGATCATGAAGTTTTAATCAAAATCACAAGACACAAACCTACTCTACTTCTAGGTTGACATTAAGTCACAATTTAGAACAAAATATCAAACATGCAATAAGAAATCACACACATGCAAATAATATTTTCCCTAGGGGAAAAAAAAAAAAAACTGCTAAAAACCCCAATGCTTGCTTTCATTAATCTCATGAATAGAGATGTATTACAATTGTTTTTGTCAATTGAGCACAACCTGCAAGTGCATAACCTATATATTTTCTCACTAAGAAGCTTTGGCCCAGAATTAGTCAAATTTTTCCTCTGCTTGAGCCCCAATTTCCTTATGAAATTCCTGAGAAATTAGGCCCCTATTATTTAGTAATTTCTCAAAAATGGATTGTGGAATTCCCAAGGTTTATCATCTACATGCAACACTTGTACACTCAAGACTAGTCTATAACTAATGTTACATTGCATTGGAATCTCCATCACAGTTGGGAAACTCAAATTCTTTGCATGCACTAGCTATTTTGGGTTGATTGATCATTTAACTGGATGATCATTGAGTTTGACTAAAGTCTCACTACTTAACTAACCTTCCACTAGTTCCTCCAAAAGTTGGAACTAGTTTAATTGAAAACAACTTGAGATAACTAACTTTGATTGCTAAAAATTAGCAATCACACATGCCTAACTAAACTCTAACTCCTCCAAGTTGAATTTATTGAGTAAACTAGGTGACAAAAGACATGTCACACAATTTAATTGCATCCACGTTGCCTGTTGATGTGGAAATTCAAATTTTCTCAATTTAGTCAAGGCAAAATCAAATTGAGAATTTCTTGCTGCATTTTTCAACACTCCCTCTCAGCAAGAAAGGTATTATCAACCACCCATTTCCTACACCTGTGGAACTCGAATTACCTCTTGACAAGGCCTTTGTCAAAATGTTAGCATCTTGTTCCTCTGTCAAAATGCACTGCAACAACATTATCTACCTCTGCACACAGTGCCACAAATGGTGATATCGGATATCTATATGCTTGGATCGATCGTGAAAAATAGGATTCTCATAGAACTTGATGCAACTCTAATTATCACATTATATCACAGTTGGATCCATCATCTGACCAAATAATCTAACAAGTATCTTTCTCATCCAAATATTCTCACATGTTGTTTAACTTGCAGCCATGTATTCTACTTCTATCGAGCTGAGTGCCACAGATATTTGCTTCCTATTGTACCAGGAAATAGATGTGGACCCAAAACTGAAAATTCCAACTTATGTACTCTTTCGATCTAATAGAATCCCCACCCAATCTACATTTGTGAAGTCACATAGCTTCACTCCCTCTATCCATCTATACCATAGTCCAAACTAGGTAGTTCCTTTGAGGTACCATAAAACATGCTTAGTTTCCTTCCAAAATAACTTGGTTGGAATAACCATAGCTTCACTCAGTTGGTTGAATGCATAGCACATATTTGGTCATGTGTTCACAAGGTACATCATTGAACCCACTAATTGTCGATAAATGGAAGCATCCACTTTCTCACCTGAAATGGTATCCTCCTTCCTCCAGTTGGTTGCTAGAGGTGCTTCCATGGATTTGCAACTCTCCATGTGAAATATTTGTACTATCTTGTTAGTGGAAAAATTTGAATGAATGATGACCAAAGGTTCGTCCTAGGGTGCCAACAAAGATTTTCGCGTAGTCTAACACTTCGCCAACATTTTCACTCCCTTGGATCAAAGTAGCATCTCACCTGAGGCGAGCCAGAACCATAGAAAGATAAAAGGGGATTTAGAATTATATATTATACAGTTTGCGCAACCTTGCATAGATTCATTCTCAACAAGTTAAATTATGCATATAAAATAGAATAATTAGCATACATAAAATTTTAAGAGGGGGTGTGAAACACATAAACATTTGACAAAACTCCCATTCTCCTTTTATTATTAAACAACAATCCTTTAATACAACTTACGGCACATTATAGACTTATGCGCATATATTATAGCTCAAAAAAATTATCAAAATACATCACTACATAATCAGATCTGCCTACAAGCAGTCTTTCTTTTGCACAACTCAGATCTAAACTTTGCAATGTCGTCTAAACTTCTTTGCATCTTCTTTTATAGCCTGCATTCACTTTATTTGTTCTTCAATCATTCGCTCGCTTGATCCGCAGTTTTCCAAAACCTCAAGCCATTACCTCGATTTCTTGTTGGCTGTATCAAAATTAGTTCTATATTTTTCGATGCGCACCCTTACTTTCTATTGTGCGAGTCCCAAAAGAAATATTATGTTGTCTCTTTGATATTTCGGTGCTTAGCTTCAAATGAATTTATCCAAAATGTCCTCTGAAACTTCTATTCCTTCAAAAATGAAGGACCCAACATGCCCCGACCACAATCCATTGACTCACCCTCGAGTAAATTTGTTGTTGTTGTTGTATCTGAACTCTGGGATGGTTGGTTTTTTCTCTGATCGGTTGCAATACCTTCAAACGAAGGACCCAATTTTGGAACACTTTGAAGAGTCGACTCCTTAAATGTGGTGAATGCAGAAACAGATGAGTTCCACGAGTCCATAAGTGTAGATACCTTAATTGAATATTCTTCAACCGTTTGTGCACTGAGATCACTAGGTTGCTACTGGGCAAAATCCTGGATTTGTTGATCAACTATAGTGGATAGCATGCTCAAGGTGATAAAATGTTTATGTGCCTTTGGGTAGAGGTTGTGAAGAACCTGTTTAGTTTCTTATGATGTGTCTTCCAACTCATTAATATGACCATCTAATACATCGTCTTAATCCAAGAGCTACTTCTTCACATCCAGATATGAAGAAATCATTGCTTTCTAGAACAAGTTATTGACATTCTCGCGCAAGGGATCTATAGTTGCATTCTTCGTCACAAGAACGCCACTACATTCAGAAATTTGACTGAACATATGTTTTGACTACTACATAACTTGTGGAAAAGTGTCATGAATAGAGGTGGTTGTCTGAATCTTGTCAATTATTTGGTCTTTGTAGAGTGCTAATGGATTTGATGAGGATTGTTTCAGGATAGTGATAGTGTCCTAGAGCTCAATATTATTGGCGAAAATTTGCGTACACGTCGCTTCAACAAAAGTACAACATTTGATAGGGGAATAGGCGGTGAGATATTAAGGTTGTTCTTCGGTGAAAGGGGCAAGTGTAGGCCACAAGGACTACAATTTGGAATGAACATCATTCACCTGAGCCTCTAATCCATCTTTCTCAAGGCGCAACTGTGTTTGTACTATGGTGGCAGCGTTGAGCTGATGTTGTTGTTCGTCACAAGTAGCTTGAAGATTTGTGCACTGAGTCTCTGTCTGAACCAGGTGGTTCTCCAAATGAGAGATATAAGCATGAATGAACTAGAACAACTACGGTGAAAATGATGTAATAAGGGTTTCCATTGAAAATGTATCTTATGTTGGAAGTCGTGATTACAGTGGTTAGCCACTAGCAACTGAGCACTCTAACTGAGTCTGTGGTTAAGATTCTCGTTGTAGAGTACCCTTCTGATTTTGCGCAATTCTGTGAAGAATAGGGGGTCGAAATAAAATAAATGAGATCATGCTTCTAGGGGGCAAGGGTGATCTCCTGATGGCACTGCTCTGTATTTTTCATGAAAATAGTGACTTGCTCAGTAGAGATGAGCGAAGTGATAGAAGAAGAGGGACAATATGAGGTAGCACTAGAAGGAAGAGCGTTGGATGGTGGAGAAATGATAGCAGTAGGAAAACTAGAAAAAATAACAAAAATCGAATCATTGTCCATATCTTTCGACTCATCAGTGTTAGTGGATGAATCTGGATGGTCAGGTAAGGTCTCTTTCGATGAATGAGGTGACTCGTCGGAAGTTGTATGTGGGGATAGGGGTTGTTCTTCAGGAATGGGAATAGCAGGAACGGTGGATGGGGGCTCGAAATCAAGGTCAATGGTGGTGGAAGCACAGGTATCACAACAGGATTAGCGAGATGAAGCAGACACAGGGTGGTAGGGGGTGGAATGGTGGCTACGACAGTGTGCGGTGAAGTGGGAAAAGGATTGACTTGATGTACCTCAGTAGCTTTCTCAACTAAAGAACCTACCTCAGTCCAAGTATCATTTGTCGAACTTACACACTCCTTAGCTTTCATTAGCAAGGGATGGATATCATCTGGCATACCTCAAGGTTTCTTACGTGTGGATGAAAGGGTATCATTGACAGCTTTCATGGCATCAAAATTGTATAGGTCCATCCCATCTTGCCACCATGACAGGACTCCTAGCCAAGTGATGAATACATTATGGAAATCGCTCTCATTGAGGTAAAATGACATATTCCGCATAGAAAAAGTTGTAGGACAGACATGCAGTGGTCAGAGATAACAGGAACTATGAGTTATATTAAACTAGCCCTGATGAGCATATTGGTTAAGAAAACAGAGTTGCATTCGTGAAATGGTTCTTGTCACAACATCCATTTTATCAAACTAGTGTCCAAATGAAAGATCATTAAACTCTTTATTGGCAGTGTCTTAAGTATTATGCCAAGGTGCATAAGCATATGCAAGAGGTTCACCATCTACAATCATGGTGAGGTCTCGGCCTTCTGAAGCACACCATTTGTACATAGCAAGTGGAAGAAGAATATATCCAAAAATAAAATATGTGGGTTGGGTATAAACATCATGGGCAACATTAAATAATTTAGTAAGGAGATAGCTAGACCAATTCAGTTGATCCCCTCAGACGCAAGCCTCTACAACTGATATGGCATCCAACGAACATTCTCCTCTGGTAAAATGGTGCATGAATTTAGTAGTGATAATGGTGGAAGCTGTTAGAGCCTAGATCGACCTCAGGCTAAAGGGAGGCAATCCTAGGGTAACCACAAACCACGCTTAACCTAGTAGCTAGCCCTACTAGGTCGGGAGAGGGCTCTCTCCTTGTGAATTTCAGTCAAGATGACTGAATCAAATATGGATTTTAGGCTAGGTATAGTAGCTCTAGGGTTTTTGATTGATTTTGTTGGTTTTGTTGCTGGATCAAATGGAGCAGGTAGCTTTGGGTCCGGGAAATCAAGTCAGGAATGCAGGGTGTTCTATGGGGCGAGGTAGGTAGGTGTTTTGGCACTTGAAATTGAGTGAGATGGTAGGTCTAAGACTAGTGAGGAGCTGAGGAGGGCATGCAAATATCATGTGTCCTCTTCAAATAGTAGAAAACATCAAAAACTAAATGGATTCCCAAGGCAGAGCATTGTAACCAATGTATTCTACCTATCTATCTTGATTTCATTTAGTTAGAAGAATGAATTAGATTTTGGCACACATAACACATGAGAAAAACTAATGACAGAAGAAGAAACTATGAAAAAACACTTTACCACAAGTATCCCATAAAAATAGCTGCAAATCCTGGTTTATTTCCTTGCCAAACTGCTGATAAGTGTGTACAATATAGCTCAGAGCATCCAAGAGAGTCCAACCTTTGCTAATGACTGAAAAAATACATAATATAGACAATCAAACCACCTATGCTAGACATTAGGTGTTGAATCCAAGAGATAAGGAACTGCTACAACCATTTCTAAACAAGGAGCGGGAATATAGGCAGTGGAACAACTTGCCTCTATAAGCATGGAAACTGATTCATTAACCCCCAAACCATGTCAAAATGATGAATCTACCCTCTAAGATCATTTCACAAATACCTTTACATGTCATTGCATTAATTACAATTATAAATTCATCCATGAAGAGAGAAAAAGTCAACTTGCAGAGAAACTAGAAGAAAACTGGATTTTTGGGCAAACTAGCTCTATGCGTAGCGCCACTGGCTAGGTGTGTTGTGCCAATTCACAACCACTTTTGGAGGCCTTCCCCTTAGCCAAATTAAGCCCATGATATCTCATTGGAAATTTATTCTTGTCTAGTTTCTGGAACATCTTGAATTTTTTCATTTGGATGTCATTTGCCCCCTAAAAAGTGAAATCTCCCAAGGCTGCTTTTGTGTGTCCAAAAAGAGGCAGAGAGGTCATTTTTTGATATTTTTTTACCTTTTGGTGACCAAGTTTTGCTCCAAAATTGCTTAGATTTTTTGTGTTTGATGATCTCATCATGATGAATCCAAATATACAAGCCATTTCTTAAAAAATTCCTCCAGTGAAAAGCATAGCGCCGGTGGCGCTACACACCTGGGGCAATTTTCTATGTTTGAAAATTTCAAAATGACAAAAACTTATCAAAACTTGCCCAGATTTAGCACAAGGCACCACCATTAGTTGCTTTGATGGGCTAGTGAGGCTTCAGCCAAGATCTTCAATTTTTCTTGCTCCTTTTTTCTCCTTAAGGCCTTCCTCAACCCAGCCTTAAGCTTCCTCATCCTTATGTTGCATATTTCTTTTCGAGTCATAAAATGATATGACATGTGCCGGAGCATTCTATTGTTCCTATTGGCCTTGTTGATTAGCCCTTCAAGATGCATATTGACCCTCTCAAGCCAAGTTTTCCGGTCATTTTCAATCTCTTTTTCAATGGGAGTCAAAGTGACATGATCGTCTTTGTCACTTTGCCTCTTTAGTTTCAACATTTCACGTTCCATTAGGCTTTTCTTATCCTCCAATTGTTTGTTCTCTTTCTTGTTCATCATCTATATCATCCTCGTGCATATTCTCTTTGCCTTTTCTTTGCTTCTTATGTCTCTCCATGGAACTATCACTGAGTGTCTCTTCCTCATAGTCATATTCATTGTCTCTTTCCATTGTTTTTATAGTTGTGAACACTTGTGATGAATGAAGAGATAGGGTGGATGAAAGATGAGTATGAAGAGATTTTATGGATGAGTAAGTGAGGGTGAATGGGAGTGTGAATTAGATTTATGGAGTGAGTAGGATAAAGTGTGTAGGGTTTGGGAAATTTGTATGAGGGAATGGGTTTAGGGAACAGCAAATGGATGAGATAGAAAAGTAATAAATGAGTGAGCTTTTAAATTTATGAGACAGTTTAGTGAAAACTAGGGTTTTGACTTCATGAGTGAAAGAGTCACCAAATATTGATGCAAAAACCATTTTCAACAAGAAATATCAATGCACTTACTTGAAAAGAGGTAACATCGAAAAATTGAGGCAAATTGGAGTGATTTGAAACGATTTTGGGCTTGGCTGCCAAGTGCGTAGCGCCAGTGCAAATTAACAAAGGAAAACCTTGCCAAGTGCATAGCGCCTTTTTTCAAGACACTTTTGAAGGCCTTCCCGGTCCAAATTGGGCATGTGATAGCTCGTTGGAAAGCCTGTCGAGTCTACGTTCCAAAAATTCTTGAATTTTTCAATTTGGAATTCATTTTCACTATCAAAAGTCAAATCTCCCAAGACTTGTCAAAATGTGTAGAATGAGGTTGCCTAAATGCATGGTGTTATTGCAGTCAATTTTTTAAGGTCTTCCTCAACTCCAAATTGAGATCATGATAGCTCATTGGAAAGATATTTGTGTCTACTTATCATTTTACTCATCAATAAAGTCATTTGGTCATTCCATCTAGGAGAAAAATTGGTTTTACCAAGGTCACTCTAGAGGTGCATTAACCCTCGTAAGGCAAATGATGTTTTCGACATTTCTCCCAAACCATGAAACCTGTGCAAAAACTGAAAGAGGTTTTTCTTATCGGGTCAATGATGGACAAAAACCTCTCACTCTATTTTCAAATTCATCTTTTTTTTCTTAGAAACATAGTTTGAAGAAAAACCGTCCCTTATGTGTGGTGAATGGCTTGTTCCTTGGAATGAATTTGCAAAAAATGATGGAGACCTGATGTTTGATGATATGAGATGGCCTCATACTTTCTGATATCCCTTATGCCTCCTCTACTCAAATATCTCTGATCCCATAGCCAACCTTAGCTCAATGGGATAGGAATTTAGGGTTTTAGTGCTTGTTTCTCCTTTGCTTTTGCAGGTGAATTGGTGCTCATGACGACTTGATTTTTTTGCAGTGGTAGGTGTTTGGAAACATCATTAGATGCTCAGGAGCATCAGTCATTATTGGCCACCTCATTTCCTTGCTGATCATTATTGACATGTCATCATCAAATTTTGACCATGGTGGGACCCTAAAACCTAATGAGACCAAACCCTATGTAATTGATGGAATGAACTGCAAAATGAACATGAATCATGACTGAAAAGTATGGAAGTAGATCAGCAAGTACATACCATGAGATAAAAACTAAGGCAAACCCTACCATCAGTGGATCCATGACCTAATGGAATGCAACCTCATTAGAATGAGACTCCTACTATGAAATGCAAAAGAGCAGATTTTGATCACTGATGGCAGTGTGAAGACACTGACACTAATAGTAGCAACTCAAACCAGCTTATTATTGATCATATCAAGAACAGCTTCACGCCCTTTTCTAGTGGTTCCATATTCTTTGTACAAATTAGTCACATCTGTCTTCTTGTCACATTTAGCGATTATTTGAAAAGTTGAACTAACATTGGCACCATAAGTAGATAATCTTGTGAGTCTATAAATATCTTCTACATGGATGGGGTATTCTCAGTCCAACCAAAGAGAACCCCCATGGAGCTGATTGATTAAAAACTTTGTGCAGCACATTACTTCACCAATGGTTCCAAAAACAAGTTACTTGCGCAGAACAAGGAGAGTGGATTGTTTCAAAGGATGGAAATATGCTTTAGATTAGGGTAGAGTGGGCATTGGGACAAGTATTGATCTCCATAAAGACATCGGTTTGAAGCACATGGAACAGTGATGGATCAGAGAGGTCATTATCAACAAGAGTGGCTTTCTCATACTTCCCTAATAGGTCATCTTGGGAGTGGATACGAGAGTCAATAGGGTACAGACTAACAGCATTTCAAACTTGATGAACCATGGTTGCAGAATGATGGGTATACACAAAATTAACAGGGGGTGACAAGGCAATGAGGGTTTAGCGATAGGTGGTAACGAAGCTAGAGCAAAAAATGAGAACTTGAGAAAGGAAAAGATGAAGATGGAGATGAATGGTGGGCATATATAGAATAGCTGATAGGGTGGATAGCTTATCAATTATGCGTGATAAATGTGAATCAAACTTCAAAGTAATGATACGAAATACTAGCATGTACTGAGGAATGTCGTGGTTTAACAAAAAATCTAATGATCAAGGGAAACCTTATCGAGAATTGGGAAATGTATTTGGCAACTAACTCGGACATGACAGGAAGTAATGACAAAAATATGAGCATTAATGACACAGACAGGATAAGATATGATAAAATATCCCTAACCACAATGGTTTGCAGTGAGTCTCAACTTAAAAAGACAACATACTTGAGAAAGAACCTGAAGACGCAAACTACCAAATTGATAAACGAGTTATTGAAAAAAATTTACTAACTCCGACCTCCTACTCTCACGAAGAGAGGACACTTTATTTCGAGTTTGAAGCATAAAAATAAGGCTTCAAGCGAGCATCATTCACCCATCCAGAGAAAAGTGTACCATCTAATTGAGCAAGTCGAACAACACCAGAATATTTGATTTCTGCAACATAAAAGGGGCCAAGCCAATGCATTTGGAGCTTACGAGGATAATTTTGATACTTGTTGTCATATAATAAGGCCTGGTTTCCCATAGAAAAGGATGTCTTCTTGATATGTCAATCATGTCAAGACTTATGGCACCCCTTCTCAACAATTTGATGGAAATAAACAATAAATCAAGACCCATGAAGTTGTAATAATTCATGCACTCGTTGGGGAATGGACTCAACCTTAGACATTCTAGTGGCATGAGAAATAAAAATATTAGTACCAATGAAATCGGTAGGAACAACATCTTCTTTCCCATAATCTAGTTCAAAAGGAGTGTACTTGTGCAACCGCTTGATGTAGTTCAATAGGCCCACAAAGTAGTTGGAACTCATTCATCCCAATCATATCTATTGGCAGACAAAACCTTAGTAAGTCCCTTCTCTAAAATTCTATTAAAAGCTTCAACAGTACCATTGGCTTGTGGAGGATAAGGAGTGCTCGTATGGTGTTGTATCATGAAATTTTGTAAGAGAGCCTAGATTGTTTCATTAATGAAATGGGAGCCTTGATCACTTGTAAGACTTTGGGGACAACCAAATCTGGTAATAATGTTTTCAAAAATAAGACGAGCAGTCGTATCAACAGTGAAACCTTTAACAGGAGCATATTTTTCCCAACGAGTCAAATAATATGTTGCGGTAATGATATACTGAGCATGTGAATGATGAGCAGGAGGGTGAATAGGCCCAATAAAATCAACAACCCATTTCTCAAAAGCATCAAGGGCTTGTACTGGATGCAAGGGAATTTCATTGTGACACGCAAGTCGGTCAACCCATTGACATACATCACAAGTCTTTACATATACTTTGACATCCTTAAATAGAGTGTTGGCATTATGTTTTCTGGTATGACTGTATGTTACAGATGTTGTACTTGATGGCAACTCCAGTGGCAAGGCTCTCAGTTTGTTGAAAATTAAGAAGGACGCAGGAAACCAGTTTAGGAGGTGCGTACCCGCAGGTACACCATACAGGGTCCGCGTCCAGCGACGCTGGTTAGCAGTTCAGGGGGTGCGTCCACCGAGTGCACACATTTCAAGGCAGAGAAAAAGCATGTGGGGGTTTCTTGTGTGGTATCTAGCCGACGGTTTTGTGTTTCTATGGTGTCGGCTCGTGGTATTGTTCCATGTTTTGGGGAGGAGCTTGCCTATATAAAGCAAAGGAGTTCATTTGGATTGGGCATTGTCTTTGGTTGAATATCTTATTTGGTGAGATCTAGTCCAGATCTAAGAGGGCGAATCTTCTAATGGACTGTGATCTCTATGGCGCATGATCAGATCTGTAGATCTGACTGTTTGGGTTAGTCTTGAAGTCTTCATATCATTTATATCTGAAGGGACGCAAGTTCAGTGGAAGAAAAGTGCGCCGAGACGCAGGTACTGTAAAGGGCAAGTGCGCCGAGACGCAGCACAGTAGAGAGAGACCTGCGTGGGGACGCAGGGCGATCAAGGTTCAGGTGCGTCTCTGAAGCAGAAGGACGCGGCGCGATAGTGTTTTCAGGTGCGTCTCTGTAGCGAAAGACGCGGCGCGATAGTATCTTTGGATGCATCCCTGAAGCAACAGAACGCAGAGCAGTCAAAGGAACAGTGCGTGGGCACGCAGCGGAGCAGAAGGATATCTGCGTGTGGACGCAGAGTAGCAGAAGGTTAACGGCGTCTGGTCGCAGGCCACAGAAAGAAAAACTGCGTCTCTGTTTTAAGATGTTCTGTTGATTGAATTTCTCTATTGATAAGGTGTTCTGGGTTAGTTCTGTTGTTGCCGATCTGATATCTGTAGTGATCTATATCTGTTATGTACTTGTTGATTATCTGATGCTTTATGAAGAGAAGTAGGGGGTTGTAGCTCCCTTCCAGGAGTAGACTGAAAACGAGAGAGAGAGAGAGAGAGTTGTAGCTCTCTGCAGGTTGCAGCCTGCGTACTGGTAAAGGACTGCACCAGTACAAAATCATTGTAAAAGAAGTTTCTAAATTGAAAGAAGATAGAGACATATTGCAGCAGGTGGTTTTCACCCACATTGGGTTTCCACCTTACATCTTGTGTTCTTTGGTGTGACTATCTGTTTTTCATGCTCATTATTTTATGGTACTGACATGCTAAAATAATTCAAAGATCAAATAAGGAAGATTTATTAAATTGCTAGATAATACTGATTCACCCCCCCCCCTCTCAGTATTATTTCCAACAATTGGTATCAGAGGAGGTCCTTCAGAGAAGCTTGATCGCTTGAAGGTAGATCGTTCATCATGAGCAACTACAAGAGAGAAGCATCAATCAGGCCACCGATTTTTGATGGGACAAACTTCAATTATTGTAAGGTAAGAGTTACTGCATATCTTCAATCTCTTGGTACAGAAGTTTGGGACATTGTAGAAACAGGCTATGCTTTTCCTTCAGCTACTCCTACAGATCCAGCTAAGAAAAAGAAGTATGAAACAAATGCAAAAGCAGTCAGTACTCTATTAGGAAGTATATCCCAAACAGAATTCATGAAGGTAATGCACTTCAAATCAGCAAAAGATATATGGGACAAAATGGTCACGAGCTATGAAGGAGATGAACAGGTAAAACAAGCTAAACTTCAAACTCTCAGGATTCAATATGAGACTCTCAAGATGTATAATGATGAAAGTGTTGCTAATTATTTTCTTCGGGTAGATGAGATTGTTAATTGTATGAAAAATTTGGGTGAAGAAATAAAAGAGGCTATAGTAGTTCAAAAGATTCTAAGATCATTATCCCCCAAGTTTGAATCTAAAGTATCTGCAATAGAAGAAAAGGAAAATCTCCGTGTTCTCACTATGTCTCAGCTACATGGAATTCTAACTGCTTATGAAATGAGAAAGGGAGGTCCATCAGACAGAAGGGAAGCTGCTTTTAAGGCATCAGGCAAAGAAGATTACTATGAAGCAAGCCATGTTCCAGAAGAAGAGGAAGAAGAATCAAATTTTGTCAGAAATCTTCAAAGGGGTTCTGGAAGGTTCAGAGGTAAGCTACCTTTCAAATGCTTTGCTTGTGGAAGAGTAGGTCATTATGCTGCAAAATGTCCTTATAAGGATAAAGGAAAGGAACCTGCTAGATGGAGCAAGAAACAAAGTGCAAATAAGAAAAGCTACTACACCCATGAAGATAGTGATGGTTTATCAAACAGTGATGAAGATGAACAAGGTAATAAATATAAGTTGTTAATGGCATTTGAAGGTGATGATTATGAGGATGCTGTAGATGTGAATAACCTCTATGATGAAATTACTAGACTCAAGAGATGTATAGAAGAAAAGAATGTGATCATTGATACTCTACAATTTCAAATTGATGAAAAAGGAAAACATCTTGAAAAACTAGAAGGTGAAATTGTTGGTCTTAGAAAAGAAATTGAGAAAACAAAAGCTATTAATCTTAAGTTTGTCAAAGGATCTGAAACTTTGGATGAGATTATCAATGTGCAGCGGTCTCCTCTAAACAAGACAGGTTTGGGTTACAATGGAGAAACCTCTCAAGCATCCACCTCAAAAAGTTATCTTGATGCGGCAAGAAGAAATGAGCAGAAGAACAATGAAGATAATCAGGTAAAGCAGGGACAAAATACAAACAGAAACTATCAGGGGCAATCCATCTTAAGGGTGAACAAAAGCTACAACCAGCCACAGGTAAAATCTTCTCAGTTTGGTTCAAGAATAGATGAAAATAGAAATTACAATCAGTTGGCAGGTAGATTCAATAACCGCAGAAGCTTCTTCAATGGACAATGCTTTTCTTGCCATAATTTTGGTCACAAAGCAGCTCAATGTGTTGCATATAAAACAATCATGACTAGGGAAGCTCAAAAACAAAGAAGTATGACAGGGATAACAAAAAGGACCTATAACAACTTTTCGGTTCTTGAAAATGAAGTCGAATGTTCTATTTGCAATAACTTTGGTCATGAAGAATCTGAATGCAGGAGCAGGTTTCAGCAGAAAAAGGAGCAAGCCTCAAGCACCAAAACATGGAGAATAAAGGAACCTCAAACAGAAAGATGTGGAATATCATTTTATGCAGAGGGACAGGAAAATCTATGGTACATTGACAGTGGATGTTCGAAGCATATGACAGGTGATAAAGAAAAACTTGAATCTTATTCTGTTCTAGAAAAAGGAAAGAAAGTCTCTTTTGGAAACGATACTCCTACAATTATAAAAGGAAAAGGCATTGCTCAGTTAAAAGAAAAGGTCAAGGCTGGAAATGTTTTGTATGTTGATGGATTAAAGCATAATCTTCTAAGTGTCAGCCAGATGTGTGATCAAAGGACCGAGGTGATTTTCAGATCGAATGGATGTCTTGTTCGTGATCTTGATACAGGTAAAACAGTACTCAAAGGCAAAAGAACTCCAAATAATCTGTACATATTTGAAGAAGGACAACAACAATGCTATCTGAGCAAGGATGAAGAGCACTGGTTATGGCATCGAAGGTTGGGATATCTAAGCTTCTCACAAATAAGGAAAGCATGCAAATATCAGGCAGTTCGCGATCTTCCAGATATCAAAATTCCTGACAACACCATATGCAGATCATGTCAGTTTGGAAAACAAACCAGGACTAACTTTCCAGAGAAGGAAGGATCAGCTAGCATGCCTCTTGAGCTAGTACATACAGATACATGTGGTCCATTCAGGAAAAGAACACCTAGAGGAGAGGAATACTTGATATTATTTATTGACGATTTCTCCAGGTTTGTCTGGTTAGGACTTATGAAGCACAAAGATGAAGCTTTCGAAAAATTCAAATCCTTCAAAGCCTTGGTTGAAAATGAATCAGGTCACAAAATTAAGTGCCTCAGATCCGACAGAGGTGGGGAATTTACTTCAAATGAATTTTTCGATTTCTGTGATGAACATGGCACAAGAAGAGAATTCTCTACAGCTAGAACTCCTCAGCAAAATGGAGTTGTTGAAAGAATGAACAGAACAATCCAACAAATGGCTCGTGCTATGCTTGATGAATCAGGAACTCCCGCAACTTTCTGGGGTGAAGCTGCACATGCTGCGGTTATTATTCTCAACAAGACAAATGTCCGGGTAAACAGCACTCAAACTCCTCATGAGCTCTGGAGTGGTAAAACTCCTTCAGTAAAGCACTTCAAAATCTTTGGGAGAAAATGCTATATCAAGAATACTGATGAGCAGCTTGGCAAACTTGAACCTAGAGCAGATGAAGGCATTCTTCTTGGTTACTCTCCACATAGCAAAGCATACAAGTGCTACAATAAAAGACTTGGCAGAATTGTTGACAGCATTGATGTGGTGGTTGATGAGAAGGGATACATTCCTAGGCAAGTACATCGGGAAGATATCGAAGAAGATGAAGGCTACCCTCAAAGACAGAATGATGAAGAAGAAGAACCTCAAGAAGAACCAGAGGAGCAGACAAGAATAGAAGAGAAAACTCCATCCAGATATGTTCAGAAGAATCATCCAGAATCTCAGATTGTGGGGCAGAAAGAAGCAGGTGTACAAACAAGAAGAACAGTTGCAGAAGCCTCAAGCTATTTGGCATTACTATCCTCTACTGAACCACAAAATGTGAAAGAAGCATGCAAAGATGAATGTTGGGTAAAAGCAATGGATGAAGAACTTGAGCAAATCGAAAAGAACAACACTTGGGAGCTGGTTCCTAGACCAAAGGATAAGAATGTTATCGGAACAAAATGGGTCTTCAAAAATAAATTGAATGAAAATGGAGAAGTAATTAGAAACAAAGCCAGACTTGTTTGTAAAGGGTATGCGCAGCAAGAAGGAATAGACTTTGAAGAAACTTTTGCTCCTGTTGCAAGACTTGAGGCCATCCGAATGTTCCTTGCTCTCTCAAGTTTTCAAAACTTCAAAGTATTTCAAATGGACGTGAAATCAGCCTTTCTGAATGGAGACTTGGAAGAAGAAGTGTACGTTGAACAGCCAGATGGGTTCATTCTTGGAAATGATCCAAATCTTGTATGCCAATTGAAAAAGGCTCTCTATGGTCTCAAACAAGCTCCAAGGGCTTGGTACTACCGGTTGGACAAATATCTTCATCAACAAGGTTTTTCAAAAGGTTCAGCAGATAGCAATCTGTATATAAAAATTGAAAATGACAAATTGCTAATACTTGTTGTGTATGTAGATGACATTATTTTTGGCAGCAATGAAGAAGCTATGAGTCAAAGTTTTGCCTCGGTCATGCAGAAAGAATTTGAAATGTCCTTGCTAGGAGAACTGACATATTTCCTTGGTTTGCAAATCCAACAAAAGGAAGGAGGAATCTTTTTATCTCAAACCAAGTATCTCAAACAGATTTTGAAGAAATATGGCATGGAAGATGCAAAACCAGTATGTACACCCATGGTCACAGGATGTAGTCTCAGTGCAAATGATGAATCTGCAGCAGTACATCAACCAACCTACAGATCTATGATTGGAAGTTTACTATATTTGACATGTACCCGACCGGACATCATGCATGCAGTTGGAATAGTTGGAAGATTTCAGGCAAATCCAAAGGAGACTCATCTTCAAGCAGTAAAGAGAATCTTCAAATATCTTCAAGGGACTCAAAATTATGGCTTATGGTATCCTAGAGATACAGATCTTACTCTTCATGCTTATACAGATGCAGATTGGGCCGGAAGCGTGGATGACAGGAAAAGCACAAGTGGTGGTGCGTTCTTTATGGGTTCCAGACTGGTATCTTGGTTCAGCAAGAAACAGAGTTCGATCGCCTTGTCTACAGCTGAAGCGGAATATGTTGCTGCTGCATCTTGTTGCACCCAACTTCTTTGGATGATGCAGACTTTGCAGGATTTTCAAATCACTTGTACACCACCAATCCCCATCTTATGTGATAATACAAGTGCAATCAGCATCTCAAAGAACCCTGTTATGCATTCAAAAACCAAGCACATACCAATCAAGTACCATTTTCTCCGGGAACAAGTGCTTGAACAGAAAGTCAAGTTGGAGTATGTTCCTTCCAAGGAACAAGTTGCTGATATTCTCACCAAACCATTGCCCAGGGACACGTTTGAATACCTCAGGCAAAAGCTGGGGGTTGTTGATGCATCATCTTATTATTGAACATCTTCTTATTGGTGGTACAGGCTCAGGGGGAGCACATAATGCATTGTTGGCATTATGGAGAAGGAGATCTTGGAAATAGCTGCAATATGTCTCTATCTCTTTCATGGTGGATCTCTGGTTATTTGTTGCAGATCTGAGAGGAGCATGAGCTTAGGGGGAGCATACCCTTTGCCCTTGATGTCAAAGGGGGAGAATGAAGCTGAAGTTTGTAAGGTTGCCATCAAGTCCAAAGGGGGAGATTGTTGGCATTATGTTTTCTGGTATGACTGTATGTTACAGATGTTGTACTTGATGGCAACTCCAGTGGCAAGGCTCTCAGTTTGTTGAAAATTAAGAAGGACGCAGGAAACCAGTTCAGGAGGTGCGTACCCGCAGGTACACCATACAGGGTCCGCGTCCAGCGATGCTGGTTAGCAGTTCAGGGGGTGCGTCCACCGAGTGCACACATTTCAAGGCAGAGAAAAAGCATGTGGGGGTTTCTTGTGTGGTATCTAGCCGACGGTTTTGTGTTTCTATGGTGTCGGCTCGTGGTATTGTTCCATGTTTTGGGGAGGAGCTTGCCTATATAAAGCAAAGGAGTTCATTTGGATTGGGCATTGTCTTTGGTTGAATATCTTATTTGGTGAGATCTAGTCCAGATCTAAGAGGGCGAATCTTCTAATGGACTGTGATCTCTATGGCGCATGATCAGATCTGTAGATCTGACTGTTTGGGTTAGTCTTGAAGTCTTCATATCATTTATATCTGAAGGGACGCAGGTTCAGTGGAAGAAAAGTGCGCCGGGACGCAGGTACTGTAAAGGGCAAGTGCGCCGAGACGCAGCACAGTAGAGAGAGACCTGCGTGGGGACGCAGGGCGATCAAGGTTCAGGTGCGTCTCTGAAGCAGAAGGACGCGGCGCGATAGTGTTTTCAGGTGCGTCTCTGTAGCGAAAGACGCGGCGCGATAGTATCTTTGGATGCGTCCCTGAAGCAACAGAACGCAGAGCAGTCAAAGGAACAGTGCGTGGGCACGCAGCGGAGCAGAAGGATATCTGCGTGTGGACGCAGAGTAGCAGAAGGTTAACGGCGTCTGGTCGCAGGCCACAGAAAGAAAAACTGCGTCTCTGTTTTAAGATGTTCTGTTGATTGAATTTCTCTATTGATAAGGTGTTCTGGGTTAGTTCTGTTGTTGCCGATCTGATATCTGTAGTGATCTATATCTGTTATGTACTTGTTGATTATCTGATGCTTTATGAAGAGAAGTAGGGGGTTGTAGCTCCCTTCCAGGAGTAGACTGAAAACGAGAGAGAGAGAGAGAGTTGTAGCTCTCTACAGGTTGCAGCCTGCGTACTGGTAAAGGACTGCACCAGTACAAAATCATTGTAAAAGAAGTTTCTAAATTGAAAGAAGATAGAGACATATTGCAGCAGGTGGTTTTCACCCACATTGGGTTTCCACCTTACATCTTGTGTTCTTTGGTGTGACTATCTGTTTTTCATGCTCATTATTTTATGGTACTGACATGCTAAAATAATTCAAAGATCAAATAAGGAAGATTTATTAAATTGCTAGATAATACTGATTCACCCCCCCCTCTCAGTATTATTTCCAACATAGAGTCGGCCACTAGAGGCCAGCTTGTTGAACTTTCTGAGCAATAGTTTTTCCTCCAACATGGCCTCTTACAATTCTCGCATGATATTCCCATTATACGCCTTCACATTCATGATCAAGAATACAATGGTGAAAAACTTGGTCTAGTCCCATTTTATATAACTATCATGCAATAAGTTGGTAGTTTGTTTCTCAAACTACCAAATGCTTCTTTTGCACAATAGTATAATCAGAAAGGGACTATCTTGTCTCAAGAAAAGTGGCAATATCTTCTAAGTAATCAAGGACAACTTCAATACAAAACAAATGAGCATCCAGAAACTGATCATCAATTGATCCCCCTGATTCTCCTGACTCTAACCTGGACAAATGGTCTGGCCCCACATTCAATCTTCCCGACTTGAAAATCACCTCAAAAGTAAATTCTTGAAATAACAATAACCACTGAAAAATCCTTCCTTCGAGTACAGGCTTATTGACTAAATATTTCAGTGTTGAGTGGTCTGTGAAGAACTTGAATGGACCTCCCAACAAATAATGTCAGAATTTTTGGAGAGAATATACCATAGCTAAAGCCTCCCATTCTGTAGTAGTATAATTTTTCTCCGTGGTGGAAAGTTTTCTGCTTGCAAAATAAATAGGATGATCTAAGTTTCCTTCACCTGGTTGCGTTATTATAACTCCTAAGGAAATTACATATGCATCAACATGAACATGGAATGGCTTATTCTAGTCATGGTAGACCAGGATGGGTGCACTTGTAAGTTTCTCCTTCAAAGTATCAAATGCAGCATCACATTTAGTATACCACACAAATCATTCAAATTTCTTTAGAAGCATATCAAGCGGCATTGTGATTAAAGCATAATTTCTTATCAATATGTGATAATAACCAATATGTCCCAAAGTGGAATGCAAATTTTGGACAGAAGTGGGTGGCGACATATTCAGTATTACCGCAACTTTGGTAGGGTCCACACATACTCCTTCTTTGCAGACGATATGCCCCAATAGTGTTCCAAAGGGAACAACAAAAATACATTTCTTCAAGTTCAAATATATTTGAAGTTGTCTGCATCTATCAAACATAACTCGTAGCAAACTAGGATGATTCTTGAGCAGGCTATAAATGGTCCAATCATCCATATAAACTTCAAGAAACTTATGTATATATTCACGGAAGGAAGCAATAACAATACGCGAGAAAACAGTGGGTGCATTCTTCAACCCAAAGGGAATAACATTATAAGCATAGGACCCCCATTCGGTAGTGAATGTGGTATTCTTCTTATCTTCTTCTGCAATGTGGACTTGGTGATACCCCGAGAAACCATCAGTAAAAGAATAAGCTTCATTTCCCCCAAAATTATCCAAGAATTCATCGCTAAAGGGAGTTGGAAACAGATCATGTACACAGGTGTTATTGAGGCTACAGTAATCAACCCACACTCGAATTTCCTCTGAATCCTTCTTATCCTGGATGACAATGGGGCTTATCCATTCAGCTTCATCAATCAAGAATATAAGACCAACAGCTAGCATTTTTTCAATTTCCTTCTTCACTTTCTCCTTGACTCACGGATTCAATCTATAAGGTCGATGTTTAACTGGCTTTGCATCTGGATTCAGTGCTATATTAATTTCTCCCAAATCTTGTTTAATTCCCTTTAACTATAGATAGAATAGGGAAATTGTTGAATTTAGGTATGTTCTATGCTAGAGTAATTTATTTCAATTTTCACAGTTAGCTCAATATCTTTTCCAGATTACCAATCACATCGGCATTAAAGTAAACAATAGATAGAACATAAATATAAATCGTAGAAGGAAAGAAAATACAAGAGGACACAAGATGTGGCGCTATCGAGGGACAATCTAGTTTGTGTGGCTATTTGTAGAAAATTCAAGTCCAAATATTGTAAGCTTAGGTGCAATCTGTTATGAAACCAGCTCACAAAAAGATATAAAAGAAAGATCAACGCCTTAGAATTCAGCCTCTTTGAGGGGGAAACCTCCTTTACATTACACAAATGAACAATTCTTCGATGGTACAAATGACAAAACCTCCTTTCTATATATGGGATTCTAAGGGGTCACAATATAGCCAAAGTCGACCTAACAATAATAATATAAGGGCACAAAAATAACAATAGTGGGCTTCTATGGGGCACAATAATAACAACATGGGGACACTAGGAGCACAACAATAACAATAAGGGATACAATGATAATAGTAATGGGGGAATCACTAGTATTATAGAGACCTAACATGCCACTCTCCTTCAAAAAAGTGGTGTCCTTAACGCTTGAGTAGTTCTGGATGCTTCTGTATAAAATTCTCATCCTCCCATGTGGAATCTTCAACGGGTAAGTTCTTCCACTTGATGAGATACTCTGAAATTGATCTATTTCATAACTTTTGAGTTCTTGTTTCTTTGACTGCTTCAGGTTCCAATATGATTTTTCCTTCCTCATCAAATTCTGGCAATATTGTTTGAACTGGGAGCTTGTCACCTATAACCTTCTTTAAGCATGACACATGGAAAACTAGGTGCACTCGGGAAGCTGCAGGAAGCTCCAAATTGTATGCCATAGTACCGATATTTTGCAACACCTTGTATGTACGATAATACTTTGGTGATAATTTATTATCCTTATTGGCTTGCTTGAGGGACATTTGTTTATATGGTTGTAGCTGTAGGAATACCCAATCACCTACATCAAAACTTCTTTCGCTGTGATGTTGATCTGCCTGTTGTTTCATTCTATTATGTGCCAAGGTGAGGTTATCCTTTAAGAGTTTGATAACTTATCGTCGATCCTTGATGTGATATTCCACTGCTTGAACCTTAGAATACTCTCTTAAATATGATGTGATGGATGGTGGATGATATCCATAAAGTGCCATAAATGGGTTCATTTTTGTTGTTGTATGCAAGGAAGTGTTATACCACCATTCAACCAAAGACAACCATTTGACCCATTGCGTCTGTTTATTAGATACAAAGCAATGAAGATATCCTTCCAAACATTTGTCTACTATCTCAGTTTTCCCATCAGATTGAGGATGATAAGATGAGATATGAGCTAATTGAGTACCAAGACAAGAAAATAATTCTGTCCAAAAATTTCCAGTGAAAATGGGATCTCTATCGCTTACAATGATCTTTGGGTTTCCATCTAGCTTTTGAATTGTTTCCATAAATGCAGTAGAAACTGTACTCGCTTTAAATGGATGAGATAATGCACAAAAGTGTGCATACTTGGTAAGTCTATCAACTACCACCATGATAACAGTCTTTCCTTTGGACTTGGGTAAACCTATGATAAAATTCATTGAAACTTCCTCCCAACATTGGCTTGGAATGGATAAAGGTTGTAATAGACCTGGGGTCTTAATTGTTTCAACTTTATTTTATAGGAAATCCAAACATTCCGCCACAAACTTTTGAATATATGATTTAAGGCCATCCCAAAAAAATTCCTTCTTAACCCTGTGGTAAGTTTTTAGAAATCATGAGTGCCCTCCTAAGGGAGAGGTGCGCAATTCCCTAAGAATATTTTGTTTGTGTTGGGAATTCTTACATACGTATAATCGATTTTTGTACCATAATGAATCATTTTTCCAGCAAAATGTATCATATGTACTGGGATCTTGTTGTAACTTTTGAATGAGTGCCCACACTTCTTCGTCATTCTTCTATTCATCCCTTGTTTCGTTTATCCAGTATGGTTGGATAATAGAAATGATGCAAAGAAATGCTTCCACATCCTCATCCTTTCTTGAGAGTGCATTTGCCACAACATTTTGGTTCCCTTTTTTGTAGATGATTTCAAAGTCATAACCCAACATCTTTGTGACCCATTTTTGCTGCTCTTCTAAAGATAGTCTTTGTTCTAAAAACTATTTAAGACTAGCATGATCTATTTTTACCTTGAAGTGTCTTCCCATTAGGTAGGGTCGTAATTTCTTAAGTACATGTAGTATTGCCAACATTTCCTTCTCATAAATAGCTTTGTGTAAATACTTTCCTTTTATTGGACAACTTTCAAAAGCAATGGGTCTTTCTTCTTGCATTAAAATAACACCAATTCCATTTCCTGAGGCATCACATTTCACAATAAATGTTTTTGTGAATTCTGATGTAGCTAAGACCAGTGTTTGGCACATCGCCTCTTTAAGATTTTCAAAGGCCTTCGTTACTTCTGGAGTCCATGAAAATGCATATTTCTTCAATAATGTTGTTAGAGGTGTTGCTATTCTCCCATAATTCTTAACAAACTTGTGATAATACCCTGTCAACCCGAGAAATCCTCATAGATGCTTTATGGATATGGGGATTTTCCATTCCTTAATGGTTTTAATTTTTCTAGGGTCTACCTTAACACCTTCATGAGATACAATATGACCCATATAGTCCACCTCTTGTACTCCAAAGAAACATTTGGAGCTTTTTGCATAGAATTGTTTCTCCTCCAATAGTTTGAGAACCCTATCAACATGTTGAACATGATCTTTCCAAGACATGTTGTAGATTAGTATATCATCAAAAAATACTAACAGAAGTTTTCTAAGGAAGGGTTTGAAAATGGAATTCATCAAACCTTGAAATGTAGAAGGTGCATTGGTAAGGCCAAAAGGCATGACCAAAAATTCATTTTGACCCTCATGAGTTCTAAATGCTATTTTTGGAATGTCTTTAGTCTTCATTTTTATTTGATGATATCTTAAATGAACATCCAACTTGGTGAAGTAAATTGATCCATGCAATTCATCCAATAATTCATCAATGACAGGAATGGGGAATTTATATTTAGTAGTGATCTTGTTGAGCTTCCTATAATATGAACACATGAACCATGATCCATCCTTCTTGTGAACCAATACTACTGGAGCAGAGAAAGAACTTTGACTAGGTTGAATTATACCAGCCTCTAGCATTTCTGCAACCATACGTTCAATTTCACTCTTTTGGGCATAGGGATATCTGTAAGGCCTGATGTTTGGAGGAACACTTCCTAGGATCATGATCACGAATAGGTGGGAGGCCTTTGGGAGTCTCAAATACCTTGGAATGATTGTCCAAGACGTTTTGGAGATCTGGAGAAATAGATGATTTTGATGTGGGAACCTCTAGTGAACATAATTGTGCAATTATGCCTCGTTGTTCTTTCTTTACAAGTTTTTTCATTTTGTTAGCACTGATTATCCTTCTTGGTTTCCCTGTGATACCCCTTAATTCAACTTCCTTTCCTTCTGAAAAAAAATTCATGAAAATTTCTTGAAAATTAAAAGCTATTGTACCTAAGGATTGTAGCCATTGGACTCCTAGTACAACGTCAGCACCACCCATTGGAATGGAAAGCATTGGGCTATTCAATACATATTCTCCCATGGATAGCTTGATATTATGGCACTTTCCTAAGCAATTTATCGTTCCCCCATTTGCAACCATCACTTGACACTCCGGTGCTAGATATAGGAAGCAATTCAATTCCTTGGTTATCTTACAATGAATAAAGTTATGGGTACTGCCCACATCAATCAACACTATTACCTTTTCTTCTTGATATTCCCTTCTATCTTGATTGCTTGAGGAGTTCTAATTCCAGCCAATGCATTACAAGATATGGTTGGATTCATTTCTTCTTTCTCTAGGGTTTGTTCCTGGTGTATATCCTTTTATTTTGACATTTCTTCTTCCTTTTCTTCCTCCTCTTCACAATCTATGTAAAATAATTTCTTCTCAGCACACTTATGACCTTTAGTGTATTTGCTATCACAATTGTAACAAAGCCATTTTTCTCTTTTTTCTTCTAATTGTTGTGGTGTCAACCTTGTAGGTTGTGGATGGTTAGGTGCAACAACACTTCCATCTTTATGATTGTGAGTGGTAGGCTTCCTTGTTGCCATAATTTTTCTTTCCATTTTTCTTGCCAACCTATACGCCTTATCCAATTAATCAGGTTCCCAAAGGCGAACCTCATGTTGGATGTTATCCTTTAAATCCCCTATGAACACATCAATCATATGCTCCTCTGGAATATATTTTACCCTTACATTCAATTTTTTTAAGTCCTCAATGTGCTCCATCATTGAACCCTTTTGTTTGAGATTTATCAATTGGCTAAAAAAAGTGTTGTTTTTTGTATCCTCATAATGTGCTATCATTTCATCCATAAAAATAGCCCAAGTGACAATTTGTTTACGAGAGAAAAGCCATCAATACCATACAAACTGATTTGGTTCCAAATATAAAGTTGCAATGCGTACCTTTTGTGTGTTTTGGACATTATGGAGATCGAAAAATTGCTCCATCTGTAGTATCCATGTTGCAGGATCCTTGCCATCAAACTTCCTCATATCGATATTTGGAACATGGTGGTTCTTCAATCCAACGTTAGAGTCTATGAAATCATGATTAACATTTATTTTGTTCTCATCATGTGTTTCCTTTACTACCCTTTTGCCATTAGTATTCATTTCTTGTAGAAGTTTTGTTAAATCTTCCATCGTAGCTTCCATGCCTTTCTTTAAATCATCCATCTTAGCTTCCACGCCATCCATCTTAGCTTCCATGTCATTCATCTTAGCTTCTACGCCTTTATTTAAACCATCCATCTTAGCTTCCATGTCATACATCTTAGCTTCTACATCTTTCTTTAAACCATCCATATTAGCTTCTGTTACTTTTTGTGCGAGTGAAATTTGTTGCACTTGGTCTTGTAATTTTGATATATCATGTTACATTTCTTCCTCTTCTTCATGAGTCATGCTAGAGCTTCCAGATTGCTTACTAGGTTTTTCCATTTTCTTTCTTCAGGGCATCAATTACTGATAATAATGCTTCATTATGCCCTTTGAATTCCTTCAAACTAATTTTTCAAACCAAACTTATGCAAAAATTTCAAAAAAAACTACACACCTTTTTTCACTTTGCAGGAGCTCGATATTGAAACGACGGTAACTCTGTAATTTCAAATCTCCAAGCTCTGAAATTTCGACCTACAGTATCCCTTTGTGCCCTCTTTCCAATGCCACCATTCTGATCAAAATTGGATTCTCCAAGAAAGCGTTATGCCCCACCTCCCAAGATGACCTGCTTATATACTTTTTCAACAAAGCGAACTTGTACGAAGTGCCACGTGTTACTGTCTCGACCTTAGGTTCTAAAAATTACACCCAAACAAAATAAAATCCTTCCTCTTTCTAGAACTTCTTACGAAATTTCAATCTAATGCTCAGAGAGAAAGTTATGACGATTTTCCTAAGGTAACCTGTTTAGGATGTAATTCGGGAGTCTGCAAAAACCCTAACTTCCTCAAATCATATATCTGACAATATAGCGAGCCAAGATCTGAAATTTGGATCCAAGGTTCAGACCAATTTCTTCTAAAATGGATTTTTTTTTTAGCTTCTAAAACTTTGTAGAGAAAAAGTTATAGTGAAACTTCCATGATGACCTGTTTTAGATGAACTTCTAGATCTTGCAAAAACCCTAACTTCCTTAGATCATATCTCCAAAAATATAGCGAGACAAGATCTAAAATTTGGACCTGAGGTTCAGCGTGATTTCGCTCAAATGCGTTTTTTTTTAGGTTTAGCAATTGTGCAGAAAAAATTTATAGCGAAAATGCCACAATGACCTGTTTGGAGTAGTGAAACCCTAGAATCCAAAAGCTCTGATACCAAATGTTATGAAACCAGCTCACAAAAAGATAGAAAAGAAAGATCAACGCCTTAGAATTCAGCCTCTTATAGGGGGAAACCTCCTTTACATTACACAAATGAACAATTCTTCGATGATACAAATGAAGAAACCTCCTTTCTATATATAGGAGTCTAAGCGGTCACAATATAGCCAAAGCCGACCTAACAATAATAATTTAAGGGCACAAAAATAACAACGGTGGGCTTCTATGGGGCACAATAATAACAATATGGGGACACTAGGGGCACAACAATAACATTAAGGGATACAATGAAAATAGTAATGGGGGAATCACTAGTATTATAGGGACCTAACAGAAACCCTTCGTCAATTCTTCTTATATGATTTTCAATAGTTCAGCACAGAGAAAGAGAGAGAGAGAGAGAGATAATACATTTACAACAGAAGTCAACACTTTGACTTATCTAGATAAGAGCATAGATCATCTCCTAGGATGATGACACATGAGATCAGTTGAAGACATGTTGCTTCAACTGATTCTCCAAGGTGACTCCTTCACCTATCGTAGTGTTGCATCTCGTCATCATGACGCAACTCACCTTTGCTGCACCATGCTGCACCCACCATCACAATGTTGGACCTCATGTTTTTGTTGTCCTAGTGTTTAGCATTGTTGTACATAGTGCCACTACTACACCATGCTTACTGTTGTCCCAATTTACTTTCCACATTGTACTTGTTGTTGTCCATGCTTTACCATGTTGTTTTTGTCCATGATTCTTCATGCTTGTAGTTGTCCCATGTTGCAGTTGTCCCATCTATCACCAAGCTTGCAGTTGTCCCACTTGTTGTTGTCCTAGTGTCATTGCAGCTGTCCCATGTACTTGTTGTATTTAACTATTGCATGAAGACATGTAGCATCCAACCATGTAGCTGCATCATGCATAGTGTTTTATTATGCATCATACGATGCTGCACCCTTTTTACATTATGTTGCATTGCTACCCATCACTATATGTTGATAGCACTATGTTGTACTATGTATATAGTTGTCATATACTATGTTTTCTATGTCACAACATTCATCACATCAGGTTGCACTCCTTTGGGGTATTCAACACTCCATGTTGACCCAACATGTGGCTCCCATAGGTTGTTCCAAGTATGATCCAAATCTGGTCAATATCCTTGACCCAATGCACCTCTAACACTGCTTCAAATATGCTTGACACTTTGTTGTTCCTGACTATTTTGTTTAGGGCTCTTGGGAATACTTCTGTAGCCCTAAGTTGCTCTCAATAGTCCTTGAAAATCCCTTCAAAAATTGCGTACTAGGAAAGGAGAGATGCTCCTCCTCCACGTTGAAGGTAAGGGCTCAAGACAGCCCTCAAATCTACCCACGCTAGGTTTGCTGTAGTGTCATGGCATGTGGCCTACCACACAACACTATTGTTGCTCACAACACCCTCAAACAATGATACAAACCATCTGTTAGCCTTTAAACAAGCTAGCGTTCAGATCCCAAGGCCTTGGCCTAGCACAACAAGCATCACGGCTTCCTACAACAAACTTCGAACTTTGTTCAACCCATGAAACAGTCCTCCAACCCATGCTGCCCTAGCCTCCCATGCTCTGGCCTCAAAACAGAGATCTCCCTTTAGACCTGCGGCTAGGGCTAGGGCTTGAACGCATAGCAGTTTAGGGCATATAGTAAACCCTTATAGGACAGCGAGGGAGCCTACTTCAATCTCCTTCATGACAGTGGTGAGGGTCTCCCTTTGACTGCATAGAGCCTTCTTTGATTAATTGCGTTAGGGCTTCTTCATTAGGGTAGCATAGAGCCTTACTCCATTAGGGAAATGTTGTCCCTTAGTATCTCTTCTCCTACTAAAACCCAAAGACAAGTAGGGAGGAAGAGATCCCAAGTGTGTGTATAAATGACTTGAAGGCCACCTCTATTTATACTAAAACGTTGAGCACAAGTGGGGTTTATTTGGTTGTTGGCCAACCTTGACGAATTGTCCCATAAAACTAATAAATTCATATCTCCATGAATACTTATCAGAATCGGATGATCTTTACATCAATCCTACACCTCTCGATGATAGGGATCCAAGAAAAATATCAACTTCCATTAATAAGATGACCCACATGGAGTTTGGCCCTAGTTTCCAATTTTAACAATCCCTCTCAACTAGGGAGAACTCCATCTGTTGATCCATATGTCTTACTATAATATCTTTGCCATTAGTGCCTTGCACTGCTCTACTCTGCTAAGATCTTCTCTTCTCTGCTGAGCTCTACTCTTCTCTGCTCTGATGAACCATGAAGAAGAAGAATTGATCGAGAATGTCTCATACCATTCTCTACTTACCCAAAGTCAGTTTCATCTGAAGGGAGTGTGTCATATCACTCTTACTGACCCGAAGTCAGTTTTATTGATCCCAGGTCAATATCACAAGATAGTGGCTCAAACCACTCATACTGGTCCTAGATCAGTTTCATTGATCCCATATCAATGGAGGTCATCCTAGCATAGGGAGTGTGGTAGATACAACAATGCGTCCATTGATAGTACTACTATGGTCCCTAACCCCATTTCCCTACTCATTGATCAGATGAGAGGCACTTGCCATGAGTCCCAAACTGCATGGGTAGGGTGCCTCGACAAAATAACTAATCATCATGTTCCAAAGTCACCACGGGGTATCACAGGGGAAGGCTGATCCATTTACCCTATACACAACACATCATTAGGGGAGGGTGAGTCGCCCTATGGTCGTGTGTTGCTCCAGTAAGTACCCCAATCCCCCCAGAGCTCCTAGATCTCAATTCATGCAACATGCAGGACCATTTTAAGAAGGTCTCTCAATGACTCCAAGTTGTTCAGGAAAGTTATAGGTTTGACCTTTCCCCAAGACTTCGACAAAATGTATGCGACCTGTACATTAGTCTCAATGCGATGGAGCCTCCTCACTCATCGACTTACCATATCCTAGATAAGGTAATATTTGATGTATATCTGCTGGAGCAATCATCGAATATGGGATTCCTCAACAATCGAATCCCCCCTGGTTGTCACAGAGGATCACAATGGTATTCATCATGTGTACAAACATCTCACTTAAGAGATTCCACAACCAGGCAGCTTCACACGAGATCATACTCGTAGCTATGTATTCAGTCTCGGTGGTGCTTATAGAAACCGAATTCTGCTTCCTGCTCATCCATGATATCGAAGAAGAATCCAAAGAGAACCAACATTGACAAGTGCTCTAATGATCCTCCACATTGCCTGCCCAGTCAGCATTCGAATAATCATGCAGCTTCATATTTCTGGCAATGTATCTCAATCCATGAGAGATTGTGCCCCGAAGATATATCATAATATTCTTGGCACCAATCCAGTGAGGCTCAACCAAATATGAGCTCACCATGCTAATTTCAAAACATATATCTAGACGAAAGTTCACCAAGAACATCAATGCAAATGAGTTTATAAAACTCAAAGGCATTTCCCAAATCTAGTCCGGCATCATCACCATATAACTTCTGAAAGTTAAGATCCTTGAGGTAATCACGAGCTTGTATTTTACCATTCCACATCCGGAACCCAACCCCCTCTTACTTCTACAAGTGAGAGGGTCAACACCTGTCAGAAATAGATCATTATTAGAAGGTGTTGGTATGAGAGGTCTATCATCCACAACCTTCAAACAATGGTTTGGATCGGCTTCACTCTTAGTGAATCTCAGCTTCATATGACAGCTATCAATCCTCTCATATCAAACCTAGGGTGATTTGCTTCAAGCCATAGAGGGATTTCTTCCACCTTTATACATGAGATTCCCAATCATGAATCTCAAACTCCTCAGGTTGTTCCAAACCTGTGGACCTGCTACATGAGGGGAATGGTCCCCTTGTAGGATTTTCCTTTGGTACATCTCAAACATGTACCTTCATGGTCTTCTTGAATTCAGCCATCCCTGTCACCATCTGACTCACATCGGGTAGGGCCCCATAAGTAGACCTCTGATGTTATAGATGAGATATGTCAATTGACATGATCCCCAATGGACCATCCTATAGCTTGATACAAATTGCCAACTCTAAACCCATGAGAAAAAAGCATCTTTTAAAAATTCTATTTTCAAACACATACCTTTCCATTGATGAATGCTTCCCTGTAACCTTTGACTTCCATTACTGAAATGGACACCAGGTTCTTCTTGCGATCAGGTACATAAAAGAGATTTTGTAGATGAATTGAGTTACCCTCATTCAATTGAGGGGTGACATTTCCTACACCCTTTCTGGGATAGCTGGCATTGGCTTCAAGTATAATCCCACGATTGTTTCCATCTCTATCAAATTAGAGAGAGCACCCTTCTATCTAATGGAGTGCCTTGAAGCACTACAATCAATACACTAGATTCCCAAAGAATCTGAAGGAGAGGGCCAATACAAGATAACACTTCTTTATCTTATTAGAAACAACATTTAATTATTCATACCTGGGGTTCCTTTATTTCTCTGAAGAGTCGGTCGTTTCCTTGATGACCTGAATTACCTGTCATTCCTCTGATCATTGAAGGTGTCCCTGTAATGATTGTTATCTTCATCAAGAGATGTGTCCCAGCCATTTGGACACTCCTTCGCATAATGGCCGAACTTATTGTAAGAAAGGAATCTGCCTTTCCTTCCACCCTAAGATCCGGACTTCGCAATGAAGTGATTTGTAGGTAGGCCATCAAAAGCTTCCGTTGCACCATAATATACTCTGCTTCGACTTCACCCTTGGTGAATTTGAAGAGGGATGAGGAATCCATTGATCCTTTTTTCCTTTCCCAACTGTCTTTGGTGATTGATCTTTCACTTTTGCTTGGGCATTGTCTTCACCTCAGCTCTGATACCATGTTGAATTTAGGTATGTTCTATTCTAGAGAAATTTATTTAAATTTTCACAGTTATCTCAATATCTTTTCCAGATTAGCAATCACGTCAGCATTAAAGTAAACTTCAGATATAGCATAAATATAAATCGCATAAGACAAGCCAAGACAAGAGGACACAAGATGTGGCGCTAGCCAAGGACAAACCCCAATGTGGGGAAACACTTCATAAATTTAGTAGAGAGAGAGAGAGAGAGATAGAGATAGAGATAGTACATTTACAACAGAAGTCAACACTTTGACTTATCTAGATAAGATCATAGATCATCTCCTAGGATGATGATACATGAGATCAATTGAAGACATGCTGCTTCAATTGATTCTCCAAGGTGACTCCTTCACCTATCATAGTGCTGCATCTCGTCATCATGTTGCACCCAACATCACAATGTTGGACCTCATGCTGCTGATGTCCCAGTGTTTAGCACTATTGTACATAGTGCCACTGCTGCACCACGCTTAGTGTTGTCCCAATGTACTTGTTGCACTACACTTGCTTTTGTCCATGCTTTACCATGTTGTGTTGTCCATGATTCTTCATGCTTGCAGCTGTCCCATGTTGCAGTTGTCCCATGTGTCACCAAGCTTGCAGTTGTCCCACTTGCAGTTGTCCTAGTGTCATTGCAGTTGTCCCATGTATAAGCTTGTTGTATTTAACTGTTGCATGAAGACATGTAGCATCCAACCATGTAATTGCATCATACATAGTGTTGTACTATGCATCATACCATGTTGCACCCTTTTTACATTATGTTGCATTGCTACCCATCACTGTATGTTGATAGCACTATGTTGTACTATGTATACAGCTGTCATATACTATGTTGTCTATGTCACAACATTCATCACATCAGGCTGCACTCCTTTGGGGTATTCAACACTCCATGTTGACCCAACATGTGGCTCCCATAGGTTGTTCCAAGTCTGATCCAAATCTGGTCAATATCCTTGACCCAATGCACCTCTAACACTACTTCAAATCTGCTTGACACTTTGTTGTTCCTGGCTGTTATGTTTAGGGCTCTTGGGCATACTGGTGCAGCCCTAAGTTCCTCTCAACAGTCCTTGAGCAGCCCTTCAAAAACTACATACTAGGAAAGGATAGATGCTCCTCCTCCACGCTAAAGGTAAGGGCTCAAGACAGCCCTCAAATCTGCCCATGCTAGGTTTGTTGTAGTGGTATGGCATGTGGCCTACCACACAACACTACTGATGCTCATGACACCCTCCAACGATGATACAAACCATTCGTTAGCCTTTAAACAAGCTAGCACTCAACGCCCAAGGCCTCGGCATAGCAGAACAAGCATCACGAATTCCTACAATAGACTTCAGACTTTGTTCAACCCATGAAATAGTCCTCCAACCCATGGTGCCCTAGCCTCCCATGTTGTGGCCTCAAAATAGAGATCTCCCTTTAGACCTGCGGCTAGGGCTAGGGTTTGAATGCATGGAAGTTTAGGGCATATAGTAAACCCTTATAGGACATCAAGGGAGCCTACTTCAATCTCCTTCATGACAGTGGTGAGGGTCTCCCTTTGACTGTGTAGAGCCTTATTTGATTAACTGCGTTAGGGATTCTTCATTAGGGAAGCGTAGAGCCTTTCTCCATTAGGGCAACATTATCCATTAGGATCTCTTCTCCTAGTAAAAACAAAAGACAAGTATGGAGGAATATATCCCAAGTGTGTGTAGAAATGACTTTAAGGCCACCTCTATTTATACTAAAACGTTGAGAGCAAGTGGGGTTTATTTGGTTGCTGGCCGACCTTGACGAATTGTCCCATTACACTAATAAATTCATATCTCCATGAATACTTATCAGATTTGGATGATCTTTAGATCAATCATACACCTCTCGATGAGAGGGATCCAAGAAAAATATCAGCTTCCATTAATAAGATGACCCACATGGAGTTTGGCCCTAGTTTCCAATTTTAACTTAAATAAATCCTCATATTTTTTAAATGGATAAAAAATTTCCCGAGTGGTTCGATCATCCCAATAGTCCCCAATAAAAGAAAGCTTCAGTTTCTCTTTTGTCTTGATATTCATATTCTTTAACTTAAGAGGTTGTAGATGCAAAACATCATGTATAGGATCCTCTTTTATTTTCCGTTCCCCTTCACACTCTTTAAACGACAAATGTCTTATCTCCTCCAAGTCATCATACAGATATTTATTAACTTTACTTCAAACAACAACTTCATGGAACCTCGATTCATATTGGTGTGAGAAATATCCATACCTGCTACATTTTTTTAAAGTGTTCCTACCTGAAAATAATGCTCCCCTGATAGCTCAAAGGGCTTGCACTATCCTTTCATTAGCATAAGAAAATGAAAAGTCTCTATATGTAACAACCCTGGTTAAAAGTCCATGTAAAAATATATAAGACCACGGTCATGGGACACGTATTCCAAGCTAAATGGTGGGAAAAACATCCTAGTGGGTGTTCATTTCGGTTATTATGGCTAAAGGAAATTGGAAAAGGCATGAGGCATTTATTCAAAATTTATTTATAAAAATAATGGAAATTAGGAGAAAGGGAAGTTGAAAGGTCACAGGTTGCATGTGAGGAGGAAAATGAAGAAAATAGAGGCCTCATTGATAAAAAAGGCTTCTTAGGATTAGTTGGAAAGCTTTTGACAGTTTTGGTGGAAATCTCTTCTATTCTCTCTCTCTCATACTCTTGCACACTTAGGGTTTCTTGGAGCACTCTTGGAGCATGTGGTATACTTGGATTTTTGGAGCAAGAAGGCAAAGGAAGAGCAGGAAATCACAAGATGACATTGGGATCAGTAGCTACAACAAGTTTTTCTTGTAGGTACTGAGTTGCATGTATGTTTTCCTCACTAGTTTTGGCATGCATGGCATATGCATGTGGTTTATTGGTCATGATCTGTCACTGGCATGGAGGATTTTCTAGATTGATAGTGGATTTGCCTAGCCTTACCATTTCTTGGATAACCATATTGTTGTGGGTTCATTTCTTTATTTTTTGGTTGGTTCTTTAGCTTGGGTTGAGTTACTAGTTCCTGGAGCCTTGGTTGGATAAATGCTTTGGAGCCCTTGGTGGCTTGAGTTACTAGTCCTGGAACCTTGGTTGGAAAAACACTTTGGAGCCCTGTATAAGATTTGGGTTGAGTTACTAGTCCTGGAAGCATTGGTTGGAACAAACGCTCTGAAGCCCTGGAAGGATTAAGTGAAGACCAATCTAATGATGGTTTTGTGATGTCCAACCATGAGGTGGAATCACTATTTGATGGGTTGAGGTGGTTTGGCCTCTAGAAGCCCTAGATGGTTTTGATTGACGTGTTTTATGAGATCCCACATTCATGCTTGGAATATGGCACGGGGGTGATTGGTTGAAGAGAGATTTGGCTCAGCCATGTCTACGGTCGGGTGGAACATGGTAGTCCCATACTGGGTTGGCTTTTTCATCATTAATATGAGGTTATTTCTCCTTGTTATTTCATGAGTATTATACTGGTTTATATGTGGATTCTATGGCTGATGTATCCTTGATATTTCTATTGTTATTATGTTGGTTATACGAATGTATTATGATAAAGATGATGTATGGATATCCTCATGTTTTGATTTGTAAATGAATATCTATGACCTAATAGATGATAATGCAACTAATGATATAAGGGATCAATGATTCTTAGCGATTCTCAGATAAGTACGAGACCCCTATGCTTAGGTCTGTTGTTTACACCTGTAGATTACATATTTGTGATATGTTTGACGAAATGTCTGTCATGACTAGTAGGGGTTCGGTCAAGGGCTTGTTTAAGTAATTACATTTGTATCACCATGCCCTTGCTATATTTATGTTCTAAAGGTGTGATTCAATTCTGGGCAGTGACCTGGGCTTTGGGCTTGAAAAAGTGGCTCAAATCCCGAGGACACTAGCACAACACTGAGCAAAATAGTCCCTTGACACTAGCATGCCCTGTTGTGTGAGCATCTAGAGCCCTCTAGATGCTGGCATGCCCATATCATGGGAGAGTCTAGGCTTGATTGGTCCAAAAACTCAATGGAACTTAGGGTTTGGTTACTTGAGAGGTTGGAATGGTTCCTAGGAGTCTTTTTATTATTGTTGAAGGTCTGTATGGTGTGTTTCCATCAGTTCCACTTCCTTAACATGACTTAGGAGTTCAAATCATATCATAGTAACTTCTCATCACATGTTTACCCTAGTTGGACGGTTACTTGGGTAGATGTGGGAGGAGGGTGTTATAGAGTGGTATCAAAGTGGATTTCATTCTCTTTGGGGAATGTCTGGTTTATGATCTCTTTGGGTCATATATGATACAATAGAGTGGTTTAATAACATGGTTCACCCCTCAGACTGATGGGTTGTGTGTTGGTCATGCATTCATGTTAGTTGCATATGTGTTCCTTATTCTTGTATTCCATGTGCTTGTTGCGTTTGCATGGTGTTGATCATGGTTGCAATAATGTCACCATGTGAAGGTTGATGGTGTTGTTGTGGGATGTGTCATCATGAGTGTATGGTTGTATATGCATTTGTTATTCATGTTGGTGTTTATATGATATTATGCATGCGTTTTCAGGGTTATAGATATGCATGTATAGTAAGTAAAACATGCATTGTGAGGTCATTCTATGCATTTTAGGTCATCATGATGATATTGGTATGTTATGATGCTAATATGTTGGTTGAGATAGAGCAGGAGATGCAAACCATTAGAGTGAGGTTGCAGCACTAGACTTTGGGGTAAGAGAAGATCGTCATACAGGTATTGTATGTTTGGCATGTAGGTATGTTAGTTAATGGATTGTTATATGCATTAGGGTTATATACATGTTTGTCATTCTATTATTATTATGGTTACATGTATGATAAATGCTAGTTGATCAGTGTAGTCATATACACATGTGTCAGATAGTCATGAATGATAGTAACATGTGGTTGTATGCATTGTTGTTGTTGTTTTATGTTAGTTAACTGGATGATTATGTTATATGTCATTGATGAATATGTTATATGTTAACTTGTAGTTAACTCGATGATTATGTTATATGTTGTTGATGAGCATGTTATATGTTAACTTATTGTTGTTATATGTTAGTTAACTTGATGATTAGGGTTATAGCATTAATATCTTGATGTTATATGTATCATGCTAAATTGGATTGGCCTATGCAGATGGTTAGGGTTATGACATTCAAGTATGAGTCGACTTATTGTGACATTGTGTTGTACTAATCTAGATTGATCGTACATATGTGATTTCTATGCATGAATGAAAAATGTTTATGAGATTATGATGTGAACATGTTAGCTAGTGACTAATATGGATATCATGACCTTATTTATGTTTCAGTTGATATGTTGTGAAGTTATATCGTGCTAATCTAGATTGATTATGCAGACAAGATTGCCCCCCCTAAGATTCATTAATGTATGAGTTTGCTTATGTCATATATTTGGTGCTTGACTATTTGATTGTGTTGTTTGTTTGGTGTTTGAGTGTTTGGTGTCTATTATGTCGTCTAGTGATTTATTTAACATGGTATGCTTGCAAGTTGGTTGGATTTTTGATGAATTTCATAATATGAGTATGTGTTCAAATGATCTTGTTTTAATATGGGTGTAATAACACATATGTGTTGAGACAGTTGATATGTACTCGAGTGTAAGTAGATAATAATTGTAGCATTATGTCTAATGACTCTGAATTGACTATGGATTATGACATGATTGTTAGTCTTTGTAAAGGTTGATTTAAAATTAGTAGATATGTTGCCTTGATCATTGGAGTAGGTGGTTGACATGTGTGAGTAGTTGCAAGGTAACATGCTCGATATTAGCATGACAAGGTAATATTTTATTTGCTTACATAACTAGCAGTTGGGTGATGTGAGTACATAGTAAGACTTGATTGCAACAAGGTAAAAAGATAAAAGAAAGGAATTGGGCAATAATTCCTTTGGAATTGTTTGGAAACCCTAATTCCAAATGAACGAGTGCTTTGCATACCAAAAGTCTTCTTAACCTTGATTTCGTCTGGCATTATGTGGGTATGTGCTATATTATGGACATGTATTTGACAGGTATAACAGTTGATGTCTAGTTATAGCTATATCTTTCAAAGGAATTGGAGTCCCTTGAGAAATGGCATGGATGTGTTTAGTTGCAAGATAACATGCTTGGCACAACAAGTTAAGGTAACCAGTGTATTGTTCTATTTATTTATGCACTTACAATTATGTGTTGATGGTAGTATGATCTAAGAGATTGCATGGAAAAGAGGTTTCCATGAAATCTTGGAGAAGGCTCAAGTTGAGCTTTCCTTTGGAAGCACTAGGAATCGTGGGGATTGAGTAGTGGTGTTTATTTTTAGTCTTGTGCTTTTTGTCTTTTTGATTTGTTTATGCTTGATTTGCAGACTTGATTGTGTCTAGTGCATGATCATGCCACTTTGTTTGTGGTGTCCTACTATATTTGTTTTTGTGGTTTCTTCTTGTTTATTTCTTGTGCTTTCCTTTTGATCTTTGATTCTTGGGAATTTTTTGGGAAAAGAGGAAATTTAGTGGAGCTTGAGGAGATTTGAATGAAATCCAACAGGCAATGTAAGACTCAGATGAAGTGGGTGCATGTATAAGGGAAGTTGAAGGCAAGAGTATGACAGCCAGTTGGACTGGTTGGGTCCATTGGTGTAAATGGATGATGGCAGGACAATCATGGAAAGGTAATCAAGAATGGGAAGGTGAATGGATTTGAGGTGTCATATGCCTTGGCTATGTTGGGAACTGTTGTTCTCGATGTTGCGCATATGTTGCATGCATAAAGGGCGTACTCTTAACCTTGACCTTATGATATCTAGTAATCATGTTGTGATCATGATTATGTTGATGTCTATATGTGTATACATGTATGTATTTATGTATGTCGTGTCTGACAGGGTCATCATGGATCATGATTATTTAATGCTAATGTTTATATGTATATATGTCATCGTTTGATAGGATCATGATTGTTTTATGCTAATGATTTTATATATATGCCACTGTCTGATAGGGTTTGTCAGGGATCATTCTTGTGGAGTAATGATTGCATATGCAGGTGAATGGCATGAAGAGGTTCCTAGCTATGAGGAATCAAGTGGGAAGAGTAGTCCCAACAAATATACAAGGTCAGCATCATGTGGTTATGAGTTGATGTTATGTGATTATATTATGTCTATGTTATGGAGAGGTTATACCAAGGGATACATCAGCGAAATGAAATTAGTGTGGTCTACGGCATGTTGGGACAAGCATGGATAAGACACTGGAAGAAAGGTTGCTTGGTAGAGACAGTGTGGTTTTGGATGTGTGGTATTATGGTTATGCATATGTTGTACATGTTTCATTTGTGCAATTGTACACATGCGGTGTTATGTATATATAGTGTGTGTACATATTGTTTATGCAATGTTATGAACAGGGTGGAATAGATAGTGTTGTGTGAATATTTCATATGCAGTGTTGGGTATAGATGGTGTTATGTACATGTTAGATATGAGGTGTTGTGTACATATTGTATTATGCGCATGATGGATATGTGGTGTTGTGTGCATATGGTGTTGTGCACATGGTGTATATGCATTGTTGTCTACATAGGGTGATATGTACATGTTCTAAGTGTAGTGCTATGTACATATGGTGTTGTATTCTAGTTGTACATGTGGTGTTGTGAGCATGTAGTGTCGTGTACATGTTGTATATGTAGTGTTGTGTGCAAGTGGTGTTGTGTACATGTCGTGCATATGGTTTTGTGTACATGTGGTTTCGTGTGCATGTTGTGCATCTGGTGTTGTGTACGTATGGCATTGTGTACATGTTGTACAGGTGGTATGATGTACATGTGGTGTCGTGTGCATGTTGTGCATCTGGTGTTGTGTATGTATGGAATTGTGTACATGTTGTATAGGTGGTATGATGTATATGTGGCATTGTTGACATGTTGTGTAGGTGGTGTCATGTGCATGTCGTGCATCTAGTGTTGTGTAAGTATGGAATTGTGTACATGTTGTACAGGTGGTATGATGTACATGTGGCATTGTGTACACATTATGCAGGTGGTGTCGTGTACATGTGATGTTGTGCACACGTTGTGCAGGTGGTGCTTTGTATAAGGTGTACTATGTACATGTTGTACATATGGTACTAGTGTGCATGTGGTATTGTGTGCATGTCGTAGATGTTCTATTGCGGGCATGTGGTACTATGTATGTGCATTGTGTAGTTGTGGTATCGTGACATGTGTATTCATTGTATTGTACTATGTGTACATATAAGTGGTGTGTCATACAATGGGTCTAGGTGTATGTATGTATTATGCTGTGTCATACATCAAGTGTAGGTGTATGTATTGTGTGGTGGTGTACACAGGATATAGGTGTATGTATTGTGTTTTGTTGTACATTGGATGTAGGTGTATGTGTTGTATGTCAAGTGTAGGTGCATGTATTGCATGGTGTTGTATGTCATGTATGGTTGTATGTGTGGGATGTACACTATGTGTATGCGCACATGGTTGAGGAGAAGGCATTGGGTGTTGTTGGGTGTGGCAATCAATCTGGAGTGCGTACAGAATAAAGACAAAAGTAGAAGCTAAGGATTGATTAAAGGATAAGTATTAATATCTATGATTCTGATTTATGATGGTTACATGTGATTTATGATTTTGATCTATGATGGTTGTGTTTTGAGCTAACCTAATGTGATATGTTTATACATGATGATTTGGTCAAAGATTCTTGATTGACTTGTTGTAACAGGAAGCAAATAGAATTTCATGTATACCTTATTGTCAAGCCACCAATGAGGTATGATTTGAAGTTACTTCAATTTATTTTGAATTTAATGGAAATTATATGCTTGGTACAGGAAACCATGAAATTCCCGGTTGGGTGGTTGAAACTGACTACAAGAATTAGCAATAATAGAAAAATAAATTAGAACAGGAATCAGTATGTTGGTAAAGCACTTCAGGAGTAGGGCCACTGTGGGACATTGGTACCCAATAGTATCCATTAATTGCGATGAGCATGCTTGACTGATATGATGGTTTTAAGGCAGGGATATGCCTTGGTTTTTGTATCTTCTGATGTGAGGAAGCCTTGCCAAGGGATGGACTGCCTAGGATGGGGGTACCAGCAGAACTTGGAAGGTATGTGACTGCATGGAAGGGGGTGATCGAATTTCCCGACAAACTATGTAGCAGAGAAGAGAAGTTCAAGGATGGATTTGTTTTGGTCATTATCATTTCCAAATGGAATAGTATGCACATTGGGAGTATGCCCTAGAACAATGAGTCGGTAACTATTCACTCAGAGGACAAGTGGCATAAGATTATAGAACAATGAGTTGGTAACTATTCACTGAGAGGACAAGTGGCATAATATTATAGCGCTGGACATTGGATGCAGATTTGACCTTGCAGTGGATTCTCAACTTCCTAGGAAGGAGGTAAATCCTTGTATTACTTTGAGGGTGGAGGTGTGAGCCTTTGGATTCCTTTGTTGTGGATGCAGACATCATATCCTTTTATTTGTTGGTTGAGAAAATGTGCATATGTGTCTATGTATATGTCATTGTAAATACTATATCTAGTTGGATTTATAAACATCCATAGACAATATGGTTATTTGCATAGAAAATTTTAGGGGCGAATGTTCGCCCTTTGGCGAAATTAAGGGGTTTTAAATTTTTAGTAGGCGGATATTTTGTATCATAGTACATTTTTACAAATCACCTCAAATAGCACACCTTATTTTAAGGGAGAGGGTAAAAAAGGTAAATTTAGCCCTTGAAATTAGGAGTTACAACCTTCATTCGCCCATTTTCAAGAATAGGTTTTATTTAAGTGAATCCTATGGGCCAAAGGCCCAAATACCGTATTTATAAAAGAGGTATGGTAAATTAATAAAAATATAAATAAATGAGAGGTATGGTAAATAAATAAAACATTTTTTATATTTACTCCATAAGTCACCTTATATACATGCAAGGGTGTAAACAAATAAAAATATAAGTAAAGTGGAGGTATGGTAAATAAATAAAAATATAAATAAACTAGATGCATGGTAAATAAATAAAACCTCTTTTTATATTTAGTCCATAACCCTCGTTCTATTTATGAAGGCCCAAGAAAGAGGTTTTATTTAAGTGAATCCCATGGGCCAAATACCATATTTGTAAAAGAGGTATGGTAAATTAATAAAAATATAAATAAACGAGAGGTATGGTAAACAAATAAAACATTTTTTATATTTACTCCATAAGTCACCTTATATTTACAAACACTCAAAAAATGTGTTATATTTAGGTGAAACCTATGGGCAAAATACTATGGGATAAATACCATGGACTAGATTGTTATTAATACCATGCAAAAAAAACATTATTAACCCTAATATTAGTATTAATAAAAATTAAAATGGCACATGGTATTGACCCATGGTATTCACCAAAATGGCACATGGTATTGACCCATGGTATTCACCTGGAATGTAGCCTATTTAAATGGGGGAATTAAACCAGCATAGATCCATCTTTACTCTGGATCTACTAACCCCCAAGAGGTATCAAATATAGTGATACGCAAACTAGCATAGAGTGAAAAAAATATTTGATCCGATCAAGAGGAAAAATGGATGTTGTAATTTAATGTATGTTAAACATTTTAGCTTGGTTAAAATAAAAAATAAAATAAAATTCAACTATTAATTTTATTAATTTTTATAATTACTAATAGTAATTTTTAAGCTCCAGGTTTATGATAACCCATGGTATTGACCCATGGTAATACCATGGTATTCATGTGAGCATAGACTATTTAAAGGGTAAATTCTATCATCTTAGATCCATCTTAATTCTAGGTCTACCAAGTGCTCAGAGGGACAAATAGGTTTCATCCCCCTAAGAGTGGTAGATGTGGAGTTAAGATGGATATAAGTTGGTTTTTATGATAATGAAGATATTAAATAGACTTAGGAAATTATATTGTAAAAACATCTTAAGGTGAATGGTTAAAGCATAGACATTGGACAAGTATATTTGTATACTTCTGTTTTAAACTGAAACAAATCCAGGCTAAAAGGAATGGATTGATTGCACTAGTCATCCTTCTATAAATTTCCAACATATGCTGGAGTAAACAGATTGTAATTTGGGTAATTTTTCTAATTGCAAACAGGAACATACTTGTGTATTGGCAGGGTGGTTACGAGGTCCCTAGAAGTGATGAATTTGAATTTTTCTTGGTTTTATATATAGTATTAGGTTTTTTCTCATGCTTTCTGTGAATGGCACATGTGAATTTTATCCTACACCCACTAGGTTATCGATATGTAATTTCGGTAATCTTGATTTCAAAAGATATTCTAAAGAAATGCAATGATTTCATTTGTGTATTCAATAAACACAAGATTTTATAATTGAGTAAAATATTCGCCATGCCTGGTGAGAGATTCGCCAAAAAATTATATATACATATCATATTATTGATAAAATCGCCTTCCATTTTTCCTATATACCATGGAGATTCGCCCATTTATTATACATGTAAATTTAGGGGGGTTCTTAAAATTTTCTCTGGTTATTTGTTGGGTGAAGCAAATGTGTATGTGTTTATATGTGGTTATTATTGTAAATACCCTAATGAGTTGTGTTATAAAGCTCCAATAAACAGTATGTTTGTCATGTTTTAGCAGATGGTCATTGTAAATAATGCAACGATCTATGTTATAAATCTCCATGGGCAGTATGTTTTGTTTTCAATAGTCTTGTTGGTTATAGGTGTCATTGAACACCAAGGATGGTGTTCCCCAAGGGGAGGGTTCTATAACAGCCCTAGTTAAAAATCCATGTAAAAATATATAACACCACGGTCATGGGACATGTATTCCATGCTGAATGGTGGGAAAAACATCCTATTGGGTGTTCATTTCGGTTATTATGGCTAAAGGAAATTGGAAAAGGAAATGGAAAATGATTTGGAAAGGCATAAGGCATTTATTGGCATTTTATTTATGAAAATAATGGAAATTAGGATAAAAGGAAGGTGAAAGGTCACAGGTTGCATGTGAGGAGGAAAATGAAGGAAAATAATGGAAAATTAAAAAAATAGATGCCCATTGATTAAAAGGCTTCTAAGGATCAGTTGGCAAGATTTTGACAGGTTTTGGTGGAGCTCTCTTCTATTCTCTCTCTCTCATACTCTTGAACGCAGAGTTTCTTGGATCACTCTTGGAGGGTGTGGCATACTTTTAGTTTTGGAGCAAGAAGGCAAAGGAAGAGCAGGAAAGCACAAGAGGACATCGAGATCAGCAGCTACAATGAGTTTTGCTTGTAGGTATCAAGTTGCATGTATGTTTTCCTCACTAGTTTTGGCATGCATGGCATATGCATGTGGTTTATTGGTCATGATCTATCACTGGAATGGAGTATTGTTTGGATTGACATTGGATTTGCCTAGCCTTGCCATTTTCTGGATATCCATGGTGTTCTAGGTTCATTTATTTGTTTCCTATTTGGTTCGCATGTGTCCTTTAGCTTGGGTTGAGTTATTAGTTCCTGGAGCCTTGTTTGGGAAAATGCTCTGGAGCCATGTAATAGCTTTGGTTGAGTTATTAGTCCTGGAACCATGGTTGGACAAATGCTTTAGATCCCTTGATGGGTTTATTTACTAGTCTTGGAGCCTTGGTTGGACAAACACTCTAGATCCCTGTATAAGCTTTGGGTTGAGTTACTAGTCTTGAAAGCCTTGGTTGGAATAAATGCTCTGGAGCCCTAGAAGGCTTGGGTAGAGACTAATCTGATTATGGTTTTGTGATGTCTGGCCATGAGGTGGAATGATTGTTTGATGGGTTGAGGTGGTTTGGCCTCTGGAATCCCTAGATCATTTTGATTGATGTGTTTTATGAGATCCCACATTCATGTTTGGAATATGGCACAGGGTTGACTAGCTGAAGAGAGAATTGGCTCAACAATGTCTACGATCGGGTGGAACATGGTAGTCCCATACCGGGTTGGCTTTTGCATCATTAATATGAGGTTATTTCTCCTTGTTATTTCATGATTATTATACTAATTTATATGTGGATTTTATGGCTAATGTATCCTTGATATTTTTGTTGTTATTATGTTGGTTATAAGCATGTATTATGAAAGTGATGATGTATGGTGTTAGCGCTTGAGATTTCACCCTAGGCTGAGGAAGGTAAACCTTCAAGGCTACATCAAACCATTTCACCTCGTAGCTAGCCCTACGAGGTATGAGAAGGCTCTCTCGGGTCAGATTTGATAGATCTTTCAATATGATTAGGCTGACCAATTAAGAATAAAGATTTTAGGCTAGTAAATTGATAGGGGGGTTGATTTAATGATTTTTGGGGTTTTTGGTGGCAATTGGAGGGAGTGCAATTCAGGGTGCGGGGATTGAGCACAGTTTTTGCAGGGGGATCTTTGGGGCAAGGTAGGAGTGAGTGCTGATGCCTTAATCTGAGATGGATGATCAGGAATGATAGAGGAGGAGCTAAAGAGGGCAAACAACAACTTTGAATCCTCTTTAGACAGTGGAAAACATAGATATTGAACAAACTAAAAAGCTGAGCATGTCAAAGCATGAATTCAAACTTTACCACTTCATCTGTCCAATTAGAAGCAAAAGAGAGGTGTGGAATACATAAACAAACTTACAAGAACATGTAGAGAACACACCATCAACACAACAATCCACAAGAATCCACAATGATGTCTGCAAAACCCTGGCCTTCCTTTTCCTTAAATTGCAGAGATAGATGTACAATATACAATAAAGCTTTCTCCCACAAGAGTCCAACCATGAAAATGAGAAGGAGAGAGCATAATATAGACCATCTAGACCATCTAACTCCTTTCCCCACCTCTAGGGGTCGAGCTCAGCTTCCTAGGAGCAGTTTGAACTAATTCTAAACTAAGAACTAGAAAATAGGCAGCCAAACAACTTGCCTCTATTACTTAGCTAACTCATCCATGCATTAATTTTTCACTTTTTACATCATGGAAGCTTCTAGAAGGGTAAAGAGAGATAAAATCTATCAAAGTGCCATGAAAATATTACATTTATCCATCATCTACAAGTAAAAATGGTCAACCATAGTCAAAACAGTGTTTTTTGACAAAAAAGGTCAATTCTGGTAAAGCTGGCTCGAATGGTCGCGCCCCTTCACAGCTGTTTTTGAGTGGGTTCCACTGGTCCAAATCAGGTGTAAGATGGCTCATTGGAAAGCTTGGCCTGTCTACTTTCCATCCCAAGTGGAATTTCTGAATTTGGTGTTGATTTGACCCCTCAAAAACCATTTCTCCCAAGGTCACTTTCTGCAACTCAAAAAGTGGGTAGAAAGTCATTTTTTTAATGTATTTTGAGCTTTTGGAGGCTCAAATCTCAAAATCAGGCTTCTCCCAAGTATTGGTAATTTTTCTCTTTGCATGCCCTTTCCAAAAATGCCAAGTTTTCAAAATTCCGAGCAGTCCTCCAAAATGGTCTCACCCGGGGTGAGACCATTCCAATGGCCAAAACCTGTAAATTGCACAAAAAATTCACAAATGACAAAATTTTCTCCAAATTTCTTGAAATTTGGGCTGGGAGTCCCCAATAAAGTACCATGCTCAGTCAAAGAGGCTTTGACCAAAATTTGGAGTGGATCGGGCGTTTTCCTTCGTTTTTGTGCTTTGGCCAACCATCCTTGGAGCACCTTCATTCTCGCCGGTATTTTTGACATTTCTCTCAAACCATGACACCTGTGTAAAAAGTGAAGGAGGTTTTTCTTCTTTGGCATGTTATGGACAAAAACCTCTCTCAGTTTTCCAAAATTCATCTTTGATTGCTCTGGAATATCATTTGAGTGCGACTTGTCCCGATGTGTGAAGCAAGGAATTTTGTCGAAATGGAGCGAGATGAAGGGGATAGGGGGCTTCTAAATTCTTGGGGAAATTTGTGGGAGTGGGGAGGGATGTTAGGAAGTAGGAGAAAGTGGAATCTCAGTGACTGAGTGAGGGGAAGGGGTCGAAAAGAGCAAAACACAGGCCCAACCTAGAAAATTGCCAGGTTGTAGCTAGAAACTAGGGTTTGTACAAAAATGAGGAATTTGGCGGATCTAAGGGATGGGAAGTGTTTGTTAAGGTACTTTAAGGATAGGGGAAGGTGTATGAACATCAGGAAACAAGTTTTGCCGGTGATTTGACCATCCAAGAAAAATTGCCTTCAAAACCCTAGGAGAGGGAAATGACCTTGCCTGGGTGGCAACTGAAGCATGAACAAGGTGTCAAATGACTCATTAGACACTGACATGATAATGACAACCCTCTGAATGATGATACACTCAGCTGAATGATGACATAGACTGACATTTGGGCAACTTTGAACAGAGTGAAAGCAAACCCTAGACCTAATGCTTAGTGACCAAATTTTGCTTGAAAACTCTTTGAAATGACAAAATTTGACCTTGACACTTCAAAATCACTTTGTAAGAGCATATTTGATCACTGTAGGAAGGCTAGAAAGACTGACACTAACATATGGATCTCCTCATGTTTTGATTGTAAATGAATGAACAATGTATCTATGACCTAATAGATGATAATACAGCTAATGATATAAGGTATCAATGATTCTTAGCGATTTTCAGATAAGTACAAAACCCCTATGCTTAGATCTATTGTTTACACTTGTAGATTACATGTTTTAAATATGTTTGAATAAATTCCTGTCATGGCTAGTAGGTGTCCAGTCAAGGGCTTATTTAAGTAATTGCATTTGTATCATCATTCCCTTGTTATCTTTATGTTCTGAAGTTGTCATTCAATTCTGGGCATTGACCTGGGCTCTGGGCCTGAAAAACTAGCTCAAATCCCGGGGATGTTGGCATAACACTTAGAAAAATAGTCCCTAGACAATGTCATGCCATGTTGTGGGAGTGTCCAGAGCCCTCTAGGCATTGGCATGCCTATATCATGGGAGATTCCATGGGTTAATTGGTCCAAAAACTCAGTGGAACTCGGGGGTTGGTTACCTGAGAGGTTGGGATGGTTCCTGAGAGTCCTTTTGTTGTTTTGGAAGGCCTGTATGGTTTGTTTCCATTAGTTCCACTTCCTTAACATGACTTAGGAGGTCGAATAATACCATAGTAACTTCTCATCACATGTTTACCCCGGTTGGACGGTTAATTTGGTTGATGTGGGAGGAGCGTGTTACACTATATAACTGGGTAGGCAACACATCCCAATCAATTGTTTGGCTTTTCAACTCCTCCTGCAAATACCAAGCTTGCAGAATATTTCGCAAGGAATGGATAAATAGATGCGGCCACATTTCAACTGCTACTCCATTAACCTGCCATACAAAATAGAAATTCTCAACATGATTTTGTAGGAAGTACGACCATCATAAGTGGGGATTTTACCTAAGATCTCACTTGGGAAGAAATCAATAAAGAAATACAACTTTAATTCTGCTTAAATCTTGAAGCTAATCCCAATGGGCTTCCCACCATCTTGTGGGGGTTGCTTGAAAAGAAAAATTCATGAGAAGGACCTTTTTAATTTCTTCTATGCAAGAATCAATTTCTTTAATAAAATTTACAACATAATTAGTACCATTGAAGATGGGAAACTCACGTACCTCAGTACCAATCTAGTGGACACATCGAACAGTGGCATAATGTCAGGAATGAATTTCATGAGATCCTTGTTGCTAATCTTCCATCGCAACATCAGAGCCAACTTCAATATTTTTAATACTCTGCCAACTAATATATCCAGCTGTTGTGGGGTTAATATAATCTTCTTACCTCCCAATGGTTAGTTGATATAATTGGTCCAGTAAATTAGGTGGCTCAACATCGTCCATCGGTTCAGTAAATCTCAGGCCCTGATAAGGATCAAGAGGTTGTATGAATCGCATGCCATCTACTTCAAAATTCATAGTTTCCCGCTTCAAATCAATGACTGCATAGTTTTCAAAAGCCCAGTTGATGCCCAATAAAGTTGGATATGGATCTTTATCCCCAATAATGTCAATAACTTCAAAATCTGCATATGTTTTGACACTGACAATATCAACTTCAACATCCTCTAATCTTCCAATAGGAAGAATCCAATATTGTTTTTCCATTCACAACTGAATAGGGGAAAAGACCAACTTGGGTTTTCCGAGAGCTTCCCAGGTTTTTCTCATAATAATATTAACATCTGAGCCCAAGTCCAACATGGATTCCTTAATTTGAAAGCTTAGAATATGAGCATCTATCTGGAAATCCCTTCCATTTCTCTTCGTTCTATTGTACTTGTTTGGAATGCCACTTAGGTCAATTCACAAAAATTGATTCTTTAGAAAACACATCATTCTTAACAATAGCCTTTAACTTTTTCCGCAACTGACCAGCAAGTTGTCCATCATTCATAATTTGTAGAAATAGATTAAACTAATCCATTATTTGTTGGAAAGGTTCTGGAGAATGTTTCTCATCATGGACCCTCACTGGTTGTTCATTGCGAGATCATTGCAAAGAAGTAAACTAACAAAAAAGTTCATTTGCGTCCCCATAGTATTCCTTGTGCTGATGTGGATCATAAGACTTCTTTAAAGATGTGGGTATTATGATGGCTAGCTAATCAAGAGTTCCAATGTTAGCTCCAACCTTCTTTCCTCCTCTTGTAACAACATTGATATTGGGTTGCACTATAGGACAAGGATCCCGAGGCTCTGTACAGACCAAATTAGATCATTTAGCCCGGTTGCACTCCTCCCATTGAGAAATAAGTTTAGGACAATCTTTAGTTGCATGGGTATTCACTCGACAATATGAACACCAAGGTCTTCATGGCATAGGGCATTCTCTCCAGCATGGCCTTCCTGATTACAATTATAACACCTAATTGGGCCTCTCCTTCCTGTCCTTCCTCCCTTGGGGGCTCCTCCTTCTCATCCTCAAGGATTCTCATTGATATGGAAGGTTGAATGGTCAAGGCGGTTAGCTAATGCATCCAAGGACTAATATTGATTTGTATGATGGTTGGATGATCCACAAAATTCTCAAAACAAATTATTGGGAACATTGGAGTACTTCTGTAGAATTAGACATAGGTGAGGTGTGTTCCATGTGGAGCCTGATTATCTTCTTTGTTCATAGGTAACTCTGCATTGGACCCTATTTCCTAATGGCGCAAAAACACCTCCTGTTTAATTTTCGTTAGGGAGCTAAAAATAGATGAAAAATTGCCTTGTAAACTATTGTAATTTCGTAGTCAATCTAAGTCGATCATTAGGTGGATGATCTGATAGTAGAAGTTATGTTTAATTTAGGGTTTTTTTCCCTAAAAGGAAACCCCTCGATTTATATGACAGAATTGTATTACGACTTTATATATGTGTATTCTGAGTGACAAAGAGAGAGAATATTATGTGAGAGCAAAGAGGAAATTACAGCGGCTCTGTTGTAGGTTGTATCTCTTCATTTTGTTGGATAAATGATAAAAGGAAGGATTGGCTATTTCTTCATGGATGTAGCCCAAACTAGGTGAACCACATATATCTGTGTCTCTCTTGTTTTATGTGTTTTTTGTGTTTGTGTTTTTGCAATATTTTATGTGTCCCATTGATTTGTAATATACAATTTTATAACAAGGTGAATGACCAAAACTTTGACATATTTCGCAATAATCTTTGCTAGACATACCTTGAGGATTTGGAAATGACTAGAATTATGTATGGCCCAGAAAAGGAAGAGAAGATGAAATTTGCGCAAATCCAGGGAATTGTGGTGGAGGTCCCACAGGGCCACTAGATAGTCTTGGTCCCCTCAATCACGGGAATTCTGTGACATGATGTCCTTCAACTAGAAAGTGAGTACACCAAATATGAGGCCTCACCAACCATAAAGGTGTAAGATATTTTAATTTTTCTTTTAGGGTAGCAATCTATTTCTAAAGGCCCACAATAGTAGGATATGTTGAAGAACCAATGGTTCTACTGTCTTACGGATATCTATCCATAGCTTTTATCTGCATCGCTCGTTCTAAATCATCTTGAAATGTATCAATCCTCTGTTGAGACAATGGAATGCAAGTAATTGGTAGCATGGCCTTAATGAAGCAATCTCTTTGATGATGTGGATCAATGGGATAAGACAATTTGTTGATAGCATCTTTAAAATGTTGCATACATTTCCAAGCAAATTCTCCTTCCTGCTGGTGAATATTGAACAATTCCGCCAATCCTTGTTGATTTGATTGAGGTAACTTAAAATCCTGAATAAATCTTCTTTAAATATATCCATACCAATGTTGGGTTTGGCATTAATCCATTTGATAAACAATCCCAGCGCCCTATCCCACAATGTAGTTTTAAATTCAATAAGTTTAGTTGCATCAAGCGTCTAGCGAGCTCTCTATATAAATTTGTATTAATACCACTCGTTCGACATCTTCTCCCCACCTTCCTAATAATTCTAGGTATCTGGTAAGTGAGATGACTGCAACTCCATCCATATTTGACTGTCTTGAGGAAACAAGTATAAATCCTTGGGAACTCGATTGAGAACAACTAGCTAAAATTGGTTGACAAATACCACTAAAACTACCTTTACCCTTATATCAACTATGCACTAGCTAGAGTTTAATAAGCTTACGTACCTTAGAAAAGATAAGATCATAACTTTGATATGGCACCATGGGAAGGTTAGGGAGAGGAGGAGTTGTGTTTTTTATGTTGTGGGGTTCTATATTCTGGTACTAAATCATCCTCAAAGAAAATTCACCTCATTGCAAATTGTAAATCATCATTTAATGGTGCGTGCTCATCTGGTAACATAATCAGTTGGTCAGTTGACTCAGGCATCTGAAATTGTTAGGTCCCTATAATACCAGTGATTCCCCATTAATATTACCATTGTAGCCCTTATTGTTATTTTTGTACCCCTATTTTCCCCATATTGTTATTATTATGCCCCATAGAAGCCCACTATTGTTATTGTTGTGCCCTTATATTATTATTGTTATGTCAGCTTTGATTATATTGTGACCCCTTAGACTCCTATATATAGAAAAGAGGTTTTTTCATTTGTATCATCCAAGAATTGTTCATTTTTGTAATGTAAAGTAGGTTTCCCCCTCGAAGAGGCTTATTTTTAAGGCATTAATCTCTCCTTTCTTCTATTTTATGAGATGGTTGCATAACATTTGGTATCAAAGCTTTGGATTCTAGGGTTTCGCTTCTTCAAATAGGTCATCGTGGCATTTTTGCTATAAGTTTTTTTGTGTGACTTTTCAGAATCTAAAAATAAAAAATAAAAATTGAGCCAAACTCTCATTGAACCTTGTGTCCAAATTTCAAATCTTGTCTCGCTATACTTGCAAGGATATGATCGAAGGAAGTTAGGGTTTTGGCAGGCTCCTGAATTATATCTCAAACTGGTGACCTGGAGAAAATCATCATAACTTTCTCTCTGAGCATCAAATTGAAATTTGATAAAAATTTACAAAAAGAGGACATCCTGTAGTTTTTTTTGTATCAGTTTCAGGTCCTAAGGTAGAAACAGTGACACGTGGCATTTCATACAATTTCGTTCTACTAAATTAGTTTATAATCAGATCATCGTGGGAGATTTGGCATAACTTTTCCTTGGAGAATCCAATATTGATTAGACTTGCGAGGTTGGAAATAGGACTCAAAGGACTACCACAGGATGTAATTTCAGACCTTGGCGAAGAAAAATTACAGAGATATAATAGATTCAATATCGAGCTCCTACAAAGTGAAAGAAGGTGTGTAGTTTTTTTTAAATTTTGCATAAGTTTTGTCTAAAAAATTAGTTTGAAGGAATTCAAAGGGCATAGTGAAGCACTATTATCATTAATTGATTCCCCAGAGAAAGAAAATTGATACACCTAGTAAGAAACCTAAAAGCTCTAGCATGACTCATGAATAAGAGGAAGAAATGCAACATGATATATCAAAATTACGAAACCAAGTGCAACAAAATTCACTCTCACAAAAAGTAACAGAAGCTAAGATGGATAGTTTAAAGAAAGGCATCGAAGATAAGATGGATGGCATGGAAGCTAAGATGGATGGTTTAAAGAAAGGCATGGAAGCTAAGATGGATGGTTTAAAGAAAGGCATGGAAGCTAAGATGGATGGTATAGAAGAAAAACTTAAAGGCAACATGGAAGATTTGAAGACAGACATGGAAGCTAAGATGGATGGTATAGAAGAAAAACTTAAAGGCAACATGGAAGATTTGAAGACAGATTTGACAAATTTGCTACAAGAAATTCTTACTAATGGCAAAAGGGTAGTAAAGGAAACTCATGAGGAAAACAAAAGAAATTTTAATCATGATGTCATAGAATCTAACATTGGATTGAAGACCCACCATGTTCCAAAGATTGATATGAGGAAGTTTTATGGCAAGGATCACGTAACATGGATACTACAGATGAAGCAATATTTCGATCTCCATAATGTGAAATACATACAAAAGGTACACATTGCAACTTTATATTTGGAACCAAATCAGTTTGTATGGTATCGATGGCTTTTCTCTCGTAAACAAATTGTCAGTTGGGCAATTTTCACGGAATAAATGATAGCACATTATGAGGACACAAAAAGCAACACTTTTTTTAGCCAATTGATAAATATCAAACAAAAGGGTTCAATGATGGAGCGCATTGAGGACTTCCAAAAATTGAATATAAGGGTAAAAGATATTCTAGAGGAGTATAGGATTGATGTGTTCATGGGGACTTTAAAGGATAGCATCCAACATGAGGTTCGCCTTTGGGAACTTGATTCATTGGAGAACGCATTTAGGTTGCCAAGAAAAATGGAAAGCAAAATTATGGCAACAATGAAACCTACCACTCACAACTGTAAAGATGGAAGTGTTGTTGCCCCTAGCCTCCCACAACCTACAAGGTTGACACCACAATAATTGGAAGAAAAAAGAGCAAAAACAGCTTTGTTATAGTTGTGATAGTAAATACACTAAAGGCCATAAGTGTGCTGAGAAGAAATTATTTTACATAAATTGTGAAAAGGAGGAAGAAAAGGAACAAGAAACGTCAAGAGAAGAGGATATACACTAGGAACAAACCCTAGTGAAAGAATAAATGAATCTGACCATATCTTGTAATGCATTTTCTGGAATTACCACTCCTCAAACTATCAAGATAGAAGGACATATCAAGAAGAAAAAGGTAATAGTGTTGATTGATTCGGGAAGTGCCCATAATTTTATTCCTTGTACGATAGCCAAGGAATTGAATTGCTTACTATATCTAGCACCAGAGTGTCAAGTGATGGTTGCAAGTGGAGGAACCATAAATTTCTCTAGAAAGTGCCATAATATCAAGCTATCCATGGGAGAATATGTATTGAATAGCCCAATGCTTTCCATTCCAATGGGTGGTGTTGATGTTGTACTAGGAGTCCAATGGCTACAATCCTTGGGTAGAATAGCTTTTAATTTTCAAGAATTTTTCATGAAATTTTCTTCAGAAGGAAAGGAAATTGAATTAAGGGGTATCACAGGGAAACTAAGAAAGATAATCAACTATCATGGAATGAAAAATCTTCTAAACAAAAAACAATGAAGCATAATTGCACAATTATATTCGATAGAGGTTCCCACATAAAAATAATCTATTTCTCCAGATCTCCAAAAAGTCTTGGACAATCATTCCAAGGTATCTGAGACTTCTAGAGGCCTCCCACCTATTCGTGATCATGATCATGTTATTCATTTGATTCCAGGAAGGGTTCCTCCAAAAATCAGGCCATATAGATATCCCTATGCCCAAAAGAGTGAAATTGAACATATGGTTGTAGAAATGCTAGAGGCTGGTATAATTCAACCTAGTCAAAGTTCTTTCTTTGCTCCAGTAGTATTGGTGCACAAGAAGGATGGGTCATGGTGCATGTGTCTAGATTATAGGGAGCGTAACAAGCTCACTATTAAAGATAAGTTTCCCATTCCTGTCATTGATGAATTATTGGATGAATTGCATGGATAAATTTAATTTATCAATTTGGATCTTTGTTCAGGATATCATCAAGTCAGAGTTAAGACAGAAGACATTCCAAAAATAGCATTTAGAACTCATGAGGGTCATTACGAATTTGTGGTCATGTCTTTTGGCCTTACCAATGCACCTCCTACATTTCAAGGTTTGATGAATTCCATTTTCAAACCCTTCCTTAGAAAATTTGTGTTAGCAGTTTTTGAGGATATACTAATCTACAACAAGTCTTGGAAGGATCATGTTCAACATGTTGACAGGGTGCTCAAACTATTGGAGGAGAAACAATTATATGCAAAAAGCTCCAAATGTTTCTTTGGAGTACAAGAGGTGGAATATTTGGGTCATATTTCTCATGAAGGTGTGAAGGTAGACCCTAGAAAAATTAAATCCATTAAGGAATGGAAAATCCCCAAATACATAAAGCATCTATGAGGATTTATCGGGTTGATAGGGTATTATCGCAAATTTGTTAAGAATTATGGGCAAATAGCAGCACCTCTAACAACATTATTGAAGAAAGATGCATTTTCATGGACTCCACAAGCAGAAAAGGCCTTTTCACATATTAGAGAGGCAATGTGCCAAGAACCGGTCTTAGCTATGTCGGACTTCACAAAAACCTTTATTGTGAAATGTGATGCCTCATGAAATGGAATTGGCATTGTTTTAATGCAAGAAGAAAGACCCATTTCTTTCAAAAGTCATCCAATCAGAGGAAATTATTTACACAAAGCTATTTATGAGAAGGAAATGTTGGCAATACTACATGCACTTAAGAAATGGAGACCCTACCTAATGGGAAGACACTTCAAGGTAAAAATGGATCATGATAGTCTTAAATACTTTTTAAAACTAAGATTATCTTCAGAAGAGCAGCAAAAATGGATCACAAATGTGTTGGGTTATGACTTTGAAATCGTCTACAAAAAAGGGAAGCAAAATGTTGTGGCAAATGCACTCTCAAGAAAGGATGAGGATGTGGAAGCATTGCTTTGCACCATTTCTATTATCCAACCAAATTGGATAAATGAAGCAAGGAATGAATGGAAGAATGACGAAGAAGTGTGGGCACTTATTCAAAAGTTACAACAAGATCCGAGTACATCTTATACATTTAGCTGGAAAAATGATTCGTTATGGTAGAAAGATCGCTTATACCTATGTACGAATTCCCAACTCAAACAAAATATTCTTATGGAATTGCACCACTCTCCCTTAGGAGGGCACTCAGGATTTTTAAAAACTTATAACAGGGTTAAGAAGGAATTTTTTTGGGATGGCCTTAAATTGGATCTTCAAAAGTTTGTGGTGGAATGTTTGGTTTTCCAACAAAATAAAGTTGAAACAATTAAGACCCCAGGTCTATTACAACCTTTATCCATTCCAAACCAACGTTCGGAGGAGGTTTCAATGGATTTTATCACAGGCTTACCCAAATCTGAAGGAAAGAGTGTCATCATGGTGGTAGTTGACAAACTTACCAAGTATGCACACTTTTGTGCATTATCGCATCCATTTAAATCAAGTACAGTTTCTACAGCGTTTATGGAAACAATTCAAAAGCTACATGGAAACCCAAAGATTATTGTAAGTGAAACAGATCCCATTTTCATTGGAAATATTTTGACAGAATTATTTTCTTGTCTTCATACTTAGTTAGCTCATGGATCATCTTATCATCCTTAATCTAATGGTCAAACTGAGATAGTAAACAAATTTTTGAAAGAATATCTTTGTTTCTTTCTATCTGATAAACAGACACAATGGGTCAAATGGTTGCCTTTGGCTTAATGGTGGTATAACACTCCCTTCCATACTGCAGCAAAAATGACCCCATTTATGGCACTTTATGGATATCATCCACCATCCATCACATCATATTTAAGAAAAAATTCTAAGGTTCAAGCAGTGGAAGATCACATCTAGCATCAACAAACAAGTTCTCCAACTCTTAAAGGATAACCTCACTTTGGTGCAGAATAGAATGAAACAATAGGCAGATCAACATCGCAGTGGAAGAAGTTTTGATGTAGGTGATTGGGTATTGCTACAGCTACATCCTTATAAACAAATGTCCCTCAAGCATGCTAAGAAGGATAATAAATTATCACCAAAGTATTATGTTTCATACAAGGTGTTGCAAAAGATTGGTACTATGGCATGCAAATTACAGCTTCCTGCAGCTTCCTGAGTGCACCCAAATTTCCATGTTTCACGCTTATAAAAGGTTATAGGTGAAAAATTCCCAGTTCAAACAATATTGCCAGAACTTGATGAGGAAGGAAATATCATATTGGAACTTGAAGCAGTGACAGAGACAAGAACTCGATAGCTACAAAATCGATCAATTTCGGAGTATCTCATCAAGTGGAAGAACTTACCCACTAAAGACTCCACATGGGAGGGTGAGAATTTTATACAAAAGCATCCAAAACTACTCAAATGTTGCAGAAAACACTTTTTTGAAGGAGAGGGGCATGTTAGGTCCCTATAATATTAGTGATTCCCCCATTACTATTGTCATTATAGCCCTTATTGTTGTTGTTGTACCCCTATTGTCCCCATATTGTTATTATTGTGCCCCATAGAAGACCATTATTATTATTGTTGTGCCCTTATATTATTATTGCTATGTCGGAGTTTATTATATTTTGACTCCTTAGACTACTATATATAGAAAGGAGTTTTTTTCATTTGTATCATCCAAGAATTGTTCAGTTGTGTAATGTAAAGGAGGTTTCCCCCTCGAAGAGGCTGATTTTGAAGGCATTGATCTCTCTTTTCATCAATTTTGTAAGTTGGTTGCATAACATAAATCCTTCTAATTCCACGTGTATTTGAGTAGCCACTTCTAAACTCTCCTCTTTACTCCCACTGGTAGCTCCTATTTTTCCACAAAAAAACAATAAATTATAAACTTAAAAAAATAAATAAATAAAATAAACCTTCTTCCTCATTTCCTTTACACAACTCCAGAGTCTCCATTTCCTTATTTCATACCGTTGAACTTCTTACATCGTCTCCTATGCGCTACAATTCCCTTCTTCAAACCCTAACTTCCTGTAACTTCCTTTCTTGACACTTGTAAGTTATTCTTACCATACACATTTCTCTAAAATCTCTCATCTTTCGTACCTCTTCTTGATTCATTATAATAACTTCTTCATTATCCCACATCTACATGACATTCCTCTCCCATAATCCATTCCCCCAGTACTAAAAATTTAAGCTTCCATTTGACCTTGTGGAAATACCAACAAGTTGTCTTCAACCATCAGTACTTTAATCCAAAGAGGAATATATTTTAACAATAATCCATGTAACCCAAACTTGAATATGGCTTCTGCACAAGAGAAGGATTGGTCCTTCTCAGTTGCAAATAAATGATATAGCTTTCAAGATTCGCATCCACCCAAAATTCGACAACTCTCAGTAAGTTTGTATCCAACTAATGAAGATCATCTAGATCAGTTTCCGTCCAAGTTTTGTGCAACCTCGGTCGTGTCACAACACCTAATTTATGTTGAATTTGTGTCAAAAAATTCTCTAATTCCTTAGTAAACTTACACCAAAATATCTCATATTCATCACAAGTAGGCTCGGCGTACAGAACCTCCTCTCGGGTCCAATCTTGATCCTTCAGTGTCAATTCTACTTTCTGCAAAACAAAGTGATCACCTTTCTCGTGCCACCATTCTTGGATCTCCAAGCCAATATACCTTGGTTGCATTATTTATATCCCCTAAGAAGCTCAACTTCTCTGCAATGGAACCATTTGTTGGTGAAACTTTTTGAATGAATGATGACCCAAGGTTCATCCTAGGGTGCCAACAAATATTTTTGCGTAGTCTAGCACTTCGTCATCATTTTCACTCCCTTGTATCAAAGGAGCGTCTCACCTGAGGCAAGCTAGAACCATAGAAATATAGAAGGGGATCTAGAATTAGATATTATGTAGTCTACGCAATTTTCCATACATTCATTCACAACAAGCTAAATTATGCATTTAAAAGAGAATAATCAGCATACATAAAATTTTAAGAGGGGGTGTGAAACACATAAACATGTGACAAAACTCCCATTCTCATTTTATTATTAAACAAAAATCCTTTAGTACAACTTATGACACATTATAGACTTATTTGCAGATATTACAACTCAAAACAATTATCAAAGTACATCACTACATATTCAGATCTACCTACAAGCAGTGTTTCTTTTGCATAGCTCAGATGTAAACTTTGCAATGTCATCTAAACTTATTTCTCGTTGCTTTGCATCTTCTTTTATATCTCTCATTCACTTGATTTGTTCTTCAATCATTCACTCACCTTATCCACAATTTTCCAAAACCTCGATCCATTACCTTGGTTTCCTGCTGACTGTATCAAAATCAGTTCTAGATTTTTCGGTGTGCACCCTTACTTTCCACTGCACAAGTCCCAAACCAATTATTCTGCTATTGCTTTGATTTTCAAGTGTTCTGCTTCCAACAAATTTATCCAAAATGTCCTTTGCAACTTCTATTCCTTCAAAAATGAAGGACTCATCATATCTCATTTGTATACTTTCCTTAAGAGACAAAAAATTCCCCATCACATTGCCATACTTCCAAGATGAGGAAGTGGTGCATGAGATCCATGTCCTTTATTTCAAATTCTCTTGCAAGGTCCTCCTTGCAAGATCTGATCAGTTGCTCATTACCAGTTAAAATAAAATCATTAACATATAAGACAATAATCAACAATTTACCTTCTACCAAAATATGATATAGCTTTACATCTTCTTCACTTTTGGTGAAGCCCAAACCAGTGAGATAGTTATTGATCTTGGTGTACCAAGCACAAGGTGCTTGTTTGAGACTGTACAATTCTTGCTTGAGTCTGCACACATGATACTCTCGATCAAAAGTCTCAAATCCTTTTGGTTGCTTGATGTACACTTCCTCCTCAATAACTCCATTGAGGAATGTTGTTTTTACATCCATCTAGTGGATCTTCCACCCCATATTTGCAGCCAAAGCAAGAATTGGTATAATGGATGAGTACCTTACTACAGGAGAAAAGGTCTCCTCATAGTCAATCCCCTCAACTTGAGAGTACCCCTTGAACACAAATATAGCCTTATACTTCTCTATGCGTATATCTTCTACCTTCTTAACTTTGAATATCCATTTCTAACCCACAACTAATTTATCTGTTGGTCTTGGGACCACTTCCCAAACATTGTTCTTTACTATGGATTTTTATTCCTCCACCATTTCATTAACCCATACAAGTTTCTCTATTGCTTCCTCGAAATAGGATGGCTCAGTCTCTAAAATATTAGTCATTAGATCCATGTAGCCATTGTATCAATCATGTGACCTTCTCTGTCTGTGCTGATTTGAAGGAGTACCCACATTCTCCCTCGCATCCTATACAAGTATCTTATATTCCCTTATTCTTTTCCTACCTTCTATAGATGACTTTTCTTTAGTGGTTTTCTCCACTCTCTTCTCCTCAATTTGTGATTGTTCCACAACTTCTTGAGGTTCCTCCTTTGGAGCTAAAATATCCTCTTCTGGTGGGATCTAAAGCTCCCTCTCAAGAGAGCACTGCATCACTTTCTCCTAATCAAATTTTACATTCCTTCACACAATTGTCATTCTGAGGGATGGTAAGTACACATAGTAATTGTGGGGATTTTATGTGTAACCCACAAATACTCCCAATATGTTGTCAGCTCTATATTATTCCTTGATTCTTTGGAGACATGGCAATAAACAGAGGGTCCAAAAATCCTAAAGTGCGACACATTTGACTTGCTCCCCGAGAAAGCCTCCTCTAGTGTAATCATGCCCAGAATCCTATGAGGACTCTGGTTCTACCAATAGACTATTGTGTTGCATGCCTCAGCCCACAAATGCATAGGTAGACCCTAGTCATGCAACATCACCCTCGCTTCTCCCACAATACTACATTTCTTTCTCTCAGCCACCCCATTCTGTTGTTGCTTCTAGGGTGCTATCAATTCTCATCGAATGACTTATTTTGTACATAAATTTTTAAATTCATTCGATATGTAATCAACTCCACTATCACTCCTGAGAGCCTTCACCTTCTTGTAAGATACTTTCTCAACCAATTCCTTGAATTCTACGAACTTGGAGAATGTCTCATATTTCTTCCACATGAAGAAGATTTAGCACTTCCGTGAGAAGTCATCAATAAAAATGACAAAATATTTATGTCTGGTAGTGGAGTATATTGAGAAAGGTCCACAGACATCATAGTGGATCCTTTCAAGGATTGCATGTGCTTTGTTGTCACGATCATGGAATGTAGATTTTGTGTACTTACCCAAAATACATCCTTCGCATATATCCAGTTGCTCAAGTGCTCCTTTGGGGAGACTTATGATTATCTTTTGCATAATATTCAAGGTGCAATGATCAAATGGCCTTGTATTTTGTGCCAAATTTCACCGACATCGTGGCTCTTCACCTTCTCCACCTTTGTTCTTAATGCAACATAGGCTTCTACATCTAGCTGATACAATTTCTTCACACGAACCTCGATTTTCTTCACTATCTTGTGGCTATGTGTCTCAAGAATGCCTTTCCTTTGCTGAATATCACATCATAACCATGGTCTTCCAAAATTGCAACAAATATGATATTTTTCTATAGCCCTAGAATGAACATGACATCCTTGAGCTTGAAGGGGGAGCATGAATCCCTCTGAAAGGTGACTGTACCAATCTTGGTTACGTTATACCTTCCATCGCCCCCCATCTCAATGTGCATCTGAAAGTATTTTTCCTCCAAGTCACTAAAAAAGTCTCTACACCTTGTCATGTGGAATGATGCACTTGAGTCCAAGTACCACATGCTCCCCATCACTGTGTTTTCCATGCATTAAATGAGGGTAAATTCAAGGTCAAACTATGGAGCTAATTCTTCACTTTCCGCTCCTCATAATTTCTTCTTGATTACCTTTTTGTGTGGACACTTCTTGGAATAGTGCCCAAATTCATGACAATGGAAGCATTTGATTTTGGACAAATATTTATTCTTTCCCCCTTAACCAAATTCTGGTTTGGATTGAGATTTATTCCCTTTTCCCTTCTTTTCCTTTCCATCCAATGCATTTTTTTCTTCATCCTCACCCTTGGATGAAATCACATATCTTGTCTTTCGCCTTATTTCCTCCTATACCAAATCGGACCATACGTGCTCCCAATTCTATAGTTTCTCCCTCCCATTCACTGAATCTTGATAGTTATGCCAACTCTTGTGAAGGCATAGAAGGGATAGGATTACCAAGTCTTCTTCAGGGAAAATAACATCGGCCCCGCCAAGTTCATCTTGGCATTGTGTTAACTTTCTCATATATTGTGGAATTATGTCATTCTTCTACATCTTGATACTTCGAAGTTTATCCTTGAGCATTAGCTTCCTGTCGTCACTACTATTCTCGAACAATTATGTCAATGCTTTCCACATTGTAAACAAAGTTTCTTTTCTATGGCTATTTGAGAAAAGGTGATCACTTACTCCCTCCAATATTATTATCCCCACCTTGGCTACATATTTCTTCCACTAAGAAGGGTTCTGGGCATTAGAATCTGGTGGTTTTGCAACATTTGTCTTGATGTATTCTAGCAATCCATTATCAACCAATACTGCCTCCATGCAATCCTTCCATGAAACAAAATTAGAGGTGCCTTCCAAGGCATACTCCAGCCTTAGTCCATTGAAGGCCATCTTCTCATCTCTGAATAAATCCTGCTACATTGAGCTCCAAAATCGAACCTCCTGAGAAACAACTTCGAAATTATTGTTCTAATGTGAAATCTTCTCTGATACCATGTAGAAATTGTGATGTAGATTTGCAACTTCTCATGAAGTTTTAATCAAAATCACAAGACACAAACCTACTCTACTTCTTTGCAGACATTAATTCACAATTTAGAATAAAAATATAACATGCAATAAGAAATCACACACATGAAAATAGTGTTTTTCCTTGGAAAAACAAACTGCTAAAAACTCCAATTCTTTTGTGCATTAATATGATGAATAGAAATGTATTACAATCACAACCTACAAGTGAATAACCTATCTCTTTTCCCATTGAGAAGATCTGACCCAAACTTAGTCAGATTTTTCCTTTACTTGAGCCCCTATTTCCTTGCGCAATTCTTGAGAAATTAGGCCCCTATTATTTAGGAATTTCTTGAAAATGGACTGTGTAATTCCCAAGGTTGATCATCTGACTGCATGCAACACTTGTACACTCAAGAATAACCTACAACTGATGTTACACTGCCTTGGAATCTCCACCATAGCTGGGAACTCTCTCTGCATGTACTAGCTATTTTGGGCTAATTGATCAATTAACTGGATGATCACTGAGTTTGACAAAAGTCCCACTTCTTAACTGACCTTCCACTAGTTCCTCCAAAAGTTGGAACTATTTTAACTGTAAACAACTTGAGATAACTAACTTTGATTGCTAAAAATTATTAATCACACATGCTTAAATAAACTCTAACTCTTCCAACTTGAATTTACTAAGTAAAATAGGAGAAACAAGCCATGTCACACAAGTTAATTGTATCCAAGTTGTTTGTTGATGTGGAAATTCCAATTTTCTCAATTTAATTAAGGAAAAATCAAATTGAGAATTTCTTGCTGCATTTTTCAACATCGAGTTGGGAATTGGGTACTTCATTGATGCTCTAAAATTTGGTAGATAACATGGTTCGACAATAATTTGTTTCACTAGTTTTTATATGGAAGTCAAGGTTATTGTTTACCCTACAACATTTCTACTATTGGCTCAAGGTTGAATTGTCTCATTTCATGTAGTGCTTTATCTTCATTAATGGTGTGGACTCTAAAGGTAAATTCATCCACTCTCTTATTCTGTCTCGGAGTTGGGATTTTGGTTTGGTTTCTATTTTTCAAGTCAATTATTTCAAGGCCCAACTAGCATAAGGCAGTAGAGAGGGTCTACATGTTTGGAACCAGTCCAGGCCTTTCCCATATATTTTGAGCAATAAGACTATTGTTTTTCTTTCCCTTCCGCTTTGGTTTTGTCCTCCTCTTATGGCTAAGGCAGTTACTAACATCCTAGATGAACATGTGGGTTTATGCGCTTCAGGCATTAATCAATTGTGTCTTTTAATTTCTTTCTTTGTTGGTTAGCTTTAGTAATTCCTACAGGTATCATACCAGTGGACTTTGGTTCTCGTATTTATGACTCTATCTCTCTCCCTCTAGGAACATCAGGAATATTTCCCACCACTAATCAACACAAATCTCGCCAAACATCTTCCTCATGTCATGGTAGCAAGGAAGAGTTAGACAAGGGGTCGCCTCATACTAGGAGTAATTTTAATAGGGAATAACTCGCATGCACTACAGAATTCAAACATCCTCTTCTCACTTTAGGCAACTCACATCTCCTCATGTTCAAGACAAACTCACTAGAACGGTGGAGGAATCCTCCTCTCATAGGTCCTTTCTTTTTTACAAGGATTGATCTGATATTCACCCTATGAGTTCCATCAGTTAAATATTTATTAAACTAAAGGTATTACAGACTCATGTACTGGTGTGTGTTCTGTGTTATTGAACAACGGATCGATTAGATTGCCAATACATAAACAATAAAATGGAAATATAGTAGAGAAATACAGTAAGCAACACAAAGACACAAACAATTTTTAATAAGGAGTTCACCATATTCTCCAGGGCTACGTCTCCGGTTCAGCTTCAGTGGTGGCCTTGTTTTTATTGTGTCTTTCAGCAGAGAAATTACAATACAGGGACTCAATATGAGTTCTCCTGAAGCAGATTTTTCTTGGCAGGGTGGTTCTTGGATTCCCCAAGCCACTTCGAGTACATAGACTCTTCTTCTTCCTACCAGCTCTGTGACCTCTTGGTCTACAGTGGAAAGAGCCAAATGTGATGCTCAGTCCGGACAGATTCCTCTATGGGAAGGCTTGAATCTTCAAGCTCTTTGGTGCTCAACACTACCTATGGTCAACTTGGCCCTCTGTCTCTTCTACTTAGCTTCATTGTTCTCTGTGTTCAGTCCTCCTCTCAGGGTTCACTGTTCATTGTCTCTCTTGGTCGCTTGGACTCTTCTCAATTCTGATTCCAAATCAACTCTAATTGATTTGACTGTATTTGTTCATGACTTTAGCCATTCGATCCCTATGCCTATTTGGTTCCTCTTCCACCTTTGCCGATTCACCTTCTGCAGCTGCACTTGGAGTTCCCTACATTCGGCGCCATCATGAACGCTCAGGGAATCACCACTTGTCCTCCTCTAAATGGCGCCAGCACGCTTCGTCAGTTCATTTCTTTAGTTACGCCATGGATACGTTCTTCCTCCACCGTGGCAGTCAAATGGATTCCAAATCCCTTTAGAACGTGGCTTAATTCCCTGTCGATTCTGCTTCTTTCCATCGGGTGCAATCTCAGTCGTCCGATCTGGGCCCTCCAGATCCAATGCCATATGCACGTTTCACGTGATTGACTTGCTTGACCGATAGCGCGCAATCAACAACAGTTTTCTCTCACCACTGCCTGCCACGCGTTGATCGGTGTATGGAATCGCTACGCTCCTGTCCAAAACCTCTTACCGTTTAAGGGCACCCCGATCAATTCCACCGGTTTTCCAGCGCACGAGTCCCGCCTTCATACATTAGCGTTTTTCGCTTTTTCCGCCCGCAGTTTCCTAGCTCCTGATGTGACCGAGTGCTCAGGCTCCCCCTTCAGGGCCCTGTTTGCCTAGCGATGTGCGATTACCATGTGCATCAAAAACCTCATCCTTTTCCCATTCCGAGGCTCCCAGGGGCTACTTTGGCCTCCTGCGCGGTCTCCATGGGCCTCAGTCAGTGCGCTTTGACCGAGGTCCTCATCGTTCTAGGCCAGCTGCCATGGCCACTGGTTCAGGGTGTTTTTGATATTGTTTTTGATTTCCTTAGAGATTTGTTCGACCTGATTCAATCATGGTTCTCGATAGTCTATGGATCCAATTCAGATCACGGCCTCCCTACTGAAAAAGATTTTGGACCACCAAAATTTGGTTTTCAAGCATCGACTAAGTGAGGATATTGTTTCTTCACTTGTCCAATCTCAATCCACTTTGCGCTACTCGGCTTTGAACCTTTGAGCCCAATCCTGAGGTACTCAACATCTCCCCTGCGCATTGTCCTCACCTTCCTGTCCAACACGGTGTCTTCCTGCAACTCATTGAGGTATTCAGGTAGCAGGTCATTAATAGAAGGCAATGGACTTTGCTCTTCAAGGTCCTCAATCATTGAAGGTTCAAACAATCTGCATTTACGACTGAGTAGATGTGCATGTAAGCTAGTAGATCAAGGCAAAAAACATTTTCACCAATTTTCTCAAGTATCCTAAAAGGTCCATACCTGATAGGCTTTATCTTTTTACCTTCACCTTGCATCCTATCTTTGCTGATATACAACCAGACTTGGTCTCCAACTTGAAAAACATGCTCCATCCGATGCTTATCATGCCTAGCCTTATACTTGGCCTAGCTCTTTTCCAGCTATTCCTGTACTACCTGATGGATCTCCTGGATCTGTTCAATGAACCTGGTTGCCTTGTCCACATCATTGTGTCCATCAACCATGGTATCTTTACCAAAGACAAAATCCAAAGGAGACCTTGGTGTGAAACCAAAGCAGGTCTCAAAAGGAGATCTCTATGTATAAGAGATTTTGGCTCTGTTGTAGGCATGCTACACATAACACAAGTGTTCATCCCAGAGCTTAGGATGTTTCTTGCAATATCCTCTCAGTAACTGGATCACAGTCTTGTTTACTACTTCTGTCTGGCCATCTGTTTGTGGATGAAAAGTTGTGCTTTTCTTTAACTTGGTGTCCATCAGTTCCCATAGACTAGACCAAAACTTCCCCACAAATCGGGTGTCTCGATCAGATACAATGGAAGTGGGTAATCCAAAATGAACCCATACATGTTCAAAGAACAATTTTGCAGTCTGTTCCGTTGTGATCTGTTTACTACAAGGTATCAGAATACACATTTTTCTGAACCTATCCACAACAACATATAGATAATCATGACCTTTCCTAGATTTAGGCAGTCCTCCAACAAAATCCATGGAAACACTTTCCCAAGGGTGAGAAGGAACTGGCAATGGAGTGTACAAGCCTAGTTTTCTATTGCTAGGCTTGCTTTTAGCACACATGGCACACCCTCTTACATATCTAGAAACTATCTCATTCATTTTCGGCCAATAGCAAAATCTTTGCAGCTGTGCAACTGTTTTGCTTACCCCAAAGTGACCTGATATCAGAGAAGTGTGTGCTTCCCTAATTATCTTTATCCTCTCAGTTTGTGGAATGTAGAGTTTCCCACAATGGTATAAGAGTTGGCCCTTTATATGATATTCCAATTCTTCTACTCTTTTGCCTTGACTCAAAGTTGCATATACATCTTTAAAATCCATATCCTAAGTATATTGTTATATGTAGCTTTCATGTAGTACAGAATTATGCTTAAGTATGGTAGATGCATTTATAATGGGTCTAGATAACATGTCTACAACCTTGTTATGTATGCCCTTTTTATATCTGATGACTAAGTGAAACTGTTGTAGAAAACCCATCCATCTGTAATGTCTTGATTGTTGCAACTTAGTTTGGGAGTGTAGATATTGAAGTGGCTGATGATCAGTATGTATTACTGTCTCTTTTCCCATTAAATAATGTTTCCACTTTTTCACACTCTGAACTAATGCATACAATTCTTTATCATATGTAGGATAGTTAACTACTGCAGGATTAAAAGTCTCAAAATGATAACATATGGGTTTGTCGTGCTGTGTCAACACTACTCCCATGGCATAGTCACTGGCATCAGTTTGGATCTCAAATGGTCTTTGTAAATCTGGCAGTGCTAGTACAGGTGTTGTACCTATTTTCTCTTTCAAGGTGTCGAAGGCTTTCTGATGTTTGCCTCCCCACTGAAACACCTTATTCAATCCTGTCAAAGCATGTAAGGGAGCTGCAATTGAGGAGAAGTTAGAAATGAACTTCCTCCAATATTGTGTTTCTCCTAGGAAGCTTCTCACTTCTGTAGCAGACCGTTTAGGCCAGTTCACAATGACCGCCACTTTAGAGGGATCTAATTTCAATTCACCTCCCCCCACTATATGACCCAAGTAGTTTAGAGATGTTTTGCCAAATTCACATTTTGAGAGTTTACCATAATTTTTTTCTCTTTTCAAAACATCTAATGTCTGCTTAACATGCTTTAAATTTTCTTCCCACGTTTACTACAAATCAGAATGTCATCCAGATACACAATAACAAAATCATCAAGAAAAGGTCTAAGTACATCATTCATTAATCTCATGAAAGTAGCAGGAGCATTAGTTAAGCCAAAAGGCATAACCAGCTATTCATACAATCCCTGCTTTGTTTTGAAAGTAGTCTTCCATGCATGTTGCTCTGTAACTCTGAACTGATGGTATCCACTGTGCAAATCCAGCTTGGTGAAATAAACAGCGTCTTTTAATTGATCTAAAAGATCATCTATGCGAGGAAGGGGTAGCGATTTTTTATTGTTATCTTATTCAGTGCTCGGTAATCTATGCACATTCTCCACAAGCCATCTTTATTTCTCACCAAAACGATTGGTGACCCACATGGTGTGTGCTAGGCCTAATGAAGCCCTTCTCAAGCAACTCCTGCACCTGCTTCTTGATTTCAGGATTCTCTAAAGCAGACAACCTGTACATCCCAATGTTAGGCAATGGAACATCTTGCTGCAAAATAATATCATGTACTATTCCCTTTTTGGGTGGTAGACCTTTAGGTTCTTGAAACAAGACATCATACTCTGAAACAAACTTTTCTATATCAGCTTGTTTTTCAACATTACAGCCCTCAAATGCATTGGTTTTATCAGGTTTCTTTTCCTTTACAACCATCAGTAAGAATTGTTTGCATGAATTAATCATTCTTTTCATATGTCCTGAGTTTATGAGAGTATAATTATTCTTGAGCTTATGAGCTCTTACAAAGTATTCGATTCCATATTTAACTAGTAGATACTTGTTCTCAACTCTATATAAAATAGCCTTTCTATCATACAAGTAAGGACTTCCTAAAAAAATTCCACATATATCCAAAGGAATTATATCTAACTCAACCTCATCTACAAATGTTGACCTAAAAGAAAACTTGAGTTGCACTGTCTAGTCACTTGTAGTTGTGCTTTATCATTCAACCATCCTAATGGGTATGGTTTCTTGTGAGGTGTAGTTGCTAATCCCAATTTCTTTACAATTGCTTCAGAAATAAAATTTACTTGAGAGCCACTATCAAACAAAGTATCAATATTTTGATTTTTGGAAATAACTCGAATATGGAAAAGCTCATGTCTTTTTCTCTCATTTTCTTCATCAATAACAGATTGAGCAGAATTACTAGTAGATGCATCAGAATTCTTACCTCTTATACCTATGGCTGCTATAGAAGTTTCATCTCCCGAATCTGACCCCAAATCTCTCTGAATAGCTGCAGTTGTCTTCTTCTTCTTGCCCTCGGACTTCTTAGGTCTCAGCTCTGGATGCAGAATCCAACAATGCTCATCATCATGCCCCTCCTTTTTACAGTGAGTGCATGAAGCTTTGGCTTTCTGTGCAGTGTTAGCCTTCCTTGCTTTCCACTTTTGTTTTCTTTTCTCCTTGCTCTTGCTTACAGTGGGTTGGGATGGTCCCCCAACTTCTAGATTTCCATTCTTTCCTCTAGCCTCTAGATGAGTAGCTTGTACAGATACCTCATCTATACTAGTGGGATTAAACATGAGGATGGTATGCCTCATGTAGTTGTGTAGACCACCAATGTACTTCAAAAGAGTCTCTGGTGAGTCTAGTGAGATACCCAACGTCAATGCTCTCTTTCTGAACTCTTGAGTATACCCTTGTACACTTTGCCCCTTCAACTACCGAAGAGTTTGCCAACTCATCATGGCCTGCTGCATGTAGGCCAATGGATAGAACTGTTTTCTGATTGCAGAAACAAAGTCAATCCAGACAGAGATGGTCTTACCATGGCTTTTCATATCAGATTGGGTTCTACCTTCCCACCAAACCAAGGCAGTGCCTCCTAGGCGTAGGCTTGCCAGCTGAATCTTACTCTTGTCTGAGTTTATGTTCTGTACCCTGCAATACACATCAATTTGTCTAATCCAATTGTCCAGTTTTTCAACATTTAGCTCTCCATCATATATGGGAAAATCAAATTTAACATCTAACTTAATCAAAGATGCTTTCTTATTATGTATAGGGCTATTAGGAGGTGTGATAAAGTTTTCCTCTTTCCCCTTTCCTTTGGAATTGTCATGGAAGTGAGACTTATCTTCTTCTTTCTCTTGCTTAGAGCCTGATGCATCTTCCACCTTTTGCTTTCTAAAGTCTTTGTACATTTCTTCAACCAAAGACTTTATAGCTAGGAAACTCTCTATGAATTGAGGGTCTGGCCCCATAGAACTTTCTTCTGACATGGTCTTTCGAGGATAGACTCTCCCAATTTCAGGATTAGTTTCCACCAACTTTCCTTCTCCTAATTTGAGCTTTGACCTTGTGAGCATTCACAGCTATACCAACACAAGCTTGTCTAACCTTACAGCCTTGAGCTCTGATACCACTTGATCTGATATTCACCCTATGAGTGCCATCAGTTAAATATCTATTAAACTAAAGGTATTACAGACTCATGTGTTGGTGTGTGTTCTGTGTTATTGAAACAACAGATCGATCAGATTACCAATACACAAACAATAAAATGGAAAGACAACAGAGAAATACAGTAAGCAACACAAAGACACAAACAATTTTTAATAAGGAGTTCACCATATTCTCTAGGGCTACGTCTCCGGTCCAACTTCAATGGTGGCCTTGTTTTTATTGTGTCTTTTAGCAGAGGAATTACAATACGGGACTCAATATGAGTTCTCCTGAAGCAGATTTTGCTTGGCAGGGTGGTTCTTTGATTCCCCAAGCCACTTGGAGTACACATACTCTTCTTCTTCCTATCAGCTCTGTGACCTCTTGGTATACAGTGGAAAGAGCCAAATGTGATGCTCAATCTAGACATATTCCCCTATGGGAAGGTTTGAATCTTCAAGCTCTCTGGTGCTCGACGCTTCCTGTGGTTAGCTCAGCCCTTTGTCTCTTCTGCTTAGCTTTACTGTTCTCAGTGTTCAGTCCTCCTCTCAGGGTTCACTGTTCACTGTCTCTCTTGGTCGCTTGGACTCTTCTCAATTCTGATTCCAAATCAACTCTAACTGATTTGATTGTCTATGTTCACGGCGTTAGCCATTCGATCCCTATACCTGTTCGGTTCCTTTTCCGCCTGTGTCGATTCACCTTTTGTAGCTGCGCTTGGAGTTCCATGTGTTCGACGTCATCATGAACACTCAGGGAGTGGCCACTTATCCTCGTCTAAATGGCGCCAGCATGCTTCGTCGGTTCATTTCTTCAGTTATGTCGTGGGTGCGTTCTTCCTCCACTGTGGTAGTCAAACGGATTCCAAATCCCTTTAGAACGCGACTTAATTCCCTGTCGATTCTGCTTCTTTCCATCGGGTGCAATATCAGCCGTCCGATCTAGGCCCTCCAGATCCGACGCCATACACACATTTCACGCGGTTGACTTGCTCGACTGATAGCGTGCGATCAACGGCAATTTTCTCTCACCTCCGCCTGCCACGCATCGATCGGTGTATGGAATCACTCCGCTCCTGTCCAAAACCTCTTACCGTTTACGAGCACCCCGATCAATACCGCTAGTTTTCCAGCGTTCGAGTCTCGCCTTCATATGTTAGCATTTTCCACTTTTTCCGCCCGCAGTTTCCTGGCTCCCGATGTGACCAAGTGCTCGGGCTCCCCCTTCAGGGCCCTGTTCGCCTAGCGATGCACGATTACGCTAATCGCGCATCAAAAACCTTATCCTTTTCCCATTTCGAGGCTCCCAAGGGCTACTTTGGCCTCCTGCACGGTCTCCATGGACCTCGGTCAACGTGCTTTGACCGAGGTCCTCGTCGTTCCACATCGGCTGCCATGGCCACTGGTTCAGGGTGTTTTTGATACTGTTTTGGATTTCCTTAGAGATTTGTTCGACCTAATTCAGTCATGGTTCTTGACAGTCTTTCTATGGATCCAATTCGGATCAAGGATGTCCTTGTTGGATGGGTTGATTGGGTTCCAGATACTCACAACACATGCAAAAGATACAACCATTATATGAAAGCTATCTATCTATACTAGAAAATGAAATTTCTCATGGGTAGGTCCATTCTCGATTATGATGAATCACGCTTGGATATCCTACACTCCCTCGAGCATATCCATAATCATCTACGTAAGCTTGACGAGAGATTGGAGAAACTCAAGCGACACCTTGGCCTTCCCCCTGCAACTGAGCAGAACTTTTTTAGTTTTTGTAGCATCAGATAGGTGTTCTAGAATTGGTTTGTGTCTAAGATGCTAAGGAACACGAGATATCCAAAACTATAAAAATATTTCATGAGATAAGCTTATGAAATGCCTTAATTAAATTAACTAGCCATCATTTAAATTTTTCCTCAGTGTAACTTAGGAAAAATGGTTAATTAATTGGAATTAATTAAGGAAAGTTGAGAATGTTCTAGATACTCGCATGGATCAAATCTAAGATGATATTAGTCATTGATGATGATTTAATCATAGTTGTTGAATCTCTATCGAGAGATTATAAGATAAAATTGATAGGATGGAGACAAGACATAGAAGAAGTGAGTTCCTTGGTTGATTGAGCTATCTAGTTGTAGAGATTCAGCTGGAAGAAGGGTTTGATCCAGAGAAGGGCAGCATCAATGATTGAGGGAGAAGCAACATAGATTTCTAGAGGATTTTCCAGTGTCAGAGAGTTAGCAGATTGGAGGTCGAAATATTCTACAGAGAAATTCATCCAAGTGGTGCGAGTTAGCTAGTCTAGTTGGATGAATTTCTAAGAAGGGGTTGGATTAGTTGTCGAAGGTTGGAAATACATTCTGAAAGAGAAAGTGTTTTTTCCCAATGGAAAGAGAAGGCTAGATGGCCTAGTTGGAGTAGTTCCAGAGGTTGTATGAATTGTGCATGCCAGTACTGCGAGTTCCAAGCAGGTCGAGTTGTCGGGGAGAGAGAACGAGCAAGCTAAAGATCAACAAAGTTTGGATACAGAGGGATAATTTTTCTCCATATTATTTTCTAAGGATATCTAGTTGGGCATCCAAATTATTGTACTCGGATTTTTACTACTGCATAAAAATATTATAAACCCTCATTTGCTACACTAGTTTTCCCTTCGGGATTTTTCCAAGGACTTTTCAGTCTAAAAATATTGGTGTTGATTTTATTGTGTATGTGCATTATTTTCTTAGCTTCGAGATTATTTTCTTTGGCATATTTTATTTTGGTGAAGATTACAAATGTAAGTATATCGATATTTGTTGTAATAACAAATAAACTGCTAGGCAGTTAGGAGATAAGTTTCCATTTAATTGCAATCAAGGAATTTTCACATGGTATTAGAGTAGAGTTGAAGATCACAGTCTCAAAAGCGAGAAGAGAATATTATGCAACTTCAGAGGGAGATTTGGGCACAATTTCTCAAAATCTGTGCAAGCCATCCAGGGGTACGAATTGCATAGGCAAAGGGTTCGATTTCCAATTGCAGGTGAAGGAAATTTTTGAATAGCCTCAGAAATAGAATTTGCAAGTAGTGGTTTTGTTAGATAGAGGGTTCTAATGAGAAAATCAGTCATTTGGTTGACAAAATATGGGAACATAAGTTTTGAGAAAGAGTTTTAGATTCAGATTTGTGTAGGGACATGAATAGAATAACACACTGAAGAGGAATTTCCAAAATTTCTCAGAGGGTTTCCGGATCCAGTTTCCAAGAGGATATCCAAGATTTCCAGTTGCATTAGATCGTAGCAATTTTTCCAGTCAACCAGTACAAGCTTCAGCAGTAGTAGATCATGTGCCATGTTCCAGAGAAGGACTTCTGAAAGGTTGAGTGAGTTGCCCAGTTGAGGTGTAGCAGGCAGTGTGAGAGCTAGAGAAGGATTTTCAGAGGAAAGTAGTAGTAGATCTGCGTATTCCTAAAGGAGTGTGAGTAACAAAAGAAAGTCCAATTAGGGAATATTAGGAGATTTCCAGTTTTAGTCTCCATTTATTTGAGTTTCATAGAGATGGTCACGGCACTTCTTAGATATCAAGATAGACTTGATGGATCCTCAAAAGTTAGTGTTTGGAAGGCTAGGATGCAATTCCTTTTGGATGAGCATGGCCTGAAAGAGTTTGTGATAGAAGTGGTAGTTGAACCACATACCTTATCCAATTTCATAAGTATAAGAAGTATATGGCCAAAGCAAAGAGGATTGTCCTAGATCAAGTTCAGGATCATATTGTCCTGCATATTGCAAAGAAGAATACAACAAGGGAAATGTGGGAAGCCATTGTGAAACTATACTAGGATCCATCAAAGAATCATAAAATGATTCTCAAGAAGAAAATAATGGCCACAAGGATTAAAAAGGTTGAAGGTGTAACTCCCTATCTCACCAAAATTCAAAATGTCGAAGATGAGCATGCAACTGTAGGAGAAAACCCGGATGACAATGAACTTGTGTGAATAGCTTTGAATGGGTTTACCAAAGAATGGTCCACTTTTGTTAAGGGGATTACTAGATGAGACAAAATGTCAAATTAGTAACACCTATGCAATGACTTTACACAAGAGGAGCTAAGGATCTGTCTAATCTAGGGTACTACCAGTAGCATCAACAAAGGGGCGAAGATTGAGAAGGATGAGGAGAATGTAGCCCTTGCTAGCAAGGGAAAGGCTAAGAAGGGTCTCAGTCAAGGACAAAACTTAAAAAGAGGTGAAAAGAAGAAGAAGGGTCTGTCGAAGATCAAATTCTTTAGGTGTGGTGAGTTTGATCACTATAGCACCTAGTTTCCCGAGAAAAAGAAGGACAAGAAGGGGCAGCAACAAACTGTAGCTTTTACAGACATAGAAGAGTTGATCTCCAGGTTGTTGGAGTTTGCACTAATAGAAATTATATCTCTAGATGGAGGAGGAGCAAGAGGCTTCAAAAGTGTAGGATTGGGCAGGGTCCAAGGAGGACAACGTCAGATAAGTGTTTCATCTTAGATCATTACCTTGGCTATAGGCAGCCCACAGTATTCATTTAATAGGATTGATATCTCAGCAGGCTCTGTCAGATCTTGAGGGACAATGCAGATCTAGTTGCAGTCATATGCTAAAGGGGCACAGAGATAGTTAGGCACAAACAGATATTTAGTAGATAGAGAAAAACTAATTACAGTCAGAGACTCAAGGCATAGTTGCAGAATCCATTTACAGATATAGTGGATCAATACTCAGTTGTAGTTGTTGTAGTGGCAACAACAACAACATGAGATCAGAGGCAGCGCAGGCAGTGTTGGTAGGAGTGCAATGTCAGCGATAGTGCAAATAAGGAGTGGTTCATTTATACTAAAAGCAGATGAATCAAAGTATTTTCATTGGCTTGGATAATAGTAAAAGGTTGTTGCAGATGTTAGACACCAGCAACGTGGTCTGGCTATAGAGGAGTAGAAATGTTGGAGTAATGAGAGAACACCTTCCTCGCTAAGAGGGAGTTTTTTTTTTGTAGCATCAGACAGGTGTTATAGTCTCAATTTATGTCTAAGAGGCTAAGGAACATGAGACCTCCAAAACCCAAAAAAGGTTTTGTGAAATAATCTTATGAAATGCCTTAATTAAATTAATTTTCCATCATTTAAATTTTTCCTAACTTAAGAAAATTGGTTAATTAATGGGAATTAATTACGGAAAGACAAGAATGCTCTAGAGACTCACATAGACTGGGTCTAATATGATCTTAATTGTTGATGAGGATTTAACCATGATTATTGAAGCTCCAACAAGAGATTATAAAATCAAATTGATGGGATGGAGACATATACACTTGAGACACAGAGGGAGTGAGTTCATTGGCAGATCAAGCTATCTAGTTGCATAGATTCGGTAGGAAGAAGAGTTCGAGCTAGAGAAGGAGAGCATCAGTGATTGAGGAAGCAACAACAAAGAGTTCTAAAATAAAATTAAATTAATTTCTCTAGTTTTCCCTTCAGGGTTTTTCCGACTTTTTAGTCTAAAAATATTTTTGTTTATTTTATTATGAGTGCACATTATTTTCTCAACTTCCAGTTTATTTTCCACAACGTATTTTATTTGTGGTGAAGATTAAAATTGTGAGTTTATTGATATTTTTTGTAATAACAAATAAACTGCTAAATAGTTAGGAGATAAATTTCCAGTTAATTGCAATCAAGGAATTTTCGCAAACTCAATTGATTCGACAACCACAATCCCAATACTAGGATCAAATTCAGAACCCACAGCATTATGGTTGATGTTTTTTTATGTTTAATTATATAGTTTGTCTCCCTTGCATTTGGCCAACTTAGCATGGATAGTAGCAGTAGCTATTTTAGTTTTGTTGTTGTCAAATTTCAACTAGTTCTCTTGTCCTTATGAAGAGTCCATTTTTTTCTTTCGTTTGATCTCATTAATGAAAAGTCGCCTTGGATTTTGTAATCTGCTATGAAACCCTTTGTTTTTTTATCAATAAAAATTTACCCCAACAAAATTAATATTAAATATAAATTATAAATATATTGTGTCATATAAATTAAAATAATAATGATTATTTTAAAAGTATATATATATATATATATATATTATCTCAAACTCTCTTTATATATATATCAAATATATGTCATGCATATTACATTTAAAAAATTAAATAAAAATGCCCACAAAGAGTAGATTATATGGTGACACGTGTTTTGTTAAGGCAGTCCGTGGTGTAAAGGTCACCCATTTAAAACTCCATGGGAAAAATCCAATCATGCTAAGGATTGATGTGGCTTATGTTGGGGTGATCCTCGGGTGATTTTGACTGCTTTTATGCCCCCTAAGGTGTAGCTACTCAAACCATAGGTTAAGCATGTGAGTGAGTTCAAGACTCGCATTACCTAGCAAACAAAAAAAAATAAGTATATGTAACCAACTATATATATTTAAAGGTTTTAATAGATTTTAAAATAATTATATTTATACATATAGAGATGTGAATTTATGTAAATGTAAATAGTATTATAAATAACTAGCATACATCCTTCTTAACTCAAAATGTACAATTGTGAAGAGGAATCAAGCATCTCGCAATGCAATGTCATATGATTATAAAACTAGCAATTGCACCACATGTTGCAAAGGGAATGTCGTAAGGCAGGGCTTGGCATAGGGAAGAGTGACATAGAAGATGGAAGTAAAAAAAATAAAATGGAATTTTATGTATTTATAAGTGCTTTTGTGAAAGAAATTTTGAAATGTATACATTGCAGAGATTTGATTGTAGTAATGTTGAAGCAGTTTCAACTATTAAAAATAAGATAGTTTTGTTATTTGAAATCATAGAAAATAAGTAAATGAAATAAAATAACATAAGGCATCTCAGTCTCTTGTGCAATAGTTTTTATCAATATATGATATGGAAATTCATCATAAGACAAATAATATCCAGAAAGCAACAAAAAAAAAACATTGCAAATGTTAAAAATTTCATGTAAATTGCTCAGCAAAAAATGCCTTAAATAACTACTTTAATTCTAAAATATGAAAACGTAGGTACTCTAATAAATATGAGTACTTTTATAGCTAATTTCCCATGTTAGCTCTTTTGTCCTTTGTAGGAGGGATAAATACAATTTTTCAAAGTACAACATACATATATAAATTCAATTAACCAACAAAAAAGTACTCCAGCTGATATGAAGTTCTGTTACTAACAAAACACTTAGACATTTCAATGATTTGTGCAAAATTTGTCCCACTCAACCCAAGAAAGGCCAACAAGTACTGTTGAAGCTAATTATTCTTTAGCATTGTAACAATCCTCCTTTGGATTGGTATGCCCCAAAGAAATTACATTGTTTGGTGCCGCAATATTTATTGGCATCCCTTCCTTCCCAGTGTTGCCTCCCAAGAGCTACACTTCTAGCAATCACACACATTGAGTCAACTTTGTCTCAGATCATAAAACCATAATTTCTAACTGAAACAAATCCGAACAGGAACAAATTCATAGGAGTAATTAGAAAAATAGACTAGAAAAATAATTGGAAAAGTATTAAAAAAGGTTTTATATGGAAATTTTAACCCTTGTTTAAAGGTAAAGCAGCGGATGTAATCAGAATTGAAGTATTATTAAGATATTCTCCCAAGCTCTTATGTGGAAGCTACAAGAGCACCCACCAACACCAACCTCAGAAGCGCCTGGATTTGAGAACTCAAGAAAATTCTCGGAGGTAATAAGTGTAACACCCCTGATTTAATAAGTGATGTTTTATCTCCTTGTTTTGACTAGAAGATTTAAAAATTTATTTCTATTAGTAGACTAGAAAAATAATTGGAAAGGAAAGAAGAAAGGGTTCTATATGGAAATTCTAACCCTTGTTGACAGGTAAAGCAGTGACCATAATCAGAATTGAAGTACTAGTAAAGATAATTTGGTATAAGTAAATTCTTTATTGAAAAGGTTAAAAAAAAATTGTTGTAACTGTTATTTTTCTAAGTTCCAATATGTATGGAATAATAGACATGGCCAGATGACTGCATAATGTACTCGAGTACAGAATAAAATATGGGAATTTTTATGCAATTGAACTCTTTAGGACAAAAATAAGAAAACATGATTGAAGTACGAATATACAAAAGGATTCTACAGGGACTTGGATAGATGGTGATCGGGTGCTCTATTAAGGAACTGCCTAATGTGAATTCATCGTTTCAATTCCCCGCCCCGATCGGGGTGATATATTGGACATGCTGAAGATGTAGTCCTAACAAGCTTACAAACAAAAAAAGAATATACAAAAGGAAAGGTAGGTTAGGCACCATCACAACAAAATGCTACAAAAGTATCAATCCCAGATACAAAAGAAATATATATTGGGCACAGGGCAAGGGGGATAGAACCTGTGACATGCTCCATGTTCTATCTGACCCCATGAGGATTCAAATGGAAATTTATATAATTGAATACCCTACTTATCTCAATGAGCGAAAAACATTAATAAACTATTTTTGCACATGTCTACATGAACTATACTGGTAATAAATATATAAGAACTTCTTCATCTTAATCACCATTTTTTTCCATGTCTTGATCTTTTCTAGTAATCTCTATACTCTATATTTAGCTTAGTTACAACAAAAGAAACCCTATTGGGGCCTTGAATCCCCTTCAACATCTCTAGCTCTTCTATTCTTTGGCTCTTAAACTTTGCTCTTCAATTCCTTCAATTATTGGTTCTCCATGCCTCCTTCGGCTTCTCCTTTTCATGGTAGAATCGTCATAGTCCTCAACCTGTCTACCATTCACAAACCTTCCGTCCCAACATTATCTCTCAAGAGCTACACTTTTAGCAATCACACACATTGAGACAACTTTGTCTTTGATTAGAAAACCACAATTTCTAGCTAAAACAAATCTTCATAGTCCTCAACCTTTCTTCCATTCACAAATGTTCATTCCCAGTATTGTCTCCCAAGAGCTACACTTCTAACAATCACACGCATTGATACAACTTTTTCTTAGATCACAAAACCACAATTTCTATATGAAACAAATCTAAACAAGAACAAATTCATAGGAATAATTGGAAAAATATACTGGAAAAATAATTGTAAAAGAATCATGAAAGGCTTTGTATATGGAAATTATAACCCTTGTTGACATGTAAAGTAGTGGTTGTAATTAGAATTGAAGTACCGGTAAGATATTCACCTTATCACTTCTATGGAAGTTGCAAGAGGGCCCACTAGCAGCAACCTCAGAAGCACCTGGATTCGAGAACTCGAGAAAATTCTCGATGGTAATAATTGTAACACCCCTTGTTTACTAAGAGATTTTATCTCCTTGTTTTGATTGGAAGATTTAAAAAAGTTACTTATATTAGTAGACTAGAAAAATAATTGGAAAAGAACCAAGAAAGGGTTTGTATATGGAAATTCTAACCCTTGTTGTCAGGTAAAGCAATGGTCGTAATTGGAATTGAAGTACTGGTAAAGATAATTTGGTATAAGTAAATACTTTGTTAAACATTTTAAGAGAAAAATTTTGTAACTATTATTTTTCTAAGTTCCAATATGTATGGAATAATAGACATAGTCGGATGGCTGCATAATGTACTAGAGTATAAAACAAAATATTTTATGCAATTGATTACTCTTTAGGACAGAAATAATAAAAAATTATTGAAGTGAGAATATACAAAAGGAAATCTAGGTTAGGTACCATCGCAACAAAATGCTACGAAAGTATCAGTCCTAGATACAATAGAAACATATACTAGGTACAGGGTAGGGGGGATAGAACCCTTGACAAGCTCCATGTAGTACTTGGTCCCATGAGGATTGAGATGGGAAAATTATAGAATTGAATACCCTACTTATATCAATGAGTGAAAAACATTAATAAACTATTTCTCTTGAGAAAGGAAAACATTTTGCATACATGTTTACAACAAGTTATAGGAAAAAAAATAATATAAATAACCCACTACGGTGGTCAGTGAGAGAAATCTCAATATAAAGTAGGTAGATTAAGAACAAGAAACGAAAATAAAATATTTGTTGTCATACGAGTTAGAATGGAGAAATAACTTAGACAAAAACATGTAATCGTTATATTTCGGTAGGGTTTACAAATAATACTTCTTAAGGAAAAGGAAACTGCTTTATGCACCGATAACTACTAAAAGGAGTAACATAATGAAGGTATACATGCCCGGGTATAAAAACTCTCATTCTTGTAACCTCAAGGGTCTTTCTTGAAAAAAAATGTAATTAATATCTTGTCAAGAACGTCTTGGTCGAAGTTCGATGTGTATGGTTCATCGGACGGAAACCGCACCTTGGAAACCCCCATATGCACCTGTAACAGGCTAGATAACCAACCAAAATGAGTATCAAAATTCTAGAATAAAAAACAGGAATCCAAGATACAGGAAACCTCTAATTAAATTACTCATAAACTTATACATAGAAAGAAAACAATACCTCTCAAGGATATTTCTTGAAAATTTAATAATTAATATCTTGTTACAGTTATGAACGAATAGCATTGCTGAGTCTTACTTATGAAATTTCTCTTAGTAAAAGTATATAATTACAGAGAAATGAACCCATATAAAAATAAATAAATAAAATAAAATAACATAAACTAACTTAAAACAGGAAGGTCTCGTCGAGAAGTTTCCCCATCTCCAGAGGAGGAGGTTGGTGTACAAATTTTGAAAGATTATATGCCATCTCAGAGTGCCCTGTTGTCAATGCATGAGCATACTTATCAGTTAAGATATGGCCCATCCCATCCTTACAATAATTGCATGAGTGCAACTTCGAAGTTCGAAAAAGCCCATAAATTGAGCTAAATTTTGAATGAAATTGCTCTCATTTTACACAATATTTTGTTAGAGCATAAGTCAACTAAAGTTCACCATGCTGAAACAAATTTTTTTGTTCTTAAAAGAAGGTCAAAATCTTCTTAAAAAAAGTCACTTCCAACAATTATTTTGGACCATTTTCTATATAAATATATTTATAAATACAATAGGCTAATTAAAATAGAATGACCACACATAAAATAGTGAAAGTAGGTAATAAGGTACTTTGACAATTAACAAATAGCACAAGATAAACAAGCCCAACAAGTAGTGATCACAAGGTCAATAGGTCTCCCTTCATTGTTTTATTTTTTTTTCTCAATAGTTATGCTACATCTTGAGAACCAAAAACTCTTGAACTCCTCAATTATCAAGATTGAGAACTCTGGTTTTTTTTTATTAAATGAAGTTTATAATTCTGTAATTTTACTCTGATATATATTAATACCCTGGTATCACCTTTGCACATGTCTACATAAACTATACTAGTAATAAATTGCTTTCTGCATCAATAACTACTAAAAAGAGTAACATAACCGAAGTATACATGTGCAGGTAGAAAAACTCGCATTCTTGTAACGTGAATGGTCTTTCTTGAAAAAGAATTTAATTAATATCTTATTAAGGACCTCTTGGTCGAAGGTTGATGTGTAGGGTTGAAGATATTTTGGAAAGACGGACAGAACCCACACTTTGGAAACCCCCGGTTACCAATTGTAACCCAACCATATTAGCTTACAATAGATTGAGCTTCTCGTTGAGAAAGGAAAAATGGACTCTCGATTCAGACAAATGCATTTCACCCAAATTGTATATCAAACTGATGACATACCCCATGCGGGTTGTGAGATGAGCTATGTAGAAATGACCACTCTCGCTTTCAACATTATGTGAATTCTCCATTAGTAGCATGAAAAACTTGTCTGTCAAATCACCTAAATAATATGAAGACCGGTTGATCCACTTTGCAGCATTAGAACTACGTCACTTCCTCTTATACCTAATAATTATTTCTCTCTCCATTTCTTTTGTCATTCCATTGCCTTTTTGTCATTCCATTGCCTTTAATGTCGCAGTACTTCCTAGGAAGGCGTTGGGCACTAGGATTTATAGCCATGATTTTCTTCCTGAAACTAATCCCAAATTCCTTTAAGGCTATCAAGCTAAAGCGTGTTTCCTAAACTTGAAATGTGGGGTTCTTAATTCCTTTCTTTTGTTCAAATTTATTATCCCTTAGATTTTGCATATATTTTTCTAATGATATATCATGAGATACGTGGGTAATCCATAGGATAACATGGAATATACTCCTTATAAATGAAACATGCCATGATAACTAATGAGAGTAAAGGAATGAAATAATGCCCCTATTTTTGTATAGACATAGGGATAGGAGGTGTCCCATCCCATTACTGGAGGTTTGACTTCACTAATTAATTTTGCCTTCATACTTGTCATGGTAGTGGATGATGAGTGGAGTTACCTTCATTCAAAACGAATTAGTGGCACCAATGTTAGCTAACGAATCTACCATTGGGTTAAAGTTTCTTTTGATGTGATAAAGTTCTATAATTTCAAACTTAGCAATTTGGAGATTGATCTGGTGCAAAATGGGGAATTGAGGTTGATCTGAATTCTCAATGATCTTGATCACCTGCTGAATTACTATCATGGAGTCACAAAAGATAGAAAGAGGAGGAATTTCCTTGGAGGTTGTTAGTTTTAAACCTTTCCACAATGTTAAGTATTCATTTTGGTTGTTGGTAGATGTTCGTAGACCCGAAACATATTGGATTACTCTTTCTTCATCGAGGTTAAAAATAATCTCTCCCACTCAAGCCTATCAAATATTTATGAATTATATTAATATGGAATAAATATTTTTTATATTTACATATAATTATTATCATCAATATATATTTTATATATAAAATTTTTTATCAATATTAAATTTATATATAATTGAGAATTGATATAGCAACATCCATATGTTATCCCTAAGATTTAACACATATTTATGATGTATTGTTTCATAGTTTATTTCCATTGGCATGATATGTTGATAATTTTTCTAATAATGAACATCAAATTATTATATTTAAAAATTATATATATATATATATATATAAATGAAATTGCTATTAAATAAGTGAATATCTAATATTTATAATGTTAATATATTTGTATATATGTGTATGTGTTATTTTTTATATTTTTATAAGAATATAATGTGTTTTCTAATAAAAGTTATGTGTTATAGGTTTAAATCTAGAGAGAATAAAATATGTACATTTATATAATAGTCAAATTATTACATCAAGGTGGGTCCTTTAACTTATAAATTAGAAATTTGATATATTAATTTGGTGTCTACCTTAATTATACCATAGGTGTGGTCTATATTGGAATTGGACTTAAGGAATTTTGATTTTTATATAAATGGGTGACCAAAATTTGATTTCAATAAAATATTTTTCGTCTAATACATCACCCCACGAATAATATGAAATGTAGTTGAATAAATTTTCATATTCAAATCAAAAAATAATAAAATTAAAATTAAAATTCATTTATTTCACCACTTGTGAACCACACACCAAGTGTTTACATAAATAAAATTCATTAAATAAGTAACAAAATCTATCTATGGTTTTCATCTAACCATAAATGTTCGACTAACCAAACATTTTCATCGATGCTACCTTTATGCTTTTATTCCATATGGATCGATTAACCCAGGTGGACATCGCACTCATTTATATATGATGTTATGATGTGTAGCTCACATTTGATCCTCAGTAAAAGAGCCATCCCAGTTTGGGTGACCAACCAAGAGGGTTGGTCCACAACCTCCTTGTTCTATAAGGTAATGGGTTGGTCCTCATTCACTTGCACTCCTTGATATAGATCCAAAGCCATGACCTCAAGGTATCTGTTTTTGTCTTAGCAGGATGCAAGAGTGTTTAGTGAATGAGCCCTTACAGAAAGATATGGGAAGGAGGAAGTACTTATGGATTTTAAAAATATTATATTTTATTATTATAGGTTTATAAAAAAATTGTTAAATAAAATAATATATTAAACATATTGAGTCAGTTTATATGTAACAAGATTGTGTTATTATACTTCCAAATAAGCTTATGCCTGTTAAAAAAAAAAATCAAAACAAAATATCTAATCATTAAGGATATATTTAACAAGTTAATTGCATACTCATGTCAGCCCAAGACTGGATTCCCATTTCCATAATAAATAAATTTATTCTCCTCAGGCATTATGAGGTCATCATAGATAGTGATGAAAGCCCCTCCCCTGTAAACTAGCCATAGTATTAGCCAAAGACTTGTGTATTGGCATGAATGAGAGGCCCAGATCGTTATTTTTCCCTTCGAAAAACTTGTATGACTACTTCCTTGGATTTATCTTGTCTGAATATCTGCATGCATGCATGAAGTTGCACAGAATATTATATATATATATATATATATATATATATATATATATATATATATATATATATATATATATATATATATATATATATTATTTACAGATTTCAAACATTTCCAAAATTCAATAAATGAGAGTATAGTCAAACAATTCACTTCTCATTCAGTTCACCATATTTTAATATTAGACAAAATAATGCCGCAATTTTTTCTTTGAAAGCATGTACTTGATAGGCATTGGACAGTGAGGGCACAGTTTTCCAGCATGTCAACAAGTTTGCCTTGGTGGAGGCTACATTCGCCGCATAGATATGATCAGTGTTGCCATTCATGGTGGATTGCAACAATGGACCTACAACCAAGCATGGATTTATCACTACCATATCCAAATTCCTTCTCACGGCAATCTCCCGTGCAAATTTCTCTTCCAACGTCTTTGCATAATAGTACCAGTTCTGCCCACACCAAGAAACAAAATTAGCCCATGGAATTCCACCTGTATCTACATAGAATTTATGTTTATATTTATGTGTTGTTAGAGCCAAAGTAATAAATGCATTGGTCTGAGTGTAGTAATCCAGATGGCTCCAGTGATCATCATCTAACAATGGAACGAGGGTCGTTGTGAGGGTTCATGAAAACCACACCATTAGAATATGTAAATACCATTGGCTTCACCCCCATTTCCGTGGATGCCTCCGTAACATTCCTTATTCCTTCCACCATTGGCTCTATCACCTGATTGTGCATCATTATAGATAATATTTAATGTGACTGTGCATATTTCCATGTGTCTATGATATGTATCTTGATTGAAATGACCAAGGTTTAGGGTAGATGCCTGACAGGGAATAAACAACTTATGTGTCCCTCATGTGTTTCTCATGATGGGTGGAGCCTCCACCCAAAACCTAGATTGTTTTAATCATGATACACAAATTTTCCAAATGAAAAGCAAATTCGTATGTGCCTAAAAACCCAATGAAGAAATTTGAATATAATATAATATCATATGTATATGAGATGAAAAATAATTATAAGGTGATTGTTGAGAAGACAAGCCATGTGAAAGACAGTGTGGCATTCTTGGATAGTTGTGACTAAGCTCTAATAATCAATAATATCAAGTTTCACAAGCTGAAACCTCTCTTTCGCCCCTTCCAACTCTCTTAGATGCTCGTACTTGCCATCCTCTGTACTTCAATCTTCAAATTATTAAAAATGCATTCCATCCAAACTAAACAGAGAGTTAACACACACTTATGTCATTAAATAAAAGACAAGTTACTATTACGAGGAGGTCATGGAATCATAGTGAACCTAGTTATGGGTGAAGCTAATCAAAATTATGTTGGTAGAAGTACTAATTATAACCTACCAAGATTGCCCTGAACTGCTCCTCTAACATTATAGCCTTTGTTGAGGAGTTTCTTGACCAACCATGAGGCAATGAATCCCCTTTCTCCAGTCACACATACGGTTTAATTTGATCTCATGGTTTATTTCATATTGCAATCTAGAGGAAGCAGTGAACTATAAATGCCTAGAAAGTCTATTATTTTGTCTTCCACCTAGATTAAACAAGGGTCGCAAGCAGCGATAGTCCCTACTGAGTATGAAATTTTTTAATCGTTTAATAAATCTTTAGATAGTGATATAATCGTGTTCTATCATGCAATCTTAGGAACAAATATTTGTAGAATCCATTATTGGAGGTAAGGTGTACAACATATGGATGGCTAAGTCGAAATTTCATACTTTGGCCACTCTTTCAGCATCAACACTAAAGTGGATTGGCACCACTACCTCCTGTAAATAAATGACCCATGACAATCCACCACAAAGAATAAAGTAGTCTCCTCCAGTCCAAAGTACCCAAGCAACCAAGTGAAAGTACCATCTCCAAGATAAGCCAAATCCTCATGAAGAGTATCTGAGTACCGAGCCAAGTCGAGTAGCCACCTAGGTAGGACAATCTCTTCCGTATGGGTAAGCTTAGGCCAGGGAAAAAAAATCGAATAAACTTCATGCCCTACTTAAACTAAAAGAACAAGAGATATTGTCACTTAGAGCCAGATAGAATCTGGCACCTACTAAGCACGTTGACTTGGCTGACTTGACAGTCGTTGCAGAGAAAAAAGTGTTATAGCATTGAAACTCTTTGGAGGAGGAGTGTTGGAGCATTGGAGGCCTTTGTAGGAGCACCGTAGGAGGATAATTCTACCTTTGTTTAGGAGCACTGAACCTTGGACCCTTGCTTGATAGATACCTAATTCCCGTGATGGGACCTATACAGAACAAAGGTTTCATACAGCACTGGATGCAATGAGGAATGATGCTTACTTACATTGATACGAAATTAGAGAAACAAAGCATTAACGCACATGGTGCAACATGAAAAATAAGTTGCTTAGCTTATTGTTGTTGAATTACGTATATAATGATGCAATCATTTCATTATTACTGCTTTCATTACTTGCTTCAGTTTTGGCTTATTATATTACTGTCGACTACCACCCCACCTATATATGGAAATTGTCTAGTGATCCCCCCATTCTGGTAGATGATTTCCATCATCCAATAAATCAAATCACTTACGAGTCTGTTGTACTATGTAACAACCCCCCCATTTATGGATAACAATAGCTAGGTTAGAGATATAAATGGGGACCCTTTTAAAAAAAATTAGTTTTTAGCATAATAAAGCCTAACTCTAAGAAATTGCTTTGAAAAATCTTGCAAAACATCCCAATGATGAAATCCTTATCGCAAATCGCACTTTTCATGTGACTATCATAAAACACCTTTAAAAAACTACGATACACAATCAAACCTCCCGCTGGGATATCCTGATTATAAGCACCTTATCATTTTGCAAATCACACTTCGCAAATTTCCCAAGTAATTAAGATATGCAATTACAATGCCCATTAACGAGTTGTGAAATGTGATATTGCGACAATCGCAATTGCATTTCGCCTTATAAGTAAGCACAATGCTATATTGTATTCATTTGAATATTGCGATATGCGAATAAGAGCGATAAGCGTGTGAAATAATTGCGTTTTAAATACAAAAACAAACAAATTGACAAGTTAATAAATATTTAGCAGCCCAAGGAGAGATAATCATTTTCCAAGTTATGGGTAGTTAATGTTGAGTATCTCATTAAACCTTTCTCACAATCTGAGGTCATTTCAGAAATGCTTTCAATCTTAATTGCCCGATATTGTCTACGCTGATATATCTTGTCCATTTCAGGCAAGCTACAAAAGACATGTCATTGAGGAAGGTGATGCAGAAACAAAAGAAGCAGAGTGTTGCGGAATCCGAGTTTATAGAGATGACTCCCATATTCTGTGATACAGACTACAGCTCTGATGGAGGCGTGACAGCTTGGGAGGTCATTTACAATAGGCTTGATGACGAACGTCCCAAGATCACTGTTACAAGAGCAACAACGGACTCAACAAGACCTTCGGGACTTCAATTCAAGGATGTTGCCTATTCTTTCCTGCATATGATAGGAGTGAGGACTAAAATCCTCCCATACATGGATATGATTAGATGGGTGGTCGAAAACCTCACCATTCAAGATAGGCAATTCAGGAATTCAAGAAACGAACTCATGGGATCGTTCAGAGCTGAGGACATGAAGAAAATGTATCATATACCTGATCCTTAGGATATATATGATAAGACATATATGGCCAGCTTCACAAATAAGAACCCAAACCTCTTCAAGCTGATTCAAGGCTGGAGAGTATTAAACAACAAATTCAAATTTGACAAATCGAGTATGTATGTTATAGTCTCTTTGGCAAACCCTTACAACTATGTAGCTACTATGTTATGTAGACTACATGGGTTGCCTAATAATTCTAAGTTTTCCATAGAATGGGTTCCTCTGATTGATGCTTGCGTTAACTCCCACATCATGAATTGGGCCACCATCCTATCTGACAACCTATCCACCATCATTACCGAGTATTAGCAGAAGAGAGCTTCCTCTTAAGAGAACCTTCCCCCCCTTCTATTTTTGTGACTACATTATGGACGCCATTTGTTTCTGCACTGCATTTCTGACCATGGGTTGGAAATGGACCTTACAGGATCTCTACCCTATCCACCTCAATCATAAGCCAATATGGGAGTCCCATTATATACCTCATTTCTATAAGATATGTCATTCTGTTGTTTTGCCCTTGAATCAAATGATTTTCAATAATAAATCCCCCAGGTTTTCCCAAGAAGCCGCAACAGAACTTCTAGCTATTGGTAAATATTTTATTGAAGAATGGTTCACCTACATTAAGGTTTTTGGTAGCACAGCCAACCCACATGTCCTACCTTTATATATTTTTGATAAATTGTTAGCAAGGGAAATCGCTTACCAAACCATAGGAAAAGGCCTAACTAAAGTCCTCAAAGAAAAAAAGAAGTTAATATGGCCCTCTTTTCCTATCAAGTGTGGTTCTTTTGATTTAACAAATTTTAATCATGCCATTAAGGAGTCAGAAAACATGGAAGCCCTCTGGCTTCATACATTTCCGAAAAGGAAATTCGATCCACACAAGGTAGCAAATAACATCACTACTATAGTAAAGCTCAAGCCATACAACCATGAGGATAATGATTTTGAAGACTTGTTATAGTTATCCAAGTCCTTCGAACAAGCGTTCGAATGGGCTAAAGCGAACCTAAGTCCTGAAAATTTTGAAAGATTTCGGGAATTCAGAAATGAAAGGCTCGCAGTAATCCCACTACACTTGTTGAAAATTAAAGATAAGCCTACACCAAGTGTGACTTTTAACAGTGAAGGACCTAGTGCTCGCATAGCGTCTCAGGTGAATACTGAGAAAACACCAGATACGGGGAAGGCCCAAGAGATAGCGAATACAGCAAAGTCTAGCAGAAAGTGAGTTGAGAAATAGGTTCTGAGCACCCTGCCTAAAGAAATCAATTCAGAAGTCAAAAGCAGCAGTTTGGAATAGGAGTGGGATCAGTTTAATCAGAAACTGCAAGACACTCCCAAAACAACAGATACCCAAGAGGTAATGGAGTGTCAAACTCCTCTACATATTCAGGAGAATATAGAGTCCAAGTCTATGAATGAACAACCCAAACCCATGGATGAGTAGTCTAAACCTATGGATGAGCAGGCGACAACATCCCAGTAGACTAAGATTATCCCTGCTCTGCCTACATCAGAGATCATCTTAAAAGTGACCGAAATCCCACCACTTGATGTGTTCTACAGTCCTCTCCATAAGGAAGTAGTAAGAAGACAGAGAAAAAGGAAAAGGGTAGAAACACCTGAGCTCCCAACTAGAAACGAACCCATGGACATAGTTTGGAGGGGCATTCCTTTCAACCCAGTTGAGAACTTGACTAGATTGTCACAGTTCATGGGAGAATACGTAACAGCCACTATGGACAAAGCCATTGAAGTCTCTACTTTGTTGAGAGAAAAGGAGGAGAGAATTGCACAGCTCGAGCAGCAGCTCGAAGCAGAGAAAGCAAATGTGAACAAACAAGCAGCCGAACAGCTCGCCGAATTGCAACAGAGCATGGAGGTCCTCAAAATAAGCCACCAAGCTGATATATTGGCTAAAGACATGCAACTCCAAGAATTATAGCAAGCCATGGAAAGGTATAAGGATATTCCTACTATTGAGGAGTACATTAAAGAAGCTCTGGAACTAAATTCCCTCCTAACGAAACAACAGGACCATTTCTGCCAAAAGATGTCACACATTACTCCCTATCTAACCACTAGCAACCAGCTGACAGATAAGGCAATTGATCAGAGAACCGAGTTTACTGATCTCAACACCAGAATCTCGAAGTTCATCGAATGGCAGGAAACAGAAGACAAAAGGAATTCTAATCTGCTTGAAATCGAGGAGACTCACAAAGACATTCTTTTCACAGATTGGGATACAAGAATCAAGCAAGTTGAGCTAGCAGTGGCAAGGGCAGCTGGGGTATCAAAGAATATAATCAAGGCAGTGAACCACACTCTGTTTTTCACCAACCTGCTAAAGGAAGGCAGTCTAAAGGAAATGCCCGATTTGGGTGCTTTGCATAAAAGCTGGTAGATAAAGAGGGAGACTCAAAGGGAGGCAATCACAAAATTGACCAAGACCAACTGGGAGTTGTATTGGCAATACCTCGTAAAACTGCACAGCCAGATCATGACCCTCAATTTTTCACTTCATTTGACTCAGCGGATGTTGCCACCTCTCACCGATGCGATTTTTGCAGGACAACTCATGACACATTTTGGGGCACCTCCTCAACTCAAACCAATGACCGATATTTGTGATTTGAAGGACAAGCTGGCAGACAGCAAGTCATCATCTTAGTTCTTCTCATCAGGCCACTGTTTATTTTTAGAGTTAGTTAACTACTTAGGAGGAAGGTTGTTTGAAAACTCCTCAATTTTTGTATAATCTATTTTTGCACATTAGTTAGAATAGTATTTATACCCCTCTCATGCATTTAGAGAGGGGTCCAGAATTTTACCAAAAACATTTGCAAAGAATGCACTTTTGTAAGTTTGTGAATGCTTTGGTGGAATTATGGAACATGATCATTTCTTTTAGATATCAAACTACTTTCTTTTATTGATGCACTATTGTGTTCTTGGGAGATAATTTGATTTGAAGAAAGGAGTTGATCCATGTCATTTGTTAAATGAGCATAACTTTGAACATATGGTACTGTTATCGTGTATGATTGTTTCTGTTTTCTTTTAATCAGTGATAACACTTTACTTTCGTGAATTATGTGTGATATGTATTCTTTCTGTTAAGCGTTAATTACACTATTGTATGATGCCTAGCTGAAATTGTTAATTTTCATATATATAACTCATCATATATGCGATATATTTTATCAATTTCTTTGACTAACTATTTAGTCAAACAAATTATCTTATACATTATCATCTCTATTTATGCGTGATTAATCTTTATTATCACATGTTAAGAAGATATCTATGTAGATCACATATCACACAGAAATACCTGAGTTTATATTAGAATAAGTTAGTTAGAAGGTCTGCATGATAGAATAGGTCATTTAGATTATCATTATTCTATTTTCAAACACTCATAAACCACCCATTCTCATATTAAAACCCACACTAGGAAACTGGTCCCATTATTCCCAGCCAGAGCCACCACTTTAAACAGAAAAGGAGTTGTCTTAAGGTTCGAACCAGGTGGTTATCCCCCATGTCACAGCGGTTTTCAAGCCCGTGAAAAAATTCCTAATTTGCAACCTCACACACTTGTGACGTGGTCCTATTCTTGGGATTACATGGGCGGTTTCGATCCAACCAACCCGTGCTAACCATTTTCAGAAGCAATCTATCGGGGATCAGATACATGGAGCTTACTGATATAGAGTTAATAAGGGTGAGAGTACTCATAGTTGTAGTATTAGCTTTAAGCTTGATATCACATTAGACTAAGCTCTAAGTTGAATCTAAGCTCACATAGTCACAGTTATGGTCGTGTTGGGTGGATCGAGAGAGTCTAGTTTACAACAACTTTCTTATTTACAATTACACTGTTAAATGGATTCAATTCACCCAGGTCATTACGAGAGATATTTAAATACACCCCATTCAAATGACGATGACAAGAATGAAACAACCCTAGAGAGAGTATGGTTTACAACAGCTTGCTTATTTACAATTACACTGTTAAATGGATTCAATTCACCTAGGTCATTACGAGAGAGATTTAAATACAACCTGTTATGATGAGAATGAAAAAAGCCTGGAAGGAATAGTAGGCATTTCAGCTTACCTCCTCAACATAATACTTCCCCTGGTGATCACCCCATTTTAATTTGATAGAAGCATCTCACCTTGAGCTTAGAAAATGAGGATTGATTGTTTCGACAATCCACATTGGAGGTAAGGTTGGACATCAGATGAATAGGCAATGGAGTGTGAGGTGAGGCAGTTCAATGAACTACTCCCTTTATTGTACGGTAAGTTCTGCAAATTTCCTAGCACTATAACAATTAAAATTCATTGCAGACCTATAAAAAACCATAATACATGTAGAGATTTTCACTTACAAAAAATTTTGACAATTGAATTAAATAGAAACCACCATGATCTAACTCTGTGGTGCCATGATTTTTCCACTTGTCTACCCCTGTGGGCCCACGACTTTACCACTTGTCCCTCTTTTCCGTAACTCGACACCCAACGTTCACTATGCACTAACGGTGCTTAAATATCTTGGGTCATTGTGCTTATCTCTCTGCAACTCGAACTAGGGTGGGTATTACCTCCTTAAAATGTGCAAAACTCTTAGATAAACCTTATTTCTATTTCCTACCACACTGAACCAAGAAACTTGAATTCTTCAATTCACCTCGCAACCATATACACTAGAAAATTGTCTCGAATCTGCACTGAACCAAGAAATTTGAATTCTTTTATTCACCTTGCAAAGATATATGTAGGAAAAATGCCTCGAATGGTCGTTGTATTGAGCAGTAGACTCACCCGAAGATATGTTGGTCTATTGGCGATTAGGATTCTTGTGTAACAATAACATGGGAAATTTGAAAGAGTTGAAAGGGTTGCAGTTACAAGAATGGCTAGCTAGTCTTTCCAACACCGAGCAGGTAGTTAGTTAGATTTTGTGGGGATCTCAAGTTTGTTCCAGGTGGTTGCACCTTCCTTGAAGAGAGGGAACAAATCTGTTTGTTGCAGATAACATGTTCACCATCAAATGAGCTCATTGATTACATCTAACTACCACTTGAATTTTTTTTTGTATGTGAGTAAAGTTCATTCTATGAATTTGCAAGCTTTTAGTTTACCTTTTTACTTTGTCTGCTTCAGTTTACTTTTTTCTTTTCCTTTTCTGTTACAAGTCTACAATTCCTTAGGTGCTTCTATTATACATATGAGGTCTTTCCTTAGTTGTTTCTATTACATGTATTATATGTGTAAGTATATGGATTTACTTTCCGTTGTTCTTCCTGTTGTTCTTGTTTTTCTTTATGGTTGGCCTGATCTTTATCCCTTTTCCAAGAATAAACACTTACTAAGCTATGACATGGATGGAAGCAAAATAGTCCTATTTAAAAAAATGGAACAATTAGCTTAACAACCAGATCTGTCATTATCTATCTAACCAGGGCCTCTCCTATCCACTCTCTATTAGAGTTGGTCTACACTTGTGAACCCTTGAATAAAATAACAAGCATTTCGACCATAATCTGATATGTACAAACTATGTATGTTGCTTGAAAGCCCAGGGTACAGAAGGTTGACAGTTGGTTAGATGTTGTACCAACAAAAATTGTGATTTAGTCACCTCAATTTAAGGGGTAATATCTGAACATAAATTTCAGATGAGAAAATTGCTCCATTGTGTGCAATTGAATTTTTTGCAGGTGGAAAGAAGAAATAGAAGGTTGCTCCACTGTCTACAATTGAATGTTATCTAAAATTGAATTAATATTCAATTAGTTTCAAGCATAGAATAAAATTAAATATGTGCACAATAACACTATTCCTACCTGAATTCATTTGTTGATTTGATTTTGTAGGGGGAAAGAAGAAATAGAAGACTGCTCGGGTAGAGGTGGTGAAGGAGGTGATCAAGCTTATCGAGATAGAGAGTTGGTTATCCAAACAAAGAGTCGATTAGATCATTAGAAAAAAGAAGCAATATGTTAAGATTCTTTAACTGTGCAAAAATAAAACAGGTCCATAAATTTGTGTGACTATTATACAATACGTTGGAAAACTAATTAGTAGCACCATAGCTATATTATTCGCATACAATCAAAGGACTCGGAAATTATAGTTGGGTGAGGTCAAAATCTCTCTAAAATAGCAAGCACAGACAAACATATATGAAAACCACCCTGCAATCGGCAGAAATATATGCATCATTTTGTTGTAAGTTATATGCATCATTGATTTTTGAATGAAGCTCTTGGGTTTTATGAAGACAGGGGACTTGAACGATGGCCTTTGCAGTGGAGGACAAAATTTGCTTGGCTCGCTTACATGCCCAGCGAAGCCTCCTGAGTGTTATTGCATTTGGGGATATGCAGACATTGTATTTCCTTTGAAATTCCTGTAAAAAATGTTGAACCAACCTATTGTAAAATTCTTCTCCAAGGTGCATGTCTCTGCTCACTGCCTTAATCTCCATTCTGTACTTGTTAGTTTTAAGCACAACGACATCCAAAGTCTTTCTACCCAAATCAAAGATGAGAACATTCTTAAAATTTTCATACCAAGAAGCCTTTCCATACTAGTGAAGGAGGTGATGCGGTGAAGGTGTCCAGAGGTGGGTTGGAAAGCAATTCCTCACGAGGTTTGTCTGGTATGCACAAACAAGAAAATAGGGCTTGCACGAACAAACAAGCAATCAGCAAATAGGGAGGAGTGTGAGCTTGGCATGGGGCAGTCTAAAACTAGTTTCAAAACTTTGCATTAAAAAGTAAACATCAAAACATTACATAAAAAGTAAAAAGCATCCCATTAAATTGTTGGACATCAAATTGTTCCAACTTTGGATAAAAAGTTAAAAATATTGCATGACTTTTTTGAAAACTTGGTTAAAAGTCCGTTGAACATAGAATGTAGCCTTGGGACAAGTGAAGGTTCCAATAAGAGGTTGAAATCAAAACTTTGGGAAAAAACTAGGGGAACAGAAATTGCAAATAGAAAGTTTGGATAATTTTTGGTGGAGCAGAATTTTTTTTAGTCAAAATATGGATTAATGGTCGATCAACCCTCTAGCGATTGCTAGAGTCCCTACAGTGCCCAAGGCAGGGACTAATAAGGTCCATTATTGTCTTATACAAGGCAATGACAATAGAATAATGGATAAGTGGCCAACTTATAAAAGAATATTTTGATCCATCCATTTCTTCCTAATCAGCACTATGTTATTTAGACAAATCTAACAGAGTCAATAGTATGCTATTTAGACAGATCCAGAGGAGTTATAAACTTGGATTTAAGAAGGCTAATATTCAAGTAGTTCTTAAAGGCAAACCCAGAATTCAGAAGCTTCATAACTCAGAAAAATGTAACAGACAAGCTTCTCAAAGCCAAAAGCAGTGATAAGTAATATGAAAGGTTGGTGATGAAGCTTCATAACTCAGAAAAATGTAACAGACAAGCTTCTCAAAGCCAAAGGCAGTAATAAGTAATATGAAAGGTTGGTGAGGGGCATTGCACTACCCATTAACTATTATTAACTATTAATTAATTACGAGCATGCTACTATTATTAATAATGAATATGATAGCTGAGTATTATTCAATCATCTAGCATTAAATCTGAAAATAAGAATGATACAAAGTAGAATCTAGGGTATATATATATATTATATACCCTAAAAAAATTATGTTAAATTTTAATTTAAAAAACTACATCATCTCAATATATAAAAATAAATATATATTTTATTATAATCGAGAATGTATATGTATCTTTCAAAAACTCCTCACTTATAATAAATTTAAAATTAAAATTAATTTATATTTTAATAAAACCCGACTATTTTGATACCACCAAAATTATTATCAAGATAACTTATCTACGTAGCACACCACACTACTTTCCCACCATTCAAAGACTGGCTGTGGACCATCAATTGAGATATAACATGGACCAAATGTCAAAACATGGTAATCATCAATTCACTTTACACAACTATACCACAGGCACATACCCTGAGCTTACATTTCAAACAGCTCAAGAAGTGTTCTTTAAGTAGTCTTCAAACAGGTTAAGAATCCCATGAACACGAGTTATTGCATCACTCATTGATACATCAGCTCCATTATCTTGGTAAGTTTCTTCAGCCCCATCCTGCTGAATCTCTGGGTTCTCATCAGCAGCTTCTTTCTTGGTAATAAGATGTTCCTCGGTCTGCTGAATCTCTAGATTCTTCTCATTAGCTGTTTCTTTCTTGGTAATAACATCTTCCTCGGCCTCTGAATGGATATGGATAGAGCTACGTCCCATATAATTTTCCATCTCAAAAAGATGATGCCTGTATTCTGTAATGTAATCCTTTCCTTGAGTAGGAAATGATTCAGGAGAGGGGTTGTCAGTGTGGGCACCATTTGCTACAAGCAATATACATGATCTGCGATAAAAGTCTGAAAGCTTCTTCTCAGACTGTTGCAAAACACGTTTATAAACCTCCACAAGGCATGCAGCTTTTTCTGTTGGCATCTCATCCAGGATCTTGCAGACGCAAACATTAAGGGCTGCATTGATACTGAAGCATTCCTTCATGAGTAAATCCAGGACGAACTGAATGAGAGAATTATTTGCAATGGGGATCTCATGAAGATCGCAGTCCAAGAGGCAGTCAACGAGTAGTTGCAGGGACTTCATATCTCCCAAAACCTTTTTGACTTCTATACCTTCGGAATTAATCATTTTATTTGCGAACCTGAGAATCGTGGTGCAATGAAGTCTGCGAGCCAAATAGGAAGAGTATTTGCGAACCCAGAGAGAGCATTGCCGGGCGAGGGGAGTGGAACAATCCTCGAATTGTTGGGACGTGCAGGTGATTAGGGTTTTATGAGAGGACTTCTGCTGCTCGTCTTCATGAGTGAAAATGGGAGTGTGACCGTCCCTGAGCAAGCGATGAATAAGTGCCAAGGTCTTGAGAGTGACCATCCAGTTCTTGGTTCGCTTCAACCGAGTTTCCACCGCATTTCTCAGATGTTGCAGTAAATCGGAGGATTGTGTTGCAGCCAAGGCAATGAGAACGTGATTTTCCTTGGGCGGAATGTCGTTGTGGCGAGTAGATTTCAGAACCGCGATATCGATATCTGCAATCTTGCTTATGAATTTGGCATACCCGATGTTACCAGCGTCCTTCAGCGCCCCTGCAGCTTGTCTCGACCACGACTCCATCCCCGACACAGATTACTACTCTTATCGTTCGTTAATTCCATGAGAAAAACATGAACATGCGAGTGATTTAAATAACTTTTCACGATACTAAATTAGTGTCACAACCTTTTGATGGCTTTGCCGACGAAGTGTTTAATTATTTTTAATTAATAAATTATATTAAAGTAATGCATTTTTTAATGGTTGTTGAGATGATAGTTTATTCCCTGGAGACAGGCATGGGAGGGCAATTCTCATTACCAAAGGACAACACCTTTTTACATATGAATGCGGTCTTGCATCTATGGTTGAGGTTTATGCATTTTTTTATAGTTTTAATTTAGCAATTTGTTTGAAGATAAGTAAACTAACATTTTCTATGGAGATTCAAGTTTCATCAACATGTTAGAAGATAACTCAATGAACATTTCTTGGAGATTCAAATTTCATCATCAAGCATATGGTCACCAAAACTCTACTTTTAAATATTCATCTACTTTTGCACCAACTTTGAAGAGTTAGATTGGTTTCATATACTTTGGGACCACAATTTGGTAACCAATGCAAAAGCCAATAAAGCTTCAAGGAAAAAAGGGGTTCCTATATATCAATGATCGGTGGTATAAACAACCAATCTCATAGTTAGCCAATGAACAAGCAATCCAATAAGTAGCCAACACAAAAGCCAATAAGACTTCCACGAAAAAGGGGGAGTTCTATAGATTGATGATTAGCGATATAAACAACTAATCCCATAAGTTACACTTCGCATCACATGCTCTTGAATCATTATAGTAGATGGTGCTACACAAATCCTTCCTCCCCTCCATAGCAAGGACTTAAGCACAAGAAAAGTGAGGCTATGTTGCATGCTCCTATTCCATTCCATCCAATCTAATGAATGCCCTATGCAATTCACCTAATAGAATGGTGGAAAAACAGCCCACCTCCCATTTGGTCTCAAGTTTCGTTCTCTTAGGGTTGTCATTTGGTTCTTTAAGGCTAAGTCAAGAAATTCTCAGGCATCTTTGATCAAACATTTTTTTTGTTTATTGCTCACTTCAATTACTCATTTCTAGTTTGGCTACAATTTCTCCCATGTGTTATTTTCCTTCGTCATCCCAATTCCCTCTTTGAATCTCTTTATATTGCTAATTGTGCACCATAATAGCTTGGGAATTGTTCTCAATAAATTAGGCCTTCTTGTCCAAATTCCTCAACCAAAAATTTCTCCTTCTAGTCTCAATTACTACTAGATATCTCTAAGGGCCTAAATTCCATGGATCGTATTGAGCTCTTGGAACGTCGCCTCTTCCTCCAATCACTAGAATCAACCCTAAATGATATATCCTCCTCCTTTAAGTTATATATGGAAGCTCCCAAAAAACAAGATTCTAGTACCAATATCAAGCATGAAATTGTGATGGGAATGTTACTTCATGATGCGGGAGAATCCTAATAAAATGAGTATTTTTCTAAATATATGAAGTTTTTAAAGAATTCTAAATTTTGTAGATTTTTAGAAAATAATAGAAACATTATTTTTAGAAAAAGTTACGATATGATCCTAAAATCAAGAGGCTTTCTCTCAAGTTCCTCAAAAAATTGAGAACAGGAGTTATCTCTTGAGAAATTCTAGATCTTTTATTCTCAAGTGTAAATAAGATTGTAATAATTCACTAGAAACCAAGAAAGGTTCTGAGCCTTTAAGAAAATAACGGTTGTGTTTCATGAGTTGGTTTCTATGTGTCACCATTTTGGTAACAAAGCCTATCGATCCCTCTATGTTTCACATTGTTGCACTAATTTGTAGTAAGTTGTTTTCATTTTTGTTTTGTTTAGCTATAGTTTTAGCACCTGAGCAACAAAATGAAAACATGGTGAGCACATTGTGAAAGACATGGATAGTAAAAGGGAGAGATTAGTAAAAGAAAATGTCAGAAATAATGAAAAAGAGATAGTTGAGCTAAAGAAAAGATTGAGTATTTTGATGACACTACTAAGAGAGAGCTTGAATTATGGTTGGAAGCTTAAGAAAAGAGTTAAATGGCCTATTTTGAAATTATATGCAAGGAAGGTGATACACAAGGTGAAAGTGTGGGTTAAAACAGAGGAAAAACTTAGTAGAGTTGCATATGGATAGAGATCCATGAAAATGGAAGGAGTTCTGATTTGTCAGCCAGAGAAGAGAATAATGCTCAGAGAAGATGATGAAGAAGATGAGAGACTTGATGAAAGTCTTATGGAGTGTTGGGAGGATTTAGACCAACACAAGGAAGAGATGTTAGAGGCATCAACAAAGATGAAGGAGTCTCATGATTTTGAAACTAAGGATTTGTGTGTGTATGCAAGTTATGCAGGCTATGAAGATGGGAAACCACTAAAGGCTATCATAAAGGAAGAGAAAAATGTAGAATTGTCTCAAGTAGGAAAAAGTGAAAATGACGGAGGAAAGAATATATTAGCATATGGAATGAAAGGTAAATGTTGTAAAGTTATTATTGACAGTGGAAGTACTAACAATTTGGTGTCTATAGAGACGATGAAGAAGTGAAATCTAAAGAGGACAATGCATCTTACTCCATACAAAGTGTTATTGCTATAGAAATGACACCAAATATTGGCAAACAAGCAATGTGAAGTAGAGTTCCAAATTGGATACTACAAAGATAAAGTACTTTGTGACGTCATTCACAAGGATGTATGTTACAATCTGTTAGGAAAACCTTGGCACTATGACAAAAAAGTAATGCATGATGCAAGAAGAAACACGTACACTTTTGAAAAGGATGACGAGAAACACACATTGCTAACACTAAATGATGAAGGTTATATGGCACAAATTAGTAGTCAAGTGTTAATGATGAGTGAGAAGGATTTTTTGAAACAAGACACTTAAGAGGAAGCAATATATACATTACCTAAGGAGACTGAGACAATTGTTGAAGTAATCAATTTGCCTTTAGAAATCATATATTTTTAAATGAGCATGATAATATGATGACTAATGAATTGGTTGGTGAAGTGTTGATGAGAGTAGAGATAGATCATCCAATGACATCTACTGTAGAAGAGAATTTTCAAAAAGAGATTAGGATGAACCGAAATAGTGAAGAAATTGCTATGTGTGAACAACAGAAATATGAAGAGGAAGAGGTCGCCTTGAGAGAGAACAACGAGTTTTGTGTGAAAAACTAAAATTGATCTTGAAAATAAAGATTGTTGTGAGAAGGTTGTGGAAGATGACGTACTTGTATATTTCAAAGTTAACGAGCATAAGCAAGTGATACGGGAACAATTTCATGCATGTGAGGTGAAAAATGAGATAATGGAGTGTATATATGCAGAAGAAAAGAAGGAAGGACAAAAGAATAAGAAGACAACTTTCTTCCAAGTTGTCGTGGAAATTTATTATATGGCTAAGGATGGGCTTCAAAAGCCCGATGAACAAATTGTTTCCTTTAACATGGTTGCTTCATGAGCAGGTGAAATTGAAGAATATAGGAACCCATTGAAGATAAAAGTCGAAGAAATAACTCATGAAAAGATGTCAGCTATGCGAACAAGATTATTATGCTTTACCCAAATTCGAGAAGAAATCAAGGTTCCAATTCAAAACATTAGAGTCAAATTAAGAAGAAAAACATTTCTATATCCAACAAATAGACATTGGGATCCACGAGGAAAATAATTAAAAATATCATCCTATGCACTTGAACTATTTCAAATCAAGACAACAACAATGAAAAAAATTATGGACACGAGTCCATGAAGAATTTTTTCACCAAGAGTCTCATGAAAGAGCATACTAATAAAATGTGTATTCTTCTAAATCTAAGAAGTTTTTAGAGGATTCTAGAGTTTGTAGATTTTTAGAAAATACAAAAAAATAATTTGTTTTTAGGAAAAAGTTATGATAGGAACCTCAAATCAAGAGGCTTTCTCTCAACTTCCTCCAAAAATCGAAGAGAGGAATTATCTCTTGAGAAAAACTAGATTTTCCCTTCTCAAGTATAAATAAGATTGTAATCATTTGTTGGAAACCAAGAAAGGTTCTAAGCCTTTAATAAAATAAAGGTTGAGTGTAACAACCCCAGGTTAAAGTTTCATGTAATAAAGGGCACTAAAGGAAAAGATAAGACCAAGGTCATGGGACATGTATTCCAAGCTGAATGGAGGGGGAAAACATTATAGTGGGCATCAGTTGTGGTTAATTAATGGATATGGAAATTGGAAATGGAATTGGCAAAGGCAAAAGGCAATAAATAACAATTAATTCAAATAATAAAGGAAAATAGGATAAAAGTAAGATGAACATACAAGAATATGTATTCAATGGAAATTAGAGAGAAACTAAAGGAAAATGAAAGGAAAGGGAAAAAAGAAAGGAAGAGACTAGACATCAATGATAAAAATGATTTAGAGAAACAATTCACAACTTTTTTCAATTTTAGCTTTGGATCAGTTTTAAAAAGAAAGTTCCAAGATGAAAGAGAGAGCAAGAAAGGGACAAGCAAAAGAAAGTAAAGGAGAAGCAAAGTAAAGAAAGGGAGAGCAAGTAAAACATTGGAACAACAGCTACAACAAGAATATTTTGTAGGTACGAAGTTGCATGTGTGATTTCCTTGTTGGGATTTGAATGCATGGTGCATGAATTTGGTTTACATGATTATTTGTTGCCATGGGCATGGGATTTGCCTAGATTGATATTGGTTTCAGCCTTGCCTTGTGCTTTTTTGGATAGCCATGGTGTGATGGGATTTATTCTTAGTTAGGCTTTGGATTGATGGAATATCTTGGATGTGGGCAAGGTGGTCTGAGGAAACTCTCAAGGGTTGTAGGTGGAGATGGTTTTCTACGGGAATCCCTTTGACAGGTGGGTGGAGACAGGAAAAAGCCTCTGGGTATGGTGAAGAAATTATGAGGCATCCAAGCTTGTGTTGGTTTGGTGATTTCTAGACCATTTAGGTGAAATCATTGTGGTTGAGGGTTGAGGTGGTTTAACCTCTAGAAGAGGTGGTTATCCTATGGGATCCCACATTCATGCTTGGAATATGGCACGGGGGCAATTGGATGAAATAAATATTTGGTTTAGCCCAATCTATGGTTCAATGGTACATGGAAGTCCCTGACTTGGTTGGAATTTTCATATGTATTTCTGTATTGATTCCTATTAACAATAATGATCACATGTATTGGTTATTGTGTTGATTGTATGAATGGTTTGTCATAGCTTCATTCTGGTTAAATGTTGGTTATAGGCATGGTTAAATGATGTGATCTTGTTATGGATCTTGCTCATGATTCAATAAGTTATTATGTTGTTATATGAATGCATGGGTTAACAAGTGTTGTTGCAGCTAGCTTGAGAAAGAAGTGGGTCTTCTTAATGACTCTAGTGAAGTGTGTTGAGAAATGGCAACAATAAATTCCATTTTAATTTGTCCTTGAATTAAACTATGAATAAAATTGAAATTTTATTCTCATAGCAACTTGTAAATAGTTAATTAAGTTTAATTAACTTAATTAGCTAAGGAATTTCAAGTTGGAAGTCTTTCTGAAGTCATATATATGTTCTCCCTATATTATAGGGGTCTAGGATGAGTTAAGTATGAGTGGTAATTAGTTAACTTAGTTTACTGAGTTAAGTCCGGTTAAATTAGTTCCAAACTGTTTGAGGAACTAATAGTGATTTAACAATCAATTGATGCATTAGTGCACTCAATTAGTGCTACTCCAATTAACTAAAGGTTCCCTCATCAAAAACTCATGCATGTCGATTCTGAGAAATACCAGTTGACACTAGAGTGCAAGGACAGTGTACTATTTTTTCTAGATTTTTTTGAGTTGTACCAAGTGTGCATGCAATTACGAACTGAGCCTAGAAGGGATTGCGCAATTTTGGATGCATTGATTTCCCTTTAAGATGGGCTAATCAGCCATAGGAATTTCTCAAGAAAATAGGGACTTGGAGAGTTGGTGAATTGGCTAAGTGTTGGCCAAGAGATTTCTTGTGAGTTTGAGATTGATTTCACTGAGTGTTGGGATTGTTCTTGTGAGCACAAGCATTGTAATCTCATCTTGATTTTCCAATATATGCAATACAGATAGTGAGGTTTTGAGTTGTGGCTTTCCCCGAATATTTATTGTGTTATGTGTATTTGATTCTCTTCCTCTATTGATTATTGTTTTGCTCAAACTTTGATCCAAATTGGATCCACAAAAGACTGTCGAGAACCTTGACTGTATCGAGTTGAAAAAATCCTTGAAAATTCCAAAACAGCGATCAAAAATGCCTTGAACCAGTGGCAATGGCCGCCAACGTAGAACGACGAGGACCTCGGTCAAAGCACGCTGACCGAGGCCCATGGAGACTGCGCAGGAGGTCAAAGCAGCCCCTGGGAGCCCCGGATCAGGAAAAGGAGGCGATTTTGATGCGCGATTAGCGTTGGGCAAACAAGGCTAAAGTGGAAAAGCCTTAAGCACTCGGTCGCGTTGGGAGCCGGAGAACTGCAGGCGGAGAAACAAAAAACGCTAAAGGACAAAGGCAGGACCCGTGCTCTGGAAAACCGGCGGTATTGATTGAGGCGCCCTTGAACGGTAAGAGGTTTTGGAAGAGAGTGGAGCGATCCCACTCAGCGATCGACGCGTGGCAGCGGAGGTGAGAGAAAAACCGCCATGATCGCGCGCTATCAGTCGAGCAAGTCAACTGTGCTCGACGTGCGTATGACGTTGGATCTGGAGGAGCCTAGATTGGACAGCTGAGATTGCGCCCGATGGAGGAAGCGGAATAGACAGGGGATGAAGCCACATTCTAAAGGGATTTGGAGTTCATTTGACCGCCACGGTGGAGAAAGAACACATACCCGGCGTAACGGAATAAATGAACCGACGAAGCATGCTGGCACCAGTTAGATGGAGACACGTGACACTTCCTGAGCGTTCATGCTGACGCCGAACAGGGAACTCCAAGCGCAGCTGCAGAAGGCGAATTGACGCAGGTGGGAGAGGAACCAAACAGGAATAGGGATCGAATGACTAAAGCCATGAACAGAGATATTCGGAAAAAAAAGACAAAAGTGGTAAGAGACAGAGAGAAGAGAAGAGTTAATTGGAAACCCAAATTGAGAGGAGTCTAAGCAACTAAGAGAGACAGTGAACACAAAGAGCAGTAAGGCCAAGTAGAGGAGACAGAGGGCCGAGCTGACCACAGGCAGCATCAAGCACCAGAGATCTTGAAGATTCAAGCCTTCCCATAGAGGAATCTGTCTGAATTGAGCATCACAGTTGGCTCTTTCCATTATAGACCAAGGGTCACAGAGCTGGTAGGAAGAAAAAGAGTCTGTGTACTCCGAATGGCTTGGGGAATCCAAGAACCACCCTGCCAAGCAAACCTGCTTCAAGAGAACTTGCATTGAGTCCCTGTATTTGCAATTCTCTGCTTAAAGACACAATAAAACAAGGCCACTACTAAAGCTAGACCGGAGACGTAGCCCTGGAGAATAGGGTGAACTCCTTATTAAAAATTGTTTCTATCTTTGTGTTGCTTATTGTGTTTCTTTGCTGTCTTTCCACTTATTTTCTGTGTATTGGCAATCTGATCGATCTGTTGTTTCAATAACGCAGAACACACACACCAGCACATGAGTCTGTAATGCCTTTTGTTTTAATAAATCTTTAACTGATGGCACTCATAGAGTGATTATCAGATCAAGTGGTATCAGAGCTCTAGGCCGTAAGGTTAGACAAGCTTGTGTTCGTTTAGCTATGAACCCTCACTAGATCAAAGCTCAAGTTAGAAGAAGGAGAGTTGGTGGAAACTAATCCTGAAATTGGGAGAGTTTATTCTTGGAAGACAATGTCAGAGGAAGGTTCTATAGGGCCAGACCCTCAATTCATAGAAAGTTTCCTAGCTATAAAGTCTATGGTAGAGGAAATGTATAGAGACTTTAGAAAGCATAGGGATGAAAATTCATCAGGTTCTAAACAAGATAAAGAAGAAGATGAGTCTCATTCCCATGACCACTCCAAAGGAAAGGGGAAAGAGGAAAGCTTTCTCACACCTCCTAATAGCCCTGTGCATAATAAGAAAGCATGTTTGATTAAGTTAGATGTTAAATTTGATTTGCCTATATATGATGGAGAGCTAAATTCTGAAAAGTTGGACAATTGGATTAGAAAAATTGATGTGTATTGCAGAGTACAAAATATAGACTCATACAAGAGTAAGATTCAGCTGGCAAGCCTACGCCTAGGAGGCACTGCCTTGGTTTGGTGGGAAGGCAGAATCCAAGCTGATATGAAGAAGCATGGTAAGACCATCTCTGTCTGGAGTGAATTTGTTGCTGCAATCAAAAAGCAGTTCTATCCATTGGCCTACATGCAACAAGCCATGATGAGTTGGAAAACTCTTCGGCTGTTGAAAGGGAAAAGTGTACAAGGGTATACTCAAGAGTTCAAAAAGAGAGCCTTGATGTTGGGTATCTCATTAGACTCACCAGAGACTCTTCTGAAGTACATTTGTGGTCTACACAGCTACATAAGGCATACCATCCTCATGTTTAATCCCACTAGTATAGATGAGGTATCTGTACAAGCTACTCATCTAGAAGCTAGAGGAAAGAATGGAAATCTAGAAGTTGGGTGACCATCCTAACCCACTGTAAGCAAGAGCAAGGAGAAAAGGAAGCAGAAGTGGAAAGCAAGGAAGGCTAACACTGCACAAAAAGGCAAAGCTTCATGCACTCACTGTAAAAAGGAGGGGCATGATGATGAGCACTGTTGGATTCTGCATCCAGAGCTGAGACCTAAGAAGTCTGAGGGCAAGAAGAAGAAGACTGCTGCAGCTATTCAGAAAGATTTGGGGTCAGACTCGGGAGATGAAACAATCATTGCAGCCACAGGTATAAAAGGTAAGAATTCTAAAGCATCTACTAGTAATTATGTTCAATCTGTTATTGATGAAGAACATGAGAGAAAAAGACATGAGCTTTCCCATATTCAAGTTGTTTCCAAAAATCAAAAGATTGATACTTTTTTTGATAGTGTCTCACAAGTAAATCTGATTTCTGAAGCAATTGTAAATAAATTGGGATTAGCAACTACACCTCATAAGAAGCCATACCCATTAGGATGGTTGAATGATAAAGCACAACTACAAGTGACTAGACAGTGCAAACTCAAGTTTTCTTTTGGGTTAGCATTTGTAGATGAGGTTGAGTTAGATGTAATTCCTTTGGATATATGTGGAATTGTTTTAGGAAGTCCTTACTTGTATGATAGAATGGCTATTTTCTATAGAGTTGAGAACAAGTATCTACTTGTTAAAGATGGAATCGAATACTTTGTAAGAGCTCATAAGCTCAAGAATAATTATACTCTCATAAAATCAGGACAGATGAAGAGAATGATAAATTCATGCAAACGGTTCTTACTAATGGTTGTAAAGGAAAAGAAATCTGATAAAACCAATGTATTTGGGGGCTGTAATGCTGATCAGCAAGCTGATATAGAAAAGATTGTTTCAAAGTATGATGTCTTATTTCAAGAACCTAAAGGTCTGCCACCCAAAAAGGGAACAGTACATGATATTATTTTGTAGCAAGATGTTCCTTTGCCTAACATTGGGATGTACAGGTTGTTTGCTTTAGAGAATGCTAAAATCAAGAAGCAGGTGCAGGAGTTGCTCGAGAAAGGGTTCATCAGGCCTAGCACATCACCATGTGGGTCACCAATCATTTTGGTGAGAAAGAAATATGGCTCGTGGAGAATGTGCATTGATTACCGAGCACTAAATAAGATAACAATAAAAAATCATTATCCCCTTCCTCGCATAGATGATCTTTTAGATCAATTGAAGGAAGTTGTTTATTTCACCAAGCTGGATTTGTACAGTGGATACCATCAGGTCAAAGTTGTAGAGCAAGATGCATGGAAGACTACTTTCAAAACAAAACAGGGATGGTATGAATGGTTGGTTATGCGTTTTGGCCTAACTAATGCTCCTACTACTTTCATGAGATTAATGAATGATGTACTCAGACCTTTTCTTGATGATTTTGTTATTGTGTATCTGGATGACATTCTGATTTTTAGTAAAACGTGGGAAGAATATTTAAAGCATATTAAGCAGACATTAGATGTTTTGAGAAGAGAAAAACTTTATGTTAAACTCTCCAAATGTGAATTTGGCAAAACCTCTCTAAATTATTTGGGTCACATAGTAGGGGGAGGTAAATTGAAAATAGATCCCTCTAAAGTGGCAGTCATTGTAAACTGGCCTAACCCCTAGTCTGCCACAGAAGTGAGAAGCTTCTTAGGAGCAGCACAATATTGGAGGAAGTTCATTTCAAATTTTTCCTTAATTGCAGCTCCCTTACATGCTTTGACAGGATTGAACAAGGTGTTTCAGTGGGGAGGCAAACAGCAAAAAGCCTTCAACACCTTGAAAGAAAATATTAGTACAGCACCTGTACTAGCACTGCCAGATCTACAAAGACCATTTGAGATCCAAACTGATGCTAGTGACTATGCCATGGGAGCAGTGTTGACATAGCACGGTAAACCCATATGTTATCATTATGAGACTTTTAATCCTACAGTAGTTAACTATCCTACCTATGATAAAGAATTGTATGCATTAGTTTAGAGTGTGAAAAAGTGGAAACATTACTTAATGGGTAAAGAAACAGTAATACATACTGATCATCAGCCACTTCAATATCTACACTCCCAAACTAAGTTTCAACAGTCAAGACATTACAGATGGATGGGTTTTCTACAACAGTTTCATTTGGTCATCAAATATAAAAAGGGCATACATAACAAGGTTGCAGATCTATGTTATCTAGACCCATTATAAATGCATCTACCATACTTAAGCATAATTTTGTGCTGCATGAAAGCTACATAGAATAGTGTGCTCAGGATATGGACTTTAAAGATGTATATGCAACTTTCAGTCAAGGCAAAAGAGTAGAAGAATTGGACTATCATGTGAAGGACCAACCCTTATATCATTGTGGGAAACTCTGCATTCCACAAACTGAGAGAGTAAAGATAATTAAGGAAGCACATACTTCTCTGATATCAGGTCACTTTGGGGTAAGTAAAACAGTTGCACAGCTGCAAAGGTTCTGCTATTGGCCGAAAATGAATGAAACAGTTTCTAGATATGTAAAGGGATGTGCTATGTGTGCTAAAAGCAAGCCCAGCAATAGAAAACTAGGCTTGTACACTCCATTGCCAGTTCCTTCTCACCCTTGGGAAAGCATTTCCATGGATTTTGTTGGAGGACTGCCCAAATCTAGGAAAGGTCATGATTATATGTATGTTGTTGTGGATAGGTTCAGCAAAATGTGTATTTTGATACCCTGTAGTAAACAGATTACAACTAAACAAACTGCAAAATTATTCTTTGAACATGTATGGTTTAATTTCGGATTACCCACTTCTATTGTATCTGATCGAGACACCCAATTTATGGGAAAGTTTTGGTCAAGTCTGTGGGAACTAATGGACACCAAGTTAAAGAAAAGCACAACTTTTCATCCACAAACAGATGGCCAGACAAAATAGTTAACAGGACGGTGATCCAGTTACTGAGAGGATATTGCAGCAAACACCCTAAGCTTTGGGATGAACACTTGTGTTATGTGTAGCATGCTTACAATAGAGCCAAACACTATTCTACACAGAGATCTCCTTTTGAGACCTGCTTTGGTTTCGTACCGAGGTCTCCTTTGGATTTTGTCTTTGGTAAAAATACCATGGTTGATAAACACAGTGATGTGGACAAGGCAACTAGGTTCATTGAACAGATCCAAGAGATCCACCAGGCAGTACAGGAACAACTAGAAAAGAGCCAGGCCAAGTACAAGGTTAGGCATTATAAGCATCGGATGGAGCATAGTTTTCAAGTTCGAGACCAAGTCTGGTTGTATATCAGCAAGGATAAGATGCAAGGTGAAGGTAAAAAGCTAAAACCTATCAGGTATGGACCCTTTAGGATACTTAAGATTGGTGAAAACGCCTTCCGCCTTGAGCTACCAGCTTACATGCACATCTACTCAGTCGTAAATGCAGATTGTTTGAGGTTGTTTGAACCTTCAATGATTGAGGACCCTGAAGAGCAGAGTCAATTACCTTCTGTTGACGACCTGCTACCTGAATATCTTAATGAGTTGCAGGAAGATACAGTGTTGGACATGAAGGTAAGGACGACGCGTAGTGGACAAGTGGAATACCTCAGGATTGGGCTTAAGGGTTCAAAGCCGAGCAGTGCAAAGTGGATTGAGATTGGACAAGTGAGACAGCAGTTTCCTCACTTAGTCGATGCTTGAAGAAAACCAACTTTTGGTGGTCTAAAAGCTTTTTCAATGAGAAGGCCGTGATCCGAATTGGATCCATAAAAGACTGTCGAGAACCTTGACTGTATCGAGTTGAACAAATCCTTGAAAATTCCAAAACAGCGATCAAAAACGCCTTGAACCAGTGGCAATGGCCACCAACATAGAACGACGAGGACCTCAGTCAAAGCGCGCTGACTGAGGCCCATGGAGACTGCGCAGGAGGTCAAAGCAGCCCCTGGGAGCCCTGGATCGGGAAAAGGAGGCGATTTTGATGCACGATTAGCGGCATCGATGGGCAAACAGGGCTAAAGTGGAAAAGCCTTAAGCACTCGGTCGCGTTGGGAGCCGGAGAACCGCAGGCAGAGAAACAAAAAGCGCTAAAGGACAAAGGCGGGACCCGCGCTCTGGAAAACCAGCGGTATTGATCGGGGCGCCCTTAAACGGTAAAAGGTTTTGGAAGAGAGCGAAGTGATCCCACTCAGCGATCGATGCATGGCAACGAAGGTGAGAGAAAAACCGCCATGATCGCACACTATCGGTCGAGCAAGTCAACCGCGCTCGACGTGCGTATGACGTTGGATCTGGAGGAGCCCAGATCGGATGGCTGAGATTGTGCCTGATGGAGGAAGCGGAATCGACAGGGGATTGAGCCGCGTTCTAAAGGGATTTGGAGTCCATTTGACTGCCACAGTGGAGAAATAACGCATACCCGGCGTAACGGAAGAAATGAACTGACGAAGCATGCTGGCACCAGTTAGATGGAGACATGTGACACTTCCCGAGCATTCATGCTGACGCCGAACAGGGAACTCCAAGTGCAGCTGCAGAAGGCGAATCGACACAGGTGGGAGAGGAACCGAACAGGAATAGGGATCGAATGACTAAAGCCATGAACAGAGACAGTTGGAAAAAAAGACAGAAGTGGTAAGAGACAGAGAGAAGAGAAGAGTTAATTGGGAATCCGAATTGAGAGGAGTCCAAGCAACTAAGAGAGACAATGAACACAGAGAGCAGTAAAGCCAAGTAGAGGAGACAGAGGGCCGAGCTAACCACAGGCAGCATCAATCACCAGAGAGCTTGAAGATTCAAGCCTTCCCATAGAGGAATATGTCTGGATCGAGCATCACAGTTGGCTCTTTCCACTGTATACCAAGGGTCACAGAGCTGGTAGGAAGAACAAGAGTCTGTGTACTCCGAGTGGCTTGGGGAATCCAAGAACCACCCTGCCAAGCAAACCTGCTTCAAGAGAACTCGCATTGAGTCCCTGTATTTGTAATTCTCTGCTTAAAGACACAATAAAACAAGGCCACCACTGAAGCTGGACCGAAGATGTAGCCCTAGAGAATAGGGTGAACTCCTTATTAAAAAAAAATTGTGTTTTTGTGTTGCTTACTATGTTTCTCTACTATCTTTCCACTTATTTTCTATGTATTGGCAATCTGATCGATCCATTGTTTCAATAACACAGAACACACACACCAGCACATGAGTCTGTAATACCTTTTGTTTTAATAAATCTTTAACTGATGGCACTCATAGAGTGATTATCATATCAATCTTTATGCACTTCCGATGTAAAGAGTAGAATTAGATTCTTGTCTCATGCTTTAGTACATTACATGAGCTTGTGAATCTACAGGAAAATCTACAAAGTGAATGAGACAGTTATCATATATGCATCATGACCTATAGTTACTATGTTAACCATATGTTTGACGAAATGTTTATCACGTGTTTGTTATGTTTGGGCAAGTTCTGAGCCTACTATAGCTTGTGTAGACTTGTGATTGCCTTAGACTTGATTCTAGAAAGTTCCGGGCAATTTTGGACAATAGTCTATAGGCTAGCCCTGAAAATGTGGCAATGATTTCGCAGTTGCATGCGTAGTTCTAGGAATTTTTAGCTACAACCAAATGGAAGAAGGCATGTGTGTGAGCCTAGATAGTTCTAGTTGCATGAATGGCTTGGCATGCGTGTGGTTCTGTTGTGAGCTCAGTTAAAAAGAAGTTTCAGCTCAAGTTCTAATCACTAGAGGTTATTGGCTAACATCTGGGTGATATGGTGTTCCTGAAAGGTATCAATAAGTTTCTGGTTTGTAAGCCCCACCTCGATAACTAGAACTTGGAGGTTGGGTCATGTCATAGTAACTCTCATCTCATTTTTACCTTGGAGAGCTTGTAAAAGTTGGTAAATATGGGGTGGGGTGTTACATTGAGTGTTTTATGAGTTGGGTTCTCTATGCCATCACTTCAACAAAAGAAGCTCGGTTAGAAGCATTAGAGAAAGTAGTTCAAAAATTTCAATCATTGTTTAGTGCCAGCAAGAGAATCGAAAAGCCATCTCTAGTGTCATCCACAACAAGCCTACTCTAATTACAGTTATAGTTGGCTCCTCCATCTTATAATGGAGATCAGAATAAGAACCCCCCTACATCATTATGCATTAAGAAGAAGCTTAGAAAAACACTTCAACACTAGATATACCAATACACTAAGACTAAGTACATCATTAATATATTTATACAATATATTATAGTCACTCTTTACTCAACACTTTTAGTATTTTTTATGATTTTTTTTTAAATTATTTAAATGTTGTATCTAACTTTGTATGATCATTAATTACTTTTGAGAATCGCAATCATTGTTTGAACCTTTTCTAAAAGATAAGCAACTTTTATCTTACTTTTATACTATAAACTTCAACATCAAATTTTTTATTTACTATAATCACCCCCGCCTCCCCCTCAGCACCCCCCCCCATCCCCCCACCCCAACACACACACACACACACACACACACACATACACACATATATAATTTAATTTAATTAAAAATAAAAACCCACATAATATTAATTTACTCGATGGAAGCCACACAATATCTTTTATAATGTGGATCTTTAAAATGTTTAAGTTCATTTTTTTCTTCTTTATCAAAATTTAGAAAACAAAACAAAAACAGAACATGGTATTCATGACTTGAAAACCATCCACAATTTTCATTCTACAAAGGGGTCCACAATTCTCCCTTGAAAAAGGTTTAGAATTGTCACCCAAAATCATCCAAAAACCCAAATTATTCTAGTTACATGTTTACTAACATCCCAGAATTTATATTAAATAATGCTCATAAAAAATTGTTATTGCATTCGTATTAATGTTAAATACATGGAGATTTGAACTTTTAATTTCATGATTTACATATTAATTCATAACAAAGGTGATCACCAATTGAGCTACAACCCATGAGCTAATTACAACCATATTAACTTTCCATTGAGATTTTAATTTTTTATAAATTTGATTCTATTAATAGTTTAATAAATTTACTTTGTAAATTGCAGTTGTTTTGTAGTTTATTTTAAATTATTATAAATAAATCTGAAACAAAAAAGCTTTCAACTATGAATTAAATTACAAATGTTAATATTTAATATTGTATTATTTATTGAAATTTAGAAAAATGAAAAATTTAAGGTCTTTAATATAAAAGAATGTGTATTGTGGTTTATATCTAACAAGACATCATATCGCAAAACGGTATTGAAGGCGTAGATTGTTACATAAAAAGAGTATTGTTGCTCACATTATACTTCATAAGAAAGATTATTTTAATCTCTATGTGGGTGGAGATTTTAGATATAATGTTAAGAAGATTTATATACTAATATGTTACTTCACACTTATTAATTTTACTTTACTTTTTATAAGGAAAAAAATCTAGATAAAATTTATCTTTAGAATGGCTTAGAATAGAATATCTACAGTCCAAGAAATCTAGGCAATATCCTCTTGCTAAAAGACTTTAATGCAATAACAACAACTAATCAAGCTATTATTTTAAGCAATGGCTCTGACCCTAATCATCTATGGTCAAATGAGGACCTTGTTTTAGCTAGCAAATATGAAAGAAAATCTAAAGACTTGAGAGAATTTCTTTGGTGATGAGTTAATAAAATTTTATCATTGTTAAGATCTAATAATTTGCAATGGTCTAATTAATTAGACGAAATCCAATTGAATAACTTAAGTTCATGGACTTAGTAGTAGTGTCATAAAGTTGGGCTATTTGACATCCTTTATACAACCAAATAGTAAATTTTGGAATCTTAAATTACCACGAGTCTAACTCTAATTATAAACCTTTAAGCCTAACTTTAAACTTTGTCATGCACAAAAGCCCCATTGAAGAGAACTATGATAACCAGAAACACTTGATCTTCGACAAAGATAAAGTTGATATTATTTTAAAGGATTTAAATAATGAATTAAATCTTTTATCAAATAAGGACAACATTTAAGACCTCTATCATAATTTTATAGTGTCCCTCTCTACTTCCATTAAAAAGTTCTCTATCAAGGTGATGTGCAAAAAGGAAAGTAAAACAAGCAACGCTTAGTATGAGATTTCATATCTTACTTGCACTTATTGCACTATAGGTCAAAGGTATATTGTACTATACAATGGTTGAATTCAAGATTTATTGATCATCTTCATATATGGTTATCCATGGCTACATACTTCACTTTTTCCCATTGGGTTGTTATGAGTAATTTATTTTCCCTCCACGAACTTTAATATTTTTTGCTTCATTTTAAAACATTTAACTCTTAACATTTCAAGGGAATAAACTTAACAACTCCCTATATGATATGATAAACATAGCTAACTTATCAGTGTTGGTACCACCTGGGATTTGTGGGACTAAAGTTCCCATTTCCAATGTTACAAATTAGCATGACATTACTTATGAAGAATGTTGATTTATATAAGCATTTGTTAATGTTCCAATCGATGCCAAATGTTTAACATTGTATCACATGCCAGTTCTGCTAATAGTGACATCAACACTAACAAATTATTACTTAATTTCATTATTAATACAAGTACTCTCGACTTTAGCAATGAATAAGAAAGGTCACATATAAATGAAAACTTAGATGTTGTAGAGAAATTAACATTGTTAACTCAAAATTTTTGATGTATAAAAATTGTAATATAGTACAATCTACCTTATAAGGTATCACAAGATAATTTGTATGATGGAAGTGGCCTAGACGCAACTATCATTGTTTACAACTCTCGAGGTATCAGTATAAGCTTACAATGATTTGCCTCACTAACTAAAAGATTCAATCAATCGTAGTACAACACATTGGTTCATTGTATGGCCCTAGTCTTAAATGGCTTTGGGGACCTCCACTGCATGATCACCTTTGTGGTCATTGACTAACAAAAATGGGCATCACAAAAGATTTACGGCTAGAAGAGTCATTTATGGTTGTCCTTGAATGATGGAAAGGTGCACCATAGAAATGTTGAATCTCACAGTAGTTGATGCACCAAGAGAAGCTTGTAAGGAAATTTTGGAAGGCCAAGAAAAATTAAATTTATGGTATATGACCTTATTTGATCTATAAGTATGATGCGTGGTGAATAATAATGGCATAAAGAAAGTGACTATATTTTATATCGATTGGTGACATGCAAATCCAAGGAGTTGGGCTTTCCACACTTAGAGGTTGTGATAGATGGTTGAAGTGTCTTCAGGTACATACATCCATGGAGCACAATCACAAGATGCACTTGTTGGGTGCATATCCACCAAGCACGCATCCATTAGATGCACTTGTTAGGCACACCCTTTCTAGCCACACTTGGGAACCTTAGGTGCATATGTTAGGTGTGTGGCACTTTGGGAACAACACCATTGGACTATGCATGGTTAGTGTAAAATTCATGAAGGGGAAAGTGGTATTGTTGGCCACAATCAAATTCTGCAATGTGGGCACTTGTGTCGACCTTCGAGTAAAGGGGCTTGCATTCAAAAGGAAAGTTTCATATAAAAAAAAGAAGACTCAGAAGTACTAAGGCAATCAAGAAGATATAAAAAATCATCGATAAGTATAAGATCTATTCCATTTATGCTAAGTTTAGGGGTTGGCACAATAGGGTGATTTACATAGGTTAAATGAGTAGAAATAAAGACGTGACTTTTAAGAGGCAGGCCTTATATTGTTGCTTCAGGGGTTGGATTGTGCAAGTATATTAGGAATTAAGCAAAAAAAAATATGTTTTTAGGCACATTGTACATCTATAATAGAGTTATAAGAAAATTCTTGTAGTTACACACTTCTTGTATCTCTATGACAATCTTCATATAATAAATTTAAGGCACCTACCTTAGGTGCTACCCATATATGTGTATTGTGGATTCTTCATATTATTGGATGTTGCTAATCCTTACTTTAATTTGTGTTGGTTGAGTATTAAATATTAGTAAGTGTTTAATTATTGCTAGGATATTTTATAGGCCATAGTTGGATGTGTTCCTATCTTCAAATGAACTTAGTTGAGTAGGACTTAGTTGTATTTGGTATACTATAGCTTGAGGTGAATTATGAGTAGAACTTAAGTGAAGAGATGTAGTTTGGCTATAATAAACACAAGTTAGAATAGCCACAACAACTGAGAAAAGGCATTGTTACACCTCATCAAGTGTTGAAATTGACTAGGGTAAATTGAATTTTGCAAAGAAAAATTTGGGCAAACTATGGGTTCATGACAGGTGGTATTAGATCATACTCTTCACCACTTTGTAAAGGAAATATGGTATCAGGGTTTATTTTAGATAATGTTAGTGTTCTTCACCATTGTCACTATGATTACAAGTGAATCAACTTCATCATGTTGGAAAAAACTTGAGGTAAAGCAATTGGCTTTGGGATGAGTTACCAAACATTTGAGTGAAGTGTGACTGGTTGACTTAGATGTAGAGGAAAATTCACAACATAAAAGGAAACAACAATGGACAAGGTCCCAAGACTCCAAGGTTTAAGTCTATACTTGCTACATTAGAAAGGAATATTAGGAAGATGATAACCTCTCTTTGTAAGCATGGAGAAAAGGTAGAATCCTTGAAATAAGAGATTATCCACACATGCCAAAGTTTTAATAATTCCATAGACAAATGTCAGAAGATTGTAGATTTGATGACCATAACTTTTAGCACTGGAGTTGATGGATTGTTAAAAGCAATGGAAGAATTTTTGAACTCTCTTGGTGAAAATGCAGCAAGAAAATTCCAATTTGACTTTGCCTTGGTCACACTAGAGAAAATTCGAATTTCTATTTCAACATAAATCTGGGAGGTAGTTAACTGAGGTGATGTTGTACCTCAGGAGACACTTCCTTATTGTGGGAGAACCAGTGCCTAATACATTTTGAGATTGGAAAAAAATATTGAAATTAATAGCCAGAAGTACAGGTCGTGAAAGCTTATAACCAAAAATTATGGTTTTGAAACCCTAGCCTTTTACAGTAGAATGGCCAAAGACTATGAGAGTTGCAAGGTGGAGATGTAAAGCAGAAAATGGAGACAAATTTTTGGCACGGGAAATTAAGAATCTGTGCTTCAACTTTGTAGAAAGAATGATTGATGAAAAAGAATAATATGAATGAGATTCCCTGATGTAGAGTACTTCATTAAGGGCTTCAAGATTATTTTTCAATGATTACAATAAATTTTTAATGAGTACAACGAAGTAAATTCATTAAAAACATAGACTAAAGCGCCATATGCATCTTACACTGTCCAAGAGAGGAAAAACATATATGAATGTTGGGACATTGTTTGCCTCTGATTTGACTTATTTTTATTATGTTTATTTCAATATTTATCACTTTTTCCTACAATCTTGTTGCCATATTCACCTCATTTTCATCCATCAATGCATAACAACGACACTTGGGCTCAAACCAAGTGTATATATGGAAACTACGGGAACCAAGGATGAATGAACATCTATTGGGACACCTCAAAACAGCTGCAAAGTAGCTGGTCAACATTGGTCAAACTTGACCAGTCATCCAGAATATCCCCTAAAAAAGGGGCAGTTTTAGGATTTTTGGGGATTCTTCCTAATTTTTTGTAACTAATGGATAGTTTTGACCTGATGAAGTGGGATAACATTAATGATAGTTGTTTCAGACTTTTTAGCTTATATGGTTATCATTTTGCCTATTTAAGAAGAGGCATTCATAGTTAGAAACAATGGAGAAAAATTGAAGACTATTATTTTGAGATAATTGAAGACAAAGATTTTGTTTTATGATTTCTTTGTGCTTGCTGGAGTGAATGAGTTGTTGTAGCTAAGTGTTTTAACAGTGTACCAGCAAGGTTGGAGGCCCCCCATACCAAGCTAAGTACACTTTGTTGTATAATGTTTATATTTGTGCATATGCTAGTTTAGTTTTTCATGTTCATTATATTTATTTGTTGTAAATATTTGTAGATGTTTTCAATATGAATTCATTTTATGGCCATGTGTTAAGTGAAGATTGCTTTCCTTTTAGTAATTAGCTTGAATGTGGAAGGACAACCAGGACTCTTAGGAAAGAGCCTCTTCTCCATGAGCTAGGACTAAACTGAAACAAGATTCACTTCCTTCAAAGCTTTTCTAGATTAAATTCTTATGCTTTCATAGGTTACATTCTCTCATGCTTTCTTAGATGTTTGGAAATGTTATTATAGAAATATTGTGGAAGGACAACCAGGTCTCTTTGAAAAGAGCCTCTTCTTCATCTTCTAAAACAGACTAATCTCATTGACCAATCATTTATGCTTTTATAGAATAGATCTAAATGTTTTTACTTACTTTTGTAGAATGAATTATATTTGTAATATGCATTTCCATTTTCACAACTACTTTCTATATTAGTTTTATCCAAAATTCCATAAATTGTGGTTTGCTTCTAAGATTACCAACCTGGATTGATGAGTAAAATATATGTTTTAATTTACCTAATAAATTGAGCTGACAGACACATGAGAAAAACAATCACTACAACACTAATGTTGGAATCAATCTGACATATATTATTCATGCTTCAAGAAGATTCTAGTTTACAATACTCAATCATGAAGACTAGACTCCTAACACTTTCAATGAGCTTTTTCTCCAATTTTATTCTCCTTCTCATCCTGACTAACTAACTGTCTTAATTGATTCCAAGGACTAATTTTGGAAATAGTTATCAGACAGCCCTCTCTTTTGAAGAGCTTTACCAATAAAAGGAAAACATATTAAATATATATATATATATATATATAATATTCATTTTCCTTCATTACAAAATAATTCCTCATCATCTTAGAAATTTTACAATACAAATAAACACATATCGAGCCTTTACTTTTGGGAAAGGATAAAAAATATTAATGTAATAAAATTTGATGTGGGCCCAGTTGTTATTATATAGCATCACTAATTCAAACCATAAAATTGCTTATGGATGCACCTTTAATGGTCTGTGAAAAGGAGAGGAGTGCTATCGTAATGAATAAATAGTTGTTGATCTTATGATGGGTGGTTTTGACTCAACCACTTGCGGAGGGACTCCTTTACATAAACCTCGTGTAGTTTGTGCTTCCGGGACACCGTTGATTTGGGAACTATCACCAATTTGCGTAGAAATATGTTGGATTTAAAATATGAGGCATAGACATTGGACGTTGAACTGTATGATTTGAAATATTTCTAATCCATGGTTATTGCAGATTCATTGATCAGATTGAGCCTCTGCCAGTTTGCTCTTCTAGTAGTAGCATCTCCTGTAGCTTGGAGAATTCTTCATAATTTCAAGTTCTGTCAGGCAGGCCCTTGGATAATAGTTAGACAAAATATGAATGCGTTTCTGCTGAGTGAGCCTCTATATTTTTCTTCCAATTACAAATCGAATTACATTGAGTCACCCATAGTGTGCAGGGCATTTTTTTACAAAAACTAGTGATTTGAGGAACACAGAAAATCTCTGAAACGGCTTCGAATTTTTGGAAAATTCTCGCAATCAAATTAAGTGGGGGTATTCTGCAAAAAATCTGTGTTGTGGATTTTTGAATTTTTTCTCCATTTGCTCAGAAAATACATTTAAAATTGGACGCCGGAGTACCCCTACATTTTTATCAATATAATAATGTTGCCTCTTTGCTTTCGTAAAATCAATGCTTCTTCAATAGATATAACAACACCCCATCATCTCAGTGAGTCTGTACAATGTACTTTAAAACTGCTAATATCCTGAAATCGTGAAACTAGCCGAGATGAATTCAAGCTTTCATTTTTACCAGACAAATTGTCTCAGATTTTGTCCAATAAATACTTTTCAAGATATTTCTTTCCCTGCACTAATTCTAGGGCATCGAACCATCAATGAGAGCTTCTTCCCCTTTAAATATCATGTGTGAATTGTATGACTCTGAATAACTTCATTCCACCATCAAAGGTTCTTGGCACTCAAACCCATTGTATTTCTGTTGCTGCAGCTACATTATTCTCAACCATCTCTGCTTCATCCAAACATAATTTCCACCAATGTATCCTTTTCAAAGGTGTTGGAACAACTGGGTTCTATATTTGAAATATCATTGATCACTGATCACCATAATATCTATCAGAGTCATGTAAAATATCAGATTTCAATATATCGTAGGTTGTTAGAACAATGTCTGCATCTGTCAGTTCATTTAGACTGGTTCCCATAGTGTTCTAAAGTGGATTCACTTGAAATATATTTAACAACTCCATACACTCTAACCTTTAAAGATCCCCCTTTTAGTATGCTGAGTAATTTTACTTTGCCATTGTTGCAATATTGGTGTTGGACAAACAACAAAAGTTGCACAAGAAACCAGTTCAGTCTTAAATTTGAATCAACTCTAAGGAAGTTTGACAAATGAAGTGTTTCTCAGTCTTGGTAATACCAGCGTTGCCTTCCACTACTAAACATTTCCTGCATCCTCTGCCTCTGTTGTACATACATGGTCTCGAGAGTGATGTATATAATTTTCACGAAGTCATACAGAACATCTCCTAGAATAAGGGCAATGCATATAAAAACCTTGTAGCAATTTTTTTTTAAGATTTTTAATATTCTAGTTGTGCCATATTGAGGTACAACATCTGGCTCCAAATGGGGACAGCACGTTGGGTGTAAAGTGCTGAGAACTGTACATCAGTAGCCTTAATTGGGCATGGAGTCATAAAACTGAAATTGCTTCCAATTAGCTTCAAAAATGTAAAATATGAAAATCTCCCTGAACCTTTGTTTTATCTGGATATCTAATCCTTATTCACCCTCCGAAACAAAAACTTTTTCAAACTAAAATGAAATTCTCGATAGTAGAACTTATTTATGTACAAATCTCTACCTATTTACAAAACTGATTTTGCTGCAGTATAATCAGTTTTCCAATGATACCACTCCAGCAATGAGACCACTCCAGCATTTGAGTACTGGATCTCATACCACTTTGTACTTGGACTTTGAAAATGATAGCAGACACGAGTACAAGCATTTTTTGCAAAGGAAAATTTAATACATACCCCCATACGGATATTTGTTGTTGATCGAAGAAAAATATCATATAATCTGCTATAGGATGATAAAATCCTTGGTGAACAACTCCAAACTATAGCAGTTGTCTATAGAGCGACTTTTTGAAAGCTTTTTCAGCGGGTTTTTCCAGTCGAAATCCGGCAGGAATTTATTGGAATCGCAAGTTTGATAGCTAGTTTTTGCACAATGAAAGCGTCCCAGGGATTTTCGAGGGTGCTGAATCCAAATATACAGTTAAAAAACCATTTTAACTGCAAAAAATCAAGATTTAACCTCAATTTCTTCCGCCAGATTCCGTCACCGGAATCTCCAAAAAGTCGCATTATAGACAACTCCCAAACTATATTTCTAGAAATATTAATTAACTATTTTAGTGATTTGACCAGGTTCATTAGGTCAAATTAGCCGTTAGAATTTTAGCCGTTGGAGTCTCTGCAAACTATATTTAATCGAGGTAAGCCAGATTGGTTCTTCAACTTGTCCTGACGATGAACCACACTGGTTGGTTCGAAACGCGTCGACAAAAGATTGGTTATGTGATTTTGCCGAAGACTATCTTAACAATATTGACGATATATATTATAAAAATTTCCCAACTAGAGGTGCATATTCCTCTACCATCCTAGTGGTTTGGGAATTTATACCATCCCTATTTAATCTTCAATTTTGAGCTCTTTATTAAAAAATGGTTGAGTAATTCTCATAACATTTTCGAATGGCAATCCCATCTCGGAAAAATATACTTATCATTAATTTTTTAGAACCTCCTATTGATCATCTCTTTCCCATTTGTTTGCAAACAAATTCGTGTGGGAACTAGTATACAAGCCTCCCTTAGAACCGTATGAATAAAAAATAGGGGCTTTTTTAAAATTGACCAAATAAGTTTTATTTGAAAAAACTTGCAGCTGAATACTTTCTTTAGTGACAAATCCATCTGAGTTATGAGATTTGCAATAGTATTCAAATAGTTCAAAGGGATGAGCTCTTCTGAATAGAAAAGCATGCAATTAGAACTAAAGAGAAAATCCATATTTCTACTTGCATCAAAATCATCATCTTTGTTAATAAATTATTTTTCAGCCAACTCTTTCTTCATCTTTGTTAATAAATTATTTTTCAGCCAACTCTTTAATCTAGAAAGAGTCAATAAAATCTGGCTTTGATACACACTTACCCCTATGCTTCCTGACATATTCTTGAACAACGATTTTTTTACTAGCATCTTCTTTACATATGGAAGTCCATGACTTGAGATGTTGTAGTTCAAAAATACCATCTGGTTTCTTATTACATAATCTAGAAAGAGTCAATAAAATCTGGCTTTGATAGACACTTACCCCTATGCTTCCTGACATATTCTTGAACAACGATTTTTTACTAGCATCTTCTTTACATATGGAAGTCCATGACTTGAGATGTTGTAATTCAAAAATACCATCTGGTTTCTTATTACATTTGTTCGTGGACAGTTATAATGGAGGACATGTATTTAGTTCTTCCTCTGAATCATTCATATCATAAATAGGAGCATGCTTGAAATTAACAAAATAAGACTTGGAAGGATTAATTTGAAGTTGAATTTCTCCTTCTTGCATAGGACCACATAAGTTATGAAAGCAGTGATGGTCTTTAAGAGACTCAAGAGGCTGATCCACACATTCGCCATACTCCATGACATCTTCTTGAACAATAATTTTTTCATTTTCTTGCTCCCTTGATGGTCTTAGTCTGAAATTTTATCATGTTCAGAGCTCCCTTGATTATCTTTAGGCATGATCAACAGATATTTTGCTTGTGGAGTTGTTAAAGAACAATTTTCTTTTAATTGTTCAACCTCTTTTTTAGAAGAGGATTTCTTCTTATATTCAAAAACCTCTTCACAAATAAATCTTCTATGATCTCCTTGAATGCTTGATACATTATCAACATTCACCATAAATTCTTGAAGTTCTTTCTCATCAGTTTCTTCAACAGGATCATCATAAGATTTTATTTTATTTTAAATCGTAATACTCACAACAATCTTCAAAAAGAAACTGTTGTGAATATAAAGTTCTACAAAATGAATTAAATGTTGCATGGAAATCGTTCAAAGAAGAAATACTTGAATGAGATAAAGATTTATACCAAGCTCTTGCTTCTTGATCCAAAGAAAACATAAACAACTTCATATTCAAATCTTCATGAATGATACTCTGCTGCTCCATGCATTCATGAAAATCACGGAGGTGCTAAGCCGGATCTTCATATTCATTTCCACTTAATCTTAGAAGATACTCATTCCACTCATGAAATGTAGGCATATGATGAAGATAATCTAGGATCCCATTGAAATCCAGTGGGGAAAACTTATTGGCTAAGAATGCAGGGATATTCATTAAAGCCCAAAAAATAAATGCTCAAAGGTAAAAACACGAGGTGAAAATTTTACCACAGTAAAAACACTAGGTGAAATTTTACAACCAATCTGCTGAGACTTGTCGCCCTCAAGAATCGACTTCAAACTTTATAAAACCCAAGGAAAAATAACTTCAGGTCTCCATTTCCTGGCAACGGCTCCAAAAAATGTTGTACCTCAGGAGACAGTTCCTGGCTGTGGGGGAACCAGTGCCTGAGACATTTTGAGATTGGATAAAAAGATTGAAATTAATGGCCGGAAGTACAGGTCATGAAAGCTTGTAACCAAAAGTTATGGTTTTGAAACCCTAGCCTTCTATAGTAGAATGGCCAAAGACTATGAGAGTTGCAGGGTGGAGATGTAAAGTAGAAAATGAAGGAGACAAATTTTTGGCACAGGCAATTAAGAATATATGCTTCAACTCTATAGAAAGAATGATGGATGAAAAAGAATAATATGAATGAGATTTTCGGATGTGGAGCGCTTCATTAAGGGCTTCAAGATTATTTTTTAATGATTACAACGAAATTTTAATGAGTACAACGAAGTAAATTCATTAAAAACATAGACTAAAGCACTAGCTGCAACTTACACTATCTAAGAGAGGAAAAGCATATATGAATGCTAGGATACATGAATATTATTTAGGCTTAAGAATATTTTCGTTTACAATACTTAGTCATGAAAACTGGAATCCGAACCCTTTCCATAAGATTTTTCTCCCTTCTCAACCTAACTAACTAATTGTCTCAGTCGGTTCCTAGAACTGATTATTTGTTTTCCTTCCTTACCAAAATAATTCCTCATCTTGTTGGAAATTTTACCATACAAATAAACACATATCTAGCCTTTAATTCTGGCAAGGATATAAAATATTAATGTAATAAAATTTGATATGGGCCTAGCTGTTATTATATAGCATCACTAATTCAAACCATAAAATTGTTTACGGAGAGAGGAGTGCTACCGTAATAATAGGCGTTGATCTTATCATGGGTGGTTTTGACTCGACCACTTATGGAGGGACTCCTTTACATAAACCTCGTGTAGTTTGTGCTTCCGGGACACCGTTGATTTGGGGCACTATCACCAATTTGCGTAGAAATATGTTGGATTTAAATATGAGGCATAGACATTGGACGTTGAACTGTATGATTTGAAATAAGTCTAATCCATGGTTATTGCAGATTCATCGATTAGATTGCACCTCCGCCAATTTGCTCCTTCTAGTAGTAGCATCTCTTGTACCTTGGAGTATTCTTCAAAATTTTAGGTTCTGTCTAGACAAAATATGAATGCATTTCTGCTGAGTGAGCCTTTATATTTTTCTTCCAATTACACATCAAATTGCAGTGAATCGCCTATTGTGTGCGGGGCATTTTTTACAAAAACTTGTGTTTTGAGGAACTCATAAAATCTCTTAAACGACATCGAATTTTTGGAAAATTCACATGATGAAATTAATTGGGGGTATGTTGTGGATTTTTGAAATTTTTCTCCATTTTCTCATAAAATACATTTAAAATTCGATCACTGAGGACCCTTGCGTTTTTATCAATATAATAATGTTACCTCTTCTATCTTCCAGAAGATCTTTTATTTGTCCTACACAGAATCGGTGTTTTCACTTGGGACAAACTCATCTCGGATTGGTTAGACATTGGTCTGCCGGCTGAACTCTCTTCTACTTGGAATGCGGTCAAAGCCTCCCTACAGGCAAGCGAGATTATTCGCGGGGGTCTAAATGACCACCTAATTTGGTCCATGTCAAATACTCCTGCGCCAGCCAGAGTTAAAGACATCTACTCCGATATCATCCGCTCAAAGACTTCAAGCTCTGCCTTAATTTTCCCGATGGCTTTATGGAAAACAAGATGCCCTCCTAGAATGATCTTTTTTGCATGGCTGGTATTCAACAACAAAAATCTGACATGGGATAATCTGAGGAAGAGAAATTGGCATGGACCTAGCAGGTGTTCGATGTGCGAGTCAGAAGAGGAGACTAATCTTCACATGTTTTTCATTGCAACTCCACACAGGAAATCCGATATGAGCTTGCCATTTTATTTGATTTTCCTCTTAATGTCTTTGTTTCTGTTCATGCAGCCTTTCAATGGTGGAGTACTCAATGCGAGTCAAGGCGCCCTCTTCTTATTATCATGATCTGGTGTGCTTGGAAGTGGCGGAACCATAAAATCTTCAGAGATTCCAAGGCTCCCTACAAGTCCATTCTGCACTGTATCAGCTCTTTTTTTTACTCTGTTTCAAGCAAACAGGCCTAAATCTTCGGGCTATGCCTGTCTTTGCTCTGTTCTTATGATTATAATGATAAGCATATGTATCCATGAGTACTGTCCCTTTTCATCTAGATTCATCTGCTCCTTTTTCTCTACAGTCTTCATATTATGCTATGCTATATGTCATCCATCCTATATGCTTCTTCTCAATGATGTCTTGATTTGGAGCTGCTCAAATCATCCTTTTGTACCCAATCATGGTCTTTTATATTGACTTAATATAATCTATGATGCTTTTTCTTCTGAAAAAAAAAATAATGTTACCTCTTTGCTTTCATAAATTCAATGCTTCTTCAACATATATAAAAACACCCTATCATATCCTACTGTCAACGAGTATGTACAATGTACTTTAAAACTGCTAATATCCTGATGAATTCAACCTTTCATTTTTTCCAGACAAATTGTCTCGAATTTTGTCCAATAAATCCTTTTCAAGATATTTCTTTCCTTGCACTAATTTCAGGGCATTGAACCATCAATGAGAGCTTCTTCCCCTTTAAATATCATGTGTGAATTCTATGATTCTTAATAACTTCATTCCACCATCAAAGGTTCTTGGCACTCAAACGCATTGTCATTTCTGTTGCTACAGCTACATTATTCTCAACCATCTATGCTTCATCCAAACATAATTTCCACCAATGTATCCTTGTCAAAGGTGTTGGAACAACTAGGTACCATTTTCGAAAGACCATTGATCAATGATCCCCATAATATCTATCAGAGTCATGTAAAAGTTCAAATTTCAATATATTGTATGCTGTTAAAACAATGGCTGCATCTGCTAGTTCATTTAGACTGGTTCCCATAGTGTTCTAAAGTGGATTCTCTTGTAATATATTTAACAAATCCATACACTCTAACCTTTAATGATACCCCTTTTAGTATGATGAGCAATTTTATTTTGCCATTGTTGCAATATTGGTGTTGGGCAATCAATAAAAGTTGCACAAGAAACCAGTTCACGGTCTTAAATTTGAATCAACTCTGAGGAAGTCTGACAAATGAAGTGTTTCTTGCACTGCTTTCCATTACTAAAATTTTCCTGCATCCTCTGCCTTTGATGTACATACATGGTCTCGAGAGTGATGTATATAATTTTCACAAAGCCATATAGAACATCTCCTAGAATGAGGGCAATGCACACAAAAACCTTGTAGAAATATTTTTTTAAGATTTTTAATATTATGGTGCATGGGCATCATAACAAACATTCACAATACAATATGAAGAACAATTGGGTGCCTACTTCACGTGCATTAAAAATTGCTTCTACTACTTAACGTGAATTACAAGTGCAAACTTAGTTGGATCTCTAATATATCTTAAACCAAATTTTCATGTTATTTTTTAGTACTATTATATCCTACCTCATTTATAGTTAGCATTGTAACAAAAATATTCATTGTCCTATGGAATTAATACTAACATGTAATATTGATCTATTTTTTTCAAGAGTGTTATAGGTAATGACCCCAGAGATGATGTCCAAACTATGTTGAGCATACATTAGATATAGGAGATGATGATGATGAGGATGGTGATAGTTTTGGTGATGATGATGTGGATGAGACTGATCAGGATGGTCAGGATGATCTTGGTGGTGTTAGCTAGTGATACCTTGATGATCTTGGAGATTCCTATCTTTAGATGGATGTTGTAAATTTACCTTAGAATAATGGTACCTATTAAACATTTTGATTTGGTAATCATACATTGAATTTTAGTTGATTTGATTAAAGATGATGATATTATCATTATTATCTTGGTATTTTATGTATGTACTGAAAATTATCATCATTATTTTGATGGAGAATTATTATGTATGATGATATTACTATATTTGGATGGATGTTGTGAATTTACTGTAGAATAATGATATTCATGAAAGATTTTGTTTTGGTAATCACACATTTGAATTTTAGTTGATTTGATTAAAGATGATGACGATATCATATGTATTATCTTATTACTTTATATATGTATTTAGAATTGTCAATGTATTTTTATGGAGAACCATTAGGTACGATGATATTACTATATTTGGATGGATGTTATGAATTTACCTTGGAATAATGATGTCTGTGATAGGTATTGATTTGGTAGTCATATATGGATGTTGAAAATTGTTAATGATTTTTTGATGGAGAATTATTATATATGATGATATTGTTATTTTTTGGACGAATGTTGTCATTTTCCCTTAAATTTCTTTACAAACACTATGTTATCAATTTGAATTGTGATATTTTCTTTAATGATATTTAGAAACTGTAATATATTTCACTATGTAATTGAAATTAGTAAAATGAACCCATAAAGGGGGGTCATAAATGGAAAGAAAAGTACACTCTAAACAAGAAGCCAAATGTGGTGTAATCATGGATGAAAATTTGGGAGTAGAATTGAATGTTAAACTAGGCGTCAAAACAAGATGCAAATGAGGACACAAAAAGGGATTTAAACTAGAAGTTAAAAAGGGCGTAACACTAGATACAAAGAAGGGAACAAAACATGGCATACAAAATGACAGCACACTGGTCGCAAACAAGGATGTAAAAGTGGACACCAAATTAGATGCAAAAAAGGACAAACAACTAGATGTAAAATAGGATGCCAAGTTAGGGGTTAAAAATAAGAAAAAAGTATGCAAATTTAGATGCCATATGAGGATGCAAAGAATGGTGTAAAATTGGGCAGAAAAAAAGATGTAAGAAAAGACACAAAACGAGATACAAATGGGGATAAGAAAAGGGTGAAACCAAGGATGCCATATTGGATGCCAAAAATAATGCATAACTAGATGCAAATTTAGACTCAAACCTAGGTGAAAAATGAGATGCTTATGTGGACACAAGATGAGGTAGAAAAAACGATGCAAATTTGGATGCCAAAAAGGATGCAAAATTACACACTAGAAAGGATGGAAAAATGGATGTAAAGAATGGTGAAAAATTGGACACATAAGTAGACCCAGAAAATGGTGCGAAAATGGACATAAAATAGCTCAAAATTGGACACAAATTGAAATGAAATGTTGGATGCAAAACTTGGTGCAAAAAAAAAATGCAAAAGTAGACGTAAAAATGGCTCAAAATTGATTGTACCATTAGACACAAATGGGATGCAAAGGTGGATGCAACACATGGCTCAACATAGGATGCAAATCTAGATGAAAATTTGGATGCTCAAAAGGATGCAAAATTAGATACAACAAATGATGCAAAATATGGTGCAAAAAAGGGAGACAAATCAAATGCAAAAAGTGGTGCAAAACAAGACGCAAAAATGAGCACAAAAATGGATGCAAAATTTGGTGCTAAATGATATTCAATATATGGTGCAAAATTGAATGCAAAAAATGGTGCAAAAATAGGTTCAAAAACTGGTGCACAACCAGATGCAAAACTAGTTACAAAATTAGAAGAAAATATTGGTGTAAGACTAGATGCAAAACTGGAACAAATTGGATGCAAAAAATGGTGCTAAATCAAATGCAAAAGATGGTGTAAATCTTAATGAAAATGATGGCGTAAAACTAGAAGCAAAGAATGACACAAAACTAGATGCAAAAACTTGTCATAAAACTAGATGTAAATCCCAATGCAAAATTGGAAAGAAAACCTGTTGTAAACAAGGTGCAAAACTAGATGAAAAGTTTGGCACAAAAAATGACGCTTTAAAAATTAAACAATAGAGCCGTATTTAGCACCAGGTTGCTCATCCCAATTGGAAAAAATTGTTCTAAAATATTACGCAAAATCTAGTGCAAATTACCTATTTTGTTGTAGTGGAAGTCTGAAGACTTGCATCATAATATTCTGGTATACCAAAGGTCAGTGTCAAATAATTAAAAAATGAAAATACATTAGAGGAGTGCGTCAATGATCTACAATTGTATGCAATTATAAATAAATCATTTAAGAACCCTCCAAAGGCAGTTGTTTATGTGTAGCATATTAACCATCATGGTATATGGTGTGGGAAACTTGTGTGACTGTAAAAAGAAATGATTAGAAGATGCAAAGTCTGTAATTCCATATACTGTAGTGATATGTCTTGCATTGAAAAGATAAGTTCAGATCTCTTAGAGGATTATCATGACACTCAAGCTCGGTCGTCCTTATGGTACGCTTTTGGTGATTTATGTGGTTTGTTGAAGGTAGTTAGGAACCTTATAATAACACAGTTTGGAATCTAATAATGGCACATATCGAAACCTTATTAATCTTACTTAGAAGTATAGTTTGGATCACCATCATGAAGTATAAGAAAATTGTGTAACTAGTGTTGTTATCTGAACCTCTGTATGACTAGATTGTCCAGTATGGAAAAGAAGAATGTGACGCAAGAAACGAGGATGTATGGATTACTATAGTATGCAGACTTTGTAGACCTCCTTACACTAAAAACTTATAGTCATTAACGTGCTCAAAAGTTACAATGCGGACTAGATAGTTGATTGGATCACTATGTTACCATTAGCTGATGAAACTGAGATAGTGTATACAGTGTGATCCTGCATTGACTGGAACAATAGTAAACCAAGGAGGTGAACTGGTTCAAATTTTCATTGACAAGGATGCATTTGAAGTCTCCTTGATTGATGAAGAGGCTTTAGAGGGAAGATAATATCCTTGCATGAATTGTTGATGTTTATAATTAAGAAGTGCATACTGTGAAGCTATCTTCAGGTCTTGAAGAAGATGAGTAGGATTCATGGTTACAAATTGAAGAATGTTTTATCTCATCAGTCTCAAAGGAATTTATCTATTGAATCTTCCTGGTAATTATAGAAAATGAATTCCCTATGGAAGTGAGCTTTCAGAAGCATGGCATGCTTGTTGGTAATTCTTCAAGTTATTGGATCCCATCATGAACAGGTTGTCAGGTGGATCCTTTGTATTACAACATGCACCCTAGAGAAAGAGAGCTCGGTCATATGAAATAAAATTGTGCAAAACATGCATTGGGGAACCTTCATGAATTAGACAAACTTAGGCTTGTGGTCTCCCTAAGTGAGAGGGAATAAGGTTAGTTAAATATTTTCTTTTAACATGATTTTTTAATTGGTATCCCGGATGTAAAGGAAGTAGAGGATTGCTAAAATCATTGTTGCTAGAATGGCTAGTTGTAAGACAATGTGTTTTGAAGAAGCCTTTTAGTGAGTTGTGTGCCACCATCTATATGTTGTTGGGAGGAGCAATGAGGCTCCCATGGACGGATGGTCAGGTTGTTGATATACTCATAAAGCCTTTGGGAAGGAAAATTTCTTAGCCTTCAAAGAGAAGCACTCCTTATTTGGAGGGATCTTGATTAGGTTTAACATTGAGCTTTGGGAGCTCCTAGGGGCCTAGAGTACATCTTGGAGTTATATGAGCACAGGGTGAGTGGTTTAGCTTCCCCTGTGGACCCAGCATGTGAACACAGGGTGAGTGGTTCATCTTCCCGTATGGAGTACACTATATGAGAACAAGATGAGTGATTCAACTTCCCTTATGTAGTACGTTATATGAGAACATGGTGGGTGGTTCACCTTCTGTTGTGGACACCCCATCATACATCCTACCCTTGTAGTCTAGGACTCTTGGGAAGTACCTCTCATTTGGCCAATGAGTTAGGAAAAGTGGTTAGGGTTAATTAGTACTACTGACGAATGCGTTAGGTACTACTGTATTCCCTATGACTAAGATGTGTGATGTTCAACAACTTGAGCACTAAAGGAGCAAGCCTAGAAGGGCCTCTATCCCTAGACATGAGGACTTGCCTATGTCATTTTGGCGAGGATGGTAGGGTCTTATGACCCACCCTTTTGTCAAATTAATTGGTCATTAGTGGGCGAGCTGAAATCCTCAAAGTCAAATGAAAATTCTAACTCTGAATTAAACCTAGCGAAGGGGAAGTAGATCATTGATGCAAAACCAAATGCCACTATTTCCACCAGCAAATTCATGCAAAGTGAACCCGAAGATTCAAAGGAAGGTGAGTGCCTCTTTCACTCACAGATGTGGGTGAAGGGTGCTCCACTACATTTCATTGTCAATAACGAAAGTCAAAATAACCTCATCTCAACAGAGGTAGTTAAGCAGTTAAACCCGCCGACAACGCCACACCCATATCCATACACCATCTAGTGTATTCAACAAGGAAAAGATCTTTGTATCAACCAACAATGTCAACTGCTCTACAACATTAAGCCCTTCAAGGATCATGTATTGTGTGATATTTCCCCCCTTGAAGTTTGTGATGTTATTTTAGGCCAACCATTCTTGTGGAAGCATCATGTTATATATGAGTCTAAACCTTATAGTGTTATTATTACCTTGGATAGACAACTATATAGGATATCAGAAGTAGCCCAACCTACTATCATTCTTTGATCTCTAGTAAGCAATGTAGTAAGGTCATTTCCCAGACCGGGAAATTTATCTTCTTCCCGATTCACTCTCAAAATAAGGAGAAAGTTGTGGCCACATCCATGGCCCCCACACATGGTCCCTACACACAACAAAATCAAGTGGACAAAGTCATGGAAGAATACAAAAACATCTTCTCCTCCCACTAGGGTACCTCTGCATTGTTAGGTCAAGCATTCAATCGATTTGATCCCCAACACACATCTACCCAATGGGACAATTTATTGCCACTCTCTTTTGGAAAATGAGGAAATCAAGTGCCAAGTCTAAGATTTTCTCCAAAAAGGGTACATCCAACTGAGTTCGTCACCTTGTGGAAGCCCAATTATACTTGTGCATAAGAAATATGGAACCTAGCGACTCTACATTGATTACCAAGACCTAAACAAAATCACAGTCAAGAACCTTTACCTGATTCCCCAAATTGACGACCTTCTTGAGTAGCTCAAGCGGTACAAGTACTTCAGTAAGATTGATTTGAATTCTGACTACCAACAAGTCCCAATAGAACTAATTGATGCATGGAAGATTGCTTTTAAGTATAAGGAGTGTATTTTTGAATGGTTGGTCATGCCCTTTCGTTTAACGAATTCTCGAGCAACTTTCATGAGGTTGATGGGTGATATATTGCAACTTTTAACCATTCTTTTGTGGTTGTATATGTGGATGACATCCTGATCTTCAACAAGAGTTGAGAAAAACACTTGCAACATATTCAGCAGGTACTTCACACTCTACAATAGCACAAGCTATGTGCTAACTTAAAAAAATTATCCTTTAGCATGAACAAGGTCCAATACCGAGGTAGGGTTTGCATGTGGATCCAACCAATATCCAAGTCATTTGAGATTTTGTAGCCCCGATGGCTCTAACATAGTTTCATTTCTTCTTAGGCTTTGCTAACTTCTGTTGAAGATACGTGTTGGGGTTCTCTTATATTACTTGGCCCTTAAGTCAAGTGACCAAGAGAGGAGCAAAAGCATCATTTTTCTAGTCTAAGTCACAACAGAAGGCATTCGATGATTTGAAAAACTACCTTTATTTTGCACTAGTCTTTACCTTGCCAACCTGCAAAAACCATTTAAGATTGAGATATATGCCTCTAACTATGCTATTGGTGCATTCCTCACTCAATAACGACATCTAGTGGCCTATCGTAGTGAAACACTATTTTATGTTGTTCAGAGATACCCCACCTATGATAAGGTGATGTACTTCATCATGTAGGCCTGTCAAAAATGGAAGCATTATATTATGGGGAAGGAGACAATCATCCACATTGATCATAGGCCTCTAGAATTTATGCATACACATGGTAAGTTATAAAATGGATGCAATTAGAAATTTCCACATACCTGCAACAATTCCATTTGACCACCAAATACAAGAAGGCTAACACCAATCATGTCACAGATTGCCTCAGTTAGCCCCTAGTTGTGGTTTTAACCATAGTTCTTAAATCTTATGGGCATGAGACCTCTAGGTGGTCACAATTATGTAATAATGACTTGGAATTCATTGACATATGCTATATGTTCATGGCAGGTAAGCAAGTTCCATAATTCCACCTCTAGGATGCAATATTGTGCTACTTGGGCCACCTTTGTGTTCCTTCAAGTGAGCATTTCAAGCAAATATGGGAGGCACATTATAGTCAAGTGCAAGGGAACTTTGGTGTGGAGAAGAAAATATCAATACTTCAATAGTATTTCTACTGGCCAAAGCTTCGACAAGATGTCCAATGATATATCAGATCATGCACCACTTATGTCATTGTTAAACCAACCATGAAAAAGAAGGGTTGTACACTCCTCTACCTACGTCAAACAAGTTGTGGGAGTCAATCTCCATGGATTACATGTCAGATTTTCCATCCACCAAGAATGGAAATGATTGTGTGTTTGTGGTGGTCAAACACTTCTTTGATATGGCCATTCTGGCACCATGCAAGAAGAATATCACAATTGAAGCCACTAGTAAACTCTTCTTTGAACATGTTTGGGTTCATTTCGGGCTACCTCATACCATTATTTTAGATAGGCACAACAAGTTCCTGAAGACCTTTTGGTCCAGCCTATAGTGTCTCGTGGATACCAAGTTGACCAAATTGACTTCCTTTTATGACCAATCAGATGGAAAAATAGAAGTGGTCAATAAGATGATTACACATATCTTGTGCATGTACAACTCCAAGCACTCACATACGTGGGATGAAAAACTTCCATATGTTCATCGAAGCTATATTAGATCCCTGCACAACTCTATTGGCCATAGCTCCTTTCAGGTGTGCTTGGGGTTCCGACCATTGCCCTAATTATGTTGTTATTCCCATTGCATCTTCATCGACTAAGTCCTCATATGCTCAGATCGAGGCAGACAGGGTAGTCAAATTTGTTAAGTAGATACAACACCTCCAAAATAGGTCCATGGTATCATGTAGAAATTCAATTCCAAGTACAAGTAGTGACATGACCAACACAAGCTTCCACATAAGTTTCAAGTTGGTGATAAGGTGTGGTTACATTTACAGAAAGAGCACCTCACAAGCCCCAATAAGAAGGTTAGACCACTCTGATATGGGTTTTATACAATCACAACAGTAGTGGGTGATATTGATTTTGAATTGATTAATCCCCCATTCCTTGGCTTGCACCCAGTGTTCAATGTGGAGTTTCTTCGACCATATTATCCACCTCTGTTGGACACCTCAAAGGCAACCGAGAAATTTTCCCCCACAAAGCTCAATATTGACTGCATTAAACGGGATCGGCTATATCAGATCATATTATGGACACTAAGAAAAAGGATACCCACCAACAGCACATCTAACTCTACCAAGTTGTGAAAGCTGGAAGGTTTCTTCACTAAGGCAAGTGACTCACCAAGAGCTAAATTCAGTAAAAGTTTCCCCATTTCATAGGATCACTCAATGTAATGGAGATTGTTGCTTCTTAAGGGGGGAGGACTGATCTAGATGGATATCAGTGGCCATCTACCTACTCCACTAACTCAAATCACAGTTCTCTAACTCGGAAATTTTCTATAATTTTTTAGGTCCTAAACCTCTAGTGGGCCACTTTGAGGCCCTCAATGAACTTTTTTTGATTTGGTAAGGACCTAGGATATAGACATTGGCATAGCCCGAGTCAATCGAAATGTGTAATTTTCGCTAGACCTTTCCAACTAGATATTGAGCATGCAAAATTTACTACCATGGGAAGTTGAAGTACCAACTAAGCCCAGTGGGGCCCACAAGCCTTTTGGTGTTTCGTATCCTAGGGTTAAGTTTTTGGATGTTTATGGTTTTCTCATTACTTTTGATGTTAAAAAGGGGCTTTCGGCCTCATTGTAACTCACTCTGGCAAAGGCGCCTAGCCTTCACATCTCTTCTTAGAGATAAGTTACCACCATTTGAGTTGGTTTGTTTCATTCTACTTTTTACAGTTTCAACACCTTGCATTTATTAATAGAAGTCAAGTTTCATTGTATCTCTACATTTTGGTTCTAAATATGTATTTCATTTTGTTCCCTTCATAAATATGAACCAATAATGGAATCACATATGGAGAAGGCTAAAGAAACTTCGACAATTCTTAAGGAAAACCTTCAAATAACACAAAATAGGATGAAGCAACAAGAAGATCAACATCAAAGTGAAATACAATTTGAGGAGGGTGATTGGGGATTTTCAAGGTTACAACCTTATAACAAATCTACACTTAAGCACAAGAACAAGAAGAATTAGCTCCAAAATTTTATGGACCCTACAAGGTTACTCATAGGATTGGGCAAGTGGCATATGAGTTAGATTTGTCTTCTTCTTACATTCATAAGGTTTTTCAGGTATCTTGTTGATGGCCCTCAATTTTCCACCAACAATGCTACAACTCCCAAGGGTTTCAAATTTAATTGCCACCCTGCAATTCGTACAAAGTTAAGAGGAATCAACACTATATGTGCAACATGCAGTATCTATTTCTCTTTTTGATTTATGTAGATGGAAGTACTAAAATGAAAGATAGATGTACATAGACCAATTTGACTAATCTATGCTACATGAAAAATTATAATTGTAGGAAATAACTTGTTGAAAGAAAAATGGCACACAAACCTAGGCTATTTGTAATAAAGGAAGACACACTTCTACACTATTTGTATGTAGAAATTTATCATAGATTCAAACTATGGATTGTAATATGCTAAAACAATTGAATTGAATCTACTCTACTCACAGCGTAAACAATAAATGATCGATGAAATAACGAAGCATAAAAGAGAAAGAATTCAATCACACATAACACAATAATTTTTTGGGGAAAGCCACAACTAAAAACTCATGCTATCTGTATACTGCATTAATTATAAAATATGAGAATATTACAATGATTTTCTCAAGCTCGAGCAACCTTTGCACTATCTCAATCTATCTCACTGCTTCCCAGACAAGCTCAAGCCAATACTTAGCCAATTCTGTTGTCTGCCAAGCTCCTACTTCATTGTGCAGTTTCCTTGGGAATATGCCCATATTTAATAGGGAAATTCCACAAATATGAATTTTCCAATCCTCATAGGATTTCCTTTGATTGCATGCACCACATGTACAATTCAAATGATTATAAAACTAATAGTACATTTTCCCTAAACTCCAATCTCAACTAGGTCTTTCTCTGATATGACATGCATGAGTTAATTATGAGTGAATCTTCAATTTACTGGTTGATCATTGTTGGTTACACCCCACTACTGTAAGTTACACCTGACTAATGGATCTCCCACTAATTCCTCCATTAGTTGGAAATATTTTAACTGAATTTAACTCAGTTAGACTGAATTAAATAGTTACAACTCCAAATAAACTCAACCAGGGCTCCATAAAGTAGGATACACTCTACAAGACTCTAGTTATACCCTCAACTCGAATTAATTGAGTCAACCAAGCCAAATTAGCTTAGTTAACTATTAAAAGTTGTCATGAGATGTGGAATTACAATTTAATTCCTAATTTAATTCAAGGAAAAAATTAAATTAGGATTTTCTTGTTGCATTTTCAACACTCCCTCTCAATTAGAAAGGGATTATTTGCTACCCCAATCTCGCCTCTGTGAAACTCGAATTTTCATCTTGACAATGCCTTTGTCAAAATATCTGTATCATGCTCCTTTACAAGAATGTACTCTAGCAACATGATTCTCCTTTGCACACAATCTTGTAGATGGTGATACCGGATGTCGATATGCTTGGACCGATCATGAAAAAATGGATTATCATAGAGTTTGATACAACTCTGGTTGTCACAGTAAATCACTATAGGATCCATTTGTTGACCAAATAACCCAACAAGGATCTTCCTCATCTAGATAGCCTCACAAGTTGCTTGACTAGCAACCATGTACTCAACTTTTGTTGAACTAAGTGCAATTGATCTTTACTTCCTGTTGTACCAAGAAACTGTTGTTGAACCAATACTAAATATTCCCCTGATGTGATCTTCTTGTCGGATGGAATCCTGCCCAATCTGCATCTGTGAAGCCTTGAAGCTTCATTGCCTCTATTTGTATGTACCAAATACCAAACTAAGTGGTTCCTCTGAGGTATGTCAACACATGTTTAGCTACCTTCCAATAGAGTTTGGTTGGCTTAACCATGGCTTGACTAAGCTTGTTAACATCAAAACACATGTTTGGTCGTGTGTTCACCAAATAAATAAGTGAACCCATAAGTTGTTTATAAATAGTAACTTGCACTACTTCACCTGAAGTAGCATCTTCCTTCCTCCAAATACCTGTTAGAGGAGTCTCCATGGGTTTGTTGATCTTCATGTGGAAATTCTTCAGTAAGTCATTGGCATACTTGCCCCAAGAGACAAATGATTCCACTGTTGAAAATAGCAACAAGAAATGCTAAAAATAGAATCCAGAACATTCCAATTTTAATTTGTCATTGAATTAAAAATGTGAATTAAAATTCAAATTTAGTCTCACCGGCTGCTTGAAAAATAATTAATTAATTCATCTTGAGTTAATTAGTTGGAGAAATTCAAGCTAGAATTCTGAAGTCATGCAACAATTATCCCTTAAATTAAGGAGATTGTCCCTTAATTAAGGAGATAATATTGAGTTGTAATTAGTTAGCTCAATTTACAAAGTTAAGTCCAGTTAAATTAGTTCCAAACTGTTTGAGGAACTAATTGTGATTTATCAATCAGTTGATGCATGCATGCATCCAACTAGTGTACTCGAGATAACTGAAGATTCTATCATCAATAACTCATGCATGTTTATTCAGAGAAAGACCCAGTTGAGCTAAATATCAAGGACAAGTTACTATCATTTGCATGAGTTTTCCTAGAAAGGAAACTCATCCATGCAGAAGGAAGAAGGTTCCTTGAGGATTGCGCAGTTTTACAGGGTGTGAGATCAGTCTGAGTGATCAGTGTTACACTTGGTAATAGTAGGATCACCCAGGATAAACAACGCAAGGAAATAGGAGGCTTGAAGGGCAGAGGAGAAGGTTTGTGATAAGCCTTGTTTCCCTGTGAGCATCTAGGAGGATTGTGTTCAGAGTTGGCTAGCAGTGGGAGCTAAGGCTTTGTGTAATTCTGAGATATTTCCACCTTGTGTGATAATACAGATAGTGGGGTTTATAGATGAGGCTTTCCCCTAAGTATTCTTCTATATTTCATGTGCATTGATTCTTCTTCTGGTTATATGTGTTCTACTTGATCTTGCTCAAATATTTTAAGCTTCCGCTAATTGATTGTAGAAGTAGATTAAGGTATTTTTCTTTAGTTATATTGCATTATCAGATTAATCTACAGTGAGAATTTCTACATGGTATCGGAGCAAAGGTTATCAGAGAAGTGAACAGTATATGGAGAAGAGAATTCAAAGTTTGAAGTTCGGGGTTGCAGGTGCAAATTGAATTCATCTCATACTTCAAGGTTGGTCAATGGCGTTTTATGGCTTGAGACTCGAGTATGCCTTGGAAGGCAGCTCAAATTACATAGCATGGAAAGATTGCATGGAGGCTGTATTAGAAGACAATGACTTGAAGGATTTCATTGATCAAGAAATCCCAAAGCCAAGCTCAACTAATGCACAAGAGTTGGCTGAATGGAAGAAGTGTGTGGCAAGGGCGAGACGGATCATCCTTGAGGGAGTTCGAGACCATATTGTCTCGAGTCTCCATGGGAAGGATACTCCATATTCAATGTGGAAGACATTGAAGGACCTCTACTAGAACAATAGCGACCAGAGGAAATTGGCGCTCAAGGATAAGCTTCGAAGAATAAAGATGGAGAACTGTGATACTATTTCTACATATCTGAACAAGCTCACCACTTGTAGAGATAAGCTTAGCAGTGTGGGAATAACTATTGTTGATGATGATATGGTGAGCCTTGCTCTCCTTGGCCTTCCAAAGAGTTGGAATAGCTACCAGGACTCTGTGAGTGGAAGGGAGAAACTTTCAGATTGGGAACGGTTGTGGTCAGATCTCTTGCAGGAGGAGATCAGGAGGAGCACACGAGATGGTTCTTCATCCAAGGATGATGAAGAAAATCTGGCCTTAGCAAGTAAGGCAAGGAAAGGGAAGGAGAAGGATTCTCATTCCAAATCAAATTCTTCTCATGGAGGGAAGAAGGTTGACAATTCTAAAGTGAGATGCTTTAATTGTCACAAAATGGGTCATTATGCGACTAATTGCCCATCGAAGAAGTCCAAGAAGGGATCCTCAGAAGGATCTAAAGGTGAGGCATTGCCTCTCAGTTTTAAATGGACTTCACCCTCATTGCATGCATGGTGTCATCGATGATGGGTTGTGGTTGGTATCTTGACAGTGGAGCCTCATTCCGCATGACTGACGATAAAAGTTTATTCAATACCTTGGAGGAGAAAGACCTCAAGATGCGCATAGAGATGGGTGACGATGAAAGATATAGTGTTTCATGAGTGGGAACGGTTGCTTTTCAGAGGGAGCATGGAGCTCTATCACCTTAACAGATGTGAAGTATGTGCATGGACTGAAGAAGAACTTGGTATCGATCGCGATATTGGAGGACAAAGGCTACGATGATGTCTTCAGTAAGGGAAAGGTTTTCCTTAGACACATCACCATGAGACAGGTGAAATAGATTGGTTCACGAGTTAAGAACATGTATGCTCTTGAGGTTCAAGATGCATGCAAAGACTTGAGGAGCAAGGAAAATGTTAGAGACTTAGTGGTTGAGAGGGAGAGTAAATTACCTCTCAACATACAACCCCAGAAGAAGTCTCAGACAATTGTGGAGGAGCCACAACTGGAGATGCTAAGAGGAGATCGAGTGGAGGCTTCCACTCATGCAGAGACCTCTAGTAGGGGGAAATTTCGAGCCAAGTGGGCAGAGGGATCACATGCAGCCATACCTCCAGGTGTGAGGTGGGGCGATGTGAAGTGATAGTCCCAAGAAGGCTGAAATTGGGCAGGGTCCATTGAGAGGTTTTATCTCATGGATCGTACCTTGTTACGAGAGCCCAAAGTACATAGTAGCAGGAGGAATCAGTGGCCTGATGCAGTCAGAGATCAAAGTGACAGAGGCTAGAGCAGTCAGATACTGAAGAGCACAAAGTAGGATTGAAAACGGTGTAGAAAGGCAGAATCAACAGAAGTGCAGAGTTTTCAGTCGACAGAGGAAATAATAATTAGAGACTTTGATGACAAATGAATCATACTGATTCAGGTTGGATTTTTTTTTTTTTTTTTTTTTTTTCTGAAGTTGTTGGAGCAACAACACTAGAGAGAAGTGTTGCATGCAGAACATTCCAAAGGTTCAAGATCAGGATCGAATTGAATTCCTTTCTTGTTGAGAGGGAGTGTTGAAAATAGCAACAAGAAATGTTAAAAATAGAATCCAAAATATTCCAATTTTAATTTTTCCTTGAATTAAAATTGTGAATTAAAATTCGAATTTAGTCTCTCCAACTGCTTGAAAAATAATTAATTATCTTGAGTTAATTAGTTGGAGAAATTCGAGCTAGAAGTCTCTTTGGAGTTATGCAACAGTTATCCCTTAAATTAAGGAGATTATCCCTTAATTAAGGAGATAATATTGAGCTATATTTGAGTTGTAATTAGTTAGCTTAGTTTACTGAGTTAAGTCCAGTTAAATTAGTTCCAAACTGTTTGAGGAACTAATTATGAGTTATCAGTCAGTTGATGCAGGCATGCATCCAACTAGTGTACTCGAGATAACTGAAGATTCTCTCATCAGTAACTCATGCATGTCTATTCAGAGAAAGACCAAGTTGATCTAAATGTCAAGGACAGGTTACTATCAGTTGCATGAGTTTTCCTATAAAGGAAACTCATCCATGTAGAAGGAAGAAGGTTCCCTGAGGATTCTACAGTTTTACAGTGTGTGAGATCAGTGTGAGTGATCAGAGTTACACTTGGTAGCAGTAGGATCACCCAGGAGAAACAGCGCAAGGAAATAGGAGACTTGGAGGGCAAAGGAGAAGGTTTGTGAGAAGCCTTGTTTGCCTGTGAGCATCCAAGAGGATTGTACTGAGAGTTGGCTAGCAGTTGGAGCTAAGGCTTTGTGTAATTATGAGATATTTCCACCTTGTATGATAATACAGATAGTAGGGCTTTTAGCTAAGGCTTTCTTCTTCTGGTTATATGTGTTCTGCTTGATCTTGCTCAAATCTTTTAAGCTTCCGCTAATTGATTGTAGAAGTAGATTAAGGTATTTTGCTTTAGTTATATTGCATCATCAGATCAATCTACAGTGAGAATTTCTACATCCACATCTCCTTTCCATACTTCCATACCAACAAAGTAATGCATGAGCCCCAAGTCCTTCATCTCGAATTCTCTTGCAAGATCCTCTTTGCAAGATTTTATTAGCTTTTCATCCCCCGTTGATTCAAATCATCGACATATAATACTATAATCAACAATTTACCTTCAACCACAATATGGTGAAGGTTTGCATCTGCTTCACTTTTGATGAAGCCCAACCGGATGAAATAACTGTCAATTCTGGTGTACCAAGCACAGGGTGCTTGTTTTAGTCCATACAAAGCTCACTTGAGTGTGCACACATGCGACTCTCTATTGAAGGTTTCAAATCCTTTTGGCTACTCAATATACACCTATTACTCAACCATACCATTGAGGAATGTTGTATTCACATCCATCTGATGTATATTCTATCCCATTTGTGCTGACAATGCTAGAATAGATCTGATTGAGGAGTACCTTGCTATTGGAGCAAAGGTCTCATCATAATCAATTCCCTCCACTTGAGATAACCTTCTTGCAACAAATATGGCCTTGTGTTTCTCCACACTCCCATCTACTGCTTTCTTTACCCTGTAGAGTCATTTGGAACTCACCACTGACTTGTCCGTTGGCCTTGGGACCACTTCCCAAACACCGTTTTTGATAATGGAGTCATACTCCTAAACCATGGCATCAACCCATATTGGTTGTTTCATTGATTCCTTGAATGAGGATGGCTCAACCTCTACACTCTCTCTCATCAAAGCCATGTAGCCAATGTACCCATCTGGGGACCTCATTTTCTTGTGTTGTGATGTGGGTGCTCCCATTTTCTCTCTAGCAACATGCATTAATATGTTAGCCTCTCTGGTGCGCTTCCTTCCATCTCTGGAAGTCTCTGCATGAGTGGGTGCTTCCACTCTATGCTCCTCTACATGTGGCTGCTCCACATCATCCTGAGGTTCCTCCTTTGGAGCTAAAATCTCCTCATAGGCATGTAATTGAATCTCCATCTCAAGGGAACATCCCATGGCATTCTCTTCATCAAAATTCACATCTCTATGAACCATTGTCACCCAGTTGGATGGTAGGTACACCCGATATTTTTGAGGTGTATCAATGTACCCCAAAAATATGCCCAACTTAGTTGTTGACTCTAGTTTTTTCCATGCATACTTTGTAACATGACAATTGAATGATGAACCAAAGATCCTAAAGTGTTCCACATCTGGTTTCTTACCTTAAAAAGCTTCTTCTGGTGTACTCATCCTGAGAATTCAATGAGGGCTTTTGTTATGCAAATAAATAGTTGTGTTGCATGCTTTAGCCTACAAGTGCAACGGTAAGCCCTGATCATGTAACATCGCCCATGAAGCTCCCACAATAATTTTGTTCTTCCTTTCAACCACCCCATTCTTTTGTGGTTAGGTGCTATTAAATCCCATCATTTCCTTCTCATGCGCAAAAGTTCTTGAATTCATTCGACACATATTCTCCATTGTTACCGCTTCTGAGAGCTTTACTTTCCTGCCAGTATATTTCTCGATAAGCGCTCTAAATTCAAAAAATTTAGAGAACGTATGATCTTTCTTCTACATGAATAAAATCCAGCGCTTACAAGAAAAATCATCAACAAATATTACATAATACTTGTGCTTGGTCGTGGAGGTTGTTGAGAACAATCCACACACATATGAGTGAACTTTATCAAGGATCGCTTGCGTTCAACTATCTTTATCATGAAATAAAGATTTTGTGTATTCCCCAACGTACACCCTTTGCATGTGAATCTCTACTCTAGTGTACCCCTGAGAAGTCATGTAGAAATTTGTTGCATGATCTTCAAAGCTTTGTGGTTCAAGTGACCCAATCTTCTATGCCACAACTCATCAATGTTTCGGCTCTACACCTTCTCTGCTTTTGTGCTCAAAGTAGCGCAACCTTCTACATCCAATTTGTAGAGGTTCTTCACCCAAACCCTGATCCGCTTCACATTTCCTAAGGCTATGTGATGAAGGAAATCCTTTCCCTTGTTAAATATAGCCACAGTCCTCCAACATGGAAACTGAAACCAAATTATTCTTCAAACCTGGAACATACATGACATCTTTTAATATGAGAGGAGAACTAGACTCCCTTTGAAAGGTAACAATATTGATGTCGGTCGTGCTATACCTCCCATCATCTCCCATCTCGATGTGCATCTGGAGGTCCTTCTCCTCCAAGTCACTGAAGAACTCTTTGTTGTCAATCATATGGAATGAGGCTCCACTATCCAAGTACAACACACTACCCATCAGTGATATTACCATGCAAGCGATGAGGGTGAAATCCAACTTGAATTGTGAAGCAAGAGCTTCATCTGTCGCTCCTCCTGAGAGCTTCTTATTGGCCTTCTTATGTGGACACTTTGTGGCATAGTGACCCAGCTTGTGACAGTGAAAATATTTGATCTTCAACAAGTCCTTCTTCTTGTCGCCCTTACTGGAATCTAATTTGGAATGGAATGACTTCCCCTTCCCTTTATTCGACTTTCCAACTAAGGCACAATTCTCCTCATCATCATGCTTGGATGAGGATCCATCTTTGGTGTTTCGTCGAATCTCTTATTTTACCAAGTTGGACCACAACACTCCCACTCTGGTAGCTTCTCCCTCCCATTAACTAAGTCCTGGTAGTTGTGCCAACTCTTGGGAAGGCCTAGAATTTCTAGGCTCACCAGATCATCTTCAATGACTATAACATCGACACTTCCAAGCTCATCCCGACATTGGGTGAACTTCGTCAAGTACTTCGGTATTATGTTTCCTTTCTCTATCTTGATTTTTCTGAGCTTGTCCTTTAGTGCGAGCTTCCTGTGGTCACTACTATTTTGAAACAGGTATGTTAAATCCTTCCACATTGCAAATGGAGTTTCCTTACCGTATAGGTTCGAGACAATATGATCTCGAACTCCTTCTAGGATAATCCTTGTCGCATTTTCCACACATTTTCTCCACTCTACCAGATCTTGAGCATAAATTGCTTAGGAATAGCTTTGTCTATGAATTCCTTAAGCCCATTATCTTCCAACAGTGCCTCCATCCTGTCCTTCTAAGAAATATAGTTTGAACTACACTCAAGGGCATATTCGAGTCTCAAACCATAGAATGACATCCTACTAGATCTGAAGTATGATACTGAAATTTGATTTCTCCAGCAAAAGACAAACTCGCATTCTCCTCTTCTATATTTATTTAAGCTCTGATACCATGTAGAAATTCCTTGTAGATTCAAACTACATATTGTAATATGCTAAAAAAACTGACTTGAATCTACTCTACTCATCAATGCAAACAATAAATGATTGATGAAATCATGAAGCATAAAAGAGAAAGAATTCAATCATACATAACACAATAATTTTATGGGGAAAGCCACAATTAAAAACCCCTGCTATCTGTTTATTGCATTAACTAGAAAATATGAGAAGATTACAATGCTTTGCTCAATATCAAGCAACCTATGCACCATCTCAATATATCTCATTGCTTCCTAAACAAGTTCAAGCCAATACTTAGCCAATTCTGTTGCCGTCCAAGCTCTTATTTCCTTACACAGTTTCCTTGGGAATTAGTGTTGAGTCTTGAAAATGTCATTCATTTCCATTACACTTTCACTATTTTTTCCATTATATCACCTCCATTTCACTACTATGTCACCACATTCATCCCACTTTCATTATCATTGGGCTACCTTTATGTTTTTCCAATATTTATTATTTCTAAGCCTTTTAAGTGAATTTGTGGTTAAACATTAGAAAATAATGTGCATATGCTTATACCTAACAAATGGGTTGAGTTTGTTGACATGTGTAGGTTGAAAGGAGACTTCTAGAAGACCCTTATGTGGCACTCTAAGGCCAAATTCGAATTTGGTTGGAAAGAATCATGGGATCATGAGGATATGTGTCACATCTCCTAATTGTATTGTAACTCTAAAAGACATGTGTCTTATCAGTTCCTATTTTGATTAGGACTCTAGAGGTAGAGGGAGATATTCATGGATTATCATTAATGAGATGACTCTCATCTTTTTGTATAAATAGGAGATCTCTCTCCTTCATTAGTTAGTCTCTCTTTAGTCTTTCCTTTAGTCTTTTCTTAGTCCTTTTAGCTTGTTAGTCTCATGGCTTTTGAAAGCTTTTGTACTTTGCACTTTTGAAGAAATTGAATAAAGCTTTGATGTTCTCAACATGGAAGGAGATGTGAAGTAGATGTCATGGAGCATATTAGGATGTAAGTAGATTAGATTTCATTTTGTAAATATTGCTTTGTAGAATGTAAGGTAGATTAGATTTTCATTCATGCAATTTTAAGTATGCTTTGATTTCATAGGTAGAAGGGGGCCCCTGCCTTGTACAGTTTGAATTATTGCATTTTATTTTCTCCCGGGATTTGTTTTTATGTTTATGTATTTGCTTTACAAACTAATGGTATTTGAAGTTGACAGGTTCAAGCTGCTGCCTTTGTTTTTATAGCTGATTTTTAGTCTTATTTCTCAAAGTTCTGCTAACACATGAATGATCTTTTATCATAAACTGTTATCTTTTAAGGATCAGAATACCACTAACTTGCAGTTGGCTTTGAGTGCTTTTTAGACTAATCTTTCACTACTTTCTAATCATACTTTGCATAGTACATATGGCTGAAGTAGAGAGTTAGAAAGAGCAAAACGTTATCACTAGTCTTTAAAGTAGATTTTTCTCATTTTTAATCACTTTTCTAATTCAACTTGAGCTACTTCCTAATCATACTTTGCATAGTACATATGGCAGAAGTAGAGAATTAGGGAGAGATAATCATTATCTTTGGTTTTAAAAGTGACTTTCTTTTCTTTTATTTGCAGCAGCATGAATGGTGTCTAGTGCCATTAGAAGTGGTCATTTACTTTCAAGTCATTTCAAATTCTTTGCTTTCAGTTTCATTTCAAGTTATTTCTTTCAAGCTCTTTCTTTGCAAGTTTAAAGTTTGATTACTTTCTAGACTTATTTCTAACTACTTCCTAATCGTGCTTTACACAGCACATGTGTTTGAAGCAGAGTTTTAGGAAGAGTTGAACATTATAACTGGTCTTTAAAGTGGTTTTTCTTACTTGTCACCTTAGAGCTTGACTACTTTTTGGACTTATTTCTGACTACTTCTTAATCGTGCTTTACACAGCACATGTGTTTGAAGCAGAGTTTTAGGAAGAGTTGAACATAAACTATAAAACAACGAAGTAAGAGAAAGGTTAACTAAGCACATATAGTGCACCACACTTCATCAGTTTACGATACCCGGATTGATAATTTATGTAGAGCAATTTAAGACGTTAAATTGACTAAACATTTTGGCGCCGTTGCTGGGGAAGTGTAATTAGGAGACCTTATTTCTTACATCTGAAAAAAAAAAATTAATAATCCTTGAGTATGCTCTCCTCTTGCACTTTGTGTGATCTGGAGGATCAGAAAAAAGATTGTTAAGTAAAAAAGACAAAATAATAATTCTTGAGTATGCTCTCCTCCTGCACTCTGTGTGATCTAGAGGATCAGAAAAATCCCGCAGCTGTTTCAAGGTTTAGCAGGTTATAGGCATCTAATGAAAAAACATGGGCATCTCCAGAATTGTCCCGACATGGATCCTATCCTAGTCACCGAGCTCAGATCGATGAAAAACCAGCCTAGGACCTTAGTCAAAGTCTTGGTTTTAGCATGTTTTTCTTGAAGTCTTGGCTGCCTGAAATTGAAAATCGTTAATACTTTTTATAAAGTTTTACAATTTCAGAGAAGAAAAAAAAAAGAGAGAGAGAAAAACAATCTAGGGCTATCTCCATTCTTAGTTTTCACTGTGGCTTCAATCAAAAAAAAAATATGCCTCCCTGTTCAAGCTTTGACCTGTTGATTCCTGTAGTAAGGCTATTTCCATATTTGAAGCAGGAAAATCCTGACACTAATCCTCTTCAGGTTTCAGCAAGATCAGATCCACGTCTGCTAATCTCTAATGAACTCGTACCCTTTTAGGAAGTGCATTCAAGAGACACATCCTCATTTGAGTATGTTCCATGCAATGAAGTCTACAATCCCAGTGGAAATTATTTTGAAGAACTAGATTATGCCTCTGTTTCAGATCCCATTGATGTACAAGAAAGTCCATTTAATGATTTATCAATGCCGAGAGACGTTTCAAGACGGGTTTTACCTTCTGTAGGGGCATTCACCGTCCAGTGTGCAAGGTGTTTCAAGTAGAGGTTAATTCCAACCAAGGAGCAATACGAAGCGATATGACAATACATTCTGGAAGATCCTTGGGTGTGTGAAAATGCTTATCCTTGGCGTCCAGATGCATCAGAAAAGAAAATTCATAAACAGCCGAGTGCAGAACAGAAAAATTAACTCAGGAAAAAAACGCAAACAGCAGAAAAACGTCAAACTTTACACGCTCGATTTGCCCAAATGGTAGCGAATTTCAAAAAAATAAAACATGGGTTTTGTTGCCAGGTGGGTTAATTAGATAACCCAGAAACCGATTTGGAAAATTCGTGGTGGTCTGGGAGAAATGTTCGGTTCTTTGGAGCCCGTTTTTGACTGCCGCGCGTGAAAATTGGGTTATTAACTGGTTGTTTGAATAACTCCGCGTGCTTGAGGGAAAGAGTTCTAATAGGGGTCAATTACATGCCGGCATAAACAATAAATCACACAACTTTACACCTGTTTAGAAGACGTGTTTTAATTAAACACAACTCTCTGTCAGTAATCGATGTCGGTTAAATGTTGGGAAGAGCTGATGTGGAAGCGTTAATGAATGGTGAAGAGGTCTGTATGTAAGCTTTAATGAATGTTCCATTAGTTCTCGGGGCATGAGAAACATCATTTATGATGTTGTTCCATTAGTTTCCAGTACATGAGAAACATCAAAACCATACCACACTCTTGCTTGAAGGAAATGTTGTGAAACTCTTTCTAGTGTTGACCTACTCGATTATATTTTTCGATAGTGAATTCCGTTCCCCGATCTGAAAATCATGAACTCGTGCCCGTTATAATTTATGAACCCATGCACGAATCTATGAAGCTTTACAGAGTTTTGTTTTTGCTTTCTGTAGCAATTCGAAATCGTCTGTTATATTTCTGCCAGCATAAAACTTTTTCGGGACAATGTCAACTTATGGTTGCAGAACCACTACGAAACTTGGAGTAACTAATGACCTTTATATGCAGGACTCTATTTCATACACACTCTTGCTTGAAAAAAAAAAAAAAAGGTATTGTGTAAATCTTTTGAAATAGTACATTCATTGCTTTCTATGATCTGGAAATCAGAGACTTTGGTAGCTGTTATAATTTGTGAATACATGTTTGATCTTGTGAAGACAAAGGATATGATAGTTGCTTGCTTCCCCTTTGATGATCATAATGTTTTAAACCCTGCAGCTCTGTTTCAAACTCCACAGTTCCATTTTTCAGCCGAAGCTTGAGATGGAGAAACTGCTTAGTTCGTTCGCACACAGCCACTCCATTTCACTGCACTTTCTACACTCTGCAATCCCGCAGCCATTTAGCGATCCCGCAGCCATTTAGTGATCCCGCAGCTGTTTTGTTAAACTCTAGGTTGTAGGTGTCATCAGGCAAAACAGGTCACATGGGTAGCTAGGGAAATTTCAGTACATGGATGGTGTCCTATCCATTCGGTCAAATTTGCTGAAAAAGACCCCGGTCAAAGGGAAGTCAAATTGGGTGTTATCACAAAGTCGCCACACTGAGTCGCCACACTAAATCGCTGCATGTCAAGAAAAAAACAATAATTTTGAATCAATGAAATGAACAAGTTATTTTCTCACTTTTCTGAAGGTATTGATTAATTTTGGACTGATAATGAAAATTGAATGGCTAACTTTTTATTCAAGATTTTTAGCTACAGAGTTGTTCCTCAATTCCGCAGCCAGAAAAACCTCATTGTTCAAATCAGCCTATCTTTCTCATACAAAATCAGATTTTGATGATTTAAGTACCATTGGAAAGATCTCAACAAGATCTATACAATGAGAAATATATCATTAGAGTTGAAATGGCAAATAATGAAATAAATTGCTGAAAGGAAGCAACATCAAATTGAGGCACTAATTCCAAAGCAGGTATAAATTCCTTTGATTTTTCCTTTGAGAACTTGTTTCATTAATACAAATTCTTAGTTTTGTGTGTAAATATCATAACTAGAGAGATTGGCCACCTCTCTCCTTTGATAATCTTACATTCCATTGTAGAAGAAGTATTAGTTTTTTTACAGGTTCCAGGAGGAAGGACAAATGACTACAAGGGAATGATGTCTCTCTAAGAGACCAATTTGTTTCATAAGAGGATGATCAGCAACAAAGAAGAAATATGCTGATGCAAAATCAGATCCAAACACTTGAAAAACTTTCAGATACTATTGTCTCCATCACATCCATACTTCATAATAAACCATTCACCTCATTCCACTCCATATTTTCCATTTTCATTCACATACACTTTCCATTTCTTTTTGTCCATTCATAACCCACCAATAAAAGCAAAAGGCTCATTCACATGCTTATTGCCATTGTCATTTCTGTTCTCCATTGCCATTTTCCATGTTCACTTTCCATTCCTTGTCATTTTCATTCCGCAAATAAGCCCTGCTTCAATGCAAATTATTGAGTCCATAGTCCTTTGAGTCTAAGTTCTTTGTAAAAACACCTTGAGACTTGCATGCCTTAATGGCAAGTACTCATGCTGACAAACAATGGGAATACATTAATGTCTCTTGTTCGTTAGATCTTCTAGGTGACTCGACATCAGCAAATTCATTCGTACCTAGCAAGATGTGTTTGGGCATCTTGACTCTCATTGTCATCAATGGTGAGAGTTCTCGTGTTGACTAGTGGCATCCATTAATGGCCACTAAGCCAACAATTTCCTACTATGTTCGACATCAGAACATCTTTTCACATAGTAGGAATTGTGCCAATGAGTTTTGAAGACATGAAGACTATTATTTTCAGCATTTTGGAGCAGATTCAGCAAGTTTTAGTAGAAGCAATAAAAAGCCATCTTATCTATCCATGACTCCTCTTGTTCAGCCACTTGAAGAAGAATATGATCAGAAGTTTTCAGCCACCACACACATACAACTCATCCATTCCAAAGGGTAAGTGAAGGTACGACATTTTCTAACTTTTAACCATAGAATTCCATAAAAAGCTAGAATGATACTTGTTGGAAAAACATTTCTCTTCCTCATTTCATAAAACTACCAATACCATCAGTTGGGGGGGAAATACATTCATATTCATATCTTTCCATGTCCATAACATATTCAAGAGCTCACATACTTCCAACATATATTAATTATTACATTGCTATTATGAGCATACAATGGCTTTTGAAAAAGTGCTTAAAGGATAAATTGGATACAAACAAAATCATGGTTGTCACACAAGAACCAACCATCATGCAATCCAATAAATATATACTTTGCAACAATAATCAAAATATCATTATGCAAAGTTCAAAGATCAAAATAGAAGGCAACAAAAAAAAAAATGGTTGTAACACAAGAACCAACCATGTTGCAATTCAAGTAAAACACTTTGCAGAAATATGAAGTTATCAAATGATATCATGCAAAGTTAAGCCAAAGCTCAAGGATCAAAAGAGTCAATGTAATATATGTTGCATGAGGACATGCAATAGCTTCAGTTGGGGGGTATGTTGAGTCTTGAAAATGTCATTCATTTCCATTACACTTTCACTATTTTGTCCATTATATCACCTCCATTTCACCTCCATTTCACTACTATGTCACCACATTCATCCCACTTTCATTATCATTGGGCTACCTTTATGTTTTTCCAATATTTATTATTTCTAAGCCTTTTAAGTGAATTTGTGGTTAAACATTAGAAAATAATGTGCATATGCTTATACCTAACAAATGGGTTGAGTTTGTTGACATGTGTAGGTTGAAAGGAGACTTCTAGAAGACCCTTATGTGGCACTCTAAGGCCAAATTCGAATTTGGTTGGAAAGAATCATGGGATCATGAGGATATGTGTCACATCTCCTAATTGTATTGTAACTCTAAAAGACATGTGTCTTATCAGTTCCTATTTTGATTAGGACTCTAGAGGTAGAGGGAGATATTCATGGATTATCATTAATGAGATGGCTCTCATCTTTTTGTATAAATAGGAGATCTCTCTCCTTCATTAGTTAGTCTCTCTTTAGTCTTTCCTTTAGTCTTTTCTTAGTCCTTTTAGCTTGTTAGTCTCATGGCTTTTGAAAGCTTTTGTACTTTGCACTTTTGAAGAAATTGAATAAAGCTTTGATGTTCTCAACATGGAAGGAGATGTGAAGTAGATGTCATGGAGCATATTAGGATGTAAGTAGATTAGATTTCATTTTGTAAATATTGCTTTGTAGAATGTAAGGTAGATTAGATTTTCATTCATGCAATTTTAAGTATGCTTTGATTTCATAGGTAGAAGGGGGCCCCTGCCTTGTACAGTTTGAATTATTGCATTTTATTTTCTCCCGGGATTTGTTTTTATGTTTATGTATTTGCTTTACAAACTAATGGTATTTGAAGTTGACAGGTTCAAGCTGCTGCCTTTGTTTTTATAGCTGATTTTTAGTCTTATTTCTCAAAGTTCTGCTAACACATGAATGATCTTTTATCATAAACTGTTATCTTTTAAGGATCAGAATACCACTAACTTGCAGTTGGCTTTGAGTACTTTTTAGACTAATCTTTCACTACTTTCTAATCATACTTTGCATAGTACATATGGCTGAAGTAGAGAGTTAGAAAGAGCAAAACGTTATCACTAGTCTTTAAAGTAGATTTTTCTCATTTTTAATCACTTTTCTAATTCAACTTGAGCTACTTCCTAATCATACTTTGCATAGTACATATGGCAGAAGTAGAGAATTAGGGAGAGATAATCATTATCTTTGGTTTTAAAAGTGACTTTCTTTTCTTTTATTTGCAGCAGCATGAATGGTGTCTAGTGCCATTAGAAGTGGTCATTTACTTTCAAGTCATTTCAAATTCTTTGCTTTCAGTTTCATTTCAAGTTATTTCTTTCAAGCTCTTTCTTTGCAAGTTTAAAGTTTGATTACTTTCTAGACTTATTTCTAACTACTTCCTAATCGTGCTTTACACAGCACATGTGTTTGAAGCAGAGTTTTAGGAAGAGTTGAACATTATAACTGGTCTTTAAAGTGGTTTTTCTTACTTGTCACCTTAGAGCTTGACTACTTTTTGGACTTATTTCTGACTACTTCTTAATCGTGCTTTACACAGCACATGTGTTTGAAGCAGAGTTTTAGGAAGAGTTGAACATAAACTATAAAACAACGAAGTAAGAGAAAGGTTAACTAAGCACATATAGTGCACCACACTTCATCAGTTTACGATACCCGGATTGATAATTTATGTAGAGCAATTTAAGACGTTAAATTGACTAAACAATTAACCCATATTTAATTGGGAAATTCCACAAATATGAATTATGCAATCCTCATAGGCCTTCCTCTGAACGCTAATCTCAATTGAATATTTCTCTTATCTAACATGCACGAGTTAATTATGAGTGAATCTTCAGTTTACTGGTTGATCACGACTAGTTACACCCCACTACTGCAGGTTACACCCCACTACTGGATCTCCCACTAATTCCTCGATAAGTTGGAACTAGTTTAACCGAATTAAATAATTACAACTCAAAATAAACTCAACCAAGGCTCCTATAAAGTAGGAGACGCTCTACATGACTCTAGTTAGACCCTCAACTCAAATTAACTGAGGCAACTACGTCAAATTAACTTAGTTAACTATTACAATTTGTCATGAGATGTGGAATTATAATTTAATTCAAGGACAAAATTAAATTAGGATTTTCTTGTCGCATTTTCAACATTGTAATGAAATTAAAGTACACTTGCACACCTCTATGTTGTCTTGTAAGTAAAGGAAAACACACTACTAAAGTAAATTTTAAAATATAAACCCTCATTTGCAAAAAAGTCAAATTTCTAAAGGAAACCAATCAAAGCATCTACGTTGTCTCTCTACCTCCAAGTTCCATTATCAAGGTTCCAAGAGTGTTGTAATATATCAAATAATATAAATCATGTGTTTATTCCAAATCTGAGCGAGTTTAGAAGGCTAGTTACAAACTGCTACAAGGATCCTTATTTTTCTACAAGAGACAATCCAATGCGCAGATAATTGAGAGAAATGTGAATTGGAGAAATAGGGAAGATATGGAGAAGTTGGAAAATGATAAAAGAAACTTGTTCAAAGCATTAGGACATTTGGTTGTAGGTTTAAACTAACAAAAACTCAAGTTTGTGGGTTTGTTGTAGCTATAAATTAGGTTACAATGCAAGAAATAGTAAATCGTGAATAGTTAACAACAAATAAATAACAACAAAGGAAATTAACTAAATGCAAAGTGAAAATGTCATAATTTAAATAATATGACCATTGTAACTATCATAACCAAATGTTCAAATAACCTGCAGGAAAATAATGCTTATGAAGAATCTCTAATTAACCATGCATAAATGCTATAAACAAAAATAACTTTCAGAAATACTTTGCAAAAGTAAACATATGCATAACAAAAATAATACAAGAGCGATTTGGAGCACCTGGGGTGGGCCCTAACCCAAGGAATCTTAGAACCCTTAGAATAAAACCAAACTAGGAGCTAAAATCATATATCACTTCCATTAACTAAAAAATTGCTTGTATATCACATAGTTACAAAACTTGCTTAAAGATACTAAACTATTCATTTCTCCCATGCTTCACATACTTTTATACGATGTTTTACTTTACTACTTGAGCCTCTTATTTATGCAAATGAGTAGGGGAAACCTACTTGATGGGAGGATTGCATTTCCCTCCAAAGATCTCCAAAAAGGGGATCTTTCTTCCTTAGTCACCTCACAACAACAACAAGAGGCATTAAATGCCCTCAAACCGCCAAGTTGAGACTCTCCTACAGTGAGAGAAAGTCCCATGAATATCTCTAGTTGTATCTCCTCGAAATATGTGCAAAATCTCTTAAAAATACTGCACAATAATCATGTTAGGAACATAAAGTATGGAAAAACTCATTGGCTCTCATAAGAACTCACTAAGCTAGGAAAGTGTCATTAAGTGAAAAAAGGTAGGTTTATTATAGCCTTTATGTGCCTAGGAGTGGTTAGATGGGCTTTATGTTTACCTATTTGAGAGGCCCACTTGCACAAACAAGGTTATGGGACAAACTTGTTAGTGCAAATAGAACTTCAAGAATTATATGAAGAAAGGAAATTAATTCTTGAACCAGAAAAAGTTGTGGATCAACATTCTCTCTCTTTGAAAGAGAACCATTATGGAGTACCTAATCAACAAGAAGGACATGCCTTTAAAAGAAGCTACTTGGGAAAATGAGTAGTTCATGAAGAAACACTCAATTACAAGTTTTGAGAACAAAGCTTTTTTAAAAGAAGGGGGCTATGTTATGGCCCTTGGGCTCTATATTAAGGTTCTGATAAGACTTCATTATTAGTTTACCTGTTATATTAGGAGGTCCATTAGAACTGATGAGCTCCGGTATTACAACAAGAACGTTGCAACTCCTAGGGCCACCAACTTTAATTTATCAATCCAGGATTCGTACAAACTTAGGAGGTGACAATGTTATATGCATAGTAAGCACAATTTTACCTAAGATACTATGAGGCAATGAATCAAACCAATGTGTACAGAGACCATTTTACAAGCCTAAAGAAGTATGTGTTACTAAATCTGACTTTACAAGAAAGGAAGATATTGCTTGTCCTATTGCATAAGAGAAAACTCTAATCTACTTGCAAGGAATGAAATACTTGGAATAGAAACCGAAATTTGCTGTAGGAAATAAATGATAGAGAAATAAACCTAGTCTAGCTCCATGAAATTAACCCTATATTATTGCATCCAAAGTAAATCCTATTCCAATTACAAGCTTCAATAAATGCTTCAATAAATAACAATGTAAACTATTCATATGCTTTGGAATTCATGCTCAAAACAACTAACCCTAATTGCAAAAATAAATTGTAGCGATCAAAATAAGAGTTATAAGAGGTCTCTAATATTTCTCAAATTTGTTCCCAAAGCCTAAAAGACGTTGTGAAGGGTTAAGAAGCAAAAAATAGGCGTAAGGAGCAATTTCGGTCAAGTTTTGATGGATTTTGCGCGGTGCTACATGATTTCTACAGGATGTTACATGATGCCCTATATTACTACATGATTACATCCGAGAGAATTCCAAGGGCTTGAAAAGTGAGCAAAAGGTGAGGGAAGATGGTAGAAGGTTGGAGAAGGGTGTGGAATTCCTTGCCAAGCTTAGTACTCCTCAGGAGTCCATCTTGCACAAGGAAAATGCAATCTAATAGCCTCTAACAAATTTGTAATGAATTTTTTGTGTGTAGACTGTGTAGAAGAATGGATGGGAATAGAAAGAGGGTGCTAATGGTAGGATTATAGATGATAGTGATGACACTTTTCCCTGCAATCTAGTAATATCACCTGCACACAAGATGGCTATTCAACTAGCAAAACATCAAATTCTAAGGAATGCCAAAAATACTAATTACATAGGATTAAGTTGAAAAGGAAACAATGAGTTGAATTTAAACTAAGATCTAACAATTGCATCAGGAGAAGAATTATATCTTTGTGCTTCCTATTACAAAACCTACAACCACACTTTCCAAGAGCAATGGTTGATAAATATGCAGAGGCAAACTTTTTTCACATAAGCAAATCTTACAAAAAGGAAGCATTGCTAAACTAAGTGCAAAAAAGAAAGTGCATCTTAGAAATGTGCAAAGGAGAAGGACTGGAGTGCTTGGGTTGGGCCCTAACCCAAGGGAACTTATACCTCTAAAAACACACTTAGACTAAAGGGAACAATATGCTTTTCATTGATCTGAAAAAGTGTTCAAATACATGACATGGGAATTGAAATGACAAGTAACAAGCTCTAGCTCTAGTAGTCACTATGCTCCTCTAAAAATTCAAATCCTACTGAGCTCTTGGGCTCCTTTATTTATACAAAATGAGTGCAGGATCAACCTCCTTGGAAGGAGGGTTGCTTCCCTCCAAAATCCCTATAAAATTGGATTTAGTCTCCTGAGATCCTTGTAGCCACTGAGTAGTAGTTTCCCCATAGCCAACTGAGTTGTTGGTGAGTTAATGCATGGAAATTGTCTCTTACATTTCCTTCAGCTAGTCTCCAACGTACTCATGCACAATAAATTCTCCTTTTCCTACACACTCAACATGTTAGGCTACAAGATATGACAAATATTCCTTAATCTCCCTAATGAACACATTCTAGTCCAAAAATATGTCATCAAATGCAAAGAGAGAGAGGCCAAAGTATGCTAAAGGATGGTCAGATGGGCCTTGAGTTGTATCTGTTTAGGAGGCCCATCAAGAACCTCTCATGGTCCCATTTTATTATAATTGCACCCTTTGTCTCCTATATATACACACACACACAAAGGAGACCTAGTTTTAGGATCATCAAATCTTGTCTTGTACACTATATTCATTGTAAAAGGTGGTTTTCCCCTCAAAGTGGACTGTAATTATTGATTTCTTACACACATGTTGGGTGAACTTATTGGGCATGTGGCACTTTGGGAGTAGTATTATTGGACAATGGATGGTTAGTGAACAAGTCATTGAAGGAGTAGAGGCATCATTGGGCATAGTCAAAGTTGGTGATGTGGGAACTTGGGTCCACCTTAGAGTGAAGGGTCTTGTAAATGCAAGGAAAGTCTCATATAAAAGGAGGATGCTTGGAAAATTACAATTAACTAAGTGTGAAGAAGAAGAAGAAGATGAGACCTTTAGGAGGCAAGCTTGTGTTGATTCAAGAGTTGGATTATGTAAGTTTGTTGAGAAGTGGGCCAAAGTTAATATTTACTTTATACTCAATATTGTACATTAGTATTAGAGTTGCATGTAGAACATTATGACTCCCTTGTGGTATCTTTGTAACATTCTTCATATAATTAAGTTAAGGCACCTACCTTGGGTGCTTCCTATACATGTGTGTTGTGGAGTCTTTATGTTGTTGGATGTTATTGTTCCTTTCTTTGGTTTGTGTTTTCTAAGCTTTGAAATATTGACTAATTGTTAAAGTATGGCTATGATGTTTTAAAGATTGTGGTTGGACATGTTTATGTTGTTGAATGAACTTTCTTGAGTAGGGCTTAATTGCATTTGGTTGATTGTAGCTTAAGTTGAAGTTATGGGAAGACCTTGAGTGAAGAGAAATTGTTTGGTTGTAGTAGGCACATGGCCAAGCTCCCATGGTTGAGGCAAGGCAATGTCACATGACCTCAGGTGCCAAAACAAACTTGGGTAAACTCAAGTTTGCAAAGAAATAATTGGGAAAATTGTATGTCCATGACACCTACTAGTCAACTTATTTCAACAATCTTCTATTATGACTGATTTTGCATCCGTTGTCAAAATTTCACTCAGTAATCAACCCTAAACAAGTTGGCTTGTTCCATATATAAATATTTGATGGATGATCAAATTAGACTATGCCAATGATCATTTATTATTATGGCTTTTGGAATATATCTATGATATTAGTTAGTGCTCAACTCACTAGTGGATTACGTTTGACTTGGTTTTCTTTAGCTCAACATTAGATACCAACTCATCATTGTTGTGTCATGTCATCATTTAATTTCACATTTGCACTCACGTTAAACTCTCTTATGCTTATTTTCCATGCCCCTATTTTAATTGAACTTATGATAAGTGTCATCCAAAACTGATTTGTTCTTCATGATCAATGTGCACTTTATCTTTGCTGAGACATCATTTTCCCTTATTTATAACAACAAGAGTATTACACAAATGACCTTCGTGAATAATAACAGGTTTAAAGTGGCGACATGTCATAGTAAGTAAGTAGATTGTGACTTGATACAATGTTATTTAATCTCTTGTTGATAGTTGTTGATGATATATTATTGATGATTTAACCATATTGTTTATAGTAGTTCTGACATAATCTAACTAATATACAAAATGACTTTTTGACTGAAATCCAACAATATAATTTCTAGCAAGATTGTGATTTATTGTTGTTTAAAATACGCTTTTGAATGCATAAATGGATTCAACACCCTAGAAAACCCTTAAGGCACTCAATCTTTGCCAATCAAATAACTTAAAATTAATTTTTTTAAAAATATATACTAGATTTTGAACAAAATTGGCCACAAAAAATGTTTGGAAAGGGGCCATTTTGTCTATAAGTTAGACTAAGCGACAATGGCTCCTATGTACATTGATTCGAGGGATCTTATTTTTTAGTGAAGAAAATAAGCTACAATTATGTGATTGGTTCCCTTTGGAAGATACAACTTTATATAGACAATTTTTTTTCTTAGAAATTAATCCCCAAACAACATCTTAACACTCCCCCTTATATTGAGAATGGTGCCAATGTAAAACATACATTATCGACTTAATATATCTCACTTTCTAAGAATTGAATTAACCCTTAACACTCTTGATTACTAGGAATAACTTAATAATTGTAACATCAAAATTGAACTAACCCTTCAAACTGCTACCTTACATAGAAAGTTACTATTAAATATACTTTATTCAATATTTTAAAACTACTTTTATAACTGTAAATTCTTCTTTCCATCTCTCATCCATTAATTAATTCCACCTATCATCCATCGATTAATTACAAATTTACAATATTTGTATTCACCTATACACCTCTATGACAAAACAAATTAGAATTTTTTTCCTAGACGAGAGTAAAGTCTTTGTGGATGCAGGGTTCATATAGTGTTATCCTCAGATTTATATTACCACTTCTATTGAAACTGCGGGTCAGGTACAAACTCTAGGGCTGAGGTTATTGCACTTTGGGGTTTACCTTTTTGTCCCAAATGGCTTAATATTGAGATTGCTTATGTTTTTGGCAACTCAAAGGTCACTATTGATTGGATCAAAGATAGATTTGAGTTCGACCCTCCTTTGTTGAGCAATTGGAGGTACATGATCGGAAGTTTGAAGAGTATGTTTCAAATGGTTTCTTTTGAACATATCTATAGGGAACAAAATTTTGTTGTTGATGAGTTATCAAAGAAGGGTATCTTCTTACAGCTGGGCACAATTCACTTCTCTGCTTTTTTCATGAGAAAACATCAAGCTTCTGGCAAGATCCCATTCTTTTAAGCTTATTATAAATGTTGTCCATAGATGATATGAAGGATAGTTAAACTATAGTTTTTGTAATAGAGATATAGTCATATAATTTACAATGCCTATGTTTTCGTTTACTTTTGGTGCCAAAATGAGACATTCATAAACAATATGGAAATGCAGTACATGAGATCTTTATTATCATGATCTTTATTATGATTATATGATATAACTATATGATAATAGGGATATCATGACTAATGAACAAATAATTATGACTATGTAATGAAGTACATGAGATCTTTATTATGATTATATGATATAACAATATCATAATAGGGATATCATGACTAATAAACAAATAATCATGACTATGTATTTAGTGAAGGGCATTGTCTATCGAGGCCACAAATTCCCCTAGAAAGTTAATTTTCGCACGATTTTTATTTTTTTTTCAAAAATAAAATAAAATCAAGAGTGTTTGAATGATTTTTTATTGGTGGAAATAGATTCTGCACCATCAAAAACCCCTTGAGCACTCAAAATCCTTAAGCTTAATAATTGTAACCCAAATTTCCCAAAATTTTAACCTGAATTTCCATTTTTTCCCTTTAATAAATATATCAAACATATATAAACTATTTTTTTTAATGGAAACGCTGTTGATTTGATTTTTTCTTTCCTAAAGAAAAAGTATTTCCTTAAACACCCAATAAGGAAATACCCAATAACGTTTTATAGGTCAACATCTTCTTTGCTCCCTTAAATTATTTTTTTCATTGGTACCTACATTAGGTAGTGGGCCTCCCTCACGTGACACGCTTTATGCACATGCGACCAAACCACTTCCTTTTTTTCACCCGTAGATTAAAAGGAACCAATCTGCGGCTGAGATTAAAAGGAGGCCAGCGATCCGTGACACGCTTAACCAGCCAATAGGAGGGCAGACTTCTCTTATTATAAGCCCACAAACTTACATTACGGTTTCATCATCTGTGAGTAGTCATTATCGACTTTTTCGTAAAGAAGCAACAGTATTTTGAATCTTTTGTGACCTCGAACTTCAGCAATGGCGCCCAAGGCAGAAAAGAAACCAGCTGAGAAGAAGCCTGTGGCAGAGAAATCCCCTGCCGCTGAGAAGAAGCCTGCTCCTCCTAAGGCTGGGAAGAAGCTGCCAAAGGAAGGCGGCGAGAAGAAGGGCAAGAAGAAGCACAAGAAGAGCGTGGAAACATACAAGATCTATATTTTCAAGGTTCTGAAGCAGGTTCATCCTGATATCGGTATCTCCAGCAAGGCTATGGGGATAATGAACAGTTTCATCAATGACATCTTCGAGAAGTTGGCCGGCGAGGCATCGAAACTCGCCCGCTACAACAAGAAGCCGACCATTACCTCTCGGGAGATCCAGACTGCTGTAAGACTCGCTCTTCCAGGTGAGCTCGCGAAGCACGCTGTGTCGGAGGGTACGAAAGCTGTTACCAAATTCACCAGCGCTTGATTTTTGTGAAATCTGCTTTTAATTTTAATGGTGTCCTTTGACACCACCTGTTTCACGGAGCTTTTAATACACTCTTCGAGTTCGAGGCAACTGCTGTGGAATAGTTTGCTTATGTTTCTGAGATTTTCTTGTCAAGTTTCTCTGGTTATTTTCTACGCGTGAAATTTCAGGGATTGTTCCAGGTACTTGTGAAAGTTTTAACTTTTTCTCATATCTCCCTTTGGTTGAGAAGTACGAGAATGCGTAGGCTGTGATTGATCATGGCCGCAGAATATTCTTCTTTGGGTGCAATTTTGGTGCGCGTCTGATTGAAATAAATTGGTAATAGTTGTTTAAAATATTTCTGCCAACATGCATGCGCATCTTGGGATTAGTTAGTTATTGTTCGGTTATTTTTAGCGACACCTAGTCTTCTTAAAAGAAGTGTGTTTTTTTTATTAGGGCTGTCAGGGTAGCCATTTTAACAGGAAATTGCCATCATGGGGTAAGAGGGGATGACAGAAATTGATAAAGTATGTATATAAAAATGGAATTTAATAGGTAAATGGTTTACTATGAAATTAATAGTTTTTAAATATGGACACTTTGTATTAATTTTTGAACTTTGTTGTGTAATATGATTGATAAACAGGTTTAAATGCTCAAATTTAACTACTTAGTTTTAAGTTTCAGTTTGGTATGTGAATTGTTTTTTTCCAAATGAATGATTTAACCAGTTCGGCCATCATATATAAAGAATAAATAATATAATATAATCTAATTTTTTTTAAATAAATAATTTAACTAATTTAATATAAAATAAATAGAAAATAAATCAATTCAACATCTAATATATAAGAATTAAATCAAGTTTTTTCCGATAATAGAAGATCACTATTTCACACTCACTTAAATTTAATTTAATTAATGTTATTATATTTATATATAATTTATAATAAATTCATGCATGTTTTAATAATATATTTGTTTATATTTTCTAACTTGGCTTGATATTAATTAGGATTCAACAGGTAATATGTAGGAATTCAATCAATATTTTTTGATAAGAGAAAGACAACTTTTTTGGTATTCACTTAAATTAGATCTAAATAATGTTATTATATTTATATATAATATATAATAATATTATAGACGCAGGTCTTTCCCCTATTGAGAGCCTAGCTATGAATAGGTTTCTGTTATACAAGCACAAACTCAATAACATAGGTGATCATAGACTTTTTAAGCTAGCATTAAATTCTAGCCAAAACCATCTAAGGCTCAAACGAGGGTGGCATAAAGACACAAGGGCTTGGTTAAACTATTGGGAGATTAATGAGAATGATGTTTTGCAAAACATTAATAACATTAAAGATATTGTTACTTTTAAATTCAAAGAAAAAATGTGGTGTGAGAAAGATTTAGCAGCTAAAAGAAAATTAATTTATTATAAGAAGTTCATCAACCCCACTTTAGAAGATCAAAAGTATCTCTCTATTTTAACTAGCTCAAAGAGGAAAATTAATATAGCAAAGATTAGAACGAATTCTCATGAGCTCCATAGTGAAACAGGTCATTGGGAAGTTCTTAAAACACCATGGATGGAAAGAATCTGCCATTTGTGAGAATGGGAACATCAAGGATGAAAACCACTTCCTCTTAGAGTGTCTTGTGTACAACCACATTAGATCTCAGTTTCACAAGCTTTGTTACAATACTGACCTTCTTAGCCTTTTACAATGTCAAAATTATAGTGAGCTCGGGAGGCTTCTTTCCAAGCTTTTTGAGCATAGGAATAAAATCTTAAATCAAATAATTTGTTTCTTTAGGTCCGATAGACCAATGTTTGGTTTCAGCGGACGTTAACCATTACCATCATCATCATCAATAAATTCATGCATTTATTATGTTTTAATACTATATTTGTTTATATCTTCCAATTTGGCATGACATTAAATCATATAACTTTTAGATGGGAGATTTTTATGATTATGATTTATTTATTTTGAAAAATTATATTAACAAAATTTTGTTAATTAGAATTAATGTTATGTAGAAAATAATATTATTATTAAGTTAAATTAGAGATTGAAATTTTACATTAAATAAATTAGTATATTTTAAATAGTATTATTTATTAAAATTAAATTTAGATTTTTTATAAAGATATTTTTAACGTATATTTATATTATTTTATAGATATAATTGACAAACATTTCTTTTCTTTTTTCTAGATGTTTTTTTGGTAACTTTACAAAAAAAATAAAATTACATTATGCGGACACACCAAGTGTGTATGCAAATTTGATCAAAACATGTTTGATACAAAATACAAGATATAGGGCTCACAACAAGAAAGATAAAAAACCCATCAATAGACAACAAATAAAATAAAAAATGTATCAACAAAACTTTTCAAGGATGGTGTAAAGCTTGCAAAAATGGGCCAATACTAGAACAAGCTGAAAAACCCAAAAGGAGCAAAGGCAAGCCTTAGAAAAAGGGAAAACAAGATCATAAAAACACAAGTGAGTAATTGCCAAGCAAGAGACAAAATCAAAATTGGCTACTAAGCCCCAATAAAAATTGCGGTAACAAAAAATGTAAATTTCTAGACACAAGAATGAAGACAAATATGATCCTTGTATTTGAACCCTCAATGGCAAAATGATGGAGCCAACACCATACTCAAAGGATTAGAGAAGCAAATTTGTAGCACAGGGCTAAAACAATGTGGGAATGTGGACGACAACTAGCAAGACCCCTTGTCAACCCGATAACCAACAACCATAACACTAGGAGAAGAAAACTTGCAAAAATAGAGTCACCCACTCGAGAAAACAAGGGTACATCAACTTCGTAAAAATATTGAAGCATGGACCAAAGAGAGAGCGAAACTAGGGATCCAATTGCTTTGCCCCCCATTCCATGCTTAAAAAACCACTTCCAAAAGAGGGAAAATGATATTCAAGACTATTATTAGAAGAGGAGAAAGGAAATGACCAAAAAAACAGCAAGGAAGGTTTGTTGATCTGTAAATTTGTTGCTAGGGTTTTCTCCAACTCTCGTTGTCGGTTCTGCTTCGCCCCCTTCTTAAATTGATTCCGATATTAATGCCGTCAACATAATTGATTAACATTAATATTATATAGTTATTCTTAAAAATATCAAAATCAACATTCAAACCAAAAAGTGATGTTATCGATGACATTTTATTGTTTTATAAAAATTGTGATTATGAGATAAAATAAAATTAATCCTAACTAGGTAAAGTTAGTGGTGCTAAAAGTGGTGATTTTTTTATTTTTAATTTAAAATACAATTCATTTTAAACCATGATTTTAACAAATTGGTATGGTTGTAGTTTTGTTGGTTGGGCTTTTGTTAAATCAACTTTCAAATAAAAAAAGTGGTGTTAATAGTTACATTTTTTATTATACTTAAATCACAATATCTTTATTTTTGAAATCATGACTTTAACCATTGCTATTTGAAATCATGACTTTAACCTTTGGTATTGTTGTGACAAAAATATTAAAACCAACATAATATCAAAACCAACTTTTAAATTAGAAAATGATACTACAATGGAAAATGATACTACAATGGCATTGTTTTTTTATGAGTTTAAACTTATAAAAAAAAAAAAAAACATATTTTTAACAGGAATTAAACATTTTAATTAATCATTCAAAGAAAAAAAATAGTATTCTTGGTTTTATATTTCTTTTGTCTCGCTAAATCTTTGTTAGTTGTATTTGCAATGTCTATTACTCTAAGATACAAGATTTTATCTTGCTTTATAATTAAAGAATCACAAAAAAAAACTCCAAAATCAGGGGTATATAAAAAAGCTTTTAGAGTTTCTTTAGTAGAGTGAAAAGTAGAAAAACTAGCTTAGATTCGAGAGATTTAATCCATAGTTAAGATGAATTTAGGCTGATTTATTTTTTCCCCCTTTGAATAGACTATATTCCACATAAATGCCATGGGTCAATACCATGTGTTCTTGATACCATGAACTGTTTTTTTAATTTTAATTTTGTTTTATAGGGTTATTTTCATTTTATTTTATTTTATTTTGACTCAGTTAAAATGTTTACATTACATTATGTTATTTTTTTTGTTCAATTTATTTTTTATTTTTATGTAATTTGATTTCGTCAAAATGTTAAACATGTAGAAATATGGTGATAGAATTGTAATTGTTCAAGAAATTCAATCTAAATCACGAGACACAATTTTACTCTATTGTTGTGTGGAAATTAATTCACAATTTAGAACAACATTCGCAAACATGCAATAAGAAAAATCACACATGCACAATGTTTTTTCTAGGGAAACCCAATTGGGAAAACCCCCTCAAGCCTCTTTACATTAATCAAATGAATAAAGAATGTATTACAATTGTTTGCCCACTTTGAACACAACCTACAAGTGAATACCCTATCCCTCTGCACAATGAGAAGCTTTGACCCAGACTTAGTCAATTTCTGCCTCTGCTTGAGTGATTCGAGTTGACTCAACTCCTGGGTTTGACCAAAATCTTTTGCTTTCGTGATGTGATTAAAATTGCATTTAAAATAACATGAAGGAACATAAATGCATGTTGTAAAGAAGAAAGAGCATGACAAGAATCAACAACATAATACACAAAACGTTGATAACAAAGTTTGTCCAGGAGAGACTATGTCTTTGGGCCCTGGTGTCAAGATGGTGTAGGCCGCTGCATTAGGCACTATCAATAGTGATGATGTACATAGGTGGTGACGTCGCTATCATACAAGGAAAATTCCCTCACGCAGGAGTGGTTCAAAGAGATGTTAAAGGAACTCTCACTCAAAAAAGACTCTTATCAATATGACATAATTTCACATATGACAATAATGAGCATCCCGTCAACATGGCATCAAAGGGATCTCAATTCAGACATACATGGCGACAACATGAGTATCCCATCAACATGATGACAAAGGGATCTCAAACAAAACATGACGAATCATGACAACGAGTACATCCCACGGATGATTCCGTGTCACATCAAGTAAGAATCATGAAACAAGTAAGAAAACAAGATCCCACATCAAACAACAAACAGGGATCTATGCAACGCAATGCATCTCATAGCAAAAATAAGTACATGAACACATTGCATATACCTCACATCCCGGGGCCATCTGAAGAAAAGGATGTCAGATAGCTGAAGTTGGTCGTACCATCAATATCGTTGCGTCGAATCTCATGGAATGACTGCTCGCACGTTGAATTCTGACACCTGCACTCCACTTTGAAATGTGGCCAAAAAATGAAATGATCAAATGGAAAATCTCATTGCACCATCAGATTTGTGGCATCGAATAGTGCAAAATCGACTGTCAAATTTCTGAATTCTGAGAAAGTGGAGATTTGGGGCTACAAGAATCTTTTAGATTCCCCCTAGATTCTTCAAAGATTCTTTCCTCTGGGTCATCTGAATATCTGATACTCAAACCAAAATTCTGACTGCGCCATCAGGTTTGTCTGATTCCGCCTGTGATTTTCCGGGATCATGGTTCCACCTGAAAAACAATTAAAAAAATGTGTCTCGATTTTCATGTCGCGTTCTCTCTCTTCCATCAGGGCCGAATTAAAGGGTCAGTTTATATATACGGACATTGGCAGATTTAACAAGGATATTGTTGCGGCTTGTTGGTAAGTGGCGGAATTAGGAGCACGGAGGTCGAGGGATCAAATCCCGACCTCTCCAACGGAGGTTGGGAGTTTGTTGCATCTGATGTTATGTTTGGTTGGAATGGTATTATGGGGCCCCCTGGTGGGTGCCAACCCACGTGGGCCAGCCTGATTCAATCCCCGCCAGCCTCGCATTTAACTAACGACATATAAATATATATATGGTGGTTGTGATGGGGGTAGCGGGGGTCATGGCCCGCCACCACTTAATATATATATATATATATATATATATATATATATATATATATATATATATTATGTTTAAAAATTCATTAGGCATTTTGTAAACTTAGAAAATTGACCGAAGGAGTCAATTTAAGTAGGCCACAAATTTTCCCGAAATCTAGCCCAAGTTGGCCGGAATCCGGTGGCCGGATTTTGTCCAAATTGCTGCCTCCTTAAGCTTGCCTAGTCATCCAAGTCAACCCTAAACTTTCACTGCTCCTAACTTTCGCATACGGACTCGGTTTGACGAACCATTCGCACCACCACGATCACAACGACGAGATATTCAACATGAACCTAGTTCAAACACAATCCAAACACTTTGATTTTTGACCCTTTCTGAGTCCTCTGGAATTTCTGCCTGTGTCTGTAGCCACCTGGATCAATCCTCCCCACTAAGGAGATTTTGGTCCTCCAAAAGCATGAAAATACTCTACCACTTTTATGTACCTTGTCTACATCATAATCGTCCTGAAAAGGTCTCGCTTCCATCTTCTTCACCTTTGTTCTTTGGAGCCTTAAGCGATGAGTCGACACCCGCAACCTTTGCAAATCTGTAGTACATTGTTTTGAAAATTACACGCTTATCAACATGACCAACTAATGACCCAAGCATCCCATACTTTCCACGAGTTTATAACACATACTCGATGGTCATGTTTATATCAAAATGGAAACAATAGCCCAACTATGAGAACAAGGCCAACATATCATTGCTGCTTCAACAAGTGATGGAAAACACATTATCACTACAACACATGATTTACAAAAATAAGGCCAAACACTATTGTTTCTTTTACAAGTGATGGAAACACGACATCACTTTCACAGTTTATCATGCAACTCAAAATAAGACCAAACATCATTGCTGCTTAACAAGTGATGGAAAACACATCATCATTTTTTACATCTTAAAATGCAACAAATGATTTACAAAAGAACAATTATTTCACCTGGTTCATGCAATGACGCTTTGTCTTTAAGGCGCTGCTCTAGATGGAGCCTCCAACAAGTGTCTCTTTGATGGCCACCTTTGTTGCAATGACTACAATAGGTCTTCTTCCTCCAGATCTGCTTAACATGTTTCTTTACCTGTTGTTGAAAGGCTCTTTCATGCCTCCTCCTTTTGTGTGCTGCTATTCTTTTCCAACACTTAGAAAATGTATGGTTATGTAATCCACAAAAGGTACATGTCTTTCGGTTCCATGATTTACGTTCATATTTAACAACATGATTATAATCGAAATGAACATTTGAATATCGAGACTGGTTATACCTCTCCTTGTCGTCTTTGGTGTAAGTATGGCGATGAGAGCTTGCCTCGGCTCTTTCCCTACAATGGGTACTACCATGGGATGATGGGGATATGTTCCCATCATTCTCTTTCCTGGATGATTTCGAAAATATCTTGGAAGAATCTAACACCTTAGAGCATTCTCCTTCAGTGTATCCCAAGCCTGCAAATCGAGCTCTTTGTACAACCTCCAATGGTTGAGTTATGCCTCGGTTATTAACACCAAATTTTTCCTCCTTGTACCTCATCCTGGTAAGGGGCCTCATGTTTGTCCCTGTAATTGGTATCTCCACATCTCCAACAAAAATCATACTATGTGAAGAGGAAACTGAAAGGAAATCAACATCTTTTACCTCCACTGTCGAGTTCGAAAGCACTGATGAGGGCTTTTCATCATCTGTTGTTGGTGGTTCACTCGCTGTCTTGGCGGATTCCTCAACTTCTTTCCTGACATACCCAAGTCCTGCCTGACGGGGTAATTCTTCTACTTTCATGGGGTTGACAATACCTTGGTCATTAATGCCTAAGCCTTTTCCTTCATACCCCATTTTCTTCAACAGTTTGGAGTCAATTCCTGTGGTATGATTTTCAAAAATACGAAATCATCATTAGGACACATACATGAATTCAGATAATTACTTTTTACCTCACATGGGTTGTGCTGCAGCTTTTTCAAGGCCTCGTCCTTAGCTTGCAGTTGTTGTAGCAAACTCTGTTTTTCCTCTTTCTCTTCATATAGAAGCATCTTCAATTCAGTGTTCTCTGTTTGAAGACTCTGTTTGTTGTGCTTCAGTTCTTCCAGGGTCTCTTCCGTGGCTCGCAACTGAAGCTGGAATCACTCATTTTCCTCTGTCTCTTTTTGTAGAGCTTCATACATTATTTCCACCTTTTGGGAAATTCTGAGCATGGTCTCGTACATCGCTTTTTCATCCTCTGTCGCTGCACGTTTCATTGTTCACGCTTGCAATTCACATCCACGCAAAGACCGCTCTGATACCAAACTTGATCCAAGTTGACTCAACTCCCGGGTTTAACCAAGATCTTTTGCTTTCGTGATGTGATTAAAATTACATTTAAAATAGCATAAAAGAACATAAATGCATGTTGTAAAGAAGAAGGAACATGAAAAGAATCAACAACATAATACACAAAACGTTGATAACGAAGTTCATCCGGGAGGGACTGTGTCTCGGGGCTCGGTGTCAAGATGGTGTAGGCTATTGCATTAAGTGTTGTCAATAGTGATGATGTACATAGGTGGTGACGTTGCTATCATACAAGGAAAATTCCCTCACGCAGGAGTGGCTACAAGAGATGTTCCACTGCAGGAACTCTCACTCAAAAAGACTCCTATCAATATGACATAATTTCACATATGACAATAATGAGCACCTTGCCAACATGGCATCAAAGGGATCTCAATTTAGACATACTTGGCGACAACATGAGTATCCCATCAACATGACGACAAAGGGATCTAAAAAAAAGCATGACGAATCATGACAACAAGTACATCCCACAAACGATTCTACGTCACATCAAGCAGGAATCATCAAGCAAGTAAGAAAACAAGATCCCACATCAAACAGCAAATAGGGATCCATGTAGCATAATGCATCTCATAGTAAAAAGAAGTACATGAACACACTACATATACCTCACATCGTGGGGCCATCTGAAGGAAAGGATGTCAAATTGCTGAAGCTGGCCATACCATCAATATCGCAACATTGAATCTCATGGAATGACTGCTCGCACATTGAATGATGACACCTGCGCTCCACTTTGAAAAGTGGCCAGAAAATGAAATGATCAAATGGAAAATCTAATTGCACCATCAGATTTGTGGCGTCAAATAGTGCAAAATTGACTGTCAAATTTTTGAATTCTGAGAAAGTGGAAATCTGGGGCTACAAGGATCTTTTAGATTCCCCCTAGATTCCTCAAATATTCCCTCCTCCGTTTCATCTGAAGATCTTTTGCTCAGATTAAAATTATGACTGCGCCATCAGGTTTGTGTCGTTGAGAGGTGTAAGATCAACAAAAAATTTGTCAAATTTGGACACTGGGAAAATTTCAATCTCCTGAGAATTTGGCTCAATTATTGTTCCGCCTGTGTTTTTCTAGGATCATGGTTCCACCTGCAAAACAATTAAAAAAAAGTGTCTTTATTTCCGTGTTGCGTTCTTCCTCCTCCATTAGGTTTGAATTAAAGGGTCGGTTTATATATACAGACATTGGCAAATTTAACAAGGATTTTGTTGTGGCTTGTTGGTAAGTGGCGGAATTAGGAGCGCGGAGGTCGGGGGATCAAATCCTGACCTCTCCAAAATTATATGCATCGACTATTTTTTATTAACTTAACCGCCATTTACATAAATGTTGCTTATCGTATTAAATAGGCGGAGTTAATGTGTTGGGAGTTTGTTGCATTTGATGTTATGTTTGGTTGGAATGGTATTATGGGGCCGCCCGGTGGGGGCCGGCCCATGTGGGTCGGGAGGTTCAATCCTCGCCGGCCTCACATTTAACTAACGGAAAACAAATATATATATGGTGGGTGCGATTTGGGTGGCAGGGGTCATGGCCCGCCACCACTTAATATTTATATATTTTTTGATTTTATGTTAAAAAAATCATTAGGCGTTTTGTAATCTCAAAAAATTGATCGAAGGAGTCAATTTAAGTAGGCCACAAATTTTCCCAAAATCTGGCCCAGGTTGGCCGGAATCTGATGGCTGGATTTTGTCCAAAAGTTGTCTCCTTAAGCTTGTCTAGTTATCGAAGTCAACTCTGAACTTTGACTGCTCCTAACTTTTGCATACGGACTCGGTTTGACGAACCGTTCACACCAACACGATCACAACAACAAGATCTTCAACATGAACCTAGTTCAAACACAATACAAACACTTTGATTTTTGACCCTTTCTAAGTCCTCTGGAATTTTTGCCTGTGTTTGGAGCCAGCGGGATCATTGAGCCCCTATTTTCTTGCACAAATTTTGAGCAGTTAACCCCTATTTTTAGGATTTTCCCTCCAATTGATTCCGCAATTCCCAAGGATTGATCATTTCACTGCATGCAACACATGTACACTCAAACTAGTTTACATATGCTTGTTACAATACCTTGGAATCTCCACCACAGCTGGGAAACTCGAATTCTCTACATGGACTAGCTATTTTGAGCTTATTAATCAGTTAACTAGATGATCACTGAGTTAGACTATTGTCCCACTGCACAACTAACCTTCCATTAGTTCCATTAACTGTTAGAATTAGTTTAACTGAAAACAACTGGAAATAATTGACCTTGATTGCTACAAATTCGTAGCCACACATACTTAACTGTACTACAAGCCCTCTAACTCAAATTTACTGATCTAACTGAGTGACAAGAGCCATGTCACTTGATAAGTTATTTGCGTACAAGTTGTCCGTTGATGTGGAAATTCGAATTTTCTCAATTTGACCAAGGCAAAGTCAAATTGAGACTTTCTTGCTACACTTCTCAACACTCCCTCTTAATAAGAAAGGGATTTTCAACCACACTTGTCTTGCACCAGTGGAACTCAAACTTACCTCTTGACAAAGCCTTTGTCAAGATGTCAGCATCTTGTTCCTCTATCAGAATGTATTGTAGTGACATTATTCGCCTCTACACAACCCCGTAAATGATGATACCGAATATCTATATGCTTGGATCAATTGTGAAATTCCAGATTCTCGGAGAGTTTAATGCAACTTTGATTATCACAATAGATCACAGTTGGATCCATCATATGACCAAACTGTCCCACAAGTATCTTTCTCATCCAAATTGCCTTACATGCTTCTTGACTTACAACCATGTATTATGTTTTTGGTGATCTGAGTGCCAAAGATCTCTGCTTCTTGTTGTACTAGGTAACAACTACGGACCCAACATTGAAAATTCCACTTGATGTACACTTTTGGTCAGATGGACTCCCTACCCAATCTGCGTCTGTGAAGCCATATAAATTCACTCCCTTTATCCATTTGTACCTGTTGTGCTATACAACAACCCCCCATTTCATAAAATTTTTCTTTGAAATCATAATATGAAATGGGTCCCTTTTAAACATAGATGTGTGAATAAATTAGTATTTACTTATTATTAGAAAAACCCTCATCAAAAGGTCCAATTGAAATATGATTTCCCTTTTTAAAACAATGATAAAGAGGCCACTTTAAACAAATCATAAAGCTTTTATTATTATGATAAAGCAATCGCAAGATCGCATATCGCAATACTAAAAGGAACATAAAATAAGGGCCCATTGAATCACTCCGATCCGAAAAGGGAAATCGCTATCGGATATCGGGGAAAGACAAAGCGCATTATTTATAAAGCATCCCCAATTCCTTCGATGCGATAAAGGCATCGCTATCAACAATCGGCTGTGGTAATCAATGCGTTAATTATGGCACTTTCAAATTCCCTGATACGATAAGGCGTATCCCCATTTGCGATCGGCGATTTCGCAATGGCATAAATAAAGTGACCCGAGCCCTGCCCCGATTGCGATGCATTAAATTAGGGGGCGTGTTTCTAAACATATTAAAGATTGGCATGCATTGTATCACCTTCGGTGATTGAACGATTTGGATTATTATGTAAACCCTCCCTTTCATGACGCTAATCATCAAATGTGATTAACCGCCAAAAATATAAGCCATGCTTGAATCAATAGACGTTATGATGGATTATTTAAAAGCCTCCTTATCATGATTGACAGATGAAGCGGCCAATTAATGTAGTTATGCCGAGATTTTCCACTTAGATTCTATCCGCGACAATCTTTATCACGATCTTTTATTATTCATACCTCTTTCATATTGGTTCTTGCTATCTTTTTCTCTGTATCACGCTGGTTTTCTTCCTTGTGTAGAATTTCGTCGAAGTTTCAAGTTTTAAGCAAATGGGAAAGAAATCTAAGAGGTCTGCTGCGGCAGCGACCCCTGCAGTTACTATCCAGCCCACCAGTGACCCAAGACCAAGCAAGAAGGGACTAATTTCAGGCACTACATGTCTCGGCCTGGGAAATACAAGCTGGCAAAGTATTTATAATTTGATTGAGGCGGAAGAACCAGAGGAAACAGAAGAAGAAGCTACTGCAGACTCAACCAGCAAATCGGAAAACTCGCTGAAGGAATTGGCCAACTCATTTTTACACAGGATAGCAGCTCGGGAGAAAATTCTCCCTTACACTGATGTGGTCAGATGGGTGGTCGAAAAAATTCCTGTTTATAATAGGACCTTTTGCACAGTTGATGGAAGAGTTTTTGGTTCATTTCAGCCTGACGACTTGAGAAAAATGTACCATTTTCCCGAGCCGGAGAAGAAATACGACAAAGCTTTTCTAAAGAAATTCGCAGAAGAGAATGAGACGGAATCAGCCCCAATTAGACAGTGGGGACAGAATCCAGCAAAGCATAAACATGAGTCATCGGGTAAGTACTCAGTGGATTCCTTAGCATCTCCTTACTGTTACGCCGGGGAAATGATGTGTAGGATATGGGGAATGCATGATTCTGCAAAATTTGATATCGAAATGGTTCCTTTAATGGAAGCGACAATTGGTAGTTATATCATGGATTGGGCCAATATATTGTCTGATAAATTAGCCTCTGCAATTCTTGATTTTAGATTCAATTCACGCAAAAACTACCCGGACTATTCCTCCCTTCTATTACAGTGCTTATGTTATGGATATGCGTTGTCTTAATTCTGAATACCCAATACTTGGGTGGAGGTGGACGCCATAGGACCTTGAGCCAATTCACATCTACCATCAGATGTTATGGAAGGCACATTATAAAGACCACTTGTATCAAATCTATAATGGTTTCATGTTGCTTATCTATTATGCTATGTTTGATAAGCCTGCCCCAAGGATTTCCGAGGAGGCCGAAATTGACTTGACTGCGGTAGGGAATTGGTTCGGGGAAGATAAATTCACATATATACGGGTGTTTGGTAATGCGACAAAACCCCATGTCCTCCCTTTATATGTGCCCGATAAGCTGTTGGCACGTGAATTAGCTTACCAAATCATAACCGCTGGAACGTCCAAAACTCTTAGGACTTCCAAAAAGCAGCTATGGCCCGTATTTTCTTTAAGATGTGGTGTTTACACCATACTTGACTGGAAACATGCTGAGAAGGAGGCAGGAAAAAGAAATATGCTCAATCTTGCGACCATCCCTAGCAGGCAATTTGATCCCTGGAAGGTTTATAATGTGCTTGAACATGCCAAACTTACTAAGTTTGACCATGAAAAAGATCAATTTGATGATTTATTTTCTTCGGCAAAATCTTTGTTTCAGGTTAAAACATTGGTTAGGGATTGGTAGAATTCAATAGGGTGCCTCTTGTACACTCAACAACTAAGGCCTTGGCAGAAGAGTATTGGAGTCTCCCGCTCAGAGGAAACCCGAAGAAACAGAGCAGGTGGAGGAGCTAAACAGGGCAGGAGTAGATGATTGAGTTAGACTATTGCTGCACAACTAACCTTCCATTAGTTCCCTAATGAAAACAGACTGGAAATAATTGACCTTATTGATACAAATTCAGCCACACATACCTGATACAAGCTGATCTAACTTGACAAGAGCCATGTCACTTGATAAGTGTACAAACAGTAAAGCAATTTGACCAAACAAAGTCAAATTGAGACCTTGCTACACTTCTCAACACTCTCTTAATAAAAAGGGATTTTCAACCAACCAGTGGAACTCAAAACCTCTTGACAAAGCCTTTGTCAATATGTCAGCATCTTGTTCCTCCAGAATGTATTGTAGTGACATTATTCGCCTCTACACAACCCCGTAAATGATGATACCGCCTTGGATCAATTGTGAAATTTTCTCGGAGAGTTTAATGCAATTTGATTATCACAATAGATCACAGTTGGATGTCATATGCCAAACTGTCCCAGAAGTATCTTTCTCACAAATTGCCTTACATGCTTCTTGACTTACAACCATGTATTATGTTTTTGGTGATCTGAGTGCCAAAGATCTCTGCTTCTTGTTGTACTAGGTAACAACTACGGGAAAATTCCATTGATTACACATGGACTCCCTACCCAAAAAAGCCATATAAATTCACTCCCTTTATCCATTTGTACCTGTTGTGCTTTGAAATCATAATATGAAATGGGTCCCTTTTAAACTTAGCTTATTATTAGAAAAACCCTCATCAAAAGGTCCAATTGAAATATGATTTCCCTTTTTAAAACAATGATAAAGAGGCCACTTTAAACAAATCATAAAGCTTTTATTATTATGATAAAGCATCGCAAGATCGCATATCGCAATACTAAAAGGAACATAAAATAAGGGCCATTGAATCACTCCGATCCGAAAAGGGAAATCGCTATCGGATATCGGGGAAAGACAAAGCGCATCATAAAGCATCCCCAATTCCTTCGATGCGATAAAGGCATCGCTATCAACAATCGGCTGTGGTAATCAATGCGTTAATTATGGCACTTTCAAATTCCCTGATACGATAAGGCGTATCCCATTTGCGATCGGCGATTTCGCAATGGCATAAATAAAGTGACCCGAGCCCTGCCCCGATTGCGATGCATTAAATTAGGGGCGTGTTTCTAAACATATTAAAGATTGGCATGCATTGTATCACCTTCGGTGATTGAACGATTTGGATTATTATGTAAACCCTCCCTTTCATGACGCTAATCATCAAATGTGATTAACCGCCAAAAATATAAGCCATGCTTGAATCAATAGACGTTATGATGGATTATTTAAAAGCCTCCTTATCATGATTGACAGATGAAGCGGCCAATTAATGTAGTTATGCCGAGATTTTCCACTTAGATTCTATCCGCGACAATCTTTATCACGATCTTTTATTATTCATACCTCTTTCATATTGGTTCTTGCTATCTTTTTCTCTGTATCACCTGGTTTTCTTCCTTGTGTAGAATTTCGTCGAAGTTTCAAGTTTTAAGCAAATGGGAAAGAAATCTAAGAGGTCTGCTGCGGCAGCGACCCTTGCAGTTACTATCCAGCCCACCAGTGACCCAAGACCAAGCAAGAAGGGACTAATTTCAGGCACTACATGTCTCGGCCTGGGAAATACAAGCTGGCAAAGTATTTATAATTTGATTGAGGCGAAGAACCAGAGGAAACAGAAGAAGAAGCTACTGCAGACTCAACCAGCAAATTGGAAAACTCGCTGAAGGATTTGGCCAACTCATTTTTACACAGGATAGCAGCTCGGAGAAAATTCTCCCTTACACTGATGTGGTCAGATGGGTGGTCGAAAAAATTCCTGTTTATAATAGGACCTTTTGCACAGTTGATGGAAGAGTTTTTGGTTCATTTCAGCCTGACGACTTGAGAAAAATGTACCATTTTCCCGAGCCGGAGAAGAAATACGACAAAGCTTTTCTAAAGAAATTCGCAGAAGAGAATGAGACGGAATCAGCCCCAATTAGACAGTGGGACAGAATCCAGCAAAGCATAAACATGAGTCATCGGGTAAGTACTCAGTGGATTCCTTAGCATCTCCTTACTGTTACGCCGGGGAAATGATGTGTAGGATATGGGGAATGCATGATTCTGCAAAATTTGATATCGAAATGGTTCCTTTAATGGAAGCGACAAGGTAGTTATATCATGGATTGGGCCAATATATTGTCTGATAAATTAGCCTCTGCAATTCTTGATTTTAGATTCAATTCACGCAAACTACCCGGACTATTCCTCCCTTTATTACAGTGCTTATGTTATGGATATGCATTGTCTTAATTCTGAATACCCAATACTTGGGTGGAGGTGGACGCCATAGGACCTTGAGCCAATTCACATCTACCATCAGATGTTATGGAAGGCACATTATAAAGACCACTTGTATCAAATCTATAATGGTTTCATGTTGCTTATCTATTATGCTATGTTTGATAAGCCTGCCCAAGGATTTCCGAGGAGGCCGAAATTGACTTGACTGCGGTAGGGAATTGGTTCGGGGAAGATAAATTCACATATATACGGGTGTTTGGTAATGCGACAAAACCCCATGTCCTCCCTTTATATGTGCCCGATAAGCTGTTGGCACGTGAATTAGCTTACCAAATCATAACCGCTGGAACGTCCAAAACTCTTAGGACTTCCAAAAAGCAGCTATGGCCCGTATTTTCTTTAAGATGTGGTGTTTACACCATACTTGACTGGAAACATGCTGAGAAGGAGGCAGGAAAAAAAATATGCTCAATCTTGCGACCATCCCTAGCAGGCAATTTGATCCCTGGAAGGTTGCCTATAATGTGCTTGAACATGCCAAACTTACTAAGTTTGACCATGAAAAAGATCAATTTGATGATTTATTTTCTTCGGCAAAATCTTTGTTTCAGGTTAAAACATTGGTTAGGATGAAACATAATGATGAAGGATTGGTAGAATTCAATAGGCTCAGAGAACAGAGGTTGCAAACTCTGCCTCTGGACTTGTTGGCCACTACACCAACAACTAAGTCAAGTGAGCCTAGGCAGAAGAGTATTGATGAGTCTCCCGCTCTAGAGGAAATTCCCGAAAAAGAAACAGAGCAGGTGAAAGGAAAGGAGCAGGAAACAGGGCAGGGAAAAGGAAAGAAGCATGATAGTGAAGTTATTGATTTAGAGACTCAAATTGATCCCAAACTCCTCCAAGAGTGGCAGCAATTTGACTCTATTATTAATAATCCCGAGACTCCACCAGGATTCGGCATGCCTCAAGTGACAGTCAGTCAAGAAACAACCACAACTACGGTTCCGATGGAAGGAACCAGCAGCCTACCCAGTAGTAAAGATGCAGAAATAATCCCCAGAGATCCATCCGATCAAATTGTTTTACAGGTAGAAGACATACCACCACTAGACGTCTTTTACAGTCCTAAACACAGGGCTGTGGTGAAAAGACAGAGGAAAAGGAGAAGACTTGATCAATCTTCCATTTTTCCAGATCAAACAGAGATGGCTAATGTGGTGTGGAAGGAGGAAATGAACCCTTCCGACGACCTTATGAAACTCTCCCAGTATGCCGGAGCATATTCGGCAACCACCATGGATAAAGCGTCGGAGGTGAGCAATCTCCTTAAGGAAAAAGATCAAATGATTGATTCATTGCAGTCGCAGGTGTCCGAAACACAACGGAAAATAGAACAATTGGAACAACAACTATCAACACAGCGAAAGACAAACAACCAATTAAATGAGCAATTACATAAAGAGAAACAGAGGATAGATTCGAGTGCAGTGCAGAAACAGAAGGAACTATCTGAAGCAGTGGCCAAATTAAAGGCGATGAACAAACAAATGAGCAAGATTAAGGATGAGCAAATCGCTCAACTGTCACAAGAAGTGGAAAGTTTCAGGAGCCTTCCTCAAGTAGCAGAGTTCAGAACAGAAGCTCTACAAATCAATAAGGCATTGATTACACAACTAAAACTGCTCTGTCATAAAATTCCTTTGGCTGAACCTCTTTTTGAAATTACTGCATCTGTAGTTGATAAATTAGTGGAAGCTAGACAGGATTTAGAACAGGCCGATGAGACCTTAACCAATTTTCTTGCTTGGCAAGACTCCCTTGAAGGACAGGCTTCAGATTTGCCCAAAATTCTTGAGTCACACAAAGACATCTTGTTCCTAGAATGGCAGACCCAATTAATGAAGGCAAAAAGAGAAACCTCAAGATGTTGGTTATCTACTAGCAATTTAATTGAATTTGTGAACGACACTCTTTATCTATCTAATATGATTTCGCAGTGTAATCCAGGAAAATTAACATCGGCCAAAGCCTTGGAACAAACATGCAATTAGGAGTTGGAAAAGAAAGGAAGATTAATCGCTGGCATCCAAGTTTTAACTTGGGATACCTTTTGGTTTTTCTTAATCAAGCCATACAATCAGAGGGCCGCGCTCAAATGTTTAACTGATGCTATCAGTTGCATAATCCCCGAGATCCAAGATTCCACATATTCAACTCAATTGAATTCTCGCCTAAGCCGCCCCCCCCCGAGTTGCAACCGATGTTAGATATCTGCGAGCTCAAGCTGAAGGGAGATCATTCGAAGCAATGAATCATGTTGCCAACAGAAGACAAGCCGATTTTGAGGAGATATTCATAGCATAGTTGTACCAATTAATTAGCATTTTATTTTGTAATTAGTTAGCTTAATTAATATTTATAGGCCCTTTCATGCATTTGGAAAGGGTCCTCAGTTTTTGTATAAACTCAAATCAGGAAGTCACACTATTGTGCTTCTGATCTATTTTTTTATAAAGACTGGGCCAGTATTCTGAATTTTGACAAAGAAAGCTTAGATGATCTGTGCACTATTGCCTTTTGTGAAAGTGTTTCTAAGTTGGAAAAAGGAATGTGAATGCGATTGATATTGGGAGTGACTCGAATAAACATATGGTACTATCATCTATGCTCTTCTGTCATTTTTATGTGAATCTGCATTCGTTTAAATTTTGTTATCATTGAATATATATATGTGCTTTAACAGTAAGCCTTGTACTTTTTACTATTGAATGTCCGAGGACTATTATTCTTTCACTCATGTCTATGTCTATGATATAAATGAGAAATAGTGTAATAATGTTTGCTTGACTGCTTTGTTCAACTATTTGGGCTTAGTAATTATCATATGAATAAACATCTTTGCTTACCAGCAAGAGTCATCTATATGCTTGTTTGTAAATGAAGACCATCTAAAGTTACACTAAAAGCAGCAATTTCCCGGGATAGAATAGTTGTTTATATTTTACTTTTAGATTAGATCATTCATCCATTATCATTAGATATTAGAATCAATTATTTATCCATCCCATTCACCAATCATTGGGAAACTGGTCCCATTATATCCAGTCGGAGCCACCACATCAAACGGAAAAGGAGTTGCCTTTAAGGTCCAGACTGGGTGGTTATCCCCGATGTTTATGTAGCGATTTTCGAGGCATCAACATTTTTGGCACTAGAAGGAGGGCATGAACTGTGAATGGCGAGCAAACCCAAACCTACAACCCATTCTGAGAGTAAATCTCCCTCCACATCACCTCGTACTTCCCAATTGCATGCTGGATCTCCAATATCCAAGCGAGAAGAAGAGGAATCAACTACCACTGCTCAAACCCACCATACTTCAAAACGATTAAGTCCTGAGTCCCCTGAAGTTCAGTTACTCATCCATAAACTTCAAGACTTTTCGATATCACCACAGAAATCTGAGGTATCTCAAGGTAGTGAGACTTCGCAATTCAATCTACCTCACCCTCTCACCAGACTTCAGAGCGAAAAGCTCGGTATCGAACTTACTGAGTTGCCTTTACCTAAAAGGAAAAGGGCAAAAAAGAATACTGAAGGATCTGACAGTGAAATATTCTCATCGACATCTTCCATCTCATATTCCCCAACGCGAAGTCAGCCATCCACTCCTTCATTACATATTGTTGTCCATCATGGATCAGGAACTTCAACATCCCAACCTGCTCAATCCTCAATATCAACTCCTTCCCAAACATCTAGAATTTCATCAGCAATATCATCCACTATTGGTGTTTCAATGGCAGATCCATGGAATAGTCCCGGTGCAGTCAATATGCCTGCACCATTACATGCATTGCCCGATTCTCCTGAAAAATGGTTACCCAAGTTTAATCCAAATGCTAGAACACAAGCTGAAGAACATATTACTAACTTCATGTTATCAGTTAATTTGAAAGGAGTGACAGAGGAAGATGTTGTCGTTAGGATTTTCCCTTATACTTCGCAAGGATCAGCGGGATCTTGGTATTTTTACCTGCCCTTTGAATCCATTGCCAGTTGGAACATTTGCCAAGAATAGTTTCTTACTAAGTATGGCGATGATAGATCTTTAGCCACATTAATCAATGATCTCTCCAATCTTATGATAGAGCATAAAGAACATATTAAAGAATTCAATTCGCGATTCAATAAACTCTTGAATAAGATTCCAACGGCCTCCAAACCAAGTGAACAAACCAGAAGTGAATGGTATATAACTGCCCTACCCTAAAATATAGCTATTTTCGTAGACAGGGCTACAAAACCAACTTTAGCTGAAAACATGAAAGAGGCACTTGCTGTGGAGAAACATATTAATGCTTTAGAAAAGAAAGCTGCTCTTGAAGACAGAAAATTCAAAAAAGTTTCTTTCAGGGATGATTCAAAGAAGAAAACCCCTGAAGATCCATATGATATGGAAGGTTTACAAAAAGTCCTCAAGACTATGTCAAATGAAATGGTCAAAATAAAGAAGCAAGTAGCAAAAACCTCAACAAAAAGGTCATTTAGGAATTTCAAGAAACTTGAATCAAAACCACCAAATGTTATATCCAACGCCGATTCAGATCCTAAAGAAGAAGAAGAAGATGAAACAGTCCTGACGTCCGAGGAACCCGAAGAAGAAGTGACTGTCGAATTCCATACCCACTTCCGATACGGAAAACGAACAAGAAGCTTTCCCTGTGACTACCAGGAGTAAAGGTACTTCTGAACCTATCCAGACAACTTCGAAGAAAAGGAATGCAGGTTCCACTACTACCAAAGAAAATATTCCTACAAAGGAAGCTTCAGTGACACCATCCCAAAATCAACCATCATCTTCAATTATACCTTCAACATCTAAGACATTGGTAGTATCAGATTTTATGGACTACAATATTATCGAAGATATGAAGAAGACTAAGGCTAATATTACTATGTTTGAACTTAACAAACTCAAACATCAGCATAAGTTACTTCTTAAAGATTCAAATGTTGTTCCTTCTTCACCTCTTCCCAATGCTGTATTATCCAAAGCTGCTAATGATTCAGGCCAACCACCTTCTGATAGAGTGAAAGCTACTGACGCAGTCTTAATTGGGGATAGATCAAATTCTCATACTCCTCCCTTCCTCTTAACCTATGAGATCTACAATAGAAACCTACACAATTGTTTGATTGACTCAGGGGCTTCCTCTAATATAATGACAACTTCAGTTTGTTCCAAACTGAACATTGAACCCCAAAAGTCTGCAATTCATATTGTACAGTTGGATAGAACTAAGGTCCAGGTTTTAGGGGAAATCAACTCAGTAACTATCAGGTTATCAGATGATCCTAGAGTAGTTCAAAGAATTGATATTTTGATCGTTGATATACCTGAATTCTATGGGTTGATTTTAAGTAGAGATTGGTTCGAAAAACTCCATGGTTATATTTCCACCGATTGGTCTCATATGTGGTTACCTTATAAAGGAAAACCGAATCAGATCAAGATTGATCGGGAGAAACACATGACCCATACTGTTATCGAGTTTGAACAAGAAAACCAACTAATAGCATTCAATAACAATATTTTTGGGAATTATTCATCTGAATCATTCTTTGGCAACTTTATTGCCCAACCATCTCCTTTCCCAGTTAACAATTTCACATCTCAGATCGAAAACTTTTCACAAATAGATAGGTCAAGATGTTTTAATGTTACTAAGGAAACTATAAATAAAATTGTTGATAATTCTTTATTCTAGTCACTATATTTTGACGGGTCTAAGTCTAGTGAAGGCTCAGGAGCAGGATGTATTTTAGTTAGCCCTCAGGGAGAAAAACTATGTTATCATGCAGATTGGAATTTGAATGCACAAACAATACAGTTGAATATGAGGCCCTAGTCCAAGGACTCTACAAAGCGATTGGCCTCAAGGTTCAATATTTGAAAGTGTTTGGTGATTTAGAGATTGTTATTAAATAGGTTAGAAATATAATTCATTGCCTTTCTGGTCATCTCAAACACTATCAGTCTCTGGTACAGGAACTCACCTCTTAGTTTTTAGCATTCAATATTTCTCCCATCCCTAGGTCCCAGAATGCAGCAGCAGACCTGCTAGCTAATGTTGCTTCCAGACTCCTACCATCCGAAGATTACAGCGCATATAGATTTTCAGTAGAGTTAATTTTTAGACCATCGATTCCCGATAATGTTACCAATTGGAGAGTGTTCAATCACGATGAAGACATTTTAAACTTCTTAACTTCCAACAAGTCCTATGATAGCCAAATCATTGATGAAAGCGATCATGACCTTCAGATGAAGGAAAAACAAGAGAGAAACTCAATACCAAAACCAGTGGTCAAGCTTGAAGATCTTTATGATATTAAAGATATGTTTAAACAGGTGACCAATTCAAAAATCCAAAGTTCTACTTTAAGATTTGAATTGATAAACCTAGGTACTAATGAGAACCCTCAAAACATCAATTTGGGACTAGGACTTTCTATAGAAGAAAGAACAACACTCATTAGGCTGTTAACAAAAAACAAGTATGTCTTCGCTTGGAAATATGATGATTTGAAAACATACGATGCATCAATTATTCAACATACTATTCCAATGCTTTCTGAACAAAAACCAGTGCAACAGAAGTTAAGAAAGATTCATCCTAACCTAGAGAGTCAAATAAAGGCTGAATTAAATAAATTCTTGAAGGCTAAGATAATTTTTCCTGTGAGACATTCAAACTGGGTTTCCAACATGGTGCCTGTTCGGAAGAAAAATGACGATATCAGGATTTGTATTGATTTCAGAAATCTTAATAAGGCAAGTCAAAAGGACAACTTCCCTTTACCTACTATGGAGCAGACATTACATTCAGTAGCTGGTTCATAACTAATGTCCTTTTTAGACGGTTTTTCAAGATATAACCAAATTTTGGTTCATCCTGATGACAGACTTAAAACGACCTTCAGAACTAAGTGGGGAACTTATGCCTACCAAAAGATGCCTTTTGGACTCATCAATGCAGGAGCTACATTTAAGAGAGCCATGGACATAGCGTTCAAAGGATTTCTTAATAAATCAGTAGTTGTCTATTTAGAAGATATTACTGTATTTTCCAAGAAAATGTCTAATAATTTACATGATTTAAAACAAATATTTGAACGTTGTAGGAAATATGGTATCTCTCTTAATCCAAAGAAGTCATTATTTGCCCTTAATCAAGGAAAACTTTTAGGCTTAATTGTTTCAAAAGATGGTATATATATTGATCCAGACAGAATTAAAGAGATTTCTGAAATTCCTTTTCCCCATAATAAAAAATCCATGCAGTCATTTTTGGGTCAGATTAACTTTGTTAAACGTTTTGTTCCAGATTTTTCCCAGATTATTTTACCATTGCAAATGATGATTAAGAAAAATTCAGTGTTTAAATGGGGATCCGCAGAAAAGGAGGCATTTGATTCCATCAAACAATCAATAATTAATACCCCTGCTTTAAGCACTCCCAATTTTTCTAATCATTTCATACTATATACCCTCGCATCTGCTTCATCATATGCAGCAGTGTTGACTCAAATCAATGATCAAAACTTGGAAGCACCAATTTCATTTTACTGCTCAAATCTTCAAGGTGTTGAACTAAACTATTCGGAAGTTGAAAAACAAGCCTTTGTTGTGTACAAAGCCATAAAACACTATAGGGCCTTCCTCTTAAAAGCTCATACAAAAGTTATAGTTCATTTTTCAGCAGTAAGACAATTACTAGTTCAAAGGGAATTAGGAGAAAAGAGAGCAAATTGGGTCACAACATTACAAGAATATGACTTGGAAATCAAGCCAGCAAAGATTGTCAAAGGCCAAGGTTTTTGCAGGTTGTTAGCAGGAGCATCCAACATTCAAGAACCTGAAAATACAGAAGATACCGAAGAAATCAATCAGATAAGTACTACAGGTTCTGAATCACAATATACAGATCTGATTTTCTATTTAAAAAATGGGTACACTCCTTCCAATCTCTCCTATAAAAACAAACATGTCATTAGATTGAAAGCAAAAAACTTTACAATTATAGATGGTGTATTGTTTAGGCGAAATTATGATTCAATTTTATTAAGATGCTTAGAAAAACCTGAAGCACAAAAAGTTTTGCAGGAACTTCATGATGGACCAGCAGGAGGACATTTTGGAGCTGACACCACAGCTCACAAAATCATTCATGCTGGGTACTATTGGCCCACCTTGTTCAGGGATACTCATGAATATGTAAGGAAATGCCAAAGCTGTCAAACCGCCAGTGGAAAACAAAGAAAACCAACTTTCCCGTTGCAACCAGTCAACATTGAGCAACCATTTGAGCAATGGGGATTGGAAATCATTGGAGAAATCACTCCACACTCATCCAAACAGCATAAGTATATCCTTACTGCCACTGATTACTTTACTAAGTGGGTTGAAGCGATTCCTTTAAAGACAACAAACTCTGAGGTAATTATGGAATTCATAGATCAATTCATTATTACCAGGTTTGGTGTCCCAAATGCTCTTGTTTTTTATAATGCATCTTATTTCTCTAGAAATTCTATGTTTGAGTTTGATATCAAAAGGGGATTTAAATTGAGGTATTCTGCAAATTACTACCCTCAGGGTAATGGTTTGGCAGAATCCACCAATAAAAACCTTATTAGAATTATTAAGCGAATTATTGAACAGAATCATAAAAACTGGCATAAATCTTTGATATTTGCACTTTGGGCTGACAGAATAACTCAGAAAACCTCTATAGGCACTTCTCCATCCAATTTAGTGTATCGAAAAGAAGATTGCGTACCGGCTAACTTAGTGCTTCCATCTTTAGCTTTAGTGCAGTTTATCAAAGAAAGTCCCTCATCTTCTATTCAACTAAGACAAGATCAAATTTTGAAATTAGAAGAAGAAAGAGAAAAAGCCAGAATTATACATGCAAAACATCAATGAATTATAAAGTCATCTTTTGATACAACTTCAACTAGTTCAAAACATTTACAAGTTGGTGATCTAGTTTTGAAATGGGACAAAGCCCATGAGGATAAAGGAAAACACACAAAATTCCAGAAAATGTGGCTTGGACCATTCCAAATCAATGAGAAGATAGGCCCTTCTACTTTCATTCTGCAAGATCTATCAAGAAAGAGAGATTCTCTTCCTGTTAATGGCCTTATCTTGAAGAAATTCTTCAATTGAGAAGGTAACCTCTTCTCCCTTTGTAAATATTCAATTTCCAGCTAAAATTTTGTACATAGCTTAGATTTTAGGGTTTTAGAAGAATAAAGTTAGCCTTCCATTGGTCTTTACTATATTGAAAAGTTTCTCAAAAGAAATGGTTATGATATTTGCTTTTAATGGAAACCTTAAACGAAATGAAGATTTCTCAGAAGTTGGGTATATTTAGATTCTGAAACCCCATTTTATTTCTGTAAACTCTGCTCAAAGATTAGAAGTACTATAAACCATTTTAATGTTTTTAAGTAGCCTGAAAACGGTTATCAATACAAAACAGATACTAATTCAATTTTAGCATCTTCAACTCTTATCCTGTCATCCATCCTCTCTTAAGGAGAAAATTGTTCATCTCATTCATCAAGGGTTATAATTACTCAGAGTGTAATTCTAAAATATACTTGAGGTAAAAGATAAGAGGTCTTATCACAAGCCTGCTTACCATGATCATAGGGAAATAGTTCAACTGACATTACCAATACTGCATACCAAAATAGGGTAATGACTTATAATTATAAGACAAGGGGTCTCATCACGAGCCAGTTTGTTCAGTTAAGTTATCACCAGTGAATGGCATTGTCAAACAGCTAGCTACCAAACCAGGATAATGGCTTTTTATCTTACAAAATAAAGAAAAAGGAAAATGATACAAAAATACGAAAACATATTTCTGGATTCATTCTTTTTAATTATACTCTGAAATGGATGGGATAATGAACGATCAAATGGTTAAAAGGTATCCCTGTCGAAACTATAGACGTTTTCTGGCAGCAGAGGCTCTACCTATGGAAAAGGAGTCATTATAAAGCTAAGTTGAAGAAGTTTTTGTTTTAACATTACCAACCAAGCAAGGCTAGTTTGAAACATAGAATGTATTTAATTATAACATGAGAAGAGGATAGCAGAAATAGTTATCATTGCATTCAGAATTTATGTTTGCCTAGTTATATTATAATCTTTCGCTCAGATAAGTTTTTCAGATTAAAAAGTTTAAATATTTTAACTTTTCCCATAGATAACTATTTCTCCCAGTGAATCACCAATTGTTGTGCTATACAACAACCCCCCATTTCATAAAAATTTTCTTCGAAATCATAATATGAAATGGGTCCCTTTTTAAACATAGATGTGTGAATAAATTAGTATTTACTTATTATTAGAAAAACCCTCATCAAAAGGTCCAATTGAAATATGATTTCCCTTTTTAAAACAATGATAAAGAGGCCTCTTTAAACAAATCATAAAGCTTTTATTATTATGATAAAGCGATCGCAAGATCGCATATCGCAATAATAAAAGGAACATAAAATAAGGTCCCATTGAATCACTCCGATCCGAAAAGGGAAATCGCTATCGGATATCGAGGAAAGACAAAGCGCATCATTTATAAAGCATCCCCCATTCCTCTGATGCGATAAAGGCATCGCTATCGGCAATCGGCTGTGGTAATCAATGCGTTAATTATGGCACCTTCAAATTCCCCGATGCGATAAGGCGTATCGCCATCGGCGATCGGTGATTTCGCAATGGCATAAATAAAGTGACCCGAGCCCTGCCCCGATTGTGATGCATTAAATCAGGGCGCATGTTTCTAAACATATTAAAGATTGGAATGCATTGTATCACCTTCGGTGATTGAACGATATTTTGGATTATTATGTAAACCCTCCCTTTCACGACATTGATCATCAAATGCGATTAACCGCCAAAAATATAAGCCACACTTGAATCAATAGATGTTATCATGGATTATTTAAAAGCCTCCTTATCATGATTGACATATGAAGCGGCCAATTAATGAAGTAGTTATGCCGAGATTTTCCACTTAGATTCTATCCGTGGCAATTTTTATCACGATCTTTTATTATTCATACCTTTTTCATATTGGCTCTTGCTATCTGTTTCTCTGTATCACGCTGGTTTCCTTCCTTGTGCAGAATTTCGTCGAAGTTTCAAGTTTTAAGCAAATGGGAAAGAAATCTAAGAGGTCCGCTGCGGCAGCGACCCCTGCAGTTACTATCCAGCCCAACAGTGACCCAGGACCAAGCAAGAAGGGACTAATTTCAGACACTACATGTCTCGACCTGGGAAATACAAGCTGGCAAAGTATTTATAATCTGATTAAGGGGGAAGAACCAGAGGAAACAGAAGAAGAAGCTACTGCAGACTCAACCAGCAAATCAGAAGCCTCGCTGAAGAATTTGGTCGACTTGTTTTTACACAGGATAGCAGCTCGGGAGAAAATTCTCCCTTACATTGATGTGGTCAGATGGGTGGTCGAACAAATTCCTGTTTCTAATAGGACCTTTTGCATAGCAATTATGTGTAGGATATTGGGAATGCATGATTCTGCAAAATTTGATATCGAAATGGTTCCTTTAATGGAAGCGGCAACTAGTAGTTATATCATGGATTGGGCCAATATATTGTCTGATAAATTAGCCTCTGCAATTCTTGATTTTAGATTCAATTCATGCAAAAACTACCCGGACTATTCCTCCCTTCTATTACAGTGCTTATGTTATGGATATGCTTTGTTTTAATTCCGAATACCCGATACTTGGGTGGAGGTGGACGCTACAGGGCCCTAAGTCAATTCACATCTACCATCAAATGTTACGGAAGACACATTATAAAGACCACTTGTATCAAATCCGTAATGGTTTCATGTTGCCTATCTATTATGCTATCTTTGATAAGCCTGCCCCAAGGATTTCCGAGGAGGCCGAAATTGACTTGACTGCGGTAGGGAATTGGTTCGAGGAAGATAAATTCACATATTGGCTGGATTTTGTCCAAAAGTTGTCTCCTTAAGCTTGTCCAGTTATTGAAGTCAACTCTGAACTTTGACTGCTCCTAACTTTTGCATACGGACTCGGTTTGACGAACCGTTCACACCAACACGATCACAACAACAAGATCTTCAACATGAACCTAGTTCAAACACAATACAAACACTTTGATTTTTTACCCTTTCTAAGTCCTCTGGAATTTTTGCCTGTGTTTGGAGCCAGCTGGATCATTGAGCCCCTATTTTCTTGCACAAATCTTGAGCAGTTAACCCCTATTTTTAGGATTTTTCCTCCAATTGATTCCGCAATTCCCAAGGATTGATCATTTCACTGCATGCAACACATGTACACTCAAACTAGTTTACATATGCTTGTTACAATACCTTGGAATCTCCACCACAGCTGGGAAACTCGAATTCTCTACATGGACTAGCTATTTTGAGCTTATTAATCAGTTAACTAGATGATCACTGAGTTAGACTATTGTCCCACTGCACAACTAACCTTCCATTACTTCCATTAACTGTTAGAATTAGTTTAACTGAAAACAACTGGAAATAATTGACCTTGATTACTACAAATTCGTAGCCACACATACTTAATTGTACTACAAGCCCTTTAACTCAAATTTACTGATCTAACTGAGTGACAAGAGCCATGTCACTTGATAAGTTATTTGCGTACAAGTTGTCTGTTGATGTGGAAATTCGAATTTTCTCAATTTGACCAAGGCAAAGTCAAATTGAGACTTTCTTGCTACACTTCTCAACACTCCCTCTCAATAAGAAAGGGACTTTCAACCACACCTGTCTTGCACCAGTGGAACTCAAACTTACCTCTTGACAAAGCCTTTGTCAAGATGTCAGCATCTTGTTCCTCTATCAGAATGTATTGTAGTGACATTATTCGCCTCTACACAACCCCGTAAATGATGATACCGAATATCTATATGCTTGGATCAATTGTGAAATTCCAGATTCTCGGAGAGTTTAATGCAACTTTGATTATCACAATAGATCACAGTTGGATCCCTCATATGACCAAACTGTCCCACAAGTATCTTTCTCATCCAAATTGCCTTACATGCTTCTTGACTTACAACCATGTATTATGTTTTTGGTGATCTGAGTGCCAAAGATCTCTGCTTCTTGTTGTACTAGGTAACAACTACGGACCCAACATTGAAAATTCCACTTGATGTACACTTTTGGTCAGATGGACTCCCTACCCAATCTGCGTCTGTGAAGCCATATAAATTCACTCCCTTTATCCATTTGTACCTGTTGTGCTATACAACAACCCCCCATTTCATAAATTTTTTCTTTGAAATCATAATATGAAATGGGTCCCTTTTAAACATAGATGTGTGAATAAATTAGTATTTACTTATTATTAGAAAAACCCTCATCAAAAGGTCCAATTGAAATATGATTTCCCTTTTTAAAACAATGATAAAGAGGCCACTTTAAACAAATCATAAAGCTTTTATTATTATGATAAAGCGATCGCAAGATCGCATATCGCAATAATAAAAGGAACATAAAATAAGGGCCCATTGAATCACTCCGATCCGAAAAGGGAAATCGCTATCGGATATCGGGGAAAGACAAAGCGCATCATTTATAAAGCATCCCCAATTCCTTCGATGCGATAAAGGCATCGCTATCAACAATCGGCTGTGGTAATCAATGCGTTAATTATGGCACTTTCAAATTCCCTGATACGATAAGGCGTATCGCCATCTGCGATCGGCGATTTCGCAATGGCATAAATAAAGTGACCCGAGCCTTGCCCCGATTGCGATGCATTAAATTAGGGCGTGTGTTTCTAAACATATTAAAGATTGGCATGCATTGTATCACCTTCGGTGATTGAACGATTTGGATTATTATGTAAACCCTCCCTTTCACGACGCTAATCATCAAATGCGATTAACCGCCAAAAATATAAGCCATGCTTGAATCAATAGACGTTATGATGGATTATTTAAAAGCCTCCTTATCATGATTGACAGATGAAGCGGCCAATTAATGTAGTTATGCCGAGATTTTCCACTTAGATTCTATCCGCGACAATCTTTATCACGATCTTTTATTATTCATACCTCTTTCATATTGGTTCTTGCTATCTTTTTCTCTGTATCACGCTGGTTTTCTTCCTTGTGTAGAATTTCGTCGAAGTTTCAAGTTTTAAGCAAATGGGAAAGAAATCTAAGAGGTCCGCTGCGGCAGCGACCCCTGCAGTTACTATCCAGCCCACCAGTGACCCAGGACCAAGCAAGAAGGGACTAATTTCAGGCACTACATGTCTCGGCCTGGGAAATACAAGCTGGCAAAGTATTTATAATTTGATTGAGACGGAAGAACCAGAGGAAACAAAAGAAGAAGCTACTGCAGACTCAACCAGCAAATCGGAAAACTAACTGAAGGATTTGGCCAACTCATTTTTACACAGGATAGCAGCTCGGGAGAAAATTCTCCCTTAAACTGATGTGGTCAGATGGGTGGTCGAAAAAATTCCTGTTTATAATAGGACCTTTTGCACAGTTGATGGAAGAGTTTTCGGTTCATTTCAGCCTGACGACTTGAGAAAAATGTACCATTTTCCCGAGCCGGAGAAGAAATACGACAAAGCTTTTCTAAAGAAATTCGCAGAAGAGAATGAGACGGAATCAGCCCCAATTAGACAGTGGGGACAGAATCCAGCAAAGCATAAACATGAGTCATCGGGTAAGTACTCAGTGGATTCCTTAGCATCTCCTTACTGTTACGCCGGGGAAATGATGTGTAGGATATGGGGAATGCATGATTCTGCAAAATTTGATATCGAAATGGTTCCTTTAATGGAAGCGACAATTGGTAGTTATATCATGGATTGGGCCAATATATTGTCTGATAAATTAGCCTCTGCAATTCTTGATTTTAGATTCAATTCATGCAAAAACTACCCGGACTATTCCTCCCTTCTATTACAGTGCTTATGTTATGGATATGCATTGTCTTAATTCTGAATACCCAATACTTGGGTGGAGGTGGACGCCATAGGACCTTGAGCCAATTCACATCTACCATCAGATGTTATGGAAGGCACATTATAAAGACCACTTGTATCAAATCTATAATGGTTTCATGTTGCTTATCTATTATGCTATGTTTGATAAGCCTGCCCCAAGGATTTCCGAGGAGGCCGAAATTGACTTGACTGCGGTAGGGAATTGATTCGGGGAAGATAAATTCACATATATACGGGTGTTTGGTAATGCGACAAAACCCCATGTCCTCCCTTTATATGTGCCCGATAAGCTGTTGGCACGTGAATTAGCTTACCAAATCATAACCGCTGGAACGTCCAAAACTCTTAGGACTTCCAAAAAGCAGCTATGGCCCGTATTTTCTTTAAGATGTGGTGTTTACACCATACTTGACTGGAAACATGCTGAGAAGGAGGCAGGAAAAATAAATATGCTCAATCTTGCGACCATCCCTAGCAGGCAATTCGATCCCTGGAAGGTTGCCTATAATGTGCTTGAACAGGCCAAACTTACTAAGTTTGACCATGAAAAAGATCAATTTGATGATTTATTTTCTTCGGCAGAATCTTTGTTTCAGGTTAAAACATTGGTTAGGATGAAATATAATGATGAAGGATTGGTAGAATTCAATAGGCTCAGAGAACATAGGTTGCAAACTCTGCCTCTGGACTTGTTGGCCACTACACCAACAACTAAGTCAAGTGAGCCTAGGCAGAAGAGTATTGATGAGTCTCCCGCTCCAGAGGAAATTCCCGAAAAAGAAACAGAGCAGGTGAAAGGAAAGGAGCAGGAAACAGGGCAGGGAAAAGGAAAGAAGCATGATAGTGAAGTTATTGATTTAGAGACTCAAATTGATCCCAAACTCCTCCAAGAGTGGCAGCAATTTGACTCTATTATTAATAATCCCGAGACTCCACCAGGATTCGGCATGCCTCAAGTGACAGTCAGTCAAGAAACAACCACAACTACGGTTCCGATGGAAGGAACCAGCAGCCTACCCAGTAGTAAAGATGCAGAAATAATCCCCATAGATCCATCCGATCAAATTGTTTTACAGGTAGAAGACATACCACCACTAGACGTCTTTTACAGTCCTAAACACAGGGCTGTGGTGAAAAGACAGAGGAAAAGGAGAAGACTTGATCAATCTTCCATTTTGCCAGGTCAAACAAAGATGGCTAATGTGGTGTGGAAGGAGGAAATGAACCCTTCCGACGACCTTATGAAACTCTCCCAGTATGTCGGAGCATATTCGGCAACCACCATGGATAAAGCGTCGGAGGTGAGCAATCTCCTTAAGGAAAAAGATCAAATGATTGATTCATTGCAGTCGCAGGTGTCCGAAACACAACGGAAAATAGAACAATTGGAACAACAACTATCAACACAGCGAAAGACAAACAACCAATTAAATGAGCAATTACATAAAGAGAAACAGAGGATAGATTCGAGTGCAGTGCAGAAACAGAAGGAACTATCTGAAGCAGTGGCCAAATTAAAGGCGATGAACAAACAAATGAGCAAGATTAAGGATGAGCAAATCGCTCAACTGTCACAAGAAGTGGAAAGTTTCAGGAGCCTTCCTCAAGTAGCAGAGTTCAGAACAGAAGCTCTAAAAATCAATAAGGCATTGATTACACAACTGAAACTGCTCTGTCATAAAATTCCTTTGGCTGAACCTCTTTGTGAAATTACTGCATCTATAGTTGATAAATTAGTGGAAGCTAGACAGGATTTAGAACAGGCCGATGAGACCTTAACCAATTTTCTTGCTTGGCAAGACTCCCTTGAAGGACAGGCTTCAGATCTGCCCAAAATTCTTGAGTCACACAAAGACATCTTGTTCCTAGAATGGCAGACCCAATTAATGAAGGCAGAAAGAGAAACCTCAAGATGTTGGTTATCTACTAGCAATTTAATTGAATTTGTGAACGACACTCTTTATCTGTCTAATATGATTTCGCAGTGTAATCCAGGAAAATTAACATCGGCCAAAGCCTTGGAACAAACATGCAATCAGGAGTTGGAAAAGAAAGGAAGATTAATCGCTGGCATCCAAGTTTTAACTTGGGATACCTTTTGGTTTTTCTTAATCAAGCCATACAGTCAGAGGGCCGCGCTCAAATGTTTAACTGATGCTATCAGTTGCATAATCCCCGAGATCCAAGATTCCACATATTCAACTCAATTGAATTCTCGCCTAAGCCGCCCCCCCGAGTTGCAACCGATGTTAGATATCTGCGAGCTCAAGCTGAAGGGAGATCATTCGAAGCAATGAATCATGTTGCCAACAGAAGACAAGCCGATTTTGAGGAGATATTCATAGCATAGTTGTACCAATTAATTAGCATTTTATTTTGTAATTAGTTAGCTTAATTAATATTTATAGGCCCTTTCATGCATTTGGAAAGGGTCCTCAGTTTTTGTATAAACTCAAATCAGGAAGTCACACTATTGTGCTTCTGATCTATTTTTTTATAAAGACTGGGCCAGTATTCTGAATTTTGACAAAGAAAGCTTAGATGATCTGTGCACTATTGCCTTTTGTGAAAGTGTTTCTAAGTTGGAAAAAGGAATGTGAATGCGATTGATATTGGGAGTGACTCGAATAAACATATGGTACTATCATCTATGCTCTTCTGTCATTTTTATGTGAATCTGCATTCGTTTAAATTTTGTTATCATTGAATATATATATGTGCTTTAACAGTAAGCCTTGTACTTTTTACTATTGAATGTCCGAGGACTATTATTCTTTCACTCATGTCTATGTCTATGATATAAATGAGAAATAGTGTAATAATGTTTGCTTGACTGCTTTGTTCAACTATTTGGGCTTAGTAATTATCATATGAATAAACATCTTTGCTTACCAGCAAGAGTCATCTATATGCCTGTTTGTAAATGAAGACCATCTAAAGTTACACTAAAAGCAGCAATTTCCCGGGATAGAATAGTTGTTTATATTTTACTTTTAGATTAGATCATTCATCCATTATCATTAGATATTAGAATCAATTATTTATCCATCCCATTCACCAATCATTGGGAAACTGGTCCCATTATATCCAGTCGGAGCCACCACATCAAACGGAAAAGGAGTTGCCTTTAAGGTCCAGACTGGGTGGTTATCCCCGATGTTTATGTAGCGATTTTTGAGGCATCAACATTTTTGGCACTAGAAGGAGGGCATGAACTGTGAATGGCGAGCAAACCCAAACCTACAACCCATTCTGAGAGTAAATCTCCCTCCACATCACCTCGTACTTCCCAATTGCATGCTGGATCTCCAGTATCCAAGCGAGAAGAAGAGGAATCAACTACCACTGCTCAAACCCACCATACTTCAGAACGATTAAGTCCTGAGTCCCCTGAAGTTCAGTTACTCATCCATAAACTTCAAGGCTTTTCGATATCACCACAGAAATCTGAGGTATCTCAAGGTAGTGAGACTTCGCAATTCAATCTACCTCACCCTCTCACCAGACTTCAGAGCGGAAAGCTCGGTATCGAACCTACTGAGTTGCCTTTACCTAAAAGGAAAAGGGCAAAAAAGAATACTGAAGGATCTGACAGTGAAACATTCTCATCGACATCTTCCATCTCATCTTCCCCAGCGCGAAGTCAGCCATCCACTCCTTCATTACATATTGTTGTCCATCAGGGATCAGGAACTTCAACATCCCAACCTGCTCAATCCTCAATATCAACTCCTTCCCAAACATCTAGAATTTCATCAGCAATATCATCCACTACTGGTGTTTCAATGGCAGATCCATGGAATAGTCCCGGTGCGGTCAATATGCCTGCACCATTACATGCATTGCCTGATTCTCCTAAAAAATGGTTACCCAAGTTTAATCCAAATGCTGGAACACAAGCTGAAGAACATATTAACAACTTCATGTTATCAGTTAATTTGAAAGGAGTGACAGAGGAAGATGTTGTCGTTAGGATTTTCCCTTATACTTCGCAAGGATCAGCGGGATCTTGGTATTTTTACCTGCCCTTTGAATCCATTACCAGTTGGAACATTTGGCAAGAATAGTTTCTTACTAAGTATGGCGATGATAGATCTTTAGCCACATTAATCAATGATCTCTCCAATCTTATGATAGAGCATAAAGAACCTATTAAAGAATTCAATTCGCGATTCAATAAACTCTTGAATAAGATTCCAACGGCCTCCAAACCAAGTGAACAAACCAGAAGTGAATGGTATATAACTGCCCTACCCTCAAATATAGCTATTTTCGTAGACAGGGCTGCAAAACCAACTTTAGCTGAAAACATGAAAGAGGCACTTGCTGTGGAGAAACGTATTAATGCTTTAGAAAAGAAAGCTGCTCTTGAAGACAGAAAATTCAAAAAAGTTTCTTTCAAGGATGATTCAAAGAAGAAAACCCCTGAAGATCCATATGATATGGAAGGTTTACAAAAAGTCCTCAAGACTATGTCAAATGAAATGGTCAAAATAAAGAAGCAAGTAGCAAAAACCTCAACAAAAAGGTCATTTAGGAATTTCAAGAAACTTGAATCAAAACCACCAAATGTTATATCCAACGCCGATTCAGATCCTAAAGAAGAAGAAGAAGATGAAACAGTCCTGACGTCCGAGGAACCCGAAGAAGAAGAGACTGTCGAATGCCATACCCACTTCCGATACGGAAAACGAACAAGAAGCTTTCCCTGTGACTACTAGGAGTAAAGGTACTTCTGAACCTATCCAGACAACTTCGAAGAAAAGGAATGCAGGTTCCGCTACTACCAAAGAAAAGATTCCTACAAAGAAAGCTTCAGTGACACCATCCCAAAATCAACCATCATCTTCAAATATACCTTCAACATCTAAGACATTGGTAGTATCAGATTTTATGGACTACAATATTATCGAAGATATGAAGAAGACTAAGGCTAATATTACTATGTTTGAACTTAACAAACTCAAACATCAGCAGAAGTTACTTCTTAAAGAGTCAAATGTTGTTCCTTCTTCACCTCTTCCCAATGTTGTATTATCCAAAGCTGCTAATGATTCAGGCCAACCACCTTCTGATAGAGTGGAAGCTACTGACGCAGTCTTAATTGGGGATAGATCAAATTCTCATACTCCTCCCTTCCTCTTAACCTATGAGATCTACAATAGAAACCTACACAATTGTTTGATTGACTCAGGGGCTTCCTCTAATATAATGACAACTTCAGTTTGTTCCAAACTGAACATTGAACCCCAAAAGTCTGCAATTCATATTGTACAGATGGATAGAACTAAGGTCCAGGTTTTAGGGGAAATCAACTCAGTAACTATCAGGTTATCAGCTGATCCTAGAGTAGTTCAAAGAATTGATATTTTGATCGCTGATATACCTGAATTCTATGGGTTGATTTTAAGTAGAGATTGGTTCGAAAAACTCCATGGTTATATTTCCACCGATTGGTCTCATATGTGGTTACCTTATAAAGGAAAACCGAATCAGATCAAGATTGATCGGGAGAAACACATGACCCATACTGTTATCGAGTTTGAACAAGAAAACCAACTAATAGCATTCAATAACAATATTTTTGGGAATTATTCATCTGAATCATTCTTTGGCAACTTTATTGCCCAACCATCTCCTTTCCCAGTTAACAATTTCACATCTCAGATCGAAAACTTTTCACAAATAGATAGGTCAAGATGTTTTAATGTTACTAAGGAAACTATAAATAAAATTGTTGATAATTCTTTATTCTAGTCACTATATTTTGACGGGTCTAAGTCTAGTGAAGGCTCAGGAGCAGGATGTATTTTAGTTAGCCCTCAGGGAGAAAAACTATGTTATCATGCAGATTGGAATTTGAATGCACAAACAATACAGTTGAATATGAGGCCCTAGTCCAAGGACTCTACAAAGCGATTGGCCTCAAGGTTCAATATTTGAAAGTGTTTGGTGATTTAGAGATTGTTATTAAATAGGTTAGAAATATAATTCATTGCCTTTCTGGTCATCTCAAACACTATCAGTCTCTGGTACAGGAACTCACCTCTCAATTTTTAGCATTCAATATTTCTCCCATCCCTAGGTCCCAGAATGCAGCAGCAGACCTGCTAGCTAATGTTGCTTCCAGACTCCTACCATCCGAAGATTACAGCCCATATAGATTTTCAGTAGAGTTAATTTTTAGACCATCGATTCCCGATAATGTTACCAATTGGAGAGTGTTCAATCACGATGAAGACATTTTAAACTTCTTAACTTCCAACAAGTCCTATGATAGCCAAATCATTGATGAAAGCGATCATGACCTTCAGATGAAGGAAAAACAAGAGAGAAACTCAATACCAAAACCAGTGGTCAAGCTTGAAGATCTTTATGATATTAAAGATAGGTTTAAACAGGTGACCAATTCAAAAATCCAAAGTTCTACTTTAAGATTTGAATTGATAAACCTAGGTACTAATGAGAACCCTCAAAACATCAATTTGGGACTAGGACTTTCTATAGAAGAAAGAACAGCACTCATTAGGCTGTTAACAAAAAACAAGTATGTCTTCGCTTGGAAATATGATGATTTGAAAACATACGATGCATCAATTATTCAACATACTATTCCAATGCTTTCTGAACAAAAACCAGTGCAACAGAAGTTAAGAAAGATTCATCCTAACCTAGAGAGTCAAATAAAGGCTGAATTAAATAAATTCTTGAAGGCTAAGATAATTTTTCCTGTGAGACATTCAAACTGGGTTTCCAACATGGTGCTTGTTCGGAAGAAAAATGACGATATCAGGATTTGTATTGATTTCAGAAATCTTAATAAGGCAAGTCAAAAGGACAACTTCCCTTTACCTACTATGGAGCAGACATTACATTCAGTAGCTGGTTCATAACTAATGTCCTTTTTAGACGGTTTTTCAAGATATAACCAAATTTTGGTTCATCCTGATGACAGACTTAAAACGACCTTCAGAACTAAGTGGGGAACTTATGCCTACCAAAAGATGCCTTTTGGACTCATCAATGCAGGAGCTACATTTAAGAGAGCCATGGACATAGCGTTCAAAGGATTTCTTAATAAATCAGTAGTTGTCTATTTAGAAGATATTACTGTATTTTCCAAGAAAATGTCTAATAATTTACATGATTTAAAACAAATATTTGAACGTTGTAGGAAATATGGTATCTCTCTTAATCCAAAGAAGTCATTATTTTCCCTTAATCAAGGAAAACTTTTAGGCTTAATTGTTTCAAAAGATGGTATATATATTGATCCAGACAGAATTAAAGAGATTTCTGAAATTCCTTTTCCCCATAATAAAAAATCCATGCAGTCATTTTTGGGTCAGATTAACTTTGTTAAACGTTTTGTTCCAGATTTTTCCCAGATTATTTTACCATTGCAAATGATGATTAAGAAAAATTCAGTGTTTAAATGGGGATCCGCAGAAAAGGAGGCATTTGATTCCATCAAACAATCAATAATTAATGCCCCTGCTTTAAGCACTCCCAATTTTTCTAATCATTTCATACTATATACCCTCGCATCTGCTTCATCATATGCAGCAGTGTTGACTCAAATCAATGATCAAAACTTGGAAGCACCAATTTCATTTTACTGCTCAAATCTTCAAGGTGTTGAACTAAACTATTCGGAAGTTGAAAAACAAGCCTTTGTTGTGTACAAAGCCATAAAACACTATAGGCCCTTCCTCTTAAAAGCTCATACAAAAGTTATAGTTCATTTTTCAGCAGTAAGACAATTACTAGTTCAAAGGGAATTAGGAGAAAAGAGAGCAAATTGGGTCACAACATTACAAGAATATGACTTGGAAATCAAGCCAGCAAAGATTGTCAAAGGCCAAGGTTTTTGCGGGTTGTTAGCAGGAGCATCCAACATTCAAGAACCTGAAAATACAGAAGATACCAAAGAAATCAATCAAATAAGTACTACAGGTTCTGAATCACAATATACAGATCTGATTTTCTATTTAAAAAATGGGTACACTCTTTCCAATCTCTCCTATAAAAACAAACATGTCATTTGATTGAAAGCAAAAAACTTTACAATTATAGATGGTGTATTGTTTAGGCGAAATTATGATTCAATTTTATTAAGATGCTTAGAAAAACCTGAAGCACAAAAAGTTTTGCAGGAACTTCATGATGGACCAGCAGGAGGACATTTTGGAGCTGACACCACAGCTCACAAAATCATTCATGCTGGGTACTATTGGCCCACCTTGTTCAGGGATACTCATGAATATGTAAGGAAATGCCAAAGCTGTCAAACCGCCAGTGGAAAACAAAGAAAACCAACTTTCCCGTTGCAACCAGTCAACATTGAGCAACCATTTGGGGATTGGAAATCATTGGAGAAATCACTCCACACTCATCCAAACAGCATAAGCATATCCTTACTGCCACTGATTACTTTACTAAGTGGGTTGAAGCGATTCCTTTAAAGACAACAAACTCTGAGGTAATTATGGAATTCATAGATCAATTCATTATTACCAGGTTTGGTGTCCCAAATGCTCTTGTTTTTTATAATGCATCTTATTTCTCTAGAAATTCTATGTTTGAGTTTGATATCAAAAGGGGATTTAAATTGAGGTATTCTGCAAATTACTACCCTCAGGGTAATGGTTTGGCAGAATCCACCAATAAAAACCTTATTAGAATTATTAAGCGAATTATTGAACAGAATCATAAAAACTGGCATAAATCTTTGATATTTGCACTTTGGGCTGACAGAATAACTCAGAAAACCTCTATAGGCACTTCTCCATCCAATTTAGTGTATGGAAAAGAAGATTGTGTACCGGCTAACTTAGTGCTTCCATCTTTAGCTTTAGTGCAGTTTATCAAAGAAAGTCCCTCATCTTCTATTCAACTAAGACAAGATCAAATTTTGAAATTAGAAGAAGAAAGAGAAAAAGCCAGAATTATACATGCAAAACATCAATGAATTATAAAGTCATCTTTTGATACAACTTCAACTAGTTCAAAACATTTACAAGTTGGTGATCTAGTTTTGAAATGGGACAAAGCCCATGAGGATAAAGGAAAACACACAAAATTCCAGAAAATGTGGCTTGGACCATTTCAAATCAATGAGAAGATAGGCCCTTCTACTTTCATTCTGCAAGATCTATCAAGAAAGAGAGATTCTCTTCCTGTTAATGGCCTTATCTTGAAGAAATTCTTCAATTGAGAAGGTAACCTCTTCTCCCTTTGTAAATATTCAATTTCCAGCTAAAATTTTGTACATAGCTTAGATTTTAGGGTTTTAGAAGAATAAAGTTAGCCTTCCATTGGTCTTTACTATATTGAAAAGTTTCTCAAAAGAAATTGTTATGATATTTGCTTTTAATGGAAACCTTAAACGAAATGAAGATTTCCCAGAAGTTGGGTATATTTAGATTCTGAAACCCCATTTTATTTCTGTAAACTCTGCTCAAAGATTAGAAGTACTATAAACCATTTTAATGTTTTTAAGTAGCCTGAAAACGGTTATCAATACAAAACAGATACTAATTCAATTTTAGCATCTTCAACTCTTATCCTGTCATCCATCCTCTCTTAAGGAGAAAATTGTTCATCCCATTCATCAAGGGTTATAATTACTCAGAGTGTAATTCTAAAATATACTTGAGGTAAAAGATAAGAGGTCTTATCACAAGCCTGCTTACCATGATCATAGGGAAATAGTTCAACTGACATTACCAATACTGCATACCAAAATAGGGTAATGACTTATAATTATAAGACAAGGGGTCTCATCACGAGCCAGCTTGTTCAGTTAAATTATCACCAGTGAATGGCATTGTCAAACAGCTAGCTACCAAACCAGGATAATGGCTTTTTATCTTACAAAATAAAGAAAAAGGAAAATGATACAAAAATATGAAAACATATTTCTCGATTCATTCTTTTTGATTATACTCTGAAATGGATGGGATAATGAATGATCAAATGGTTAAAAGGTATCCCTGTCGAAACTATAGACGTTTTCTGGTAGCAGAGGCTCTACCTATGGAAAAGGAGTCATTATAAAGCTAAGTTGGAGAAGTTTTTGTTTTAACATTACCAACCAAGCAAGGCTAGTTTGAAACATAGAATGTATTTAATTATAACATGAGAAGAGGATAGCAGAAATAGTTATCATTACATTCAGAATTTATGTTTGCCTAGTTATATTATAATCTTTCACTCAGATAAGTTTTTCAGATTAAAAAGTTTAAATATTTTAACTTTTCCCATAGATAACTATTTCTCCTAGTGAATCGCCAATTGTTGTGCTATACAACAACCCCCCATTTCATAAAAATTTTCTTCGAAATCATAATATGAAATGGGTCCCTTTTTAAACATAGATGTGTGAATAAATTAGTATTTACTTATTATTAGAAAAACCCTCATCAAAAGGTCCAATTGAAATATGATTTCTCTTTTTAAAACAATGATAAAGAGGCCTCTTTAAACAAATCATAAAGCTTTTATTATTATGATAAAGCGATCGCAAGATCACATATCGCAATAATAAAAGGAACATAAAATAAGGTCCCATTGAATCACTCTGATCCGAAAAGGGAAATCGCTATCGGATATCGAGGAAAGATAAAGCGCATCATTTATAAAGCATCCCCCATTCCTCCGATGCGATAAAGGCATCGCTATCGGCAATCGGCTGTGGTAAGCAATGCGTTAATTATGGCACCTTCAAATTCCCCGATGCGATAAGGCGTATCGCCATCGGCGATCGGTGATTTCGCAATGGCATAAATAAAGTGACCGGAGCCCTGCCCCGATTGTGATGCATTAAATCAGGGCGCATGTTTCTAAACATATTAAAGATTGGAATGCATTGTATCACCTTCGGTGATTGAACGATATTTTGGATTATTATGTAAACCCTCCCTTTCACGACACTGATCATCAAATGCGATTAACCGCCAAAAATATAAGCCACACTTGAATCAATAGACGTTATCATGGATTATTTAAAAGCCTCCTTATCATGATTGACAGATGAAGCGGCCAATTAATGAAGTAGTTATGCCGAGATTTTCCACTTAGATTCTATCCGTGGCAATTTTTATCACGATCTTTTATTATTCATACCTCTTTCATATTGGCTCTTGCTATCTGTTTCTCTGTATCACGCTGGTTTCCTTCCTTGTGCAGAATTTCGTCGAAGTTTCAAGTTTTAAGCAAATGGGAAAGAAATCTAAGAGGTCCGCTGCGGCAGCGACCCCTGCAGTTACTATCCAGCCCAACAGTGACCCAGGACCAAGCAAGAAGGGACTAATTTCAGACACTACATGTCTCGACCTGGGAAATACAAGCTGGCAAAGTATTTATAATCTGATTGAGGGGGAAGAACCAGAGGAAACAGAAGAAGAAGCTACTGCAGACTCAACCAGCAAATCAGAAGCCTCGCTGAAGAATTTGGTCGACTTGTTTTTACACAGGATAGCAGCTCGGGAGAAAATTCTCCCTTACATTGATGTGGTCAGATGGGTGGTCGAACAAATTCCTGTTTCTAATAGGACCTTTTGCACAGCAATTATGTGTAGGATATTGGGAATGCATGATTCTGCAAAATTTGATATCGAAATGGTTCCTTTAATGGAAGCGGCAACTAGTAGTTATATCATGGATTGGGCCAATATATTGTCTGATAAATTAGCCTCTGCAATTCTTGATTTTAGATTCAATTCATGCAAAAACTACCCGGACTATTCCTCCCTTCTATTACAGTGCTTATGTTATGGATATGCTTTGTTTTAATTCCGAATACCCGATACTTGGGTGGAGGTGGACGCTACAGGACCCTAAGCCAATTCACATCTACCATCAGATGTTACGGAAGACACATTATAAAGACCACTTGTATCAAATCCGTAATGGTTTCATGTTGCCTATCTATTATGCTATCTTTGATAAGCCTGCCCCAAGGATTTCCGAGGAGGCCGAAATTGACTTGACTGTGGTAGGGAATTGGTTCGAGGAAGATAAATTCACATATATACGGGTGTTTGGTAGTGCCACAAAACCCCATGTCCTCCCATTATATGTGCCCGATAAATCCCTCTCTTTGTTCGTTTCACCCGGCTAGCGTAGAGGAACAAGCGCAAGAACTAGCTAGCGAGGTGGGGATGATGGCCCAGGGGACTATTGTACAGGAATAAGCTTATAAGCCAAACTCTTATCGTAAAGGAGGGAGGGCTTATCAGCCCATCAATAGAAGTACGAGACGAGGTAGACCAGCCCAAGAACTATCACGAGGTAAGGATGCTTCCCAGCCCAAGAACTATCACGAGGTACAGGATACTGCTTATCAGCCCGACAACCATCTAGCGAGGGCAGTCCGAGGTTGACCAGCCCAGCTAGCCTGTTGGCACGTTAATTAGCTTACCAAATCAGAACCGTTGTAGCGTCCAAAACTCTTAGGACTTCCAAAAAGCAGCTATGGCCCGTATTTCCTTTAAGATGTGGTGTTTACACCATACTTGACTGGAAACATGCTGAGAAGGAGGTAGGAAAAATAAGTATGCTCAATCTTGCGACCATCCCTAGCAGGCAATTCGATCCCCGGAAGGTTGCCTATAATGTGCTTGAACAGGCCAAACTTACTAAGTTTGACCATGAAAAAGATCAATTTGATGATTTATTTTCTTCGGCAGAATCTTTGTCTCAGGTTAAAACATTGGCTAAGATGAAATATAATGATGGAGGATTGGTAGAATTCAATAGGCTCAGAGAACAGAGGTTGCAAACTCTGCCTCTGGACTTGTTGGCCACTACACCAACGACTAAGTCAAGCGAGCCTGGGCAGAAGAGTATTGATGAGTCTCCCGCTACAGAGGAAATTCCCGAAAAAGAAACAGAGCAGGAGAAAGGAAAGGAGAAGGAAACAAGGCAGGAAAAAGGAAAGAAGCATGACAGTGAAGTTATTGATTTAGAGACTCAAATTGATCCCAAACTCCTCCAAGAGTGGCAACAATTTGACTCTATTATTAATAATCCCGAGACTCCACTAGGATTCGGCATGCCTCAAGTGACAGTCAGTCAAGAAAAAACCACAACTACGGTTTCGATGGAGGAACCAGCGGCCTACCCAGTAGTAAAGATGCAGAAATAATCCCCAGAGATCCAGCCGATCAAATTGTTTTACAGGTAGAAGACATACCACCACTAGACGTCTTTTACAGTCCTAAACATAGGGCTGTGGTGAAAAGACAGAGGAAAAGGAGAAGACTTGATCAATATTCCCTTTTGCCAGATCAAATAGAGATGGCTAATGTGGTGTGGAAGGAGGAAATGAACCTTTTCGACGACCTTACGAAACTCTCCCAGTATGCCGGAGCATATTCGGCAACCACCATGGATAAAGCGTCGGAGGTGAGCAATCTTCTTAAGGAAAAAGATCAAATGATTGATTCATTGTAGTCGCAGGTGTCCGAAGCACAACGGAAAATAGAACAATTGGAACAACAACTATCAACACAGCGGCAGACAAACAGCCAATTAAATGAGCAATTACACAAAGAGAAACAGAGGATAGATTCGAGTGCAGTGCAGAAACAGAAGGAACTAGCTGAAGCAGTGGCCAAATTAAAGGTGATGAACGAACAAATGAGCAAGACTAAGGATGAGCAAATCACTCAACTGTCAAAAGAAGTGGAAAGGTTCACGAGCCTTCCTCAAGTAGCAGAGTTCAAAACAGAAGCTCTGCAAATCAATAAGGCATTGATTACACAGCTGAAACTGCTCTGTCATAAAAATATTTTGGTTGAACCTCTTTGTGAAATTACTGCATCTATAGTTGATAAATCAGTGGAAGCTAGACAGGATTTAGAACAGGCCGATGATACCTTAACCAATTTTCTTGCTTGGCAAGACTCCCTTGAAGGACAGGCTTCAGACCTACCCAAAATTCTTGAATCACACAAAGACATCCTGTTCCTAGAATGGCAGACCCAATTAATGAAGGCAGAAAGAGAAACCTCAAGATGTCGGTTATCTACTAGCAATTTAATTGAATTTGTGAACGACACTCTTTATCTGTCTCATATGATTTCGCAGTGTAATCCAGGAAAATTAACATCGGCCAAAGTCTTGGAACAAACATGTAATCGGGAGTTGGAAAAGAAAGGAAGATTAATCGTTGGCATCCAAAGTTTAACTTGGGATACCTTTTGGTTTTTCTTAATCAAGCCATACAGTCAGAGGGCCGCGCTCAAATGTTTAACTGATGCTATCAGTTGCATAATCCACGAGATCCAAGATGCCACATATTCAACTCAATTGAATTTTCGCCTAAGCCGCCCCCCAGAGTTGCAACCGATGTTAGATATCTGCCAGCTCAAGCCGAAGGGAGATCATTCAAAGCAATGAATCATGCTGCCGACTGAAGACAAGCCGATTTTGAGGAGATATTCATAGCATAGTTGTACCAATTAATTAGCATTTTATTTTGTAATTAGTTAGATTAATTAGTATTTATAGGCCCTTTCATGCATTTGGAAAGGGTCCTCAGTTTTGTATAAACTCAACTCAGGAAGTCACGTTATTGTGCTTCTGATCTATTTTTTTATAAAGACTGGGCCAATATTCTGAATTTTGACAAAGAAAGCTTTGATGATCTGTGCACTATTGCCTTTTGTGAAAGTGTTACGAAGTTGGAAAAAGGAATGTGAATGCGATTGATATTGGGAGTGACTCGAATAAACATATGGTACTATTATCTATGCTCTTCTGTCATTTTTATGTGAATCTGCATTCGTTTAAATTTTGCTATCATTGAATATATATATGTGCTTTAACAACAAGCCTTGTACTTTTCACTATTGAATGTCCGAGGAATGTTATTCTTTCATTCATGTCTATGTCTATGATATAAATTAGAAATAGTGTAATAATGTTTGCTTGACTGCTTTGTTCAACTATTTGGGCTTAGTAATTATCATATGAATAAACATCTTTGCTTACCAACAAGAGTCATCTATATGCCTGTTTGTAAATGAAGACCATCTAAAGTTACACTAAAAGCAGCAATTTCCTGGGATAGAATAGTTGTTTATATTTTACTTTTAGATTAGACCATTCATCCATTATCATTAGATATTAGAAAATCAATTATTTATCCATCCCATTTACCAATCATTGGGAAACTGGTCCCAGTATATCCAGTAGGAGCCACCACACCAAACGGAAAAGGAGCTGCCTTTAAGGTCCGGACCGGGTGGTTATCCCCGATGTTGATGCAGTGATTTTCGAGGCATCAACAATACCATAATCCACATTGGTTAGTGCCTCTGAGGTACTGTAAAACATGTTTCGCTGCCTTCCAATACAATTTGGTTGGCCTAACCATAGTTTGACTGAGTTGGTTGACTGCATAACACATATCTGCTCATGTGTTCACAAGATACATCAGTGAACCCACTAGCTGTCGGTAAATAGTAGCATCAACCTCTTCACCTAAAGTGGCATCCTCCTTCCTCTAGTTGGTCGCTAGAGGTGCCTCCATGGGTTTACAACTTTCCACGTGAAATATCTACAGTATCTTGTTGGCATACTTGCCTTGAGACACAAACAATTCCCCATCGCCTTTCCATACTTCCAACCCGAGGAAGTAGGGTATGAGACCCATCTCCTTCATATAGAATTCCCTTGCAAGGTCCTCCTTACAAGAGTTGATCAATTTCTCATCACCTGTTAATATTAAATCGTCAACATACAAAATAATGATAAGCAATTTACCTTCTACCAAAATATGATATGGGTTTGCATCCACTTCACTTTTGGTGAAAACTAATCCAGTGAGATAATTGTCAATTGTGTTGTACCAAGCTCGAGGTGCTTGTTTGAGACAATGCAATGCGCTTGAGTCTACACACATGAGACTCCTGATCAAATGTCTCAAAACCCTCTGGTTGCTCTATGTACACCTCTTCCTCAATAACCCAATTGAGAAATGTTGTTTTTACATCCATCTGGTGGATCTTCCATCCCATCTGCATAACCAGTGCAAGAATTGATCTAATGGATGAATACCTTGCTACGAGAGAAAATGTTTCCTCATAGTCAATTCCCTCAGCTAGATAATCCTTTGGTCACAAATTTGGTCTTATACTTCTCTATGCTTTCTTTTGCTGCATGCTTAACCTTGAAGATCCATCTCGAACCCACAACTGATTTATCTACTGGTCTTGGGACAACTTCCCGAATATTATTCTTCATGATGGATTCATACTCTTCCACCATTGCATCAACCCAAACTAGTTTTTCAACTGCTTCCTCAAAAGAGGATGGCTCAGTCTCTACAAACTCAATCATTAGAGCCATGTCACCAATGTACCTTTTAAGTGACCTCCTTTTCCTGCATAAATTTGAAGGAGCTCCCACATTCTCCCTTGCATCCTGCTCTAGTCTATCGACTTCCCTGGTTCTTTTTTTTCCTTCTCTGGATGGTTCTTCTTGAGTGGATGTCTCTACTCTGCCTCCTCTTTCATCTTCCATTTGTGCTTTCTCCACAACTTCCTTAGGCTCCCTTTTGGAGCTAAAAGCTCATCTTCTGGTGTGATTTGAAACTCCCTCTCAAGAGAGCACCACATCACTTTCTCCTCATCAAACTTTACATCCCTTCACACAACTGTCATTCTGAAGGAAGGTAAGTACACACTTTAAATAATGTGGTGTTTCAGTGTAATCCACAAAAATTCCCAACTATGCTATCGACTAAAGCTTTTTTTTCAAATCTTTGGAGACATGACAGTAAAAAGAGGCTCCAAAAATCTTGAAGTGAGGCACATCTGACTTTCTCCCTGAGAAAGCCTCCTTCGGTGTAATCATACCAATAATCTGATGATGACTTCGGTTCTGCAAGTAGACCGTTGTGTTACATGCCTCTACATAGCTCTCATAGCTCCAACAATGCTCTAATTTTTTCTCTCAGCTACCCCATTTTGTTGTAGGTTGTGGGGTGTTGTCAGCGCTTTTCGAATGCCTTCTTTCGTACAGAAATCCTTGAATTTATTCGAAACATACTCACCTCCATTGTTGTTCATAAGAGCCTTCACCTTCTTTCTGGCCTCTTTCTCAACTAATGCCTTGAATTCTACAAACTTGGAAAATGTATCATCTTCCTTCCGCATGAAGAAGATCCAACACTTTCTTGAGAAATCATCAATAAAAAATAACATAGTACTTATGTCTGGCAGTGGAGGTTGTCGAGAAAGGTCCACAAACATCATAGTGGACTCTTTCTAAGACTGCATGTGCTTTGTTGTCTCGATCATGGAATAACATAGTTACCGATCAAATGAGAAAATGACCTAGTACCCATTTTTTTCATGTAGCAAAAAATCACTCTATTTTTAAAAATGGTGATTCATAACACCTCTTTTTTTAGCATATTTTTGCCACTTTAATTTTTTTTATGTATCAAGTATGAACAATTTTTTTAAATGTTAGTGATTTTCATGTTGATTTTGAAAAATGTTCATGCAGTATCAACACATTTTTTTACAAGTCTTATTTTTGACACTTTAATTTTTTTTATGTATCAAGTGTGAACATTTTTTTTGTTAGTGATTTTCATCTTGATTTTGAGAAGTGATGATGAGCATTATTCCTTTTTGTTTAAAGGGCTTAGTTTTTATACTTTAAATTTTCTAATGAATTAAATGTGGATAATTTATTTATTTGTTTATTTTTTAATGTTGGTGATTTCATGTTAGTAATAAAACATAAAAATAAAAATAAAAAAACATGACAAAAAAAAAATCAAATACAAAAAAAACCTATAAAATTCTAAAAATAAACATAAAACATAAAGATAAAACATGACAAAAATAAAAAATAATAAAAACATGTTAGTAAAAAAAAAAAAAAAAAAACATAAAACATATAATATGTTAGTAATAAAACATAAAAAATAAAAATAAAACATGACAAAAAAATAAACAAACTTATTAAAAAAAATGCCAAAATAAACTCGTAAAAAAACAAAAAAAATTGAATAAAAAATTAACGAAAAAAATAAATAAATAAATAAATTTTTAATATATATATATATATATATATATATATATATATATATATATATATATAATTTAAAGAAAAACAAATTGAACCAAAAAAAAAATCTATTTTTTTTTAGTTAAAAAAAAAAAAAACAAATAAAAAATAAAAACCTCATTAGAAAAAAAATTTAAAATAATTACCAAAAAAAGTTAAAAAAGAAATTAAGAAAAAACAATAAAATTAAATAATATTTAAATTAAATAATTTAAGTAAACAGAATTAAAAATAAAATAAAAATAGAGAATTCTTAAAAAAAACAAAACAAAACAAAACAACATTAAAAAATAAATTCAAAACAATTAAAATAAATAAATAAAACAATTAAAAAAATAAATTAACTCTCCCCTCCCCACCCTTTGGGGGCCCGGGCAGGGGACAAGGGCCGGGTGGAGAGGGTTGAGGGATAGGAGTGGAGTGGGCGTGGGGGTGCGGGAGGTGAGGGGGAGTGGGGTGGAGTTGGGGTTGGGTGGAGCGAGGGGGTCGAGTTGGGGTTGGACTGAGTGAGGGGGAGGGGTTCATTTTTTTTTTAATTGTTTTTTTAATATATATATACTTTTATTATTTTTTTGATATATATATAATTTTTAAATTTAAATATATATTTTTTTAATTTTAATTTTAATTTTTTTTTTAATGTTTTAAATATTTTTTATTTTGTTTTTAAATTTTATTAATTTGTCCGCATGGGGTAGCTCAAGTGGCAATGGCCGTGGAAATGAAGTCTCACCGAACCGGAGATCTTGGGTTCGATTCTTGTGCTACCCTCCCTGGAAATGGGGTGAATAACGGACATGTAAAAACTCGAAAATGAGAAGGTCCCACCTAAGCTTACAAAAAAAAAAAAAAAAAAATTATTAATTTAATTTTTTTTTGTTTTTTAATTTTTTTGGATTTTTTTTTTCTACTCTTTCTTTTCTTTTTTCTTTTTTTAAGATTCTTATTAATTTTTGTTATTTTCTTTTATGTTATTTCTTAATGTTATTTTATTTTTAATGTTTTTATTTATTTTAATTTTTGTTATTTTCTTTTAATTTTATTTTATGTTATTTCTTTATTTTTATAATTTTAATTTCAAAAAACAATTCTTAATTTTTATTTTTATTTATTTTTTTAATTTTTTATTTTAATTGATTTTTTTAATTATTTTAATTTTTTTTGGTTTAATGTTTTTCTTTAAATTATATTTTTTTTGAAAATTTTTCTTTTATTTATTTATTTCTTGATATTTTTTTTTTTTTTTTTTTTTTTTTTTTTTTGTTGTTTTCCGTTAATTTTTATTCAATTTTTTTTTTTACAAGTTAATTTTGGTTTTTTTTCATTTTTATAGGTTTTTTGTTTTTTTATATATATTTTTGTATTTGATTTTTTTGTCATGTTTTTTTATTTTTATTTTTATGTTTTATTACTAATATGAAAATCACCAACATTCAAAAAAATTTATCCACACTTTATTCATTAGAAAATTTAAAGTGTAAAAACTAAGCCCTCTAAACAAAAAGGGTTGATGGTCATCATCACTTTTCAAAATCAAGATGAAAATCACTAACAAAAAAAAATATTCACACTTGATACATAAAAATAAAAATTAAAGGGTCAAAAATAAGCCTTCTAAAAAATGTGTTGATGCTACATAAACACTTTTCAAAATCGGCATGAAAATCACTAACATTTAAAAAAATGTGTTGATGTTGCATCAACACTTTTCAAAATCAGCATGAAAATCACTAACATCGACAAAAAAATGTTCATACTTAATACATAAGAAAATTTAAAGTGCCAAAAATATGCTAAAAAAAAAGGTGTATTTTGGCATCACCACTTTTCAAAATCGGGTAATTTTTTTCTCTCTCAAAAAATGGGTACCAGTTCACTTTCTCGTTTAATCGGTAACTATGTTAAGACACCAAGGAACAACAAGTGAGTAAAAAGATGAGTAGCAGAATGTTGCAGTACAGAAACGATAGATCCCCTCATGGTAACAAAGAAGAGTTAGTGGATAAGAGAAGAGAGGAAGACTCCTCGAGATGGATTGAAACCCTTAGAAGTTTAAGGGTTGAGCTGAAAAGTTGTAAGGCTAATAATGAGAAGATTGTATGAGCTCATGAGAAGCAAGAAAAAGTAAATGCAATTATACCACAGATCCTATCATATTTGCAAAGACAAAAGCAACATGAGCTAGGTGCTAGTTACCTAGGAAAGTATAAGCATAGGAAAAGTCCACTTGGACTTGGAAAGCATGAATTGATGACCGATGGTGATCTGAAATCCAGATCAAAATTAATACTTGTTTTGTTAGTTTTTTAAAAGTGTTTGCATGTATTTAAAAACATCGTTAAACAAATCTCAATTTAACTAACATGGAAACTTGAAAGGAAATTGCAACAAATAAAGAGCAACAACAAAACACATAAGAGAAAATGACACCTGAAAGTTGATAACGGAGTTTGGCTATCTCCAAGCCTACATATTCGAGCCCGGTATTAAGTGGGGAGGCATTCTCTATTAATTAATAAAATCCATCAAAGTACATGGCTTTACATAAACATGACTCCTCATTGGTCCTTCTGTGTTGTGCTCGACCTCAAGAACCCATAGAAACTGAAGACCCTCAAAAAGGCTTTCTAGATATCCATAATGAGCCTCCAAATTTTTGTTATGTCACCTCTACTCTATGCTCAATTACACCTCCGCTTCCTAAAAATATAATTCTATCTCTAAGGGCACACTGGTAAACAATTTATAGTAATTTGGGAGAGGTCGGGGGATCAAATCTTGACCTCCCAGTGAGTCCCATGGTGATATGATACGATACATTATAAACAAAATTAAAATATTTGGTGGTAGGGTCAACAAACGCGCCACCCCAAACCACATACAACGTATACTATATACCTTGTATTTAACCATATCTATCCTTGTAATATGGTTCCACCACCATATATTCCTACGAATATGCCACCATATCCTTTACCATTATATTAACCTCATCCCTCCAAACCATATACAATGTATTAAAAACAACACCCACCCTAATAATATGATATGACCTGGATTTTAAATGAGTTGGCCATCGAATTTTGTGGAGGTTTGATAATAATTGGAGCGTTAGGTATGGCGGCGCCGATAGATTTGGCAGAGCTATGAACAATGGCGAGCTCCGCCTTTTTTTATATGCCATATGAAAATGTTACCACCTTAAATAAATGTGGCAGGGCTGTTATAACAACAAACAACCTATGGTATAACGATGAGTAACGAGATTAGTTGTTGAGAGGTTGCGGGATCGAATCTCATCCAGTCTATTGGTTTGCTAACTATGCTTTTGAGCACCCATAAAAGGCCACGTTTCGCCCTCTAATATGGCCACATGTTTCCATGAGATTGGTCCATATGTCACCAATCATAAACTATCACTTGTTAACATCGCACCGGTTTTCCTGCTCCAATAAAAAAAATGCCACTTGTCGCTCTTTCCTAATGCCACATGGTAGTCGGAACCATGAGTTGACCATTGACTTTGAACTTCTTTAACTTAGAATAGCTTCAACATACGGAGTCATATTTTTCTCGTTCAATTTGCGTTGGATTATTTTTTTCAAGCTCAATGCGACAATGTTGGTTTCGCTCGAATCCGATGAATTTGGATTTTGGGCCTTTTTGGATCCCATTTGGATCACTCCTCCCAACTAACACCTTTTGGACCGCCAAAAGGCTTTACTTAGTTTTGACATGAATAAATTGTTCCTCCAACTGTCTTGTATCACCAAGCCATTTTGTCTTGTCTACCTTCCTCATCATAATCAGTCGTAAAACAACCATCACAACTGAAAACATATTGTTAGTTGTATGCATGCTTCCACATCTTTCGATTTCTATTTCTTTTGCCGCAACCCATGTAAAACACATTAATAATGATAATAAAAACAAAGATTCTATTGTAAACAAACCAATACATTTACCCTTTTTTCCAGGTCTTCATGACAAAAACTCACGTCACAGTGTTTTTGTCTCCCTGAGTGATCCAGATCTCTTCAACTACCACAATTAACCAGGATCTTTTACTTCTTTGATGTTTAGCATCATTGAATTCAAATTAGCATGGAAATCCACATGTGCATATTGTAAAGAAGATGAAACATAACGGCAACCATCAAATCAAGGACACACACATATTGATAATGGAGTTCACCCTGTGTGGGTTACGTCTCCAAGCACTGGTGTCAAGAGAGGAGAGACTGCTTCATTAATGCTGCAAGATGACGATGATGTAAATATTATATTATTTTTCATTACACAGATGAATATCCTCAACGAGAGAGGCAGGTCTCTCTAGGAAACGTTCTCAGGAACTCTCACTCATATGGGCAAATTCCCTCAACAAGAGTGGCATGTCTCTCCATGAGACATCCTATAGGAACTCTCACTCAAATGGGTCTTCCTTCAACATGAAAAGCTAATGAAATATCACATGATGTGGAAAACAAGTATACCTCAATATAATGATAATCAGGGATCTCAACAACAAAAACATAATCTCAGCAAATCAAAACAAAGCATGTCATAACTACATCATATGCCTCCACTTTTGGGGATGGCTAAAAAATGCAAAGCTCAACTGCTGAAACAAATATAACCATTGAATTCATGGCGCAAAATCATGTCAAATGGCTATAAAAATTTCCCCTTTCTAACACTATCAAATTTTGTACCCTCGGGCATCTTGAAGATTCTACCAAAGATTCCTTCCTGAAGATGGCTGACAAATCCACTGCTCAAATGAAGATTCCATGCACACCACTGCACTCCATGCGGAATTCTATGAAAAATGACTGTAAATTTGGCATCATTCTGCCTCAGTAAAAAATCAGCCTCTAAGGGAATCTTTTAGATTCCACAAGATTCTCCAAAGATTCCTTGTTGTTGGACATCTGAATTTCTGTTGCTCAGATTGAGATTCTGACTGCACGGTTGGGCTCCTGGCGAGAAGGCGTGCAAAAATTACTATAAGCTTGACAAATTCTGTCACTAGCATCTCTAACCCTCTAAAGGAATCTTTTTAGCATCTTGGTAGATCCCTCGCTCATGGTTCCACATCTCTGCTCACTCAAAGTTTCACTCAGACCTCCACACCCGCCTGGTCGAATGGAAAATGTTTAAGTTTATGTAATGTTTTGTGGGTAGTCATTTCAACGAAAGCTCATTTGGGTTATTGGTGACATGCTATATTTGGTGGGGCGCCACCCGGGTTCCAACCCCGCGGATGCCCAAATTTCATGGTGGTTGAAAATAGTTGACACGTACTTCTTTTTTTTAATGGGCGGTTATAATATATGTCGCAAAAATCGTGGCATAATTGGTGTAGCAGTTTATTTAATGCGTTGGCGACATGTAATGTTTAACGTTTGTTGTAAATATTGTATATTTGTGCATATCTATCTATCGGTTTCGTAGTGATGTCGATATTTTTGATCTGCTTTGGCAGGTATTGATGGACAATTTGATATATCTAGGGTTCGCCGATGGTGCTAGTAGACACACCCGGAACCTTGCTTCCGTGGCTTGGGTGATTTATTATCCATCCGACCAGTTGTTGGTTTCAAGAGGCATATGTATCAGTCCTGCTTCAAACAATGTTGTCGAATATATTGTTGTCATTAATTTACTATATGAGGAAATATCTCTTGGTATTGATTCATTAGTAGTATACTTGGATTCGCAACTGGTGGTATCTCAATTAAACAACATCTATCGTGTGAGAGATCCTTATTTATATCGCCAATTTCTGAGAGTGCGTTTATTACAGAGATCATTTATTTATATCACATTTATTCATATTCCACGATCAGAAAATTCATTTGCAGATTCTATTGCTAATCAAGCATTAGATTGGCACATAAATCATTCATCACATTAAAAATAAAAAATAATCGAAGAGTCATTTGTATATATATGATCATCACAGTGAAACCGTCGATACATAGATAGAAGTTTTATGTTCAAAATAATATACAAAATTGCGACAAAATCGTCCTACAAATTTAGGGCTTATGCCCATAATCACATCTAATCAAAAGATCTGATCATCCATAAGTTTATATCTATGGGTCCTACTCAAGGTGAGCATCACAGAAGAAGACGATGACATTTGTCACCCGTCGGAACAATCGCACCCAATCACGTGGCACTCCTACCACGCGCCTCTGCATCTCTTCTAGAAGGTCTTCTATAGCTGCCATAGGTACTTGGTGAGTCAGTCTCACCAAGTTTCTCTATACAGCATGAAGGATCCTTTCAGTCTCAGCTGCGGCCCCCTCCGCGTCTCTTCCGCAACACCTGTTCCTAGGTAGACCCACAGGTCTTACTGGTCCAATATCTGTGTCATGATCAAAATAATTATGTAAGTACTTGTCTCACAAAAAAAAAATCAGTTTACTTATACTTAAAATCTTTAAAAAAAAAAAAAAAATCTAAAAAATTAAAAACATTTTTACCTATGGCTCCCCACACTGCATACGCTAGCAACATCAGATCTAGGTCTCTTCTGAAATCCATGCTAGTGTAGGGGTAGTCATAAACATATATGACTTGTTGTTCCCACCAGGAGAAGAACTCGTCATCGAAAGTGTTTCTAGGGACCTCACCACCCCCTAGTCTCTTCATCAGATCAACCCATCTGCCCATTTGAGGATCCCTCGGGCTGCTAATGGTGGAAAATACCTTGGGTCGAAGCCCTGGTACTCTCTCGAAGAAAAAGGAGCACAAAATGGTTCCATATCTGAAGTTTTTTGTTTGACCTTTTCTGATGGATGTAAGTTGCTTTTTCATGTTAGTCAAGAGGGGTGTACACCAATCAAAAACTATTGTAAGAAACTCTACTACTAGACTCATCGAAACTCGAGAATCCTGGTGTAGAGATGATGACCCATTAACTCTAGCAATGGTAAAGAGAATAATTCTCAAGACTAAGCTCTCTACATGTTTATTTGGAATTTGAGTTCCAATCTTCTCTGTGTTCCCTGGGCAGTAGATACATACATAGTCCTCTACATTAAGGCTCCCTCTAGTTCTTCCCGTCGAATTGACCTTCTCTCCTCTTTGGGAAAGATCAAAGATAAAATAGATATCCTCTATTTCTATTATTAGAGGCATTTGGTCAATGATGAAGGCATCTTCTTCCAGATCCCAATAATGGATCAACATTTATAGTAATCTGGTGTTTGCCTTCATGTTTGGCATCTCAAATTCTTTTAATAAACCACATCATTTTAAGGCATCTAACACCATTTGATCATCCGTCACTTCATTGTAAATTTCACTATGTTCCATTTCTCTCCATGTGATAGACATCCTGCAAAACAATTTTTTTTTGGATCATTAGAAACCGTGCTTTAAATTTTCAAACTGCGCACACTTGGGTTCACTATATACACAGTCGCATATAGGGACGTTTTATACGCGAGTCTTCCATGTCCAACTCGCTTGCGCGTAGGGAACAAAATTTTAAATTATTTTTCTACGGTGAAATTTTCGAAAAATACATTTGAAAAGCAATAAAATTTATCTAAAAATCATTTAGGAGATTACCTGGATAGTTGAAGGCTAAACTGACGAACAAATCAGATGGATTGAGGTTGATTGAGTTTTTGCTCCAGAGCTCCTTCACTCACTTGTTCAAAATACAAATGAAAAATTGTAAGTCAAAAGGTCTTTATATAGGTTGACATGTAAAATCATTTTTTTCAAAAGTTCATATTTTATTTGCAAAACTTTATGAGATTTGTAACATTTTTTGGCTTGGAGTGTTGGGATGGGTCATTTTTTAGGACACTTTGGAGATTTTGAGAGACCATTTTGATTCCATGACCGCAGACCCGTCATGGCAAGTATCGTTTTTCACTAGCATATAGGTTAGGGGATATCATTTTCCATTGCATTTTGCATACTAACCTCCATACTGCAATATCTTGGCCATAGGGTCGACCCCATCATGTCTTGGTTCTTAAACCATTTTCACTCGCCAACTTATAAAATCATGACGTGATGGTAGAGCCAACCTTTACATGGGCATCTTAGTTAGATTCTCACTAGCATATGTTTCCCATGCTACTATATTGCGTAGGCTCAGGAGTCCTCTTTAGTCTCGCCATGACTTGTGTGTTGAAGCTTCATTCTCTTACTTCTTCGCTATTTTTCTGGCTTTATACCCTAGAGGCTCCTTTGTGTTGAGTTGTACCACTGCATTGCATGTTGACTATTTTCCTCTTTTTGGCCTCAAGCCGGTTTCATTTGGACTTGTGTTTAAGCCTCTTTTTTGGCCAGACCTTTCTGCAAAATCAACCCTGCAATCATTTAGTCTTTGCAACTTGACACCCAATTATCCATGGAAAGAACATTCCTTTGAGTGTCATTGACCAATTTTGTCACCTTGTATTGAGCACGGGCATGTTCCACTTCGAGGAACTAGAACATATGTACTTCGACACCTGTTCTTTCCACTATATTATAGCCATTATTTTATTCTTTTTCGAGCTTTCTAAATATGAAAAAGACAAAAAAATTAAATGTTCCAAAAAGAAAGGGAACGAGACATTACTTCCATGATTGATGGCAGCTAGAGTTAGTTGTGTCGCCCTTAAACAAAGCACTCAAAATTAAGTCTTTCCTCCATTGGGATGGGCTTTAGTTTGACTTAGGAGAGCCTTAACCTTGTTATTGAGTCAGTACTCCTCTAATTGGTTATCTCTTCAAATCACATGGAGAGTTTGTTTGTGCCTCTTGCATGACAAACTTATACAAAGTTATCATATGCTACCATATTGTCACATTTGAGTTGTGCTTTTGTTCAAGGGAAGTAAATCTGAGTCGGCCTTTCTGCGGTGTCTCTTGACTTATTTTAAGTCGACCATCCTTGGTTATCAGAGTCATGTTCACTATCACATCAACTATTTGGTCCTTTGCTCGTTCTAGTTTGAGAAGGTCTCCATTGAATTCTTACTGGCAGGTCTTGACCTTATTGACTACAACAAATTGCTCTAAGAGTAGACCTAGAGCTGCACCCTGGCCCTATTTCCATCATTGATAGGTGACCTTGTGCTCAACATCGATCAGTATCATGGGTTTTTGACTGAGTGGTTTCCCTTGTGTTCGACGTCAGCTTTCATTATCACACATTGGGATTCGTGTAGTACCTTGGTTTCCATTTGACCTCATTGGTGGATTCCTCGCCTCTATGTTAGCTTTCATTATTGGTTGGTACAAAGGGTTTCTGTTGTGCACTAGCTACATCTTGTGTACACCGGAAACGTGCTTTGGTTTGGTTACTACATCTTTCTTCATCTGATTCCTTCCACATTATTGGCTTGCAGGTTACACTCGCACTGGATTGATGAAGGATTCCTTAATGCCTTCCTTCCAGCAGATATTTTCCCATCGACTTCAACTCATTGCTCTGGGAACAAGGTCTAGAGTCCATTTGGAAATACCTTAGGGTTGGCAGTGATTAGTGGCAAATTCCTTCGCTATCAATAGTGGAAATACATCATTGTCTCCTGATTTATAGATTCTTCCAAGTGTTCGACTTCAGATCATTTATTCACACTTGTTAGATTGTATTGGGTACCTTGACTCTCATCATCATTATTGGTGAGTAGTCTCGCATTTGTTAACGGTATACATCATTGATCGGTAATCAAAAAATTTCTCACATGGCCGACTTCAGATCATTTATTCCCATTGTGTAGAAATGTACCACGACGGTCAGTGAATACCTTGGGTTTGCATCAACATTTGTTGGTTCACTTGCTAGTTCCTCCTGTTTCTGCTAGTGACACCATCTACCTTATATGTTCCAGTTCATCACAGCGACATCCTATATGTTAGCACCTGAGTTGCATGCAGTACCATTTGTTCCACTATATGACTTGGTACTTTTTAGATCATCTTTGTGACTTCAGTGATCATCTTTCTGCTTCAGCATCATTGATCAGTTCTTTATATGTGATATTGTGACATGTACTTTTATGGATATGATCAGGTGATCCACTATGTATTTTCAGTTATTTTATACTTGTATACTTATTGGTTCCACTTTTGTATTTGATATGCAGACATGCTTTATTATCTATCAACATGGGTATGCGCGCCTCAGACAATAGATTTCTTTCTGATCTCTTCCACTAGCTTGGTAGGCTAAAATCTAGTGAACTTCTCTCAAGTCCTCCCATGATTCTTTCTATACACTTAATACATTTCGGCCATCATGTACCCCTTCTGACCTCATATATTAGGGGGCATCTGTTATAACACCATTTACCACCCTTGGTAGATTTGATGCTCTATGATATGGCCTAGGGCAACCCTTCCCTACCAAACTTGGTCCATTTTATAAAAAAAATGTTTTAAATCCCATACGCGATTATGCCCTATCTAAAACGCGTGTACCTCTAGGTTTCCAATAGAAATAATGTCATGTGAAAAAGAAACTGAAGAAAGATCAACATTGTTTACCTCAACTATTGATTCAGAAATAGGTGATGATGGCTTCTCTAAGCCTTCATTGCACTTCAATTCTTCCAAGGCCTCTTTTGTGGCTCATAACTAAAGCTTCAATCTATGCTTCTCCTCTTTCTCTTCTCGTAGAAGTCTCCTCAATTAAACATTCTCTGCTTGAAGGCTCTGATTTATCTCCTCATTTGAATGATGAGAAGATGATGAAGAGGATGAATGTACACTCGAGGGGGTAGATGGAGCATCGCCCTCTGCACTTTCTTTCTCCCGTTCCTCTCTTGCCATTTTCTCCTCATAAGTTGCATTCATTATCTCTACCATTTTTTACAACCTGTAGAAGGCCTTGTACATATCTTTGACATCCTCCATTTTCTTTCTTGTTGCATGTTCAATCATTCACACTCGCAATTCACATCAACAAAAATACCGCTCTGATACCAAACTTGATTCGGGTCTCCTCAACTACCGGAATTAACTAAGACCTTTTACTTTTGTGATTTTAGCAGAATTGTATTCAAAAGAGCATGAAAAGCAGCATGTGCATATTGTAAAGAAGATGAAACATAACACCAACCATCAAATCAAGGACACACACACATTGATAACAGAGTTCACCTAGTGTGGGTTACGTCTCCAGGCCCTGGTGTCAAGAGTGGGGAGGTTGCTTCATTAATGTTGCAAGATGATGATGATGTACATGATATATTCTTTGTCATTACAAGGCTGAATACCTTCAACCAGAGTGGCAGGTCTCTCCATGAGACGTTCTCAGGAACTCTCACTCATATGGGCAAATTCCCTCAACAAGAGTGGCATGTCTCTCTAGGAGACATCCTATAGGAACTCTCACTCAAATTGGTCTTCCTTCAACATGACAAGCTAATAAAATCTCACATGATGTGGCAAACAAATAACCCTCAACATAATGATAATCAAGGATCTAACCAACAAAAGCATTATCTTAGCAAATCAAAAGAAAGCATGACATAACTGCATCATATACCTCCAATTTCGGGGATGGCTTAAAAATGTAAAGCTCAGCTACTAAAACAGACATCATGAAGGAATTTACAAGGTAAATTCCTCATATAGAACACCAAAGGACATTGCTCACACATAGATCACAAATCAATACACCAGTATTCTTAACGTGGTTAAAACCCTCAAAGAGGGAAATAGTCCACGACCTGAGCCAACACGACCTCCTGAGAACGTCTCGTGGAGAGACCTGCCTCTCTGGTTGAGGGTATTAATCCTTGTAATGACAAATAATATATCATGTACATCATCATCATCTTGTAGAATCAATGAAGTGGCCTCCCCACTCTTGACACCAGGGCTCGAAGACGTAACCCACACTGGGTGAACTCCATTATCAATGTGTGTATGTCCTTGATTTGATGGTTGCCGTTATGTTTCATCTTTTTTACAATATGTACATGTGGATTTTCATGCTCTTTTGAATGCAATTATGCTAACATCACAAAAGTAAAAGATCCTAGTTAATTTTGGTAGTTGAAGAGATCCAGATCACTCAGGGAGACAAAAACACTGCGACATGAGTTTTTGTCATGCAGATCTGGAAAGAAGGGTAAACATATTGGTTTGTTTACAATAGAATATTTGTTTTATTATCATTATTAATGTGTTTTACATGGGTTATGGTGAAAGAAATAGAAATCGAAATATGTGGAAGCATGCATACAACTAATGATATGTTTTCAGTTGTGATGGTTGTTTTACAACTGATTATGATGAGGAAGGTACACAAGACAAAATGGCTTGGTGATACAGGACAAGTGGAGGAACATTGTATTCACGTCAAAACTAAGTAAAGCCTTTTGTTGGTCCAAAAGGTCTTAGCGGGGAGGGGTGATCCAAATGGGATCCAAAAAGGCCAAAAATCCAAATTCATCGGATTCGAGTGAAACCAACGTCGTCACATAGAGATTGAAAAAAAGAATCCAACGCAACTTGAACATGAAAAATACGACTCGTTATGTAGAAGCTATTCAAGGTTAAAGAAGGTCAAAGTCAAAGTCAATGGTCAACTCATGGTTCCGACCACCACGTGGCATTAGGAAAGAGCGACAAGTGGATTTTTTTTTTTATTGGAGCAGGAAGACCAGTGCAATGTTGACAAGTGATAGTTTATGATTGGTGACCTATGGACCAATCTCATGGAAACACGTGGCCCTATAGAGGGCGACATGTGGCATTTTATGGGTGGTAAAAAACATAGTTAGCAAACCAATAGATTGGATGAGATTCGATCCCGCAACCTCTCAACAACTAATCTCGTCGCTCACCGCTATAACATAGGTTGTTTGTTGTTATAAAAACCCCGCCACATTTATTTAAGGTGGTAACATTTTCATATGACATAAAAAAGAGGCGGAGCTCGCCACTGTTGGCATCTCCGCCACATCTATCAGCACCGCCATACCTAACACTCCAATTATTATCCAACCTCCACCAAATTCGATGGTGAACTCATTTAAAATCCACCTCATATCATATTATTATGGTGGGTGTTGTTTTTATTACATTGTATATGGTTTGGAGGGATAAGGTTAATATAATGGTAAAGGATATGGTGGCATATTAGTAGGAATATATGGCAGTGGAACCATATTACATGGATAGATAAGGTTAAATGCATGGTATATGATATACGTTGTATGTGGTTTGGGGTGGCGGGTCTGTTGACCCTGCCACCAAATCTTTTATTTTATTTTTATAATGTATCGTATCATATAACTACGGGACTGGCAGGGAGGTCGAGATTTGATCCCCCGACCTCTCCCAAATTACTATAAAATTTTTACTAGTGTGCCCTTAGAGATAGAATTGTATTTTTAGGTAGCAGAGGTGTTATTGAGCTGAGAGCATAAACGACATAGCAGAAATTTGGAGGCTCATTATGGGATATCTAGAAGGCCTTTTTGAGTGCCGTAAGTTTCTATGGGTTCCTGAGGTCGAGCAGAACATAGAGGGACTAGTCAAGAGTCATGTTTATGTAAAACCAATGTACTTTTATGGCTTTTATTAATTAATAGAGAAGGCCTGCCCGCTTAAGACCGAGCTCGAAGATGTAGGCTTGGAGATAGCCGAACTCTGTTATCAACTTTCTTGTGTCATTTTCTCTTATGTGTTTTGTTGTTGCTCTTTATTTGCTGTAATTTCGTTTCAATTTTCCATGTCGGTTAAATTGAGCTTTGTTTAACAATGTTTTTAAATACATGCAAACACTTCTAAAAAACTAATGAAGCAAGTATCAATTTCGATCGGGATTTCAGATCAAGTGGTATGAGGGCGATTATTGGTAGCTTGGTTTTTAAGTGTGCGTGGTCACCAGGTGAAGAAGCATTTGTGAAAGTAGATATGGATAAAATATTGAAACAAGGAAGGTTGTAGGAGTTGGAGGATATTAATCACAACCTTCGAATGAAAAATTCAGAGCTCATGAAATTGCTCAAACCCGCAAAATATGAGAAGCGAACATTGCATCTTGAGCTGTAAAATGCCAAGAAAGAGCAAGTTGGAGAAAGTTATGTAATACCGAGTGTTATCCTCCACAATATCCCAAGGCTGTGAAAGGAAATCGAAGGAGGTAACCTCAAACCACTTAGGGTTTAGCAACTAGCCCTGCCAAACTAGAGAGGGCTCTCTCTATAAAATTCACAGGCAAATATGACTAGAGTGGGAAAAAAATATTAGGCTAGATATGTTCATCTCTAGGGTTTTGAAATTTATGGTTTTGTTGGATCAGGAGTGAAAATCAAGGAACAAGGTAAGGTCTCAAGGTTTCAGTTGCAAGAGATATAAAGGAGCAGGGTAGGTATGCCTTTGTGATACTTTGGGGTTTTTTCGATGTAGTGTAGGGTGGAAAAGAAAAGATTCAAAATGAGCATGGAAAGCATGAATTCATTTATCAGAAGACTAAGTACACAAAATGATATTCCTAACCAAAACAGAGCTTAATTAAAAGAATTCTGCTTAAAACCTCTTAGGAAAATCATTGAAGAAGGAAGATATGGAAAAGAGACTTGTATATCATTCATATAAAACTATAACAGAGAGAAAACATTATCACAAACTCACAACACAAGAATTCCTGAATAATAGTTGCAACTGTCCTTTGATTTCCTATAAAAAGTGATGAAGTCCAAGCTACAAGAGTTCCACTCATTGATGTCCAACCTTGATTATGAATGAAAACTAGATACAAATAGACCAAATAACCACTTCCCCTCTCCGAGGGTCAAATCCTTCAGTTTAGGAACTGATTACATGAAGTGCTCAACAAACCCTAATGTCTAGGGAGGTTAAAACAAATCCTCCTTTTAAATTTTAACTAAACCGCTCCTCATAAGTGAGGCCTAAAATTACATGAAAATTACTCTAACAAGCTTATTTACCTCCTATTACATCATTTCAACTCATAAAAGAACAATTACATTAGAAATAGTCGAACGGGACGGAGCAAACTAAGAAAAATGAGTTCCAGGCAAAAACGTAGTGAATTGCTTGAAAACGTAGCGTGCTTGCAGAAAACGTAGTGTGCAACTTGCAAGAGACTTTTGGAGGGGTTTCTGTGCTCCAAATTTAGCTCACAATAGCTCATTGGAAAGATCTGTCTGTTTATTACACCATAAAGTCCTCAAGAACTTAAAAATAGTTATTCTAGTCCTCCAAAACTCAATTCTCCCATAGCTACTCCAAAAACATAGTGTGTTGCTCAAAAAGAGGGCAAAAAGGTGTTTTTAGGCACTTTTTTGACATTTTGACTTGCTAGATCATGCTATAGTGGAAGTCTGGTTTGCTAGGATTGATGTAGAGGTCAAAAGGCATCCAGAACACTAAGCCATTTGTCAAATAAAGGCCCCCAACAAAAATGTAGCTTGGGCCACACTACCTTTTCTGGCCAAAACCTGCTAAAAATTGGAAAAATGCCCAAAAATTAAAAAAATTGCAAAATTTGCTCAAAATTTTCTCCATTGACCCTCTAATGAAATGATGAAGTCCACCCCTAAAATCTTGAACTTATCTCCTCTAATATTTGTTGCAAACATGCTGGTTAGTTTAGCATGATAACCCACTTGTTGGATTTGCTCACAAAACCCTAGGCAACCAACATTCTAGAAACATTGCTCGGCAAATGGTGAGGATACCAACTCCTGAGTGTTAATGGGTTCAAAACTTGACACTTGTCCTCCCTTTTTTTAGTTTTTATTTTTAGTTTCCATGTTCAAATGTTGCACAACAAACTAGGTTATGAGGAATGGAAAAAAACAAAGTTTTAATTAGGGAAACTGGGGATTTAGGTTTTGTAATTTGAAGCGAGGGGAAAGAGGAGTTAGGGAGGGAATTAAGAAATGGGAAAAATTTGGGAGGTGGGTAGGGGTCTTAGGGACCTTAGGGAAGTGAGAAACATGATAGGGAGTGATGGGAAGGGCAACGAATAATTTTTACATAGTCCACGCTACCCAATCTGCTTAAAACGTAGCGTGGGGTCTAGAGTTTGCCCTAAAAGCTATGGGGATGAATGAGAAGGGTTAGAAATTATAGGGGAAATGTATATCAGTGTGAGGAATGGTAGGAAATGTGGGGAAACTAGTTTAGTTGTGTTCCAATTAACTCATGGAGTGAAAAACTGAAAATGTAGCGTGTAAAACTTAGGAGAGCGTTCCACACCCTAAAACTAAAAAATTCACTTTTTTGAGGTGGTGTTTGCCTTTGACATACCTGTACTGAGCTGAGAAGACATTCACTCATTTGAATAAAGTTCTTGGAGATGCATTTCAAGCCACCGTTGCAAGAAAACATAGCGTCGAGATGAAAATATAGAGAGTAGGGTAAAAACACAACGCGAGAGTTTGCGATGCACAATAAGAGTGAGATTCGATGCTAAATGAGTCTTTTGGGATATGGATGATCAATTGAGGTATTTTGTACACGTGAATGATGAAAACAAATGTTTGGAATGTCTTTAAAATTTACAAAAACACCTTTTCTTGTATATGTCAAAGGATGACAATATACCCTTCCTTTTGCAATAATATCTTCATAAGTGTTGCTTGATACCTTTTATTGCCTTTATTTCCTAACATGATATCTCCCTTGGTATGAAGACTTAAGACACATAACAATTATGGCTCTTTGATTTGAATTTTGACATAGTAATGACAAAACTGGTGGAAACCCTAGACCAAGACTTATATGCTAACACTTCAACTAATCCGAGACCAACAATGACATGACCATGACAACTAATGAGAACCATGATTACTGAAGGGAGTAGCACTGACCTATACTCAACAACCAATGATCAGATTTTTTTATTTGAAGACCTACTGAAACCATAATTTTTTTTGCCTAAAACCCAAACAAAAACTTTGAAAGAGCATATTTGATCATTGGTGACTGACATGACTGACAAGTACTAACATTGGCTCTGGTTGGGTATGGTAGCTTCTTTAGGATGTCAAGAACACCATAGACCAGGTAGCCTTATCCATTAGGCATGGAGTAAAAAAAGAGAGACCAAACTCAAAACTGAAAACTGACCAACAAACTGAACTGAATTAACTCTAAAAATGACTACTAACTGAACTTACTTATGGTAGCAGACCATTGAGATCTTAGGGCCTTCACCTCGGGCTTCAAATCCTGATGATAATCGCCCACCTGCTAAATATATATATACAATCATGTGAAATGATCCCTCCAATGTAACCAATCCAACAAATGGCTACTTACTTGAATCCTATTCACACTTTCCTTGAGCAGGCAGAAAAAACAAAAACTAGGCAACTCCAAGTATCCACTGAAAATGTGCTCATGATCCATAAATACAACAAAATTCATCTTCCTTGATGACTACAACAACTCAACAAAAGGATCCTGAAAATTGCGAATGAATACCTTTTCTTGATGATCAACAACAAGACAAAAATCTTCTTCCTTTTTAGACATTGGTTGTTTTAGAAAATGAAGTTTGTCATTCTCAAGCGAAATAGATATAGACTGCAAAATTTTGGATGAATTTTGTAATGAGACTCTTGCTGAGCAAGACAATGAAGCCGACTGCCTGATAAAATTCATGTCATCTTTGTTTTGAAAGCTCATAATTAACTAATGGAGAAGGACTTTGATTATAGATATCATCCAAAACATCAGCTATTGGCTAATGGAGAACTTGAGAGGATTGTTGCAACTTGTCATACATTGGTTCCAATGGGACTACATGATTTTCTATAAGCTCTTCATTCTTTGCTTCAGAAATATTATCGAAATTTTTCTTCAAAAACTGAAATGAATCAAAACTTAATGGTACATAATCATCCTGCATCAAATCACAATATGTTTCAAATTCTAAACTTTCATCTGTGATTTGAAACTCAATGTAACTCAGTGGATGGGATTTTGGAGCGAAAGAAGCTTCCATATCACAAGTGACATCTTCAACCAATTCATGAGAAGGCTACCCATTTATACCGTTGACAACTCGCCTATCTGCTTGCTTATAGTTTTCCCTTATTTTTGCAAATGAGGAGAAACACAAGGGTAAGGAGTCCCAATCAAGAAGTTCATTGTCTTTTTCATGCTCAATATCAAAACTGAAAGACTGCTGATTTCTAATCTTGGGACAATTTTCTCTTAGAATTGAAATGAAGTGAAAAATAAAGGTAAATACCCTTCACTTGCTTTGAAATTTTCTGCATTTTCTTCATTGTTGTCATAATTGATATGCACAAGCCGAGTGTTATAATTGTGTTGTTGTAATTGAACTTTATCCTCCCAAAAACATGCCCTTGATTGCCTTGAAGAGTCAGCCTCTATTTCAACAACATAATCATCATCATACTGATCATACTTGGGTAAATCATCCATATAAACAATGTCATCAAACATACACATTAGATCAACATATTGCTTCTCCATGGGTTGATCTACAAATCCATTTTCATATCCATAAATGAATACAAAAAATAATCATTTTCTGATCTACGGTAACTGGGATTAGCAGGAAAATTGTTAGGGCCAACAACCTCCTCTTCTTCTGCAATAAGTGGGACATGGTGTCTTTGAACAACAAGTTCATCTCTCATGGTGATATTTCGCATCATTTCCTCCATTGTACTTACCAAAATGTCGAGCTTCACTTCTGAAGATGTCAGGTACTCCTTCTCTATGTTCTCCCTCGCTTCTTCCTTCAACTTTGACCTTTTGACCAACAGATTAGCTTCCACAACTATTGCACTGTCTTGCATTTCTTTGAGTGTTGTAGTGTTCCTTTCTCTCAATTGAAACACCATTTTTCGGATCAAAGGCATTCGGGTAGTGTAAGAGAGCTAAACCGGAAGGTAGTTTGATATCAACAGGCATTGAATGGTATACTTGATTGAATCTAGCTGAAAAGTGTTGCATTGTTTCTCCTGGTTGTCTTTCCAAATGATTATATTCTTCTAAAATCAGAAAAGGATTCCTCTTGATCACCCATTTATCAAGAAATACTTGCACAAACTAATGGAAATCGAAAATGCTTGCGGCTGGTAAGTCTTTGAACCATTTCTTGGCTTCGACTTGCAAAGATAAAGCAAAAATCCTGATATGGACATCATCTTCTTCAACCTCAAAAAGGTCGAGAAAAGTTTCAAAATTTTGAATGTGTTTTTCAGAATTTGTAATAATTTTTAGGGAAATCATGGAGTATAGGAGGTAAGATGAGTGGCTTGTATCTATCTGGAATTTTACAAGGTGTAGGAGTATGTACAGAAGTTGTAGGATTAGTCTTGATGTCTTGAGGCTCATCAAGTTGAAGATGGTCAACATAAGATTCAAAAGAAGGGTCTTGATCAAAATCAAAATTTGTATTCACAATCTTCAAAGGAAAGGAATCAAATGCGGGTCTGGGATCTTTTCTCAAATACAATATACTCTGGAAAACCTTCTTGACATTCTCAGGAAAAGAGAAGAAATAATTTACAATAAAGAACATGAAGTCTTGGATGAAATTCCAACTTGAATACCTAATCTTCCCATATTGTCCTTTCATTTTTCTGTTGGTAAGATTCATCCCCTAATGGAGTCATTGAATTAAATTTGAAACTGATTTGGAGTTGCTAGGTGAATGATTTCAACCTGCTTGTGTCTGACCGCTGTCCACCATCAATAATTAGATCTTATCATTGTCGTTCTTTCGCAGGGAAGATATGATCTTTCGTTTCCCCGACAACGACACCAAAATGTTATCCTCGACAATATCCCAAGGCTGTGAAAGGAGATCGAAGGAGGTAACCTCAAACCACTTAGGGTTTAACAGATAGCCTTGCCAAACTAGAGAGGGCTCTCTCTATAAAATTCACAGCCAAATATGATTGGAGTGGGAAAAAGATATTAGGCTATATATGTTCAGCTCTAGGGTTTTGAAATTTATGGTTTTGCTGGATCAGGAGTGAAAATCAAGGAACAAGGTCAGGTCTCAAGGTTTCAGTTGCAAGAGATATAAAGGAGCAGGGTAGGTGTGCCTTTGTGATACTTTGGGGTTTTGTCGATGCAGTGTAGGGTGGAAAAGAAAATATTCAAAATGAGCATGGCAATCATGAATTCATTTGTCAGAAGACTAAGTACACAAAATGATATTTCTAACCAAAGCAAAGCATAATTAAAAGAATTCCGCTTAAAACCTCTTAGGAAAATCACTGAAGAAGGAAGATATGGAAAAGAGACTTGTATATCATTCATATAAAAATACAACAGAGAGAAAACATTATCACAAACTCACAATACAAGAATTCCTGAATACTAGCTGCAACTGTCCTGATTTCTTGTAAAAAGTGATGAAGTCCAAGCTGTAAGAGTTCCACTCATTGATGTCCAACCCTAATTATGACTGAAAAACTAGATACAAATAGACCACATAACCATTTCCCCTCTCCCAGGGTCGAATCCTTCAGTTTAGGAACTGATTACATGAAGTGCTCAACAAACCCTAATGTCTAGGGAGGTTAAAACAAATCCTCCTTTTAAACTTTGACTAAACTGCTCCTCATAAATGAGGCCTAAAATTACATGAAAATTACTCTAACAAGCTTATTTACCTCCTATTACATCATTTCAACTCATAAAAGAAGAATTACATCAAAAAAAGTCGAACTGGACTGAGCAAACTGAGAAAAATGAGTTCTAGGAAAAAACGTAGCGAATTGCCTGAAAACGTAGTGTGCCTGCAGAAAACATAGCATGCAACTTGCAAGAGACTTTTGGAGGGGTTTCTGTGCTCCAAATTTAGCTCATGATAGCTCATTGGAAATATTTGTCTGTCTATTACACCATAGAGTCCTTAAGCACTGAAAAAGATTGATTCTAGCCCTCCAAAACTCAATTATCCCATAGCTACTCCAAAAACGTAGCGTGCTGCTCAAAAAGAGGGCAGAAAGGTGTTTTTAGGCACTTTTTTGACTTTTTGACCTGCTAGATCATGCTGTAGTGGAAGTATGGTTTGCTAGGATTTATGTAGAGGTTAAAAGACATCCATAACACTAAGCCATTTGTCAAATAGATGCCCCCAACAAAAACGTAGTGTGGGCCACACTTTCTTTTCTGGCCAAAACATGCTAAAAATTGGAAAAGTGCCCAAAAATTCAAAAATTTGCCAAAATTGCCCAAAATTTGCTCCATTGACCCTCTGATGAAATGATAAAGTCCACCCCTGAAATCTTGACCTTATATCCTGTAAGGTTTGTGGCAAACAAGCTGGTTAGTTTATCATGATAACCCACTTGTTGGATTTGCTCACAAAACCCTAGGCAACCAATATTCTGGAAACACCGCTTAGCAGATGGTGAGGAGACCAACTCCTGAGTGTTAAGGGGTTCAAAACTTGACACTTTTCCTCCATTGTTGTAGGTTTTCTTTTCAGTTTCCATGTTCAAATGTTGCACAACAAACTAGGTTATGAGGAATGGAAAAAATAGAGTTTTAATTATGGAAACTGGAGATTTAGGTTTTGTAATTTGAAGGGAGGGGAAAGAGGAGTTAGGGAAATCCAAATTCCTCACTTTCTATGAAATCTCACATTAACTTGTCTTTTGATTTTGGATTTTGGATTTGGTTAGATTTCCATTTTTTCCTTGAGGAAAAAATCAAAACTTTAATAAAGATAAACAAAATTATATCAAAACTTTAATAAAGATAAACAAAATTATATTTTGTATACACAACTAAATGTGTATTGAAGGTAGATTTACCCAAATCCATACTAGGTCAAAAACATGTGCCAATACATCCCATAAAAAAATGTAAACAACCCGTACAAAATAACCCAACACGGATAAAAGATAATCCATATGAAAAAAATCACTACCATAGTATACAACTAGACAAAAAAAAATTGGTTGAATTTCCATTAGGACCAACCACTCCAAATTTTTTAATTTTCATGTAATTTATTATTCAAAAGACAATACAATTTTTAATAAAGGAAAAACCTAAACATTTGAAGATCTAAACCAAATTGGAAAACAATTAACATTGTTAAAGATACTTAACCACGCACGACCCGAGACAAAATTCAAATTTTCCACGCGGGAAAAAATTGAATTACAAAGTACCGACTATATCACATCAAATAAATTTATATATCTCAATGTCGAATTTTTTTGTTTGTGTTTTTGTTTTTTTAGCAAACGGTCATTTAGTCTTTTTGACCTTCTGACCCGGTTTTGATTTCATACTTCGTGCATACCGCCAAAATGAACCTACCATGTTACAGCCGTCGATTAAGAGGCACAAATCTACGGCCGAAATTAAACGGATGGGCCAATCCGTGCCATACTCAACCAACCAATAGGAGAGCCGACGTCTCTTCCTATATATATACACACATGCAAATGGCTTATCATCCCATACGCAAGTTTCTGCACCGGTTTTCTTGTGATAAAAGCAGTTCTAAACGCGTGTGAATCGAAGTCGAGCAATGGCTCCCAAGGCAGAGAAGAAGCCAGCTGAGAAGAAGCCTGTCGCAGAGAAGGCTCCCGCTGAGAAGAAGCCTGCTCCTCCCAAAGCTGGGAAGAAGCTGCCGAAGGAAGGCGCCGAGAAGAAGGGAAAGAAGAAGCACAAGAAGAGCGTGGAGACCTACAAGATTTATATTTTCAAGGTTCTGAAGCAGGTTCACCCCGATATCGGTATTTCCAGCAAGGCCATGGGGATAATGAACAGCTTCATCAATGACATTTTTGAGAAGCTGGCCAGCGAGTCATCGAAACTTGCCCGCTACAATAAGAAGCCTACCATTACCTCCCGGGAGATTCAAACCGCTGTAAGGCTCGCCCTTCCTGGAGAGCTTGCCAAGCATGCCGTCTCTGAGGGTACAAAAGCGGTTACCAAGTTCACCAGCGCCTAATTCTGGTAGAATTGTCTGTGCATTTAATTCAGTTCAATGGTGTCCTTTGACACCACCTTTGCTGCGGATCTTTTAACATGCTCTTTGTGTTAGAGGTCAATGGTTGCGTAGTGGGATTTTTATTTTGTTTATTTATTAATTTTTGTTTTTAAAGCTGGAACTGTTGTTCATTGACAATTTCCTTTCAAAAAGTTTAGGTTTTCGGTAACAGGTTTGAGCATTTTATGAAGTGAGGGTTTTTTAGCCATTGAACTGTTCTTTTTCTTACGTCTTAGAATGCATTTAAAATGCTGTCAGTGCTACAAATTCAGTCCTTTCTTTTTTGTTTCCAAAGAAAAAAATTTGAAATTTTTACAATCAATAAAAAGTTAATAGTTGTACATGACAAAATCATTCTGGGAAATGTCATCCTATTTACAAAGCAGTATAGTACTCAGCAAATTTGGGAACCAGCAAAAGGTAAAAAAATTTGGGAACCAGCAAAAGGTAAAAATATGCTAATCATGGTCAGTTTTTCAAGATACAACAAAATATCATAGCTATGCCTCCTCATTTAAGGAGAAAATGATCCACACATCAAAGTTATCAGGTTTATAGAACAGTTGTATACCTTAATAAACAAAAACTAAAAGCTGTTTCATTATGATCAATATAAAACATAAAAAACACTTATTCTGTATGCTGAAGACTGATATGAAGAATCAACAGCTAAAGGAAAAAGTATAAGCATATGCCAGGCAACTTAGTCAAAAAGAAAGATAATCTGATCTAAGGCTGTTGGTCTGATACATGGACCCTCTTCTCTTCTTCTGTTATGTGCCATGCATCCACAATCTGTTGTAGACCTTTCTTAGAAAGGATGTTTGGATCTGTGTTCTGCTGTTTGTATATGTGGTAAGCAGTTAGAGAGTCACCAAAAACATTTAAAGAGTCACCAAAAATTTGAACAGTAAGAATTCCCATTTACCAAAGTCAGTACATTAAGATTTTCAATGATTGGAGTTTTTGCAAAATTATTTGTTCCTTGTCACACTGAAGCTTTCAATTGTTTGTGTTAAGCTTTGTGAATAACCAAACCTGTCCCATACCTATATGCTCCATTGTAATATGCCCGAGGAATGTTTTGTTTTGTTTTTTGTTTGTTTCTCTCGTTTTTTTTTTCTCTTATGGCCTGAGTAGATTGTTTGGGTGGGGTCTCGTGTATTACTGCAAAAATTGTTGTGCATTTTGTTGCAATGGGTGAAGGAGCTGGAGTGCAGTTTTAAAAAATTCTTTTATTCCTTGCTATCCGAATTCTTCGTGAAATAATTGGTGGTAAATTTCTCAGATGTGCGTCATGGGCTATCTTCCACCATTTTTGCGATACTTCCCAATATTTCTGAGCCATTCCATGTTTGTCCAACCCCCAGAAGATTCAGAGTGGCCTCCGAAATTTTGACACTAAAAGGGCATTGTAGGAACAGGTGGCTCACTGATTCCTCTTTTTCTGGAGATTATCCCAAGTTAGCACTTGGTTTTTTAGGAGTCACTAGAACAACAACCTTGTCTTAACTGAGCATTTTAATTTCCACAAAAGCTTCTACTACCATGCCTAGACCTCTGGACCTCCTGTCAATTTGATAACTGTAACTAAATTTAGGTGAATATAAGCTTGTTGCTGCTTGCACCGACCTGAAAACATCAGAACGGTTCCTTATCCGCACATTCGTGCGCCGTAGCTCACTGGTATAGTTCTGCCCAGAATGGTGTTTTTGGTTTTTTGTTGTTGAATAGATTAAAATATCTTACAAGGTGTGAGATCTCTGTTTCTTAGTCATTCCATTGGGTGTTTTGGCTTTTCATTGTCTAAATTAAGCCAGCCACATTCCGGAAGTTTTATATAATTAACTTAAATTTATTAGATATCCAAAATAAATAGAATCAAGTTTTATAAATTAATTTAAATTTACTATAATTTCAAAAGGGGTTTTGGAAAGCGAAGAGGCAAAGTATCGGAAATGAGATTTTTTTTTGTAAGTTTGATTTGACAGTGTTAAAAAATTATATTGGGTAGGGTTAATAAGGATTTGAATTAAGATGAGTCTAGTAAATTCTTTTTTATAATAGTATTTGATTTACCGCTTGATTAAAATGTGTGTGTTTTTTAAGTTTGATTTGATAGTGTTAAAAAATTATATTGGGCAGGGTTAATAAGGATTTGAATTAAGATGAGTTTGGTATATATATATATATAGTTTTTTTAATATAATAGTATTTGATTTATCGCTTGATTAAAGTTTGTGTATTTTTTTTTCAAGTTTGATTTGATAGTGTTAAAAAATTATATTGGGTAGGGTTAATAAGGATTTGAATTAAGATGAGTTTGGTAATTTTTTTTTTATACTAGTATTTGATTTATCGCTTGATTAAAATTTGTGTAGTGTATTAAAAGATATTTAATATGTAAACCACAAGGTTGTTATTGATTTTTTTTCAAGATGCTTGATTGTAAATTAATAATGATCTTAATTTTTGAACTTTAATTTGTATGTATTATTATTAATTTTTTTGACTTTAAATTGTATTTATTATTATTATTAATTTGTATTTATTTGAAATCATGTGTATTTATTATTATTAATTATTTTTTTATTTTTTGAAATTGTGGTTTTTTTTGGGAGCCTAAATTTATCACTATTTTTTTTTTTGATTTTGCATATAAATTTAGAAAAAACTTGAATGTATTATTTATTTTTTCCTCTAGATTGAGTAATGACATTAAATACATGTTCAATTTGGATCAAAGGAGGATTCTAAGATGTGAACTATTATGTTTGGAACACCACATTGTATTGGCCTTAAATATTTAAGCTATCAAGTATTCTTAATGCACATGGATTGAAAAGTTTGTATACAAGTTTTGACATGTTAATTATAACTTAATTTCAAACTTTCGTGAAATTCATTCTCCATTATTCAAAAATTTGTATGAAGGTTTAATTATAACTTAATCTCAAACTTTGGTGAAATTCATTCTCCATTATTCAAAAATTTGTATGAAGGTTTAATTATAACTTAATCTCAAACTTTCGTGAAATTCATTCTCCATTATTCAAAAATTTGTATGAAGGTTTAATTATAACTTAATCTCAAACTTTGGTGAAATTCATTCTCCATTATTCAAAAATTTGTATGAAGGTTTAATTATAACTTAATCTCAAACTTTGGTGAAATTCATTCTCCATTATTCAAAAATTTGTATGAAGGTTTAATTATAACTTAATCTCAAACTTTGGTGAAATTCATTCTCCATTATTCAAAAATTTGTATGAAGGTTTAATTATAACTTAATCTCAAACTTTCGTGAAATTCATTCTCCATTATTCAAAAATTTGTATGAAGGTTTAATTATAACTTAATCTCAAACTTTCGTGAAATTCATTCTCCATTATTCAAAAATTTGTATGAAGGTTTAATTATAACTTAATCTCAAACTTTCGTGAAATTCATTCTCCATTATTCAAAAATTTGTATGGATTAGCTTTCATTAGAGAGACTAAATCAAAGATTTCATTTCCCTTGGGCATAAAAACTTAGGATTTAATGGAAAACAATGATAAGAGGAATCATTCACCTCGTATCAATTTTACTTGACACCAACAAAAGGCGGTTGGGTTGTGAATCATTAAAGAGAAGAAAATAAAAAGCCTAAAGTGTTTCTCTTTCTTACTTGACTTGCTATTGTAGTTGATTCATGTTATTAATTTTCATAGAGATCACTTGTTTTTAAAAATTATTTTTGTAGCTGCACATCACCATTGTTTCTCAAGAATTCGATAACTTTAGTCTAATATTCCAACTGAAATCGATAACTTTAGTATAAGACTCCAACTACATTGTGAATCTTAGTTGTTGTCAACTATGTTGTTATTATTATGGAAAGAAGAGGCATTTCATAAAGAGGAACAAAGCTACATGGAACATAAAAATTAAGATAATTAAACAAAGCCCCAAGTCTTATTGAGCAAAGCGAAAGAAGGAAGTGAAGGTATGCATAATAACATACAATTTAGATTCACTATTACAAACTAGAATAAAAACAAAATTCAATTCATACATTCTTCCAAAATTATGTTTGGATTCTTGCTTGTTTTTAGCTTTCTAGAAAAGTTTCCATTATATCATACCATCTAACTGTAGTACATTTATAACTTCTTTTTGAATTATGTCCAATCTCTAATTTCCCATATGTGTTGGAAGTAACTTAAGCTAGAACCTTTGATCTTGGTAGTGCAAAAATTCTTGGTCAGGGCGATTAACCCCTCCTCACAAACCCCTACAAAATGTACTCTTCTAGAAGCTCTAGACCTTGAGGGCATTGAGAGACTAAACTCTGCTACTAAAGGTAAATATATACCTAGTACTTATCTAAAATTTTATTTTTCTTTAATTTTCATTTAAGTATTTAATTTTGTCCTCTTTTAATCTTTTCAACACACATTTTTTTTTAGGATAATTCAACAAACTCAATCCTTACATGTTTTGGAGTAGGAATTTTTGGTTGTGAAAAGCAAACACTCATAATTACTTTCATAGGCCTCTCTTATAAATACTATAACATTGCTACAAGAAATCTCATGGCATCTATCAAACTATTAGTAAGCTTCCAACTCTTACACATGACATGACAATAATGCATATCAATTGGCTTTGTAGCAACTCATAGACACCATCCAAGTTTAATAACAAACTTGGTTGTCTTAGCTTATGTTGTTAGTCATTGGTCAACTTACATTTGTATTTTTAAGTGGAAGACATTTGTGCATTCTCTTGTACTATTCCTCGGTTTCCAGGGCTTGAACCCAAAAGCTACTTTTTCTTCTCTTGAAGAATATGACTTGGTATTTTTATGGTTTTGGTTAACTAATAGTGAAAACAAATCTCCAAGTTGTCCCATTTGTGTCTTAAATAGTTCCACATAATTGTTGACCTCCTCGGAAAAAAGCTAAGTTGCTTTACTTTTTAGTAGTATCAATATGTACAAAAAAAGAAGAAAAAAAGAGAGCCACCTAAGCAACCTTTGCAAGCAAATAAATGTTGATTTTGAAATGTATACTTTCTTTTAGTCAATCCTCGTGACATTCAAAAGTGTGTCCAAGTTTGTCAAATTTCCCCTTTGACATATTCAAAAGTGGTGTCCAAGCTTGTTAAATTAGAGACAGATAGAGGAAATGATGAGGACGAAGAAACAAGGTGAAACTTTTGGTGAGCACAATTTGCCTAGGTTTGCATCCCACAACCAAGATGGGAGGATATTGATTTTTTATATAGCGAGTGCCATTTTTCAACATTACATTTTATTAATAGGAAAGACATGTATACACGTTGTGACAAGGGAAACCCATAAGTAATTTGGGAGGTTGTGGGGATTGTAATTGTCTTTGGACTTCATTATTCTTTCATTACATGGTAGGGTTCTTTCTAAAATTTAAAGAGTATGGCTCAATCTTTCTGTCATCAAATATATCTTTGTTAATATAAATAGTCATTAGTATTTACTTATACAAAATTAGGCCTTCAAGTTTCTAGATAATTCCCTTCAAACATTAATGAGTTTATGTGGGTTCATACATGTCTTTTCCATTTTCCAAATATCTTTCCATCATCAAAATATATCATTGTTTTTTGTGAAATAAATATTTTTATTGCTTTCCAAACAAAATATTACATGATAATCCTGAACATTTTAAATAGGTTGGTCGTTAGGGAAACTTGACCATATCTAGAAATACATTCTTTTCAAGGAAGTAGAAGACAAATGTTGCTTGAAGAGTCAAAAGTGTAATACATATGTAGAATATTGAGCCTTAAGGCCTTGAGGAAAAGAAAAGAAATCCATAAACTAAAAAACTAAAACCATAACAAGAGTAAACTACTTAGGAGGAGAGAATTGAATTTGTCACCACAATTGAATCAGGGGCATTATTGTAGTGTGATGAACATCTGGTAGCAGGAGGGATGCTTATGTGCTTGTTGATGTGCTCTGGTTGACAATCCAAGTCCACCATGTGTTGCTGTCAATGTTCCATGGTGAGGAGGAGATCATCCTCGTTTTTATGCCTATCCAAATAAGACTTTTCCAACATATACTTCGTATGACAATAAAGGTCCACTGTATACATGTATTCATTATATTGTTCGTGTGTGTGACTTGCATTGGGCACCCAATCAACCATGTTCACCAAAACCTCTGTAATCCAAAGAAGCCATCATTGATTAACTATTTCCCTCTCATATTTTGAGAGTTTTTCTTGGATAGGGGTATTGAAGAATGTAACTAGCTTCAGTCTTCATAATTGTACTTGTCAAAAGAAAATGACTTATTAAAGAATGGGTTTCATGCTTGGGTCAATGTTTTTTAGGTCAAAGTACCTATTGAAGACTTTTATATTTTGTCTAGAGTCATTAGAGTCATTGTCATTATTATTAGACCCTTCTTGGACTTTTGTATCATGTAAAAATAATTATTTTTGAGTAAAAAAGGTAATTTGTCACCTCCACACCAAGTTTGTCTGGATTAGGGCAATTCGACCTCATAAAAAGCCTATATATTGAGCAGCTCAACTTCATTTGGAGAGCATCTTTAACATGTTTGATCTCTAAGAAGTATTAGCTAGAAAATAGTGCGAAGTTGTTGGAGACGAAGGAGAGAAGATGGGAAGAAGAAAATCGAGTTTTTGGGCTACCTTTCTCTCACACATGCGTAGATATTGAGCTGAAGCTAGGGTTGAAATTTTGTTTTTTTGTTGCAGGGTTGAGGTTCTAAAGTTAGGGGGGCCAAAAATCTGCCCGTGGGGCTGAAATTTTGATCTGAAGCCGCACAAGGTGACACTTGGAAGGGTGAGAAAAGGACATCTACAAGGAGGAAGCTCTGACTTGGTGGTTGGAGGAGGTCTTTGTCTAGGTTTAAAAGTCTGGAAGTGTCTCATCTTGATTTGAATTTACTCAAGGAAGAGTTCTTGACTGAGTTTTCCCTTTATAAGGGCTTTGCCCTGACTGTGCGCCTATATCTTGTGTCTCTTGTTCTTGTGATCTTCATACACATAATTTGGTGATTGTCTGATGGAAGATAAACTAAATAAGAAGTAAAATAAGCTAACATAATTCACAAGTAATTATCAAGAAAGAAGAATCAAACTCTAAAATCTTATTAGCATTGTTTTTTCAACATGGTATCATAGCTAAGGTCAAAGAAGGTCGAAGATCACTTTGGTTGCAATTACTTGAAGAAAGGAAAATAAATTTTGGAAGAAAAAGATTACTCCTATGGCAAAGTTACTTGAAGATGGGAATCAGTATCGTGAGAATTGCAACACGCTGGATTGGTAGGATCATTTACAATCTATTTAGAGAGTCAAGAATGAAGGATTCTTGGCTACACTTACAGGTACTATTAATAATGACAATGCATGAATCATTGATAGTGGAACATCAAGACATATGACAGTCGTTGAAAATGTAACAAGAAAATATAGTTTTGACTTTGCCTTGGTCAAACTAGATTAAAAATTTGAATTTGAATTTCAATAAAATACTTGGAGGTAGTTAACTAAGGTGATATGGCACTTATCACTTAGTTAACTTAGTTAATTCGAGTAGGAGACACTTGAGTTCAGTTTAGTATGATTGATTGCTAATTTCTAGCAATATATTTTAGTTAATTTGAGTTATTGTGAGTTTAACTAGTTCTAATTGTTAGAGAACTAGTGGAGGGTCTAGTAGTGGGGTGTGTACCTCAGTGATCAACCAGTTAACTCATCAATCAACCCAGAATAATTGATGCATGCAAGAAACTCGAGTTACCTAGTTGAGATTGGAGTTCAAGGGCAATGTACTATCAATTGTAGACAATTCCAAATTGTATAGGTGGTGCATGCAGTCAGAGAAGGGCCTACAGGAATTGCGCAGTTCTGGATGGGTAATTTCCCTAATTAATAGGGGCTAATTCCTTATTGAACAACGCAAGGAAATAGGGACTTGGGTAGGTAGGAATTTGGTTAAGTATTGACCAGAGTCAGCTTGTGAAGTAGTGAGATAGACTATACTAGTGCAGAGGTTGCTTAGGCTTGAGAAAGCATTGTATTTCTTCTTTATTTTTTGATTAATGCAATACATATAGGAAGGGGTTTTGAGCAATTGCTTTCCCCTAGATAATTCTCTGTGTTTATGTATTGATTCATGTCACATGTTTATGATTTCCTTTCTCGATCGTGAATTGCTTTCCACAGATGAGTAGAGTAGATTCAAGTTTTATGTTTTAGTAAATTACATTAGCAATATTGAATCTACATAGAATTTCTACATGGTATCATAGCAGGATTGACAGTGGAGAAGATAATTCGAAGTTGCCTTTGCAGGAGGATCGAATTTGTAGGATCAATTCCCAAGAGCTAGCAAGATGTCTTTCTGTGGACATGATGGAGACAGTGTTGGAGGATAATGGGTTGGAGGAATTCATAGATATTGAGATCCTAAAACCACTAGCAAATGATGTTCAAGATCTATCATAATGTAAGAAGTGTGTAGCCAAGGCGAGGAGGATCATACTGGAAGGTGTGAAGGATCCAATAGTCTCTAGTGTCCACAGGAAAGAAACCTTGTATCCAATGTGGCAAGCACTGACAGAGTTGTTCCAAAACAATATCGGCCATGGGAAGCTGGTGCTCAAGGACAAGCTTCAAAATATCATGATGCAAAACACTGAATCAATTCAACAATACTTATAAGTAGGTTCACACGATGTCGGGATGAACTTGGAAGAGTTGAGGTAACTGTTGTGGAGGATGATCTCGTAAGCGTAGCCCTTTTAAGTTTTCCCAAGCGCTGGCACAACTACTGGGATTCAGTGAATGGGAGGGAGAAGCTACCAAATTGGGAACACCTTTGGTTAGATTTGGTACAGGAGAAGATAAGGCATAATACTAGAGATGGGACCTCATCCAAGGTTGTGGATGACGAGAATTGTGCCTTCGCTGGAAAAGCAAACAAAGGGAAAGGGAAGAAATCCCAATCTAAAGGAGAATCTGGTCAAGGGGCAAGAAGAAAGACTTGTCCAAAATCAAGTGCTTTCATTGTAATGCACTAAGACCCTATGCCACGAAGTGTCCACACAAGAGAGTAGATGACAAGCCCTCACGGGGAGCGACAGTTGATACCTTGGCTTCACAGTTCAAGCTTGATTTCACCCTCATAGCTTGTATGGTGAGTATGGTGATGGGTAGTGTGTGGTATCTAGATAGTGGAGCCTCATTCCATATGACAAGAAACCGAGAATTCTTCAGCGACTTGGAGGAGAAGGACTTGCAAATGCACTTTGAGATGGGAGATGATGGAAAGTATAGTGCCACTAGTATTGGTACAATTACTTTTAAGAGGGAGTCTGGGTCCCTTCTCAAACTCAAGGATGTCATGTATGTTTCGGGTCTGAAGAAAAATCTCGTTTTAGTTGCTATGTTGGAAGATTGTGGCTACAATGTGATATTTAGCAAAGGGAAGGCTTTCTCGAGACACATCGCCATGGGACAAGTGAAGCGAATCAGGGTTTGCGTGGAAAACCTCTACAATTTAGATGTGGAAGATTGTGCAACATTGAGCATAAAAGAAAAGGAGGTGCAGAGCCAAGATATCAATGATTTATGACATAAAAAACTTGGAAATTTGGATTATGGCGCTTTGAAGATCATGCAATAGATTTCTACAAGACTTCCCAAACGAGCACTAGAGTAGTGATATATGTGCAAAATGTGTACTTTGCGGAAGTATACACAATTCACCTTTAGTGATTGGGACAATAAAGCACAAGCAATCTTCGAAAGAGTTCACTCTGATGTGTGTGGACCTTTCTCGACAACCTCCACTTCCGAGCACAGGTACTATGTAATATTTGTAGATGATTTCTTATGGAAGTGTTGCATTTTCTTCACTTAGAATAAATAACCCCCACTTCTGAGCACATGTACTATGTAATATTTGTAGATGATTTCTTACGGAGGTGTTGCATTTTCTTCACATAGAATAAATACCATGCATTCTCCAAGTTTGTTGAATTTAAAGCACTTGTTGAGAAAGATACGAGAAAGAAAGTGAATGCTGTCATGAGCGATAATGGAGGTGAGTACATGTCGAACGAGTTTAAAAAATTATGTGTAAAGAAAAGCATTCGAACGGAGTTGACAACACCCCATAACCCACAACATAATGGTGTGGGTGAGAGGAAGAATATAAGTATTATGGGAGCAACAAGGGTGATGTTGCATGACCAAGGCCAACCATTAGACTTGTGCGCTGAAGCATGCAACGCAAAGGTCTATTTGCATAACATGAGTCCTCATCAGATTCTTGGTATGATTAAACCAGAGGAAGCTTTTTCATGGAAGAAACTAGACGTGACACACTTCATGATCTTTGGATTGTGAGTTCACTGTCATGTTTCCAAGGACCCAAGGAAAAAACTAGACCCAATAACAAATTTGGGCATATTTGTGGTGTGTCAAGGATGTGTCCATGGGTTCAAACCTAAGAAGATATGTTTAGGGCCTAAGATTGTTGTTTTCCTTTCCCAACCATTATTAAGTGCTTGAAACTATTATTTCCATATTGAAACAATGGTTTATATGGATTGGGTCAATATATAATTTATTATCCATATCTATTCTTTCATAGTGGAAAAATTAAAGGAATCATCTTACAAGATCACTTTTATTGGTGGGACCTTGTTTAAAGAATTAAGGTATAAAACATTCCAAGGTCACTTTGATGCCTTAAATGAGATTATTTTGGGGAAAAACTTTCCTACATAAGAACATGATTTTGTGACACTATTCTTGTTGAAAATGTAGTATGAAAATCTAGTTTTGACTTTGCTTTGGTCAAACTAAATTAAAATTCGAATTTCAATTTTAGTAAAATACTTGAAGGTAGTTAACTGAGGTGACATGGCACTTGTCACTCAGTGAACTCAAGTTGAGACACTCGAGTTTAGTTTAGTATGATTGATTGTTAATTTCTAGCAATCTATTTTAGTTAATTTGAGTTATTGTGAGTTAAACTAGTTTTAACTGTTAGAGAACTAGTGGAGGGTCCTGTTGAAAAGTGTGCAACAAGAAATGCTAAATTTAGAATGTGCTAAAAACAGACCTGCTAAAAATAGCATGTCTAAAAATAGCAGTTTGGCCAGTGAGGTCATTGGCCACATTGGGTGAGAGGTGAAACTGCTAAAAATAGAAAGTTCTAAAAATAGCATTTCTGGGTCCCTTCCTATTTACAACAGTCCCTAGTTTAACTATAGGAAGTAAAAACAAATTTGGTTTTAACAACAGTTTAAAATATTAATTAATTAATCTCCATGAATTAATTAATTATGGAAAATTAAACTTGAAGTCTTTGTGAGATATTGCAATTATTTTGTCCCTTGATTTAAGAATTTATCCCTTGATTAAAAGAGATAAGGTTCATTTCTATAATGAGAGGATCAGTTGACTTAGTTTTACTTAGTCAAGTCCAGTTAGATTATTTTAACAAGTTGTTAAAATAATAAAATATAGTTTGTTAATGCTTGCATGCATGTGACAACTATTATTTCAGATAACTGAGCATTCCCTCATGGATAACTGATGCATGTTAGTTTCGACAGAGACTCAATTGAGATCAGATGAGGGATAGTGTACTATCAGATGTTTGGATATTTCTAGTAAGTATTCCTTTCATGGAGAAGGATCTATTATAGGAGATTGGAGGACTTGTGGCCTATATATTGAGGCCTAGGTAGTCCATGATTTTCATCTTCTGATTACAGAGAGAGCAGGATAGTTATTGAGTTGATTCTTTTTGTATGTGGTTGAGGATTTCCACTTGATTGATAATACATAGTTGGGGTTTTATGATGGTGCTTTCCCCTGAATATATCTTGTATTATATGTGATTATTTCTCTTGATCAGTTATGCATGTTTCTACTTGATGTTGCTCATGAATTCGATTATGCTTCCGCTTAATGTTTTGTAGAAGTAGAACAAGTATTATGCTTTAGGACATTGCATATATCGGTTTGTTATACAGGTGAAATTTCTACAGGTCCAATAGTGAGGTGTGTACTTCTGTGATCAACCAATTAACTCATCAATCAACTTAAAATAGTTGATGCATGCAGAGAAATCTAGTTTCCTAGTTGAGATTGGAGTTCAAGGGTAGTGTACTATTAGTTGTAGACTATTCTGCAGTGTACATGTGGTGCATGCAGTTAGAGAAGGGCCTAAAGGAATTGCTTAATTCTTAATGAGCAATTTCCCTAATTAATATGAGATATTTCTTCAAGGAATAATGCAAGGAAATAAGAGTTTGGAACACAACACAATTGCTTAAGTGTTGGCGAGGGTCAGTCTATGAAGCAATGAGATAGACTATACTAGTGCAGAGGTTGCTCAGGCTTGAGAAAACATTGTCTTTCTTTTGTATTTCCTAATTAATGCAATACAGATAAGAAGGGGGTTTGAACAATTTCTTTCTTCTAGATAAATATTTGTGTAAGTGTATAGAATCATGTTGCATGTTTATGATTTTCTTCCTCGATCGTGAATTTCTTTCTGAAGATGAATAGAGTAGATTCAAGTTTTATGTTTTAGTAAATTACATGAGCAATTTTGAATTTACATAGAATTTCTACATGGTATCAAAGTAGGATTCACAATAGAGAAGAGAATTTGAAGTTGTCTTTGTAGGAGGATCAAATTTGTAAGATCAATTCTTTAGAGCTAGTAGGATGTCTTTCTATGGACTGAGACTCGAGTATGCCCTTGAGGGTAGCTCAAATTATGTTGCTTGGAAGGACAAGATGGAGGCAGTGTTGGAGGATAATGGGTTAAAGGAATTCATAGATATTGAGATCTTGAAACCACCACCAATTGATGTTCAAGATCTAGCAGAATGGAAGAAGTGTGTATCCAAGGCGAGGAGAATCATATTGGAAGGTGTGAAGGATCACATAGTCTCCAATCTCCATGGGAAAGAAACCTCATATGCAATGTGGAAAGCATTGACATATTTGTTCCAGAATAGTAGTGACCACAAGAAGTTGGTGCTCAAGGACAAGCTTTGAAATATCAAGATGCAGAAGACTAAATCTATTCAACAGTACCTGAGCCGGTTCACACAATGTCGTGATGAACTTGGAGGATTTGGGGTTACTATTGTGGAGGATGATCTCATGAGCCTAGCCCTTCTAGGCCTTCCCAAGAGCTGGCACAACTACTAGGATCCGACCAATGGAAGGGAGAAGCTACGAAATTGGGAACGCCTTTGGTAGGATTTGGCACAGGAGGAGATAGGGTGAAATACTAGAGATGGGACCTCATCCAAGGTTGATGATGATGAGAATTGTGCCTTGGCTAGAAATGCAAAGAAACATAAAGGGAAGAAATCCCAATCCAAAGAAGAATCTGGTCAAGGGGGCAAGAAGAAAGACTCGTCCAAAATCAAGTGCTTTCATTATCATGATCTGGGATTTTATGCCACGAAGTGTCCACACAAGAAGGTGGGTAAGAAGCCCTTCAGAGGAGCGGCAGGTGAAGCTTTGGCTTCACAATTAGAGTTTGATTTCACCCTTATCACATTTATGGTGAGAACGGTGATGGGTAGTGTGTGGTATCTAGATAGTGGAACCTCATTCCATATGATGGGCAACCAAGAATCCTTCAACGAATTGGAGGAGAAAGACCTCCATATGCACATTGAGATGGGAGTATTGGTACAATTACTTTTTAGAGGGAGTCTTTCTTCCCTCTCAAACTCAATGATGTCATGTATGTTCGGGGTTTGAAGAAGAATCTCATTTCAGTTGCTATGTTCGAAGACTGTGGCTATGATTTGATATTTAGAAAAGGGAAGGGTTTCTTGAGACACATCACCACGAGACAAGTGAAGCAGATTGAGGTTAATGTGAAGAACCTCTACAAATTGGATGTGGAAGACTGTGCAACATTGAGCACAAAAGCAGAGAAGGTGCAAAGCTGAGATATTAGTGAATTATGGCATAGAAGGCGACCATTTTCATCATGGTGCTTTGAAGATGATGCTGCAAATTTCTACAGGACTTCCCAAAGGAGCATTAGAGTTGAAAGACACATGCAAATGATCAAGATGGTAAAGTGAAAGCAATCCTTGAAATGATTCACTCTGATGTGTGTGGACCTTTCTCGATCGCCTCCACTGGCAAGGACATGTATTATGTAATATTTTTAGATAATTTCTCACAAAAGTGTTGGATCTTCTTCATGCAGAAGAAAGACCAGATTATCCAATTTTGTTGAATTTAAAGCACTTGTTGAGAAAGAAGCTGCCAAGAAAGTGAACGCTCTCAGGGGTGATAATGGTGGTGTGGTGGTGAGTATGTGTCGAATGAGTCTAAAAAATTATGTGCATGTGAAGGCATTCGACAGGAGTTGACAACACCCCACAAGCCACGACAAAATGGGGTGGACGAGAGAAAGAACATAAGTATTGTGGGAGAAGCAAGGGCGATGTTCCATGACCAAGGCCTCCCACTACACTTGTGGGCCTAAGCATGCCACGCAACGGTCTATTTGCAGAACATGAGTCCTCATCAGATTCTTGGCATGAGTAAAAACCAGAGGAAGCTTTTTCAGGGAAGAAACCAGATGCGTCACACTTCAGGATCTTTGGATCATTAGTTTACTGTTATGTTTCCATGGAATCAAGAAAAAACTAGAGCCAACAACAGAGTTGGGAATATTTGTGGGGTACATAAAAACACCTCATAACTATCATGTATACTTTCCATCTCTCAGGATGATAGTTGTTCGTAGAGATGTGAAGTTTGATGAGGAGAAGGCAATGAAGTGTTCTCTTGAGTGGGATATTCAGTTTCATTCAGTTGAGGATCTTTTAGCTCCAAAAGAAGAACCTCAAGAAGTTGTGGAGCATCCACAAGTAGAGGAGCAAAGAGTGGATACATCCACTCAAGCAGAAACATCCAGAGAAGGAAGGAAATGAACCATGGAAGTTGATAGATTATTTCATGATGCTAGAGAGAATGTGGGAGCACCCACGTCACATCGTAGGCAGAGGAGGTCATCGGATCAGTACACTGGCTACATGGCTCTGATGAGTGAGCTTATAGATACTGAGCCATCCTCATTAGAGGACGCTGTAGATCAACCAATATGGGCTGATGCTATGGTAAAGGAACATGATTCCATTATTAGAAGCAATGTTTGGGAAGTGGTCCTAAGACCAGAGGAAAAATCAGTGGTTGGTTTGAGATGAATATACAAGTTGAAGCAAGCAACAGATGGAAACACAAGGCCATATTTGTGGCCAAGGGGTTCTCTCAAGTGGAGGAAATTGGCTATGAGGAGACCTTTTCTCCAGTAGAAAGGTAATCTTCAATTAGATCAATTTTAACACTTGCAACACAAATGGGATGGAAGATACATCAGATGGATGTAAAGGAAACATTCCTCAATGGAGTTATTGAGGAAGAGGTGTACATTGAACGACCAGAAGGTTTTGAGACCTTCGATAGAGAGTCGCATGTGTGCAGACTCAAGCGAACATTGTATGGATTGAAACAAGCACCTCATGCTTGGTACACCAAGATCAAGAATTATCTTACCGAGTTGGGCTTCACTAAAAGTGAAGCAATTGCAAACCTTTACCATATTTTTGTTGAAGGTAAATTATTGATTATAGTATTAAATGTTGATGATTTAATTTTAACTGGTGATGAGAAGTTGATCAAATCTTGCAAATATGATCTTGAAAGAGAATTTGAGATGAAGGGCATGGGTTCATGCATTATTTCCTCTTTTTGGAAGTATGGCAAGGAGATGGGGGAACTATTTGTCTCTTAGGGAAAGTATGTCAACGATATACTGAGGAAGTTCCGCATGGAGAGAAAGAAGCCCATGTTCACGTCTATAGCAAGAAGTTGGAGGAAAGAGGATGCCACTTTAGGTGAGAAAGTGGAGGCTACCATTTATAAGGAGATTGTGGGTTCACTTATATATTTGGTGAACACATGACCAAACATGTGTTACATAGTTAACAAGCTTAGTCAAGCAATAGTTAATCCAAACAAACTGTATTGGAAGGAAGGAAAACATGTGTTGAGATACCTTAGAGGCACCACTCAGTTTGGTCTTTGGTACATATGGACAGATGGAGTGAAGCCACAAGACTTCATAGATGTATATTGGGAGGGGAGTCCACTAGATAGGAAGAGCACATCAAGAGGAATTTTCAGTGTCGGGTCAACAACGTTTCTTGTTACATTAGGAAGTAGAGATATGTTGCACTCAACTCAACAGAAGTAAAGTGCATGGCTGCAAGTCAAGCCTCATGTGAGGAGATTTGGATGAGAAAGATCCTTGTTGGGTTATTTGGTCAAATGATGGATCCTACTGTGATTTAATGTGATAATAATATTTGTATCAAACTCTAAGAAAATCCTATATTTCATGATCGATCCAAGCATATTGACATTTGGTATTACCATCTACGATATTGTGTGTAGAGGCAGATCATGCTGTTGGAGTACATTCCCACAGAGGAATAAGATGCATATATTTTAACAAAGGCTTTGTCAAAGGGAAAATTCACAGAGGCATGATAGGGGTATTAGATAATCCTTTTTCTTGTTGAGAGGGAGTGTTGAAAATGCAACAAGAAAATCTAGTTTTGACTTTGCCTTGGCCAAACTAGATTAAAAATTCGAAATTCAATTTCAATAAAATATTTGGAGGTAGTTAACTAAGGTGATATGGCACTTATCACTTAGTTAACTGAACTAATTCGAGTATGAGACACTTGACTTTAGTTTAGTATGATTGATTGCTAATTTCTAGCAATCTGTTTCAGTTAATTTGAGTTATTGTGAGTTTAACTAGTTCTAACTGTTAGAGAAATAATGGAGGGTCTAGTAGTGTGGTGTGTACCTTAGTGATCAAACAATCAACTCATCAATCAAACTAGAAGAATTGATGCATGCAGGAAACTCGAGTTAGCTAGTTGAGATTGGAGTTTAAGGGAAGTACTATCAATTGTAGACAATTACAAATTGTACAAGTGGTGCATATAGCCAGAGAACGGCCTACATGGATTCTACGGTTCTGGATGGGTAATCTCCCTAATTAATAGGGGCTAATTCCTTATTTAACAATGTAAGGAAATAAGGACTTGGGAAGGAAAGAATTTGGTTAAGTATTGACTAAACTCAACTTGTGAAGTAGTGAGATAGATTATACTAGTGTAGAGGTTGCTCAAGGTTGAGAAAGCATTGTATTTCTTCTCTATTTTCTGATAATGCAATACATATAGGAAGGGGTTTTGAGCTGTTTCTTTCCCCTAGATATTTCTCTGTGTTTATGTATTGCTTCATGTCGCATGTTTATGCTTTCCTTTCTCTATTGTGAATTTTTTCCCGCAAATGAGTAGAGAAGATTCAAGTTTTATGTTTTAGTAAATTACATGAGAAATATTGAATCTACATAGAGTTTCTATCGGGGGAAAGTAGACAACTTAATACCCTATTGAAGGAACCATCATCTCATGTGGTGGATCTAGGAGACAACAACAATTATGCAGTGAAAGGCCTTGGATCTACATCATTAAAGATGGAAAATGGAGCAAAGCTATACCTCAACAATATACTCTATGTTCTAGGTTTGAAAAACATTTTACTTTCAATTTCTTGTTTAAAAGATAAAGGATACAAGGTTTCCTTTGTATATGGTAAAGTTATGGTTTGGGAAAAGATTCAAATATTGATAAGGAAAAATTTATTGGAGTTCATGAAGGAAGACTATATATAGTTATAACACCATCTCCTAAAGCCCTAGTTCACATGGAGATCAATCCTATCAAATTATGGAATAGGATATATGGGTATATACACTACAAGATAATTCCCTCACTTATGGTAAATGGCATTCCAAATATCAAAAAATATCGTGAAGGAGTATTTAAGGGATGTGCTCTAGGAAATAATACAAGGAAACATTTTACAAGCAGTGACACAAGGTCTAAAGAAATATTAGACCTCATTCATTTTGATGTGTGGGTCAATGTCTATAAAATCTCTTGGAGGCCATCTTTAAGTGAACTTCATTGATGATCACTCTAAAAGACATGCCTCTATATTCTCAAGATAAATGACAAAGTATTTGAAAATTTCAAGGAATTTAGATCCAAAGTGAAAACCTTAACCGAAAGAAAGATAAAAACTTTGAGATCCGACAATGGAAGAGAGTACACTTCAAAATAATTGATTGCATATTGTAAAGAACATGTAGTAAGAGGAAGCTCATTGTTCCCTACAACCCCGAGTAGAATGGAATTGAAAAAAGGAAGAATAGAACCATTGAAGAATGCATAAGGAGGGAGCCTCCACCATTTTACCAAAAGTTAAGTATCTTGTTTATTGTTTCCTTTGTTATGTTTGGTTTCCATCTCATATCAAGATTTGTTTGTATTATATGATAATAACCTTCTCTTTGTAGGAAAGATTGCATAATACACAAAGGTTATGGAGAAGACTTCAAAGGACAAACTTGAAGCATGGAAGAAGTTATATAGCAAAGGAATCCCTTCAAAATTAATGTCTTACAAGGTTTGTTAAGGAACAAATCAAGGTATGTATCAAACTATAAGCTTTGTTAAAAATCTCTCTTCCTATAAAAGGTATAATCATTCTTCTTTTAAAATTTGCTTTACATTACTGACATCATTATGTCTAGCGTTTTGAATCATAAAAATTCTTGTTAGGGTGATTAATAATTGGATTGAATCTACCCTCATTATATTATCATCTGATCATTCTTATGGAACTCTAAAACGTTCTCTATAAAACCCTAACATAAGGGTATGTAAATATTGATTATGAAACCCTAGTCTACTTTTTATTATGAAATCTAAGGGTATGTAAATATTGATTATGAAACCCTAGTTTTCTTATGGAACCCTAAAAGGTTCTCTGTAAAACCCTAACCTAAGGGTATGCAAATATTGATTATGAAACCCTAGGGTTGTTAACGAAATCTAGAAAACTTATTCATTTTTATGTTTATGTGTTTAGTATTATTATGATAGAAACCCTAGTCCTTTAAGGTTTGTTGTTAATATATAAATTATGTATTGAAACCCTAAATATTTAGGGTTTGGTAAAGTAGGTTTTATAAGCAAGACCCTTGTATTGTCTAAAATGAGGTCATAGGAATGAAACCCTAAGTGTATATCCATTTGTATGATCGAAACCCTAGTTTGAATGAAATTGTTAACTTCGATGTATTGATGTTTTCATGCCTCGGGTTTATCTAGTAGATATTGATGTGAAATGCATCTTAGATATGTATATGCAAGTATGTTGTCCCAATTGTTAATGTTCATAGTTTGTGAAACTTAGGGTCTGGAAAGCTCTAATAGAAATTGATATTCTATGATATGATATTGTTTTCAATATGATTTAGTCCAGGTCTTGCAACAAACCCTAGTAAAAGTATGTCATGTAAAAGCATATTGTCGAAACCTTATGTAGTACTATGATTAGATTGTTATTGAATCACTAGGCTTTGTGTCTCGAAGATGGAATCTAGGGTTTACACTAACTCATGGTAGAATTTGTCATATATATCTAAAAATAATATTGAAGCCCTAGATATAATGAGACCAATATGGTTGAGTTGCTCGAAGTCTTGATGATGAAGTCTAGGGTTTATGACAAAACCCTAGCAAGAAGTTGATGTCTAGCTTGTAAAAATATGTATCTCATGAACCTAACTAGGTTTAGTTGTTTAATGTCCAAAGTCGAATGCTTCCATTATAATATTGACATGATTTTGATATAGATGACTTCATGCTTCATTCCTTGATCATCATCATGCATATGCTTCCTTCATCTCCCCAGTTGAGAGGGAGGGCATATTATGATAGTCATGATAAATACCTTAAAGAAGAAATTGGAGAATGAATTGGTGTTGCTAAAGAAATGAAAGAAGAAGTAAACTTCTGACAAATTGAATATGGATAACTTCATGATATTAGAAACATCTGAACAATTGAGGGCTCAAAGGTTTGTGCTTACTTGTATATTGGAAAGTTTATTATTGATTGGGGTTTATGTTTGAACATGTAAAATCTCTCCACAAGAAGATTGAACACTTTGGAAGCATGCTTGGATAAATGGATATATCTATTTTGATAGGGAGAGTTGAAGCATCTAATGGCAGATGCTTGGGAGGACATCTGGTCGGCCTTTATGTTGATGTCTAGATCCCGAAGAGGGAGGGTGGCATTGGTCTTGGAATTTTGACCTTGGACACACACCGAGAGCCTTGGGTTGATGGTTAGTAAGTAAACTTGATGGTACCTAGATTGGCTGAAAGATGAGTCCATCTTAGTTCCACTCGGATAGATGACCATGGTCAGGAATCTAGTCCGCGACACTAAGTGTGCTAGAACTCTTCGTAGTTCAAGATCATTTTGAAATATTTCATGTACTTGTATATATATGTAATTATGAATAACTCCCTAGTTAAGAGGGAGTGTTGAAGAATGTAACTAGCTTCAGTCTTCATAATTGTACTTGTCAAAAGAAAATTTATTATTAAAGAAAATTACTTATTAAAGCACAATTTTCATTCTTGGGGTTAATGTTTTCTAGTTCAAAGTCTCCATTCAGGACTTCTAGGTTTTGTCTTGAGTCATTAGAGTCATTGTCATTATTATTAGACCTTTCTTGGGCTTTTTTATCATGTGAAAAAAATATTTTTGAGTCAAAAAGGTAATTTGTCACCTCCACACTAAGTTAGCCTAGAGGGCAATTTGACCTCACAAGAAGCCTATATATTGAGAAACTCGACTTCATTTAGAGAGCATCATCAACAAGTTCGATCTCTAAGAAGCAGTAATTGGAAAAGAGAGCGAAGTTACTGAAGAAGGAGAGAAGATGGGAAGAAGAAAATCGAGTTTTTGGGCTACCTTTCTCTCGCACGTGCGAAGATATTGGGCTGAAGTTGGGGCCAAAATTCTATTTTTACAGCATGGTCGAAGTTTTGAAGTTAGGGGCCCAAAAATCTGTTGATGGTGCTAAAATTCTGATCTGAAGCTGCACCTTGAAGCGTTGACACTTGGAAGGCTGAGAAAAGGACATCTACAAGGAGGAAACACTGACTTGGTAGTTGGAGGAGGTATTTTTCTAGGTGTAGAAGTCTGGAAGCGTCTCATCTTGATTTGAATCTACTGAAGGAAGAGTTCTTGACTGGGTTTTCCCCTTATATGGGTTTTACCTTGGCTATGCCCCTATATCTTGTGTCCCTTGTTATTGTGATATTCAAACACCTATAATTTGGTAATTTCTTGATGAAAGATAAATAAGAAGTAAAATAAGCCAACATAATTCACAAGTAATTATCAAGAAAGAGGAATCAAACCCTAAAATCCTAGTAGTATTGATCTCTCAATAGGGAGGTGGGGTATGTTCCCGAAATCATACCATCGAATCTTCAATGTTGAGTTGAGCTCAGGTGCATCCTTGATTTCCACACTCCTAATAATACACCGCCCTATGATGAACACGAGCCCTTTGACGAGGCGTTTTGGCTACAAAAGGGGAGAGGTTGTTGTAGCATTTGAGGGGAGAATTGTTAGAGATAAGAGGGGTGGGAGGAAGGTGAGGTTTCCATTGAAGGGTAGTCTAGAAGTGAGCTTCAATAGAGAAGGAACATGAATTTGAAATGATTTGAGGAGACTAGAAAGAATTAAGCTCACAAAAACCTATGTGGCTTGAGAACTTGAAAACTTAACAATTCTGGATTACAGAGAAAACTGGCATAAAAGAGCAAAGATGAAAAACTCAACTATAGGGAGAATCAAAACTGAATCAAGAAAAATGAAAATAAAATGAATGAAACTGAGAGAGAGGAAGGTCAACTTGCAAAGAGGAACGGGTAGCCCACAAAATAGAAAGCTATCCACTTCATTGGAGCCTAGGTGCCATCTCAGAAACACTAAATGCTACTCGACCCATACTATTGACTTGGACTATGGATTTGTGTAATGGATAGAAAATGTTGGAGCGATGGAGTAGGGCTTGTTATTGAGCTGCATTTCCCCATTGAAAATTCCGCTGAGAGTGTTGAGAAAACTAGAGATCGATAATGACAAAGGAGTTTTCAACTTTCCATTGTTTCGTGCATGGGATTGGGCAAGGTCGAGTCTGGTATCGATGTCCCATCTCATCAACAAGAAATGTTCTCTAATACCAAGAGTTTGCGATTTAGTTGAGCAACGTATACTACCTGGTTAGATGACTTGTTGCCAAAAATTGTTGTTGGATGTGATGTGAGCGGTTGCCATCAGCATGAAAATTAAGGCTCTCATCAATGGCTTCTATAGTGGACCAGTCGCGTGAGGTAACCATAGAGGATGAGTAGGTGAGAGGGTTTGTTGCTAGGGTGAGTAGACCGGTTGAGGAGTGAAATTGTAAGGGAGGTGTGCCATGTACTTTGTGTCGGATAGTGGCACGGAGGAATTCCCATGGCTCATTCCAAATTCATAACAAAACCATTAAGGGGGTGTGTTGCCATGTCCCCTGATCATGTGGCTAGGTGGGACGACGACAACTCGACCCTCAAGTTCTTGCGTGTGAAACACCCCATATGGGGTCAAGATATATCATTGTTAATACAAATAGTCACTAGTATTTACCGAAACAAAATTAGGTCTTTGAGTTTCTAGATAATTTCCTTAAAAAAATTATGAGTTTATATCGATTCATACATACCATTTCCATTTTCCAAATAGGTTTGTGTATTTTAACATCAAATAATAATAAATAATCCTAGATTAGGTTTTTAGAAAGAATTTTAGGGACATTAACTGGACTATAGTGGTTGTTTTCAAACAAGGACAAAATTGAATTGAAGATAGAGGGTTAAAATGTTGGAGTATAAGGCAAATTAGCATTGTGGAGATGGTCTTCCACAACAATATTAATGGCTTCTATGCTTATTTAAGATTAAGGGATTCTATCCTATTAAATTTGGAACAAGAAGTGTAATCAAATATTACATATACTATGGCTCGTACAATTCCCCCTTTTGTTTCATCAATTTGTTTTTTGTTTGTTTTTTTTTTTTGCTTTTACCCGCCAAGAATCTTATTCTATACGACTAAAAGTAACCGAAAATAGGATCCTTGAAAACATGATCCTTTTATTTGAGAGTTTTATCTTCAAGCTTGAGACACTTAGAGAAATGAATACCTTTAATTTAAATACAATAGAAAAAATGCAAACAAAAAGCACATATGGGGGGCGAGGTATCTGATACAAATAACACCCATATACATGTTCTAACTAGGGGTAGATGTCCACTCTACACTCCATATTGATCATTTACACATAAAAACAAGGTTGGGAATGATTTCAAAGACAATTAGAAAAAAGAAAACTATGAATGTAATCCAAGAATGTAGCCTAAGATCAATGGATTGAATTCATGTTTGTAATCGAGGGTAACCCCAAAACTTTGGTTTCTGGTGATAAGCGCTTAGGGTTTGATACTGCTCTGCAACTGGCATACCTTTATAGACTGCGCCGCTCTGCCATAAACCTTCAGCCATAAGGCATCTTCAGCAAAATAGGGCATAGCTACCGCGCAATGGAACCCCCTCAGGCGGAGGACATGGTGCCTCCCCCCGCTGATATGGAAAACACCCTGCAACAAACTGAAAATGTCAGGAAGGACCATCCAGAAGATACAACAACAGAGAATGAAAATGTGCCAACAAATAACAACACAAATGAAGAACTAAGAGTAAAGTCAACCACCTGCAAGCTTGTAGCAGTTGACAGACCCAAAATCAAGCTCCTAATTCAGCGGATCAACTCTTAGATCCAGTTTATGAGGGATCATGCTTTGATAGGAAAGTTCATAGGCCTTTGGCCAATGGAGAAAGCTCTACATCGCTGGATCGCAGCCAAATGGAAGCCAAAAGGGCACATAACCCTGCAGTTAGGGCCTAAGGGCTTCTTTACTACCATTTTCAATTGTCTGGAGGACCGAAATAGGGTACTGGATGGAGGACCATATTTCTTCAACGCAACAGGCCTATACCTAAGAGGATGGATCGAGTGCTTTAACCCAGACAAAGAAGATCTAAGCTGGGCCCCGGTGTGATTGCGCCTTTATTCTCTCCCTCTGGAGTATTGGGACGAAGACTCTTTGTGAGACATTGGGAATGGTTTAGGTTAATTCATCAAAGTGGCAGAGGAGACAAAGCTGAAGCACTACACCTCCTATGCGTGGATCTGTGTATACATGCACCTCAGCAAAGCTCTCCCGGATGCGGTAAGCCTCTACCATGATGATTATGAATGGTTACGAACAATAGATTACGAGCATGTACCATTTCGCTGTTGAAAATGCCACGCCCTGGGCCATTTATTCCGAGACTGTCCCTCCAATATGAAAACCACAACCACCCCTTCAATGGAAAAATCCGACTCAGATGGGTTCACAAAAGTTCCCAATCGCAAAAAGACCCATAAAAATCCCACTACCTCAGTCAAAAAACCTATCACCAACACCTCCTTGCCATCAACAAGCAACAGCTTTGAAACCCTGCTCTAGCTGGAGGTTCATATTTTAGATAATTAGGAACAACCTGAAGCCACCCCTAAGACTACCGCCCATTCTGCTCCCTCAAGCTCAAAGAAAGCCCTCACTTCTAAGCAACCCGCAGACACCAAATTGCCCTCTCCCAGTGACCCACAGAAAAGGATTGCTCAAGAAATGGAGATAGATAACACTCAGATGCAACTCACGATTGTAGATGATACAGAGGCAGAGTAGGAATCAGTACAACACATGGAAGAGGAACTGGAGAGCTTTGACATCAGAGATCTAGATATACTGGGACTTGAACATGCATGTAAGAAAAATGAATATGACAAAATTCCTGAGCGAAAGCTAGAGAACTTAGAAGTAATTCTTTTAAGAGCACAGAAGCAAAGATCATTAGGCGTCCAAACTGGCAGTGAGTGGGATGGAAGAAATATCTTCAAAGACAACAAGAAACGAGGAAGGAGAACAGATCTACAGAGAACCATCCGCATAAGGGAGATGCTGGTGGAATCTGGAAAATACTCCAAGCTTACCAAATATTATAATCCCCTTCCCAATCGTGAATCATGAAGCTCATCTCATGGAACATTAGAGGGCTCAACAACTTGGGAAAGGGTCGACTAATAAGGAATATGCTACAACAGGAAAAGCCTCAAATTCTCTTCTTGCAAGAGACCAAGTGTAATTCCACAACGTTGGATCAGATCCTCGCCAAAGCATGGCCAGGAAGCAAAGAAGTGGCTGTGGAAGCCATAGGAGCCTCAGGAGGGCTAGCCATCATTTGGGATGATAGAGCTATAACACTTACTAACATACATGCTAGTAAGCACTTTATCCAAGCCATGTTTCATTTAACAGGGACAAACGTCCATGGACACTTAACCAATGTCTACTTTCCCCAAGAGGCAACAAACAAAGTAGACACACTGAATACCTTAACTCAGATCAACTCAGAAAGATCCCACCCACTTTGGATCACAGGAGGGGACTTCAACATGATTACAAGATTGGAGGAAAAAAGAGGAGGACGGATCAAGCTGGACGGTGAAAGCACCCACTTCAAAAATTACATTCATAACAACAGGCTCATAGATATGGAATTCAACAATGGAGTATATACATGGAACAACAAGCGTGCAGATGCCCACCAAATTGCATCTCGGTTAGATAGATTCCTGCTTTCTGATAACGCAATACATCTTGGCGGGGATATGATGACCTCTATATTGCCTCTCTGGCTCGGAAAATTGGCTTATTAAGCTTCACTGGCAAAGACCGGGAGACAATGTTCGCAGGCCCTTTCGCTTTGAAGCCTTTTGGATGAATCACCCACATTTTCACAACCTGATAACAAAGACATGGAAAAATTTCACACCACCAGCAAGCACAAAAATGTACAAGCTCCAACAAAAGTTAAAAAATCTTAAGGAAAATATAAAATAGTGGAATCGCTTTACCTTTGGCAATATCTTTCAGGCGCAAGACGCTCTTGAACAAGAAATGCAAAAATTACAGCAGAGAATCATAGCTGAAGGCAGATCCAAAACCATAGCAGAACAGGAACGCCAACTACAAACGCAAATCTCAGAAAGAGCAAAACAGGCAGAGATTCTCTGGAGACAAAAGTCGAGGATCAGATGGCTTAAAGAGGGCGAACGCAACACAAAGTTCTTCCACCATACCACTATCCAACGGAGAATGCACAACAACATTGTTGTCCTACAAAATCGACAAGGGGAACATCTAGAAAAGCATGAAGATATAGAACAGGAACTCCTCACCCACTTTTGGAAGGTGCATCAGGAAGCGGAGACTGATCGGCTGCCAGCTATAGAGAAAATCATTAAGAATATTCCTAAGATCGTAACTGAGGAACACAATCAAATCCTCCTCAGGCCTATATCTTTACAGGAAGTGGAGACAGCTATGTGACAGCTCAAAATTGGGAAAGCACTTGGACCAGACGGCTTCACTTCGGACTTCTTTCACAACTTCTGGGATCTAATCAAGGAGGAAGTCTGGCAAGTAGTTGAGGAGTCCAGAGTTACTAGATGGATGCTTCCATCCTTGAACGCCACCTTCATTGCCCTCATCCCTAAGGAGGAGAACAACGAGACTCCAGACAAATTCTGACCTATTGCACTATGCAATGTAATGTATACAATTGTCTCCAAAGTGATCGCCACATGCCTCAAGCCGTTGCTTCCCTTACTTATATCACTGGAGCAATCAGGATACGTGGAAGGAAGGCAGATCACCGATGGCATAATTCTCACTCATGAAATCATTCACTCCCTAAAGCAATCTAAAAAGGCGGGTATGCTCCTAAAAATCCACCTCTTAAAAGCTTTCGATACTTTAAGCTGGAAATATATTCAAAAAATGTTGCTAGCCTTTGGCTTTACCCCCCCTTGGGTAAGATGGATTATGAGTCTCATCACCTCTACCTTTTTCTCAATTCTAGTCAATGGGATCCCTTCCACCCCCTTCCACCCGTCCAGAGGCATCCGACAAGGGGACCCTCTCTCACCCTTTCTTTTCGTTCTTATGGCAGAAGGTCTTGGACGTTACATCAAAGATGCCATTCATAACCAACAATTACGTGGCCTTTCTTTCCAGAATACCCCTGCTTTCACCCACCAACAGTTCGTGGATGACAATATGTTATTTGGTCATCCTTCGGTCCAGGAAGCCCATAAAATAAAATCCATTTTATCTGACTTTTCAGATGCCTCTAGCGCCTGCATTAACAAAGAAAAATCCCAAGTCTTCTTATTTCACACACCCCCCATCACTCAATCCTCCATAGCAAGAATTTTGGGCTTCTCGATTGCAACTCTACCCTCCAAATACCTGGGAGCTCCAATGACAGCCTCTGCCTTAAAGCACTCATCCTGGAAAATACTCTTAGAAAAAATGGAAGCCCGTATTTCTTCATGGACCTTCAGAGCTCTCAATATGGCGAGTCACCTAGTTTTAATCAAAGCAATACTACAATCTATGCCGCTCTACCTTTTCTCAGTCCTAGCAGCACCCAAATGGGTTCTAAAAGCAATCTGAAATCTTCAACGAGATTTTTTATGGGGGAATACAAAACAAAAAAGAAAATGGGCTTTGGTCAAGTGGGAAACAGTTTGTCACACAAAATCCTCTGGAGGCATTGGATTATGGGATCCTCAGCATAGCAACGAGGTCATGGGAGCATGCATCTGGTGGAGATGGCTCTCAAACCCACATACTCTTTGGGCAATCCTATGGACAACTAAGTATGCTAATAATAGGCCAGTTGATGATTTAATTCGACTCAAAGAAGTTGGCACAAACTCTTTAATTTGGAATGTTTCCAAACAACATAGAGATCTAATCCAACAACATAGTTTTTGGGAAATCAGGAATGGAGATAATGCAAGGTTTTGGGAGGACTCCTGGCAGCAAAGACCAAAATTGAGGGACCTGCTCACGCCCCACCAACCTCAGGATTGGGTAGAGCAACTGACGATCAAAGTAAATCAACTTTGGGAGGAAGTTCACAACCAAGGTTATAGACAATGGTTATGCTCGAACCTCATTCTTGGGCAAGCCACACAATCCATCAAAGATAGCCTGGACACAGAACTCTCAAACAGGAAAATTCGCCAATCAAATAAGAAATACATCATCAGATGGGGTTATGAAACAAAAGGCACCTTCACATCCCAAGAAGCATATCATATAATACTAAGGGACCATACCGTCAAGGATAGCCTCTGGCACAAAGTCTGGGAACCACCAATTTGGCCAAAAATCTCCACCTTTCTCTGGTTGCTGTGCCAAAATAGAATCCTTACTTGGGATAATCTAAGGAAACAGAGTTTTCACGGACCTTCCATCTGCCCAAATTGTAAACAGGCAGAAGAAACTAAGGAACATCTCCTAAACTCATGTTTGTTAGCAACCCGACTTTAGGAGAAAGTTAGCTTCAGATGTCAAAGAGATGGATGAAATAAGGAGAATTCAACCAGCGCTATTCGTTCTTGGGTACCTCACCCTTATAAAAGCAAAATTTTAAATGCCTTATGGAATCTAATACCAAGTTTCCTCATGTGGACAATCTAGAAAGAGAGAAATAGCCGCATCTTCAAAGACCATTCCTCTCCCACAGAAGTTCTATGGAACAACATATGTCAAAACATACGAGAAACCCTGACGCTCCAAACTTGATTTGATGATGACTTCCCCTCCACTCCACAGGAAAAAAATATATGGATGAACTGGAACCTTCAGTGGAACCATGAGCAGGTACACCAAAGGAAAATCCCACCATCTGGAGATATACCTGACAAATGGACTCCACCCCCATCCCCCATGGTATTGCTCAACTTTGACAGAGCGTCAAAAGGAAATCCGAGTAAAGCAGGATTTGGAGGAATATTCAGAAATCACAAGGGCAATGTTCTTCAAACATTCATGGGGTCAATCGATTGGGATACAAACAACTCAACTGAATTAGAAGGAATTTGGCAAGGACTTCTCCTGGCTCAGAACAATAGATTCTTCCCACTCATAATTGAAGGGGACTCTCAGATCTTAATCAACATGATCAACTAGATCTTACAGGGAACTCCAACACATAAGATGGGTAGTAGTTAGAGATTGACGGAAAGGTTGGAACAGATTGAATAGTGGCTACTCACACATCACGCAGTTACCATCAGGCACACTCGTCGGAATGGTAACAAAGCTGTAGACCTCCTTGCAAACATTGGCATTGACAGTGGCAAGACTCTCCATGTGGGAACTCTTAGCACTATAGCCAACACTTATCAATTGCAGGAGTTCAATGATCTAGTGCAAAAGGAAAGTGCAAATGCAGAGGAAACACACTCAGATGCGGGCGTCAACAACGACTTTTAATTGATAAGACGGACCGCCGGCGGGTTGAGTAGCCATCTGGCTCACTGCTTCGTCCCGAGAGCCGATTGCAGATGGATTAAAAACACCTTGCAGGCGACATTTATTGACCCCGAAAGCAGTGACGAGCTCACCCCCTTCAATACCATGCAAACCGTTTTGTTACTTCTCCCCTTCTCCATTGCGTCTGTTCTCCTCAAGCGGTTGAACCGTGTATCAGAACTGCTACAGGCAGTCGCTGCTTGATTCTCCCTTGCCAGGATTTCGGTAATGGTTTCCATTTTACGCACTCCCGTCATTGTCTACTCCATGACATAAGGTGGGTAGTAGTTGTAGATTGGCGGAAAGGTTGGAACAGATTGAATAGTGGCTACTCACACATCACGCAGTTACCATCAGGCACACTCGTCAGAATGGTAACAAAGTTGCAGACCTCCTTGCAAACATTGGCGTTGACAGTGGCAAGACTCTCCATGTGGGAACTCTTAGCACTATAGCCAACACTCATCAATTGCAGGAGTTCAATGATCTAGTGCAAAAGGAAAGTGCAAATGCAGAGGAAATACACTCAGATGCGGGTGTCAACAATGACATTTAATTGATAAGACGGACTGCCGGCGGGTTGAGTAGCCATATGGCTCACTGCTTCGTCCCGAGAGCCCATCATAGATGGATTAAAAACACCTTGCAGGCGACATTTATTGACTCTGAACGCAGTGAAAAGCTCACCCCCTTCAATACCATGGCCCATGCAAACCGTTTTGTTACTCCTCCCCTTCTCCATTGCATCTGTTCTCCTCAAGCGGTTGAACCGTGTATCAGAACTGCTACAGGCAGTTGCTGCCTGATTCTCCCTTGCTAGGATTTCGGTAATGGTTTCCATTTTACGCACTCCCGTCATTGTCTCCTTGATTGTGGTTCGCCCACCCCTGCTCACGCTCATCGTCGCCTTTCTTCCAACTCCTCCGCTGTCAATTTAGCTCACATCTATGCCATGGCTCGCCTCAGGCACCACATGCACAGTAGGCGTGGAGGTTCGCGTGGAAGTTTTCACCGCTTGCAAGTTTCTACCACCTCCACCTCTGGTTCCTCGGACTCTACTACTGAATTGCCCAACCCGCTCATTAACCCCACTCACAGATACCCAAATACCAGAAGCGGTAGAGGTTGGAGGGACAATGCTATCCACACTGAGGATTTCCCACTCCCTCCTCCTTCTGCCCCTCACAGCACTCAATTTCACTTCGAGGAAGAGTCTGTGATGCAAGCTCCTCTGTCCAGTAGTGGGAACAAGCAGAACAGGGCAAAGCCTAGTTGACATGGGATTAGCAAGCGGCAGCAAGGTGAAAGCAGTAAGGCTCTGCATGGCAAAGCCAAAGCTAAGGACACTAGTAAGTGACAGAGGGATGCAGAAGGAAATGTGGATGCTACACCTGCTCAAGGTCGAGGAGTGTCTGATGAGGATGATGATTGGTATCAGTTTGCCTGCCGGATTGAGGAAGAGCCAGCTCCGGAGGAACCACCAGCCTAACACGTGGCTCAGACAAAGTTCTCCCACTCCCAATTGGATTCGTCTCACTGTTTTGTGGTTTTTGGTTTCGTGCAAAGGTGTCCGACTTCTAGGTGGATATGTTTCTATGTGTCGTGGTTCTGTGGTCTCGCTGTGCTCTGTTTCTACGCCAAGTGTCTTGAATTCTCTAGTTAACTCTCCGCCAGGTGGAATGTCACTTTGTTTCTTGGTTATGTCCCTGTCTTTCTGGTTCGAGCTTTGCATTCCTCTTTGTTCATTTTGGAAAACCAAGGTCTACTTTGAAACAATTGTTTTGGTTCAATGACTGGTTTCCCCCATAATAGGGGTAGTCTTTAAAGCTTCTTGGACTAGTTTCCCCTCTGTTGGGCAGTGCATTACAAACAGCTTCATTTGGTGATGATGACTGATGCTTAACTTCTCTGAAATTAGGTCTCTCTGTAACTTTTTTGTATAATATTAATAGATCAATATTACTTAGAAGAAAAAAAGAATGTAACCCAAGATGTCTTGAACATGTTTCCAAATGATTTTTCTCCAAAATGCATCAAGAAAGAACCACACTATAAGCAATGTTTTTAATTTAACAAGAGCTACAATCTGAAAACGAAAACTTTAGCCCAAAAATCCATATTTTTTTGTTAAAAAAATGAAAGAACACCCCCAAATTGAAAAGTGATGATGCCACATCAACTTTTTTTAGCGTTAAATTTCCAACATTTTTCAACCATGACATTAAAAACCACATATCACAAGCACGAAAAAGCTTAAAATTCTAACATTTTTAACGATGAGATTAAAAACCAAGTATAATGAGTGAGAATTCTTTAAAATGAACATCTAAATTAGGTAGTTTTTCTACTTAGAGTATTTTTATTTTTATTTTTTTATTTTTTTACAGTAAGGTTGAAATTATAGCTCATTTGAAATCTTAGCGTAAGACGAGTTGAATTCCTTTTCAACGAAATATTAAAATTGTGACATTTTTTAACCGTGATTTAGAAAATTCAGTGATATAAACAAAATAATAAAAAAAAAACATCATTTAATTTTTATTTATTTATTTATTTATTTTTTTAATTTTAATTTTATAATGTATATAAATTTAAAATTTTTAAAAAACACATTAATATATAATATAATTTATTATAATTATAATTTTTTTTAGAAAAAATGATTTTTTTTTTAAGAAAAATAAAAATAAAATGTTAAATAACATTTAAAAAAACCTAAAAACTAAAAAATTTAAAATTATATTAAAGAAAATATTACAACCAATTAAGAAGAAAAATATTATAGTCTTTTTCTCTTTCTCTCTCTCTATATAATAAATGGAAACTGATTATTAAAAAAAATTCAAAATAAAACTTTGAGGCCAATAAATAAATAAACAAAGTATTACGTTAAATGAGGATTGCATAGACCAAAATTATTTTGTTACTAGTCTGTTTGAACGGAAACCATACCAATAACATAATTTTAGAGTCTTGAGGTTGCTAAGACCTCATTTAAATAAAATTTAACATAATTTTAGAGTCTTGAGGTTGCTAAGACCTCATCTAAATAAAATTTCATGAAAACATAAAATTTATAAAGTAAGTTGGTTGTGTCAGACCTTGACATATAACAACATGAGAAGGCAAAGAAAGACTACTAGTGTTGCAAACAAAAAAATAGTGAGCCATAACAACTATTGGGGAGAATCTCCAAGGCATCCATGCTAGCTGGTCACTACCCACATGCGAGGACAAGGAGTTGTTGGCTAATCTCGTGGTTAGAATGGTTAGTTTGCGGTCTATACTACCAATTTTTCCTCTAGCTTTGTCAATCTGATAAAATTCTCTTGTTGAGTAGTCCTATAGCTTCCTATGTGACTTGCAATATTCAAATGATTTTTAACCTTGTGCCGACTTCGTGCCATGATTGATGAAGTGACGAGAGCACATGTAATGTGCCAAGTATAGTGGGAGCCACAACTCCCTTTCCTGTGAGCTGACATCATATCAAGGTGAAGGGAGGGGAGAAGTGAATGCTTGCTCTTGGGAACCATCATTGGGTGTGTGTGTGTGTGTAATTTGTTTTAAGGTTTTTTTTAAATATTCTATTAAAATCTATTCATGTTTTTTAAAAATATTTTATAATTTGTTTAAAAATAATTTATTTAATTTATATATTTTTAATAAAATTAAAAAAATAATTTCAAGCTCAAAATTCTATATTAACCAATGTAATATTTACATTGCAAACATCAAATGATCCTCTCAATGTGCCTTGGTTAGCTAGTCTAGAAACTAGACCAAAGGCAATAATTGAGACATAGAGCTTGCAAATCTAGCATTACATGCTTGGAGTGGCTAGTGCTTCCAGTACAAGAACTTGGCATCAATGTTATTGACATAAAAATAATAGAAACAAAATGACACATAGAACTAAGTAGCTAAAAACATAAAATTTAGCTTGCATTTGCACCATATCCAAACAAGATAATGACGCTAGTTGACAAGTGCAGGGTGCTCAGGGTTGCCTAGTGGAGGCAATTCATTTGTGTGTAGAATGAATGCTTCCATGCATTCCAAGCGCACATCCACAAGCTAATAAAACAAGTGCAGGTCCTCCATGCAGAGGAGAAGCTTATCCATGTTCTCATTTCTCTCAAACATGATTTTCCATAGAGATTCTTGATATGCCAATAGAGGTTGATGGTGTGAAGATACTGATTTTTTCGACCTCTTACGGTACCTAGATCAGGGACCCAATCCAAAACTAATGCCATAGTCTTTGAATTAGAAATGTTTCCCCTTTTCTTTGCATTCTCCTGTTCAATACAAATTACCATTAGATTGCGCTCATGATATCTGTCAGTAGAGGTGTGGGCTCTAGCCCAAGCCTCGTCACTATTGAGGGCCATGCGACCCCCAACTCCCCTCCTCAAACGTTCCCTGTGTTGAGGATTGAAAAACGACCAAGGAATCTCCCTATACAAACTAGAGGTGAAGGAAGGCCAACTAAGAATAGAGGGGAGGGTGATGCAACATAAATCACAAGGAGTAGGGGGTTAAGGAGAACCCAAAGGAGGGCACTTTAGTGTCTGACGCGGGTCCAAAGAAGAAAGAGGTAGAATTATTTGAGAATGTGGATATAAATAATATACAAAATATAGCATAATAAAGACCAACTTAAAATGAGTGAGAACCAGAACAACAAGAAATAATACACCTACAACAGAGTAATTGAATTATGGTAGGGGAAGGGAGGCGATGGTGCCAACTTTAGAGGTTTTTTGCAACCTTTGAGTTCCCCTTGTAGTTTGATCACTGAGGAGAGAATATGATCAAACATGAGGAGAATAAACAAGGAGGATAAGGTACTGGGCCAGGAGGGCCTTGTGCTTCCTTCTATCGAGCAGAAACTAGGAGACAAACAATTTCCCCTAAACGCTAAAAGTTCCTATGTTGTTTGTGAGACTTTTTTTTTGAACTAAAGAAATTGCACTTGGAGCAACTCTCAGGCATACATAGCCTTGCCCAGGATTGGACCACAAGACATGTGGGGACCAAACCTCCCCACGTAACCATTGGACCACACCCATAGAACTTACCATTTCCTCGAACATAAATCAATGAAAGTAATTGAAACATTCCTCTTTGTGTAATATAGCTTGCGCGATAAGCTTTTGGACTTGCAATGCCATCAATGGAAACCTCTTGATCATTACACACCTTCATTGCACATTGAATTCCTAAGGACTTATGTCTTGATAGGTAATATCTCACTTGAAACCAATTCAATATTCACTGTAGATAATCCATGTTGAGGGTGTTCAGAGACATGTTGTAGGCCAAGTTTTCATGGGGGCACAATTTGCTGCTAGCCTTACTTGTCACGTTCTCTTCCTGAGTCACCCTAGAAGGGATTTTTCTATTTAATTTTTTTTTATTGTATTCTAAATTTTTCTTTGATTTCTTAAATTCTTTTTTTTTCCATTTTTAAGTAAAATTTAGGTTTTATTTATTTATTTATTTTGTATGTGAAACATTTTTGCGAGGGATAAACCTGTGACTTGACAAATTTGAGCCAATTCATGGAGTGCTTTTTTGTGAGGGAGAGTACATTGATCCTTCGTTATATGAAAGCTATCTGTTTGGTCTCTCTTTTCAATAACTTGATGAAATTAGGATTTGGCACAATAATGATACCGACAATGAAAAAACCAAGGATTTCATAGAATTGCAACTTGCACAATGTTGTCTAGAGAGGAATATACCATATATGGGTATATGCAAATTACCTCAGGTTCTCGATGTTGATCACAATGGTGGATTCCTATATCAGGTGGGCCCAATTTGATTTTATTTGAACGTACGGCAATGTATTTAAAATTAGATCTAGTAATGCAAAGCACACAAGATTTTAGAATAGGATGTAGAGAAGGAGATTACTAAAAAGCCATTGTAGCATGAGAGAAGGAACTTACTAAAGAACCAATATAGGATGTAGGGAAGGAGCTTACTAAAAAAAACAAGGTGTCAAATTATGCACTTGAATTATGGTGACTACGATTAAAACAAGTGGAGGTGTTTATAATGCTCTCAAGTGAAACAAATACATTGCCTTGGAAAGGTAAAACATGCCTTGGATGAAGAGCAGAGAGTGCGCTTGATGTTATAAAAAAAATATTTAGTACTATGATTATAGGGTTACTATTAATATACACTATTTGCAAATTATGAAACATGAATAACAAGGCTAAAGTCTAAAAAACTTTAAGTTTGTCATCTAAAAAATATTGTTGAAACTCAAACTTCAGTCACATTCTTAGACCACACCATGATTATAGACATATAATATTAGAATATTAATACCTTTAACAATGTGTTCACGACACAAAATATTATATCACCGAATATAAATAATCACATTTTGTAAATATTCAGGGCATAGTCTACTTGTTATACGTTTTGGAGCTTTGTTGGGCATATTTTCTAGTTGAATTTGCTTAGAATTTGGCATGGAGTTGTGGAATCATAAGTTTGAGTTCTGAACTCTCCATAATCCTAGTGTTGTAGGGGTTTTTTAGGGCGTTGAATCTGTATATGCAGTCAAGAATGCATTTTAAACAAAAAAAAGACCCTGATTTTTCCAAAAATTCTTTCACCGAATTCCAGCAAAAAACTCCAAAACATATAATAGTCAGAGTATTCCAATATTTTGTCATACCATGTTGACAATGTTGTTTAAATCAATAAATTGATATTGTCAACATACAAACAAGTACGAATTCTTATCAATCTCATCAAAGGTGGTTGTTGCATCAATTTTTTTTGTTTTTTTATGTAAGTCTCTATTCAAAAGTTGCATTTCCAAATAGTATGCATCTTTATGTTAATGTAAGTAGTACACGATACTCTTATGTCAATGACCTTCTTGCTAACATAGCCTTTTTTTTGGGGGTAGGTGGGGAGTAACACTTTGTTTCTTACACAACACACCCCTAACACTATTCTATACTCAGATACCTTTCCAATGACACAAGAGAGACCTCAAACAAAGTTTGTATGCAAAATTTATGCCACAGAGAAGTTGATCTTCTTGTTCTGTCCACCATGATTTGATAAGTTGTCACATCAACCCTCATTATTCATAGAAGAGGGGATAGCTACGTGATCATGATGACGAATACTCTAGAAGAGCCAATATTGTATCTCTAGTTAAAAGTTGAGCGAGTCAAATTTCACCACTGGTAGGCTATCGAGATATGTTATAACTGGACCACTATGAGGAAAAGGGGCTCCATTATAATGGAGTGCATTTTGTTCCATAGATGAGCATAATAACTGAGAGTGAATAAAGAGAGAGAAAATGGAGAGGGTTTTTGCTTGGTAGCATCCCACAAGTGATAGGTCTCACTCCTTTGTACTTGCATCCATTTCCATTTAGAGAAAGAGAAAGCATAGCAACATCACCTTCCGATTGGGTTTTCTCCTATAAAGGTTTCCTAGCAACATGATGTCTTGTGTTCATTGTGGTTTGTGAGTTTTATTTCATTGTTCTTTATTTTCCATACTTTATCAATTTTTTTAACAAGAGTGAGTAGCATTTGTATTAAGTTTGTGCCCATTCACAATATATACATGAGAAAGTTTACAAGAAGAGCATCATCCTATAAATATAGAGGGATAAAGAGTGTCGATGACATGCTTACAAAATTACAAGCTATTTCAAATTCCAGACTTTTCCTGAAGCTATATATATGAAAAAAACTACCAAGCAATAAACAAATTTTACATGGCAACACACTTCAATGAAATTTGTGGTCCTCACCAATGGCTGGCCTGTTAACAACCAGACACTGCTCTTATTGAGTCCAATTTGCATCATCTTTGTTGCTAAGCCTGACCTTCAGTAGATTAATTTTGTCTTAGAGTTCCACTAAATGGATGCATAAGGCCTCCAATTCTTCATCTTGTATGGCCAATTTTCCTTTGAGTGTTTTGTTTTCCTCCAACACATGTATTGTAGACAAAATATATTAATGTAATTTCAAGTTGAGAAGAAGAAAATCCACTTGTTGAACATTTGTTTTATGCTTCAATTGAGTAGTTGCATGCAAACAATTACAACTCATTCTCCCAACACCATTTATCCTATCTGCCATTCCTATGGGGCCCCTCCACATTCTATCTCCAGCCTATCTCCTGATACCCAACTTCTGTAGTATTTCCCTAGAGTCAACAGAGGCACTATGCCTTACTACAACAGGTAGAGGCCCACACAAAGGGGAGCCGAAGGCCACCAGATCAAGAAGATTACCAATTTTTATAACTAGAGAGAGGGACGCAGGGCATTACCAACCCGTGAGAGCTAGGGGTTTTTAATGAGAGTCATTGTGACAAATAGAACAAAAAAATTTGAGAGATGAAAATTCCTTGCCTGGTTTTGTCGTGGGGGTTGTTGCGAGGTCTTAGAACATGAGAAAATATACATTGAGGAAACCAATCTTCGACCCTCTAGTACCTTGTCAATTTTCTTGTTGCGTCAAGTGTTGAATGATGAGCTCATGCCCAATTAGGAAACAAATTCACTCACTAGATTGGAGGGGTAGAATAGTAGACCAAATTGAACATAATTATACAATTATCAAATCCTCTAGCGACCCTTTGTTCTGAGCAAGGTGTAGAGTTAGCTATGATGCTCATAAGCGTAGAAAAATATCCATTTGTTTGGCGGTGCCATGGAAGCCACTGTATCTGCTAGAGTCTACAACTAAATTTTTTTGTGAGATAAACTAGGAACATATGAACTTTGTTGTTTGTAGGAGTTCAAATGCATTGTTTTAAGCCTTAGCCATGTTAATCCACATGTGTAAGTGGTTATGGTCGCACATCCATTCATATTTTGCTTGCTACAAAGTGCAATCATACTTCCAAGCGAGTGATCTATGTTCTGCTCGCATTGCAGCTGCCAAATGAGGATCATGCATGGTAAGGCGATTATGTTTACAACAACTGCACGCGTAAAATTATGAGGGGATATCATACTTTTGAGCGGGTGATCTATGTTGTGCTCACATTGTATTCCCCAGATGAGGATCAAGCATGGTAAGACAATTGTGTTTACATCAATTGCATGCATGAAATTATGACAAGATACCACAACATAAGTTAGGCTCCCATCCATATGTTGAAATTTTTTGCCCATACTATGCTTCTACCTTTGGGATGAGATATGAGACTAGCCACTGATCATATAATTTTTCATTACCATGTTCAATTTTTGTGTCTTTAAGGTAGATTGCACCATCCTGTTTCACCATTAATTTCGAGCGTCCCATCCTGTCGCTGACATACATGGTTAGCATTCTTATTGGCTTCAATGTTTTGATTTCTTAGAATGTGAAAGAATTTTTATGTCGGAGTCCGACCAACAACACTATGATATCTTCAATAGACTTTCCAAGTGATTTCCTTTTGTCTAAGTTTTAGTATGAAGATGTTGAATAATAAGAAGAGAGTCCCCAAGGATAACAATCTTAGTCACATGAATAGCTTTAGCCTGAAGCAAACTTTGCAACAAGCCATCCATTTTGGCTTGATTGTTGGTCATATTTCCCAACCCCCATGCATACCTTGTAAACAATTTTCTTTCGGGGCTATACAACACCCCCCCTCTCCTGCCACCCCTTCCATACTTTATATAACACATGTATAAACATAACATAATAATTAACACATCCAAAATCTAAGAAAATTAACCCTTAGTGTAGGTTTCAAAATTTTCTTTTAAATATATTTCAATAGATTTATTGTGATGAACTATCTAATAAAGTATCAAAGACAAATTATAAATCATTATGCAATAATTTCAATTTAATTTCACATTAATACTTGGTTCTCACAAATATAAAAATAATTTAGTGGCTTTTGAATATTATCCACTAATTTTTAATAAGATGTGTTGAAATCTAATTGGCATAATGACATTCCTTTTAAAGATAAATATGAAACCATGTTTGGCACTTCAAAAGGTTCAAATCTAATTAAGAAGTTTAATTCAAAATATCTTAATTATTTTTTAATTTAATTGATGAAGTCATTTATTTTGAAATATATATATATTAAACACTTATCATAAGAGACTTCTCACTATACTAAAGTGTTTATAACCCAGAGTTGGGTCAACTATTATCTTAAATGGTGTTGTTTGTCTCCCTCATTATTTTTTTGTCTAATTTTTATATGTACTTAGTAATTTAATTTATAATAAATGGTCAATGTGTGCTTTGTATTTAGCATGCCTCAATATTGCTACACGGGCTCTTAATGCAATTGCTAGACATACAAGTCCACTGCTTTCTCTTGCCTATCTAAGAGTGCGTGTCCTAAAACTTGTTAGGCCTATGATTATCCTACCACCTCAATACATGCTTTGGAGTTTATTATCTCGTTAAAATTTGCTCTGAATTACAATATTGGAGATTTATGATATTGTACACTTTTAAGAACTAAATGGTGCACTACACTTGTCTTTTATTTAGGATCATAACTATCTATGAAGGTGTAGTAACTTGCATCATAATTTTTGTGAAAGTCATATGCATCACTTATGGTTGTATCAATAACGACACTAAAATGTTTGATACATATTTTAATGGTAATGCAACACAACTAATGTTAAGGCAGGATACATATTTTAATTGTAATGCAACACAACTAATGTTAAGGCAAATAGGACGGTAGGGTAGGTTGAACTAGAGTATTACTAGCATTTGCACCACATGTTGCAAAGGAAACGCCGTAAGGCAATGATATAAAAAACAATAGCATAGAAGAAAGAAGTCAAAATTTTATGCAAATGACATAAGAAACAACAACATAGAAGAAAGAAGTCAAATTTTTATGCAATTTTGTTTCTTTACCGGTGTTTATTTGTTATCATCAACAAATGGCTAGATCATTTATTCATATTACCAAGTGCTTTCAGTTCATAAGGTTTATCCTAAGGTCCTTGATGGATGCCAAAACTGTCTTCTCACATTGCTTGATGAACATCTGACAAAGGATGAGAACAATGATGTAATTGAAATTCAAAGATTATGAATAAATAAGGAAGACCTTTATATAAGGGAAATTAACTCAATATGTTCATTTTAAAGATATGCTATCACCAATATTAATATTCATTAGGTTGGGGACAAATAGAAAATTAGCATTAGGTTTCTAACATCCAAATGGTCTCACCATTGTTTGAATTAAGCACTCCTAGTGATAAAAAGAGTGAAAATATGTTAAAAATTGGATTCTATGAGCTTCTAGAGGCCATTATGTTGTCAAAGATTGCCCGAGGTGAGAATTAATCCCGAGGTGAGAATTAATCAAGTGTCGGATACCCAAAAAACCAGCCATTGGATTTAGTAAACTACAAGTAAAGCCTGTTCAAGGTGTAAGATCGAATTTACCATAATGAGCATAGACAAACTAATTAGTGGACAGGTAGTCAAACAAACTATGTGCTTCTAAAGGCATTATGTCGTCAAATATTGCAGATGCCCCAACATGAGAATTAAACAGGTGGATGATACTAGAATTTGAATGTGTAACATCAAAGTTCCAAATGGCTAGTTTATAAAGAGAAAATTAGTAAGAAAGGAGCAGGGTAATCTTATATAATTTCATTGGCTTCACATTTGAACATTATGTTGTTCTGAACCATGATACCCTTAATTCATATATTAATTCAATGGAGTTGCCCTCTGTCAGGCTTGCCTGGGCATGTATTTATTTATGTGAGGTTGTGGCTAGTATCACAGTCACATGTCTCTGCCTTTCGTTTGCATGGATCTATGCTGGGCCCTGGCCGACCAGTAGTCTGCTCTACTTTCCATTGGTGCAACAGTGAGACAGAGCCTTGAACAAAAGTTTAGTCTGGTAACGTAATAGAAAAGGCATATGTTCTTGACTTAAAGGGATGACCGACTGGTGATCTCATATGTCGTTTTCCCATTTTCTGAGCATTCACATCCACCACTTCTTTAAGTATCACTTGTGTTACAAGCGAAAGTTAGATTGCTTCTCTGTGTTGAATGATCCACTCAGGAGATTAATTTGGGTGTTAGGATGTTTAGCCAGTTTATAATTGAAATCGTGTAGAAAATTAATGAGAATTTGAAATCACTATTTTATTTCTGAAACGAAAAAACGATTTAAACACATTAATTTTTTTCACCATATTCCGATGAGAACTGGGCCGTCGGGGCAAAATTGTAGTTTCAATAGATAATGCATCTCCTCAATCGTGTAGTCTAAACAAATCACAATTTTGCTCGAAAAAAAAATAGAAATTCTAATATGATTTTGAGAAAATTTCACAGAATTTTTTGAGAATCTCGGATACCACTGTCAAGATTCAGGATTTTGGGGTGCCCTCCTCTGTTTTCAAAGTCTTAATTTATATTGGAGAAGGGAATGACCAATGTCTTTTTATTTGCATTTTTGTTATACACTAAAAGAACTACTAGTACCCTTTTATCCACAATTTCTCTATACAAGGAGCATAGATTTAAATTTCCCAAAAAAAAATAACCTGTTACAATTTTACAAAATGTTAAAAGACACAACAGCATGAATATAGGGTATGCCAGCTTCCTTTTAAAAGCTTTGCACATGAAATCGAGCTCGAAACCAGATCTGCATAATCTTATATAATGTGACCATGATCTTGCAACTGATGCATGAACTCCCTCTCCTGGGTAACAAATCTGGCTAAAGCAAACTTCCCAGCACTTTTACAGGCATCTATAACTACCTTGAACATGAATTCGTTTGACTGAAAACCCTTATGTTTCATTTTGTAAAACATTCTCCTAACACCATCTACCAACCCTAGCTTCCCATAGCTAATTGTCATACTTGCATAAGTAATTGTATCTGGTTCAAGACCTTTGGCTTGCATGATCATGAACATGTTGTAAGCTTCATTAATCCTCCCAGCACTACCAAGTGCATATATAACAACATTGTAAGAAGACACATCAAAATCCAACCCAGAAGCTCTCAGTTCATCACAAGCTTCCAAAGCTTCAGCATGCATCCCCACTGTAGAAAAGATTGTCATTCTCAAGGCCTGAATACCATGTGGAAGCTATACAAGGAGCATAGATTTAAATTTCCCCAAAAAAAATAACCTGTTACAATTTTACAAAATGTTAAAAGACACAACAGCATGAATACAGGGTATGCCAGCTTCCTTTTAAAAGCTGTGCACATGAAATCGAGCTCGAAACCAGATCTACATAATCTGATATAATGTGACCATGATCTTGCAACTGATGCATGAACTCCCTCTCCTGGGTAACAAATCTGGCTAAAGCAAACTTCCCAGCACTTTTATAGGCATCTATAACTGCCTTGAACATGAATTTGTTTGGTTGAAAACCCTTCTGTTTCATTTTGTAAAACATTCTCCTAACACCGTCTACCAACCCTAGCTTCCCATAGCTAATTGTCATACTTGCATAAGTAATTGTATCTGGTTCAAGACCTTTGGCTTGCATGATCATGAACAAGTTGTAAGCTTCATTGATCCTCCCAGCACTACCAAGTGCATATATAACAACATTGTAAGAAGACACATCAAAATCCAACCCAGAAGCTCTCAGTTCATCACAAGCTTCCAAAGCTTCAGCATGCATCCCCACTGCAGAAAAGATTGTCATTCTCAAGGCCTGAATACCATGTGGAAGCTATACAAGGAGCATAGATTTAAATTTCCCAAAAAAAAAATAACCTGTTACAATTTTACAAAATGTTAAAAGACACAACAGCATGAATACAGGGTATGCTAGCTTCCTTTTAAAAGTTGTGCACATGAAATCGAGCTCGAAACCAAATCTGCATAATCTTATATAATGTGACCATGATCTTGCAACTGATGCATGAACTCCCTCTCCTGGGTAACAAATCTGGCTAAAGAAAACTTCCCAGCACTTTTATAGGCATCTATAACTGCCTTGAACATGAATTCGTTTGGCTGAAAACCCTTCTGTTTCATTTTGTAAAACATTCTCCTAACACCGTCTACCAACCCTAGCTTCCCATAGCTAATTGTCATACTTGCATAAGTAATTGTATCTGGTTCAAGACCTTTGGCTTGCATGATCATGAACATGTTGTAAGCTTCATTAATCCTCTGAGTACTACCAAGTGCATATATAACAGCGTTGTAAGAAGACACATCAACCCAAAAGCTCTCAGTTCATCACAAGCTTCCAAAGCTTCAGCATGCATCCCCACTGCAGAAAAGATTGTCATTCTCAAGGCCTGAATACCATGTGGAAGCCCACTTTTACGTGCAACATCGAGCTGCTCTACTGTATCCCTTGGAATGCCTCCTCTCTTCAGAAGAATGCCCAGTGTTTTATATGTATTCTCATTGGGTGAAGCCTTTAGTTTTAACATTTGATGAAAAACTTCAGCAGCCTCTCTCAATCTTCCATCTGCAATGAACAGGCTAATGACGCTATTAAAAGAAAGAACATTAGTAAGAAATCTCGTTTCTAACATTTCCTTTTGCAATTTCAGTGGCTTCATTAAGCCTTCCATTCTTTTTGTATAAGGACAACATCATGGAAAAAGAAAATTCATTTGCCTGCTGCTTTTCCTTCAGGACTTTGAATACTTCTTGTGCTTCAGTCACCATATCAGTGCGAGCATAAAGGTCAAGCACACAGCCTGATAAAAAGGCATCTGGTTCAACACCCAATTTCTGTATGCGTTTGTACGTTTCTTGTGCTTCCTTCAAAAAACCACGTTTACTATAAACCTTAATCAAAGAACTATACACCACAGAGTTCCCTGCAAAACCAGCGTTTTGCATTATTTGAAAGTAACATACAACTTCTTCCACACATCCAGCTTCAGCAAATGCATTTATCAAGGCACCATAAACAAAAACATCTAGCTCCACACCTGCATTAACCATCTTTTCAAACATCTTCTCTGCCTCTGCAGCTCGACCCAATCTTCCATAGGCGGCAATAACAGCACAAAATGATGAACCCTGGAGGTTGGGAGTGGATCATAAGCTCCCAGAAGAAACTTGGAAACTGAGGAGGCCAGGCTATAATGACACTGGGTAGCAGACCCCGCAATTACAAAGGAAAAGAACATACAGTAGGTAATGTTAAACGTATGTAACTGGTAAACAAGCTGCAATTATTAAACGGAGATCAGGTTGGCCGATACCACATATCCAAATCGAAGATTTATAACTCTTTATAACGTAGACAACTCCTTGAAATATGTAAACGATATAACATACGGGCAAACACGAGTAAGCAAGGAATTGAGTATACATCACATTATTTTCTGAAGATATAACCGAAGACGCAAACCCCGAACTGGGTATACATATTTAGCAAAGATGCAAAAACAAATTTAAGCAAATGTGTCTTCGACTGCTGGCCATGGTAGCCATATCAAACCGCAGAATAATTAACCGGCACAGCTCTATAAACCTTCATCGTCACAAAAGAGAATAACAGGAAACTACATAATTTCATAGCAGAATAAGCTCTGGGTAATATCTGAAATGATAATCACATTGTCATAGCAAAATTTATTTACATTTGGGAAAAAACCCATTAAAAGCTCTAACCCTCTTCTAAATTGAGCTTTTTGGCTACGAAACAGGCATCACATAGATGCAGAGAGCCATAGCCACGCTTTAAGTTTCCCCTCCAACCAGGGCAAGTTCTTACCCATAACTGGAAACTCCGCCACTGTATACACGTCGCCCTACCAAGCAGGTTGAGCCAGCTCCGGGTCCCAACGTCCTGCGTTGCATTTCAAATACAGGAAAACTGATTAGGGTATCTGATAGGGCTTGAACGCCTACAGTCACGAAGAGCAAGGAAATAAGAGCAGAACAAGGAAATAAGAGCAGAGAACCAGCTGAAAGATAAAACCAAAGCTTTTACCTGTAAACATTTCTGATCCACCGCCAGACCATCAAACAGGACCCAAATAGAGTTACCGACCACTGAAACAGCACTGCGGAAAATGGCCGCATCAGAGCAACCTTCGCGGGTGGAATGCAAAACAAATGAAGTCATTCTCTCCACAGTTGGAGATGAGGAAACTCTGGCAAAAGCTCCACCGTTGGGTCGCATTGGAGCCACGCTTTAAATTTCCCCTCAAACTATGGCAAGTTCTTACCCGTAAGGAAACTCCGCCACTGTAGACACGTCGCCCTACCAAGCAGGTTGAGCCAGCTCGGGGTCCCAACGTCCTGCGTTGCATTTCAAATACAGGAAAACTGATTAGGGTATCTGATAGGGCTTGAACGCCTACAGTCACGAAGAACAAAGAAATAAGAGCGGAGAACCAGCTGAAAGATAAAACTAAAGCTTTTTACCTGTAAACATTTCTGATCTACCGCCAGACCATCAAACATGACCCAAACAGAGTTACCGACCACCGAAACAGTACTGCGGAAAATGGCCGCATCAGAGCAAACTTCGCAAGTGGAATGCAAAACAAATGAAGTCATTCTCTCCACAGTTGGAGGATCTAAATCTGGCATCTTCGTTCATAATCCAGTCTGTCCTCTGTCTGTAAGGGGATTTTCCTTCATAAAATGCGGGAAATTTCTTGTGATCGATGCAGGATTTCTCTTCCGATGGAGGAAATTTGAAGCCTTGAAGATCCATTGAAAACTTTGCCTGCAAAACCCTCACTGGAGATAAAATCTCATCAAGCTCCAAGCTCCTAGAGTCAGATGCCCAGAGACGCTGCCTGCTCAGGGAGATTTGAAGTAGCGAAAAAAACTGTGCGGCGATTTGAAGCTGCGAGAAAAACTGTGCCGAAAAAATATAAAAAACTAACCTAAACTACATCCAACGGTCTGGAACGTTTCAATCGTCTAACATCTAATCTGATGGCTCAAACAAGGACACAATGGCAATTAATCTGATGGCTCAAACAAGGACATAGTGGCAATTGGGGGAGTTGATTTCAGAGAGAAACGCCTTACGGCGTAAAAATGTGTATCACAAAAAAATTAATTATTTCATTATTTAATCAATTTATCTAATAAAAAGACTCAAAATTCATTACAACCCTAAATTCTAAAATAAATTTGGACTTACCTCTCAATGTTACCTCAAACCCCAAATTCTCAGATAAGATTAATTTGTTTCTCAATCCCCAAATTCTCCGATAAGATTAATTTGTTTTTCAATTCTTCTTCAAACTTTCGATAAAAAAAACTCAATTATATGGAATAGTGCTAGAAAAAGGGAATAATGTTAGGAAGAGGTAAAACTAATAATTCATGTGCCTCAAAAAGTTAGTGTGAAATAAACATGCTTATTTTGATTCATTAACTTTGAGGTAAATAATACTTATTTGTTTTGATTCATTAACTCTGAGATGAATATTTCTGAAAATTACTCCAATGCAATTCTTTCCCGTACTTCCCTTTGAAAATACCTAATAAAATATATCGGGTACTTTTTATAACGTCTAAAAGTTTAAATTATTTTACCACAAAATCAACCCTGGTATCGAGTTATATGGTGGTGATAACCAGATGAACAGGGGTTTTTCAAAATATATCTTTGGATCCAAGATACTGTTCCAGCGCTTACTGGCATTTATACATGTAAGGGGGAGTGGATTTGGAGTTGATAAAGTGAGTACCCTTTCCGTTTACAAGAACGGATCTACGAGCGCTGAGAGGATTGAAATTTTTTATTTGAGCCATCCTTCTTGATGACCATGAAATGAGGGTGGAGCCGAGTAGGGCAAATCAATTTCACTGCGTGTATAACGAACATGATCATAGATGGCCGTATGGTATACATTACCAATCAAATGAACTCTGAGATGTTGGACGCCAGTGTTTTTTTATGTTTGTACACGACACTTCCAACCGGGTATGAGTTTTTCTCCAATTTTTAAATATTTCCAAGTTCGGAGTTCCCTGGTGCATAGAAACCAATGAAAGCAATTCAATTAAAACTCCATACAAGACTTCCGCACAGTATTTATTACAACACCCACCTCAACAACAAATTTTACTCCACAAGTGCAGTAAGTGAAACCCTATCTAAAAATGAATCCCAAGTGGACATGGGCAACATTCTGGATTCAGAATTCATTCAAAATGTCTTCAAAGTGGTTATGGAGGGGACATGGAACTGTTTGTCCAAAGCCCAAATCGCCTCCAGGCTAAATCCCTGCATTATGAGCGAGATCCTTCTGCAGATTGGCAGGCATGATGGAAACCTGGCATGGAGATTCTTCAAGTGGGTTGCCTACTTGCCACACTACCAGCGCGCCACCCGCCCTTACTAGACCATAATCCATATTCTCACTAAGAAAAATAAGTTCAAAACTGCTCAGTCATTGTTACAATCCATTTCCCATAAAGGCTTCCTATCTTCTCCAGTAGTCTTAGATGTTATGATAAATGATTATAGCAATTTGGGCACCAATTCTGCAGTTCTGAGTATGCTGATCAATTCATATGCACAATCCGGAATGACCCAAGATGCAATCCAAGTATTTTATCAGTTGGGTTCTTATGGAATCAACCCCATCGTACACTCTTGTAATATCCTTCTAAACAGTCTAGTCAAGGCCAAATTGCCAACTATGGCCTGGAAAATCTATAGGGAAATGTTGTGTAGAGGGATCGAGGCTAATTCTCGGACTTTCAATGTCATGATCCATGCCTGTTGCAAACAAGGTGATCTGCAAAATGCCGAAGAACTTGTAAATCAGATGAAGAAGCATGGATTCAATCCAGATTTGTTCACATATAATAGTCTTATTTCCCTTCTTTCCAAGAAAGGAATGCATTATGAAGCTTTAAGCATCCAAGACACGATGTTAGAGAAGGGCATTCAACCCGATATTGTAACATATAACACTCTAATACACGGGTTTTGCAAAGAGGGAAGATTGAGGGATGCATTGAAGATTTTGAACGAAATGGGTGATCTGGTTCCAAATAATGTAACATATACTACCCTGATTGATGGTTATTGCAGAGAAAATAATATGACTGAGGCTTTCAGACTGCGAGATGAAATGATAAGGAAAGGGCTGGTGCCAGGAACGGTGACATACAATGTCCTCCTCCATAAGCTCTGCGAGGAAGGGAAATTGGAAGAAGCAAATGATCTCTTGAATGAAATGGCGGAAAAGGGTCTTGAACCTGATCACTTTACATGCAATACCTTGATCAATTCGCAGTGCAAGAGAGGTAACATGGCTGATCCCTGGAAACTTCGCAACAAGATGTTACAAACCGGGCTAGTTTTTGATGTGTATACTTACAAGGCTCTTATTCATGGCTTTTGCAAGTGTGGGAAAATAGATGAAGCAAAGGATGTCCTGTTTGAAATGATTATTGCAGGTTTGTAATTTCCAACAAGATTTTATAATTAAAGAATTTTACTTCCTCTTATAATCCTGATTTTTACCCGCAACTATAGGTCTGGGTTTTTTTCATGTACAGTGACCAACTTCACCAATAGGATTTGTTGTATCCATTTCCGTTTGTGAGAAATGGGCCTGTTGCAATACTGAACATTGTATATTAATAAATCAGTTTGTTGTCTGTTGAGTGCAGGTTTTATGCCTAATTTTAGTGTGTACTCATGGCTAATTGATGGTTATTGTGTCCAACACAATGAAGAGGAAGCCCTGAAGCTGCCTGATGAATTTGTCAAAAGAGGTTTATCTGAAGATGTTTTTCTCTATAGTAGCATCATTCGAGGTTTGTGCAGGAAAGCCAAGCTGAGAAGTGCCGAAAAAGCATTCAATAAAATGTCTAGGAGGGGTCTTGTTGGTGATGCCCTTGTTTATACTACTCTTATTTATGCATACTTGGGAGCAGGTGAGCTAAATAAAGCTTCAGAACTTTGCGAAGAAATGGCTTCAAAAAGGATTCTGATCAATCTTAAAACATTTTATGTATTTGATAAGTATTCTCTAGAGATGGATGGCAGACCTGAGGTGTTCTGGAATGGGATGATAGAGAGAGGCTTAGTTGTGAAAAGTGTTGCTCAGAAAGTGAAAACTATTGCACAAGCTTCCACTTCCAGTATGCTATTTTGATATGTAACATTAAGGCTCTATGACCTCTTTTGAGTAAAATATTTGAGGTCCAATAGCTTGGGATGCCTCTCTGGAATTTTCTGAATGGTGTTTCCAACACAGAAGGAAAGTGCTTGAATATTGTTGAAAAAAAAGAAAGTGGTTTAATGATTCCAGAAGGGAATTGTAAGTAATGTTGCACGCTTAGGCACTTTAAAGAACGAGATACATGAACTTGGGCTTCCGAAGAATATTAAAATAAGTCCGTGCCATCCACATCCATTTATCAGCATTTGACATGGGGCACTTAGTTTGCCCTATTTTTGGTTAGCCCTGTTTTTCTGGTGAGTCTCATTTCTGCACATTCTGATCATGTTTTCAGAAATCCGACGTTCTGGGTTCTCTTAAAATTGGCCAAAATACCTAGGGCCTAGTTTCATGGACAAAACTCCCCTTGTAGAGGTAGTACTCGGAGTTCCAGGATAGTTTCAAGTTTCAACGAGATTTAGAGTGAAAATTAGCCGGAAAAGTGGGGTACTTTGAGTGCCAGATATCCCATGCTCCATTTATCAGTTTGGTATGTAGACATCTATGTGATTCAAGTTTACATAGAGGCTGATATAATGTTTGAAGTTCTAATGCTTGTGAAATTGCATTTCATGCAATGTATAAACAAAAGTCCCCTGGAAAAATTGCAGCATGCTCTTTGGGCCAATTTTAATGTTTCTCTTGAGTTTAAAGGAAGCACTTTCAAAAATCCAGGAGGTTGTCACCGCAAAATATAAACTTCTTTCATGGTTATTCTGTGTATTTCTCTAATAGAAGAAATTGTCACCTGGGGGCAGGGGGTTGCACAGAACTTTGAAATAGACAAGATATTCTATAATGAAAGATCAATATTGTGAATAGACCAGTCTGTACAGAGTAAAACTACAGGGGAAAAAGCAACGGTTTATCTCACAACCAAGTAATTCCTGTAAAGTACAATTCAAGATCATAATGATCCTGATAATTCATCTGACAAAACCTTTCCTTCAGAAAAAATGATTTTAGTGGAGAAATTTCCTAGTTTCCATCCTTAAAGATGTACGAATATATTGAGACCAGGAAACTCCTTGACCCACATAATTTGCAAACAGGATTAGCAATGATCCAATTGCAAACATAGACACATTTGTTTTTTTCAGGAAACGAAAAAGCATAATTATATTATATAAGCTATATAATGAGCAGATAAGATAATACATTGCCAGATATAAACTTCATATGGGCAGAAGACGGACGCATGGACAATCCGTAGCAGAAGAGTCTGAAAGTAGGAGGGAGACTAGTCCCAAACAGAAAGTTTCTGGAGTTCATCCTGATAGACACATTTGTTAGGCTCACCTTTTCTATCGCTCTCACAGATTGTAATCTTGGCAAGGTAGAACTGACATGTCTAGAATCATAGTGCTTTCACAAGTTACAATTCTTTGAACATCGCCAATTTCGTAGCTCATTTCTATATTGGCAATAATATGTATATTTGAGCAATCTGTGACATTTTGGCTGTCATTCTCCGGTTAATGGTTCATTTCATGATTCCACACAGACAAGTTACACATTTGATCTTAATACAATAACGACGGAGGACGACTGGTCTATGCTATACGAATCGTATTGCAAGAAGAAGTGCGCCACAAACAACCGCGCCACCATCACAACAATGTCTTGTTGTCTTTGCCCCCACACTGCTTGTTATCGGCGGACATTTCATCCGTTTCGCGGCCGTTGGACCAGAGAACGTACTTGAGCATCTTCTCCCCTTCCGAACCCATGAACCGACGGGGCACAAACTCATCCGCTCTATCAAACAGCTTTGGATCCTTGGTTGCAAAAGACATGAAGAGTCTCATCGCCAGCAGAGCAGCCTGGCCTTTCATGGCCCATTATCATGGAAAAAAATTAATTTTCTATGAAAAAACAGATTAAACGAACGGCAGAAAACACCCCAATCATCTAACACACAAAATCAATGGCTCAGGATTGCACACGTCACATTTCAGGGATGTCTTTCTCAGAGGGAAACGCCTTACGACGTAATAATTTTGTTAAGTTTATCTTAAAATTGGAATTGTTTTGATGGTTGGTTAAACTAAAGTATTATTAGTACAATTATATTAATAAATGTGGTTGATAAATATTGATAGACCCATATCAAGCACATATACTAATTAATAATAATGAGAATTAATTCTATTAATGTTATAATCAATAATATTAGTATAAATATAAAAACCATATTAATAATAATTAATATCATATTATTACTATTATATTAAATACTAATACTAATAATAATAATTAAATAAAGATAATAACAACAATTATATTAATAATCATTTAATAAATAATAATGAAGTAATTATGAAATAAACAACAATTTAAATGTGGTTGATAGGAAATTTAACTTTAAACACTCCATCAGAACACAGTGATTAAACACTAGCCTCTTCCAAAATACACCGAGACCGATGACAAAAACTGCACCAATTCAAATTAACAAGATAATGATCACGACCATTCACACTTTCCATTCAAAATAATGATATGAAATTCAACTTTAAACACTCCATCAAAACACAATGATTAAACGCTAGCCTCTTCCAAAATACACCGAGACTTATGACAAAAGTTGCACCAATTCAAATCAACAAGATAATGATCACAACCATTCCTGCTTTCCAATCAAGTAATGTTATTATTTTATATTTGGGTTATAATTTTTTGTCAATTTTATATTTGAGATGCAAACACTTTTTTTTTCAAATTTTGCATTTAAAAAAATTACACAAGAAGACCCCCGATCTGGGTGACGGAGTGGGTAATCAAACTAATTATGGTTGTCAGAGGCCAGGAGGCGAAAGGACTGCCCACCACAACCCACATGATTATACCGCAGGGCGTGGTGGAGTCCTGCATGTATGCAGTGACGTCAGAAGGGAGAAGTGGCAATTTGTACGTAGGCAAGAGGAGAGGTGGTAAGGACGGCGACGTAAGGTGGATGGGACATCAAGTAGGTAAGGTAGAGTATGAGAGGGAGCGTAGGGAAGAAAGGGTGGCTAAATTGCAGAGTAGCAGAAGAACGAGAGCGGAGGACCGGACATACTCGCATTCAACAAGCAGGCATAGTAACCACATGTACGTTAATCGTTTTCTTTTTGTAATTCGTGAAGGAAAATTTAGTATGCTGGGAGAGGGAAGGAACATGTGCCAGGTTGGGAAGGAAATTCCACAAGGAGAGTTTATGCTTCGTAGAGAGAGCAAAAGCAGTGAGGAAGAGTGGCTTGGTAGCTTCTCGTAGACTCTGGCCAGGGTTGAGGGTATAGAAGTTAATAGGGAGTGGCGCATTTTGCTCAGGGCTAAGGCTTGCAAGACTAGCAAGGAGTTTATCCGGGTGGAATGGAGGACTGTGGGTCCGGAGAAGTTCCTCAGGCCGAATTTCTGGGTAGATAGGGGAGTTATGGTAGCAGAGAAGAGCAAACCTGGGAAGGGAAGCTGGGCAAGAAGCCAAGCAAGGAATGGGTGACATGCAAAGGAGGTAGCACTGTGAGGGGAGAGAGTGGTGATGGTAAGGAAGGCAGGGGGAGGGAGGAGAGTCCCAGCGTGAAGCTCCCTTCATTTTCTCTCACGGGGTCGCATAGGGAATGGGTTAGCCTGAGGGACCTCAACGCGAGAGGAAGGGACAGGGGAGGAGAGACAGAGACTATGGGTCTAACCGAGAGGAAGGTCAGGGTGAGCAGGGAGAAGGTGAAGACCACTCCTGGTTCACTTGAATGCCTGGGAGCAACGGAGTGTAGGCAGAAAGGTGGTAGTATCAGAGAACAGAAACTCCACAAGGCAATTGGTATTTGGATGGGTAATGGTTGTTTTATCCTGACATTGAATTGTGATCACTGTGAATAGGTAGCAGACACCGACGACATGGCGCGTCCAGCCAAAGGAAGAGGTCGTGGAGGACGAGGTAAATCTGGTCCTCGTCCAAAGGACCTGGGAACCTCGGAACAGAAGAAAGGCAGAAGACCCATGGACGAGATTGTCAAGGAGGCAACAAAAGCTTACAAGGAAGGAAAGAATGTTGGGATCCGAAAAATTATTGAAGAAATGGAGGACAGAATTCTGGAAGAGGACTCTGAGGATGAGATGGAAGAATGGAAAGACCATATCCCAGACCCTGGGAACACCAGAGGGAGACTATCCCAATTCAAACAGACCCTGCATCTGTACTGGCTCATGAAAAGACTGGTAGGAAAAGAAATGGAGCAAGTGTCCATGGGGATGGCGTTGATCGTCATAGACATGCCAGACTATAAAAAGGACCTGCAAAAAATCTAGTTCCAACTCTGCAATCAGGACATAAGACTGGATTGTCTACAACGCCACATTCCATGTATTATTGAAATGACACCAGCACCTGGAGATTCAGCTAAAGATCCAGCGACAGTGGAGTTAGAATTGGAAGACCTCAAAGAATAGATGGGTTCAATGTCCTTAGGATTTTGTTTTTTAGTGGTTAGCTTTCTTTCACATGCATGCTTATGGGATCTAAGACGATAGATTGTTTTTTAAACAGTTATGTATATATTGCTTGGGTAGAAAGACTGATAACTTATCGTTTTTGGATGGCTTACAATATGCATAGGTGGCCAACAAACTTGGTTTCCCAATGGGCAAGTTGAGGCCACCTATTAACTATATGTGGTTTCAGTTTGCTTTTATATAAATAGAAAAAGAGGATCTACCTTAGCTTACAAAAAAAAAATTACACAAGAAGAAATTATATCACTCTAAGCACTTCTTAGATTTGTGATTAAAACAAATCAATACCGATCTTTAAAGGAAAAACTAATGGGACCAACTTGCAATTTGAAAATTTGTTATTAAATGATTGCTAATTAATTTTAGAGCACAAATTCATTCATGCTACTTTACCTAATTCTAGATTGAAAACATAGGACATGCCAAATTCATAGTTGAGTTACTTTTATTCATTTGTATTTGAAAAATAAAGCAATATTCCATAAGACACTCCTTTAAACATGGAAAATTTTAGGGGCTAATCTTCTCAAGTGGGCTAATTTTCCATACTTTTTTCCAAAAAAAAGATTCGTTAATTTCCATTTTTCCTAAAAATTATTTGCCCAAATTTTATAGTATAAAATTGTTTTACCTTAAAAATCGCCAAAATTTTATATATAGACTTATAAATTATCAGAAATTTGTATAATTTTACAAAAACATTTCCAAACATTTTACAAATTGCATATTATGTGCTAGTGAGATTCACCAAGGTTTCTAAACTTTAAAATAATTTTTCATCCTTAAAATTTTCCTTGCCTTCAAATCATTAACATCTAAACCAAACTCAGTTACTAAATTTATAGTGGACACATAATTGATCTCGTGGAGATTCGTGACATAAGTTGGTCAAACCTTGTACTCTTCATTTGTGCGGCGACACATATTCCTCTCAAGAGTCAAGGTCCCGTAAGTCGGCCTCGTGATCCAATATCAAATGCCCAAACTTCTCATAGAGGTTGTCCACGTTAAATTTGCCACTATCAAACACATGTGGTAGTGTACAAATATATGTATGTTTAGATAAGTAAAACAGATAGGGAAGTAAGTTGTTGCCACAATTATAGGAAATTACCTTGTTATATATGGTATGGAAAACTTTGTTATTATTCAGTAAAGACATAGCATTCACAACTTGTAGCCCACATTCTTCTAGTATGAGTAGAAAATTGGAGTAGACAATATGATCTTCGAACACGTTGAGGGACATCTTAATGCCAAAATGGATGGAATTTATTTGCACCATAGTGAAGACATAGGAACATATCTTGTTATATATTTGCTTATATATAAATGAATGTTATGAATAATAATGAGGAACTAGTTGGGATGAATTCGCTTCTTAGGGTGAAGGGAGATGGTGCAGCAGGAAGGGGAGTTTGGTTCGCTGCTACGTGTTTGAAGCACAATGGCGCAGCTCGCTGTACTGCGTGAGTACACGTCTCCCTCGATACAGGGCAGACATTATAATATTCCCTTACCTCCGTAACTAGTTTTTTTTACTCCGTTTTACTGTGCCTGCCTTTACCTGCTCCACGGTTTGATGTTTTGACCCTTGGCTCCATCGCTCGTTTTTCTACTTGCTGCTCTCTCCCTTGGCAGTTACCACAGACAACTGGTGATACAAATTACTTGACAACGATGGACCTCGATCTGGTGGATTACTTGGAAGAATTGTTGGCGGAGGGTTCTATCTGGACGACCCCGCGTTATGTTAAGCTAGGGTCGCTTTCATTTAGCAACGAGCTGCATGAGACTATTTCCAGCCTCCCCTCTCTCTCAGGTCCATCTGACCACCAGGTGATCTTGCTGGACGACCCTCCAACCTAGCCGTCCCTCTCCACTCCCCCGCCGTCTCCGTCATCCCTAGGGTTTGCATCGGGGTGCCTTAACCCTAACCCTCCGTCTCCTACCCCTAGTCATATCTCCCACCCCCTCTGTCCATTTTCCCCTCCGCTCCTCCCGTTCCATCTTCCACTACGGTCCCCCTGATTACGCCACGCTCGTCCTCTCCCCCTTCAGGCAGTTTCACCAATATTCCCCCCTTAGCGGATGCCCTCCCAGTCAACTCATCCCTTCCCCCCGAGAACCCCCCCGTATCAGAGTACACCTCTGACCATCGAGGAGACTCAGCTGCTGAAGTGAGGGCCTGCAAGAAGACTAAGTGCTTCTGGACCAAAGTTGTCGACACCTTTCTCAAGCTCGAGGAGGATATTTAGCTTGGTGATACTATGGATTTCGCAGATAGGGTTCTAGTTGGAAGAATTCAGGGATGAAACTATATAGCGGCTCGCCTAAAAACATGGGTCTCAGAGGTCTGGGGCATCATTTAGCCGACCTGCCCTCAGTATAGACGTTCGTGAAAGGGTGGTTTGCCCTATGATTCTCTAGGCCAGATCACACGAACTGGGTCCTATCATCCTACTAGCATTTTGAGCATGCCCCAGTCCTCCTGAAATGATAGCCACTACTCTTTGACCCAGATAGAGAGCAACTAGGCGTTGGCCTGATCTAGGTCAGATTACCAGGGCTCCCGTTACACTTTTGGTCCGAAGACATTTTCCGACGCATTGGGAACTCAATTGGCACATATATGGAATTTGATAAATCCTATTTATCTACTGGCAAGATGGCTTTTTCTAGGATTTTGGTACATATGGATACTAGGGGAGGGTTACAGGAATACATTACCATTCAGTGGAGATCTTTCACCTGGAAGCAGCCACTGGACTATGAAGGCATACCCTATAGATGTCGCAGGTGCCATAAGGTTGGACACGTATATAAGGACTGCCCCCTGATTAACAAGAAGGGTCATCAATCAGAGGACAAAGACCAGGAAGCCCGTACCCCTCGGGACCAACCTCAGCCAGCTATGGAAGTGGAAGATCTCTCACAACATGTCCCGGCTGAAGCAGACAAGGCACACAAGAAAGAATCAAGGAAGAAGCATGGGAAAGCTCCACTTCGGCCTCCCTCCCCACCTCTGACAAGAGCTCGGGCGGCTATAGGGGACGCTCATTCCACGGGTATGTCAAATTCTCCTCTCTCATTTGCTTATACTACTTTTGTTTCTCCTGTATTGCCTCCCTCTCCTCTGCATGACTGGACTATGAACTCTTCGGTCACTCCCCTCAATTTCTCCCTCTCTCATCCTCCCTGGCTCTTCCATCAGCCCCCTATCGTTCAGCACTGCCCCATAGTGCCTCCCCCACCTGCTTACTCCTTCCCTTAGCCCTCCCTCTCCGGTGCACCCTCTCCCTCACTACCTATTCACTCTCACCTAGAATCCTGTTACCCCCTTCGCTCTAGAATGCGATCTCAGGGCCTCGACATTATAGGTTTCGAGGTAGACTCTTTCCCCCCTCCTCCCAAACCCCGGGGGTGTCCCTCCCATCTATCCAAAGCCAAGCATCAGGTCAGGGAGGAAATCACATCTGGCAAACAAAAAACCATTGACTGGGCCCTTAGAGCAGAGAAAACCCCTTCCCCCCCCCTCCATGAAGTTGCTCTCCTTAAACTGTCGCAGGATGGCCAACCTGGATAAAAAAACTAGCCCTAAAGCGTCTATTTGCCACAGAGCTTGTAGACATTATTTTCATACAAGAAACCCTCAACCCTGCGAGCTCTATCACCCACTTACTTGAACCTTGGCTACTAGGCTGGACTTTCCACTCCCTTGATGCCATGGGCAGATCTGGAGGTTTAACCTTGGGCACATGCAACCATACCATCAAGACTCTGAGGGTTTGGGGAGGACGGGGGTACTTGGGAGCAGACATCTACTCTCCCACTCTTGAAGCAAAATTCAGGATCTTTAATGTATATGGTCCCTGTCAGGATAGAGCTGTTTTTTGGAGAAATTTGTTTAATTCAACCCTCCTGCAACAAGATAACATCATCTTAAAGGGGGGCCTAAACTTCTCCTTGGGGTATGCAAAATCTTGGGGAAATCAAGCACAGGTGGATGCGTTGTCTATTTTCTTTGAAAACCTCCTAGAGACCCACAGCTTTATTGACATCCCCTCAGCCAAAGTGCAGCCCACCTGGAGGAACAATAGAACATGGGAAGCAAGCTTGGCCAGACGGCTAGATAGATTCCCCATAGAAGAATACCTAGTCAACAGGGGATCCCATATCAAACAATGGGTGAGCACTAGTGGCCTATCGGATCATCAACCTTTCTATCTAGAGCTGCGTGATGTAATAGACAAACCAAAGGCCCCATTCAAATTTAATTCCACATGGCTACAAGATGTGGAATACAGTAAATTGGTGATTGATTTTTGGAAGGCAAACCCCCCAGGCACAACAGGAAACCTCATGCACGACTTCTCACATAATATGAAGGAGCTGAAGTCCTTATCCAAGATGTGGGCAATGAAGAAAAAGGAAGCGGAAGAGCTGATTCTCAGAACAACAGAGGAAGATATCTATTCCTTTGAGGAGGACTCGGGAGGTATTATAATATCTCAGGAGCAAAAGGAAAAATACTCCGCATCTCTGCAGAAGAGAACTCAAATCTTAAGAGACAGAGAAGAGAGCTGGCGACTCCGAAGCCAGGCCATCTGGCTGAAGGAGGGGGATGATAACACTAAATTCTATCATAAACATGCCAATGGGAGGAAGGCCATTAACACAATATGGGAGCTCAAAGATACACAAGGACGATCAGTTCAATCCTTCAGAGAGCTGGTTGCACTGGCATGTTCACACTTCCAAAATATCTACAAAGCTCCACCCAATGCTACCTTGGCTGAAGTAATGCGTATTGTGCAGCTCTTTCCCGGCTATGTAGATCAGGAGGCGGAATAGGAACTCTCGCGAGAAGTTTCACTAGAAGAGCTTGAAGACACTCTGAAGTGGCTAAAGAAGGATAAAAGTCTGGGGGCGGATGGATGGACAGTGGAATTTTACACCGCCTTCTTCGAGGTTTTAGGAACAGACCTCCTGCGAATCATAGAGGAAAGCAGAAGGAGTGGAAGGATACCGGAGGCCTTAAATCCACTTTTATTGCTCTCATCCCCAAAGCTAATAAGCCCTCCTCCTTTGATGACTTCAGGCCTATATCCTTATGCAATTGCATATACAAAATTATAGCCAAGATTATAGCCAATTGAATAAAGCCAATCCTATCCCTCCACATATCCCATGAACAATTTTCCTTTCTACATAATAGGCAAATACATGAGGCGATTGGTACTGCTCAAGAACTCCTTCATTCTGTACAGCTCAGGAAACTAAAAGGAATGATTCTGAAGATAGACCTATCTAAAGCCTTTGATAGAGTCAACTGGCTATACCTCCGAATCCTATTAACTCAACTGGGATTTCCTTTTACTTTCATTAAGTGGATCATGAGTTGTATAACCGATGTTCCTTATAGTGTTCTCATAAATGGATCGACTTCCCCCTTTTTTCATGCTGAGAGGGGACTCAGGCAGGGATGCCCCCTATCCCCACTACTGTTCCTTCTCATCATGGAGGGCCTAAGCAGAATTATAGGAGAAGAACACAGACAGGGGAGAATCAGGGGTATCAAAATCACTGACATAGCTATATTGACTCATTTTCTCTTTGTGGATGATGTTCTCATATTCCTCAATGATGGCCTCGGCGATCTCACTGCTCTCCACCAAGCCATTGGTACCTTTCAAATGGCCACGGGGATGGTGCTGAACGAATCCAAATCCACTTTAACAGCATCTGGGTGCTCCCAAAATGAATTACAATTCGCCCTAAGGAGATTCCCCTTTATTACCCATCCTATAGAGGAAGGTCTGAGATACCTTGGCTACCGACTGAAGCCGTTTGGTTACAAAATTGCAGATTGGATCTGGCTCATTACTAAGGTAGAAAAGTGTTTGAACATATGGTACCATAAATACCTGTCTAGAGCAAGTAGGTTGGTACTGATCAAAGCCATTTTAGAAGCAACGCTTGTATATTGGATGACCTTAGCCTAGATTCCCAGGGGCATTCTGGATAGGTTGCAAAATATCTATGTCGCTTTCTATGGAAGGGGAAACAGACAGGGAGAATTTTTGCCTAGACAAGATGGGAATCTCTGGCACTGCCTAAACGATGGGGTGGTTGGGGGATCAAGAGATTGGACACCTTTTCCAAAGCACTTGCAGCAAAGTTGGGTTGGCAGCTACTCAATAACTGCAGTCTTTGGACGAAGGTTGTCACTTCAAAATACATCACCCCTTCAAACCCACTTGACTGGATTAGACAAGGCCACCGATCTAGCGGGAACATATCAATCATCTGGAAGGCAGTAACAAAAGCTATGGACCTGATAAGAAATGGATTGACTTGGAGAATTCGATCTGGTTCCCTGGTGCGCATAGGAGAAGACCCCTGGGTAGGTTGTGGCAATGCACACAGACTCCCCGAAGAGCTGAGAACTCATCTAGCAGATCAAGGTATAACACATATATGTCATATTGCGGACAACGGTCGATCCTCACTGACACAGCAGGCCTAGAAATCTGGATTAGCTCTAAATATTCCCCTGCCCTAGCAACAAGACTGGAAAGACTACATATCTGCACTAATTGAGGCCCATATCAGGATCTCAGAAGGAGATGATGAGCTCATTTGGGCCTTTTCCAAACATGGATATTATGCCCCCAAGATCGGATATCTAGTTCTAATGGATCCCCTCAAGCCACCAGTCTCTGAGCCTTGGTGGAACCTTTTATGGAAGTTAAAAGCAGCCCCAAGAACGAAGTTGCTTCTGTGGTCTATACTAAACAACAAGGTCCCAATGGGAGAAAACCTAATGAAATGATCTTTCTCAAGGCCATTTTGGTGCCACCTATTTAAAAACCCTACTTCGAAAGAGCTATGGAATGGATTTCTCTCAACGCTCTCCATTCACTGTCGATGGCATGACAACAACTTAAAGGATGCATGGAATAATTGGTGGAAAGATACCATAGGCAAGGAAAGGAATATACCTCTGCTCATCTGCTGGGCACTATGGATAGCTAGGAATCAAATTATATTTCAGCAAAAGTCCCCCTTTTGGCCTGCCATACTGAACAGAACCTTAGCGGAGTATCATTCGATTCCTGAAGACACCACACAAAAACAACACAGAAATATTGAGACAGAGGTCATCAACTCCTCCATACCATGGGCCTACTTTGATGGATCAGCTCAGGAATCGGGTTGTGGAGGTGGAGCAGTACTGCACTTATCAGTAACACATACTTTTAAAATTCAAATGGGTTTGGGCAGAGGAACAAATAACTATGCCGAGCTTTTAACTGCTAAATACCTCATCCAATATGCTTTATATAAACAATGCACAAATCTGCAATTATATGGTGACTCAAAACTGGTTATTAACTGGATCAACAAAAAACACATTTGCAATGCATATACATTGAAGCATATTCTGGATGAGATTCATAGACTTATCACGTCTTTTGACTCTTTCACTTGTCATCATATTTACAGGGAGCGGAACTCCGTTGCTGACCACTTATCCAAAGAAGCAACGCTCAGGGATGACGACATTTGGTTGATATGCGAGGAAAATGATGGTGCCATCTATCAGCACTATCACAGACCCTTCATAGACCCTGAATCTTTCTGAAGCAACATTGCAAGGGACAAGAATTTTTTGATATCTTTTTGCTTATATTGTAAATATTTATCAGAACTTTTATAATACCATACCCTCTCTGCGAAGAGGCCAGATAGCTCTCTATTTTTTGTTTATTCTCATATACTCCCTGCGTGGAGGAATGCACAAAAGTATTTCCATATTTTGAACAGGCAATGCCTCACTCAAGTAATGCCCTGCATATACAAAATGTAATTTTCTCCTATAATGAAAATTACGACTTTTTCCACGGGAAAAAAAATAACGAGGAACTTATCATGGAGGAACTTATTAGAATTGGAATATAATTTTTTAAATTTACTAAAAGTAATGAACCATTTTGCTAAATAAAATTTGCTTATATATAAATGAATGTAATAAATAACAATGAAAAACTTATTAGAATTGAAATAATCTCGATAGGGAGGAACTTATTAGAATTGGAATAATCTCAAATCCCTAGGAAAGTGGATGGGGAGCCACGTGGCACAAATATTTTTATTATTTATTTATTTATTTATTATTATTATTATTATTATTTTTAAGTTATTAAAAGCAATGGACCATTTTGCTAAATAAAATTTGATTATATATAAATGCATGTTATAAATAATATTGAGGAACTTATTAGAATTGGAATAATCTCAAATCCCTAGGAAATTGGTGGGTAGGGAGCCACGTGACACAATTCTAATTTTTTAAATTTATTAAAAGTGATGGACCATTTTGCTAAGTAAAATTTGTTTATACATAAATGAATGTTATAAATAATAATGAGGAACTTATTAAAATTAGAATAATCTCAACATGGAGGAACTTATTAGAATTGGAATAATCTCAACATAGAGGAACTTATTAGAATTAGAATAATCTCAAATCCCTAAGAAATTAGTGGGCAAGGAGCCACATGGCATAGATATAATTTTTTAAATTTATTAAAAGTAATGGACCGTTTAGCTAAATAAAAATTACTTATACATAAATGAATGTTATAGATAGTAATGAGGAACTTATTAGAATTGGAATAATCTCAACGTGGAGTAACTTATTAGAATTGGAATAATATCAAATCCCTAGGAAATTGGTTCTTATATGGAATGACACAATCTTTGCACTAGTAAGAAAGAAAGATGACAAAGTTAAAATATATTTTCTTCATCATGTCAAAATCTACTTTCTAAGATGACAAAGTTAAAATACATTTTCACTTCATCATGCTAAAATCTACTTTTTTTTTTTTTTGTAAACTTGATATGACTACATTTTCATCATGTCCAATATATCATCTTGTTTTGGGTGGGGAATTAAACAAATGACATCATCAACTATCCAAAACCCTATCATGCCAAAATCTACTTTCAAAAATCATATTTTCCTAAATATAATTTATTTCATTATAAAACATATCTTTTATGTATACATATAATTTTTGCTTTTAACCTATATATTTAATTTCGTTTTATTAGTTCATCTATGATTATTTATTTGAAAGTTCACATTATAAAGAGCCATCAAGTTTGAAATTCAAACCCCCATTCAATTTGATCAGCCATGCCCAAGTTTCTTTTTAACCTTGTGCCATGTTTTGTATCCACAGTTCATGCATATAAGACCAAAAAAACTACTTTATATCAGCCGTCCATTAAATTTCCCAATCTACGGTCCAAATTAAACGGAAGTCACAATCCGTGCAGTAATAAGCCAACCAATAGGAGGACAGACTTCTCTTGTATAAATCTAGAAACTTACTCCACATTATTTTCATCAGTGCGTACTCTGTGATATTCCAAACAGAGAAAGTTTAGAGATTGTGTCAATTGAAGTTCAGCAATGGCTCCCAAGGCCGAGAAGAAACCAGCGGAGAAGAAGCCTGTGGCAGAAAAATCTCCAGCTGCTGAGAAGAAGCCGGCTCCTCCCAAGGCCGGGAAGAAGCTGCCGAAGGAAGGCGGTGAGAAGAAAGGCAAGAAGAAGCACAAGAAGAGCGTGGAAACATACAAGATCTACATCTTCAAGGTCCTGAAGCAGGTGCATCCTGATATTGGTATTTCTAGCAAGGCCATGGGGATAATGAACAGCTTCATTAATGACATTTTTGAGAAGCTGGCCGGCGAGGCTTCGAAGCTCGCCCGCTACAACAAGAAGCCGACCATTACCTCACGGGAGATCCAGACTGCTGTTAGGCTCGCTCTTCCAGGGGAGCTTGCCAAGCACGCTGTTTCCGAGGGTACCAAGGCGGTTACAAAGTTTACCAGCGCCTGAGTTTTGTGAGATCTAATTTTGAATTCAAGGGTGTCTCTTGACACCACTTACGTCGCGGAACTTTTAACCAAGAGCAAGATTCATCCCAGAACAGGATCCGTCTATGGCTGTATGCTGCTAATTAGTAGTCTTGAAATTGGGATTCTTAAAACTAGGTCAAGTTAGCTATGGATGCATAGGTCGTTGTTAAATCAAGTCATCCTTTTTCCATGTCTACATAGAATTCAACCTTTGGGCAGATTTCTTGGCTGTATATGAAATGGGCCTTCAGATTCCGCCTGGAAGAATGGCTTAATGGCAAAGTGCTCATTGCTGGTTTATACCAGCTGTTTTAAGTTCTTATAGTTTCTGTTCTCAAAGTCATGATAAAAGTTTCTTTTGATCTCTTTTTTGGAAGGTTATATATATGGTTGCACAGATTTATCTTTTTGTTTTGCTCTCAGTCTTTCATAGTAGATCTTTAGATTTTGTTTGGCTTGCTGTCAGTCTTTCATAGTTGATCTTTAAAGATCTTTAGATTTTGTTGTGCTCCTGGCTGAGCATGTTCTTTGCATGTGTCTTTGATTCAATATTGAATAGCAAAATACTTCTAAATGAAAGAAAATGATCAAAATAACTGTTAAATGAAAAACCATGATCAAATCTTTTGGACGTTTATGTGATGAAGTTGGGTGCCCAAGGAGGGAAAATTTGAACACTTGCAATTATATATATATATATATATATATATATTTATTATTTTATATATATATATATATATATTTATTATTTTATATATATATATATTTATATTTATTATTTATATATATATATATATATATATATATATATATATATATATATTTATATTTATATTTATATTTTTGTTTGTTTGTTTGTGTTTGTTTAATGCGGGTTGTCAACAGCTTTGACTTTGGAAAAGATTTTGGGTTTGCTTTTTTAGTGAGGGTAATCTCTTTCTATGCTATTCCACATTATTTTCATTAGTGAGTATTTTGTGTGATATTCCAAACAAGAAAGTTCAGGTATTTTTGTTGTTGTTGTTTGGTTGCAAAGATCATTCTCCTATAAACTAATATAAGAAAACAGAGAAGTGAATGTCAGAGAAGTGATAAGATTCTATTGGCCATCCAAATTTATGAGATTTGTAATGTTATTGATGTGAACCCATTGAAAATCCCTTGTAATCCTCCTTTGCATAGGTGATAGGCTTGGGTAATGAATGTTGTGTAGACTTGTTGAGTAGTCCACTGTGGCAACCTCTTGAGCTTTATGCATGTCTTAATTAAACTCCTAAAGGGGCATGTTCCCACCTCCCACTAGTGCATGGGTTGGTGGGGCAGTGGCAATTGGCTTTGTCGCCCCATCTAGGGCTCATTTTCAAAATTCTTAATCATATCTAAATGCTTCATTTTTATTATGTCAAACTTTTTAGTGAAGGAGCAAATTTTTACAATGTCAAACTTTTTTTGTGAAGGAACAAATTCTTTGCTATTGTTGTTTGTTAATTTTTTTCCTAAGGAAAAATTCAACTTTATTCATGAACAAAATTACATAATGTAGATGCTAAATAGCATATGCATAATAAATAGATCTTGGCTTCCAGGATTTATAGATTCTCATCAAAGAGCTAAAACTAAACTACTCTTTTCTACACTTTTCGGTAACCACTGGTGTTGGGCGTGGATGATACAATAGACATTTGAGATTTTGTTACATTTGTTGGGATTACTTTACCAGAATTAGACCTTTTTGACACATGGATTTGTTTGTTACCACTTACTTTTTTTTAGGTGTAATCTTCTCACCTTGTTGTAGAATGGAAGACATTGGAACTAAAGTAGAATTATGGTTGTCCTCATCCTTTTGTTGGATGTTTTGGAATTTCTGATCATTGATGTTAGAGGTGTTTTTTGGGTTGTTTGTGCTTTGTTTTTGCTTTTTGAGGGTCTAAAAATTGCCAACCTTTTAGCTTTTGTGGTTCTCTTTTTTCTTTTGGGTTTTTTGTTTGTTTGTTGGACATGTACTTTGAAAATATTGTGTTTGAAGACATGTATGACAACGAAATGTGGTATTTTCATAATTGAGAGGTTGTGTCCATTGTAGATTATTGTGGAACAACAAGATGCGATCAGGGAAATTTTTACCAAGGTCTACTTCAACGTAGATTTTGGCAAATGTGAAAATGCCTTTTGAGACTCTATTTACATCAACCTTTAAAAATTTCCCTAAGGAATTCCCAATTCCTTCTAACACTTTCTAATGCCAAAAATGCAATGGAAGATTATGTATCTTGACCCATACACGGATTTTAGATACCACCATGGTGGTTGTTCAAATCCTGAAAACCAAGGTATCATTAAGAGCTTTGCATTGCCCCAAAACCATAGTCCCTTGTTTAATACATAATTTTTATCTTTTACTGTATCAAACTTGACAATTAAAAAACCTTTAGAGCATAGATGGATATCACAGTTTGGTGTCCAATTAGAGAAAATCCATTCATGAAGAGCCTTTGATTTGGGCCAGAATTTACATATAACTGCTCTTGTATGGAAATCTACATAAAGCTTGTTTACCTAAGCCAAATTCACTGTCAAAGTTGACCCTTGGGACTTCTGTGCCACACTATAGGGCTCAGGTAGATTTGGGATTTGTTTTAGATTGCTTTGGGGCTTCACCTTCCCTTTGATTGCATCTTTGAATGAAATTGGTCCCTTTGAGCTAGATACATAGAACCCTCCAAGAAGTCTTGTGTTGAGGATGATGGTTGCGTCGAGAATAATGCCATAGTCTTGTAGCATCAGATCCTCTTGTAATGATTTTCCTACATAAATCAGATTTTGAAAAATTGCTGGTATACGATGTTGTTCTTGAATATTTTTCTTGAGAGTTTGTATCTGCATCCCGTTCTAGATCCTCATACATATAAATTTCCCTCGCAATGATCTGATAAATATTTGGATCAAGGGTCCTTCACGTGGTTCTAGGTATCATGCTTCACGATTCGACTTTTTGAAGATCACTAATAGTTTATCATCTGAAGTCTTTGCACAGACTTGATAGGTGTCCTTTGCTTCCAGATCTACAATATGATTATTATTTGTTCACCTCTCTCACAGATATAGGCTTATACTAGTCAAATCTGTAATAATTGAAGCTTCTGAGATCACAATCTTATCTCGATCCAGATATACATAGGGTAACCTCACAGGGATAAGGTTGAGAAATCCAATTTTGAGATCTCTTGTGATTTGATGATCTTGGTATAGATTTGTGTGCTCAGACACTTGTTTGTGCACCTCATGAATCTGTTATAGGGGGATTGAGTCAGATATATAAAAACCATTCGCCGTGTGGAAAGGAGATCCATTCACTGTGGTCCTATCTGAGTCTGCATCTCTAGATTTGCTCGTTCGCTACTCTGTTGCAAAGGTGCCTCCAGATCCCTCTAGCGTCGACCTAGATCCGATTGTCCCCATTTCCAGCTATCTGTGGATGCCCATTGCTTCACCAGATCTTCAATATGCAAATTGATTTGCTCCCATATAATTTTTCCATGGTATATAGGAAAAATGGAAGGCGATTTTATCAATAATATGATATGTATATATAATTTTTTGGCGAATCTCTCACCAGGCATGGCGAATATTTTACTCAATGATAAAATCTTGTGTTTATTGAATACACAAATGAAATCATTGCATTTCTTTAAAATATCTTTTGAAATCAAAATTACCGAAATTACATATCGATAACCTAGTGGGTGTAGGATAAAATTCACCCGTGCCATTCACAGAAAGCATGAGAAAAAACCTAATACTATATATAAAACCAAGAAAAATTCAAATTCATCACTTCTAGGGACCTCGTAACCACCCTGCCAATACACAAGTATGTTCCTGTTTGCAATTAGAAAAATTACCCAAATTACAATCTGTTTACTCCACTTCCACCCTGCCAATACACAAGTATGTTCTTGTTTGCAATTAGAAAAATTACCCAAATTACAATCTGCTTACTCCACTTCTAGGGACCTCGTAACCACCCTGTCAATACACAAGTATGTCCCTGTTTGCAATTAGAAAAATTACCCAAATTACAATCTGTTTATTCCAGTATATGTTGGAAAGTTATAGAAGGATGACTAGTGCAATCAATCCATTCCTTTTAGCCTTGGATTTGTTTCAGTTTAAAACAAAAGTATACAAATATACTTGTCCAATGTCTATGCTTTAACCATTCACCTTAAGATGTTTTTACAATATAATTTCCTAAGTTTATTTAACATCTTCATTATCATAAAAACCAACCTATATCCATCTTAACTCCACATCTACCACTCTTAGGGGGATGAAATCTATTTATCCCTCTGAGCACTTGGTAGACCCAGAATTAAGATGGATCTAAGATAGAATTTCCCCTTTAAATAGTCTATGCTCACATGAATACCATGGGTTATCATAAACCTGCAGCTTAAAAATTACTATTAGTAATTTATAAAAATTAATAAAATTAATAGTTGATTTTTATTTTAACCAAGCTAAAATGTTTAACATATATTAAATTACAACATCCATTTTTACTCTTGATCGGATCAAATATTTTTTCACTCTATGCTAGTTTGCATATCACGATATTTGATACCTCTCGGGGGTTAGTAGATCCAGAGTAAAGATGGATCTATGTTGGTTTAATTCCCCCATTTAAATAGGCTACATTCCAAGTGAATACCATATGCCATTTTGGTGAATACCATGGGTCAATACCATGTGCCATTTTTATTTTTATTAATACTAATATTAGGGTTAATAATGTTTTTTTTGCATGGTATTAATAACAATCTAGTCCATGGTATTTGTCCCATAGTATAAATATAAGGTGACTTATGGAGTAAATATAAAAAAATGGTTTATTTGTTTACCATACCTCTTGTTTATTTATATTTTTATTAATTTACCATACCATTCATAAATACAAGGTGACTTATGGAGTAAATATAAAAAAATGTTTTATTTGTTTACTATACCTCTCGCTTATTTATATTTTTATTAATTTACCATACCTCTTTTACAAATATGGTATTTGGCCCATAGGATTCACTTAAATAAAACCTCTTTCTTGAGCCTTCATAAATAGAATGAGGGTTATGGACTAAATATAAAAGGAGGTTTTATTTATTTACCATGCGTCTAGTTTATTTATATTTTTATTTATTTACCATACCTTTTGAGTAAGACGTTTTATTTATTTACCATACCTCCACTTTACTTATATTTTTATTTGTTTACACCCTTGCATGTATATAAGGTGACTTATGGAGTAAATATAAAAAATGGTTTATTTATTTACCATACTTCTCATTTATTTATATTTTTATTAATTTACCATACCTCTTTTATAAATATGGTATTTGGGCCTTTGGCCCATAGGATTCACTTAAATAAAACCTATTTTTGAAAATGGGCGAATGGATTCACTTAAATAAAACCTATTCTTGAAAATGGGCAAATGGAAGGTTGTAACTCATAATTTCAAGGGCTAAATTTACCTTTTTTACCCTCTCCCTTAAAATAAGGTGGGCTATTTGAGGTGATTTGTAAAAATGTACTATGATACAAAATATTCGCCCACTAAACATTTAAAACCCCTTAATTTCGCCAAAGGGCGAACATTCGCCCCTAAAATCACCTCTACCTAAGGCAGTCATGCACGCTCGTGGCTAACCCTTCGATTTCGTAGTTAAGAGCGGGTCTATCCCTTCGGTATTGCAGTTGAGAGTGGGAATCATGTTTTCCTTCTGTGATAATGAAATTATAGGAAGTTGTGTCCAAGGTTGACACAAACGTTTTGGGGATTCAGCGACCCACATGCGGTGCAGAAAGTCTCGACGCCGTGGGTATAAAATCTCGGTACATAAGATTTGGACCCACATACAATACAAAAGGTTCCTTGTCAGTGGAACAGTGGAAAATGAATCCATCATTTATAAACAAAAGTGGGTGATGAATTCGATCCTTATGTAGAGAAAAAACTAGAGATCATTTGCGTCACCATGACATTGTCAATTGGTTTGAGGTGGAGCCCTGAAACACGTGAGCGGGGAGAAGAGAGCCCAAAATCATCGAAACCCTAGCTTCCACCGTGTTAAGCGAGATACCTCAATTGATCCGTTGTTTGTTAATTTCCCATCCCCACATTATGATGCTTTAACATAGGGATGTTAAACTTGTTTGCAAAAGAATAAATTCCTTGCTATTGTTGTTTTAGAGAGTTGATTTCCCCTCACCCACAATGATGTGTTAACTCTCCATGCTCACATTATGAAGCTTTTACTTCTCCAAACTACAATGTTTTTAACATGGGGAGGTGTGATTTCTCCCTATTCACCTTAGAATCAATCTCTTTTATTTATGCTTGTTAAGAAGCAAGGCATAAAGTTTTTAATATAAAGTTTTTTTTAATGTTTTATATATATATATTTCCTCGGAAAAAATTAGAACTTTTTATTAAGATTAAAAAGTTACATTTAGTAAATGCATGGTGCATTCAACCTACAGTCCAAAAAGGAGACCAAACAAAAGACCAAAACTAGGCTCTTACAAAAAAAACTAGCTTGAACTCAAAATGATGCTAGATATCCAGTACTCTTGAAGAAACACACTTTCAAGAATAGAAACTTAGCTTATAGAAACTAAGTAATTTTTCCTTTCAAGATAGGAAAACAAGAACACTTAGCTGTAATTAAGAACATATGTCAATAACACTTAACGAAAATGCTAAGAGCAAAAGTGCATTAGATGATACACCAACCTATTTTTAAGCAATGAGGTAGCTCATAGAAATTGCAATGCACATTACAAAAACATATATAATAGACCATAAAGGCAATGTGCATTACGAAAACATATATAATAGATACTAGTCAGCTTGGTTGGCGAACCCATTTCGAACATAGTTTCATAAGCACAAAACAACACACTATTGTGGAAAATGCTTCCTGCCTAGTGATGAAACAAGGGTTGCACCTTCTGGGTCACATTAAATCATGTCCTGTCATGAATAATTTTATAACAACAAATTGAGCCTAGTGTTACATTAAGACATAACATCATTCCCAACCAGGAATAAGCACTATGCCTTGCCCAAGGTTGAGATCCATTTTCACAATTGACATCATGCCCAATCATGAATACAAAATGGCAACATATTGAATTTACATACCATCGGTTTGTAGTAGTAACACATAATAATTATCCAAAATATTATGGTGGGACAAGGCGTGCTTGAGTTTAATCACCCATACATAGGTTATGGCTGTGCAAGATGACAATGCAACTTGTAGCTACAAAATCTGCAAACATTGTCGAGTTTCTCTCGCTATCCATGCAAGAAAGTCAAGTATTATTACAACCACTAGTTCGATATGAGTTTCTCTACTCTCTAGTAGAAACTTAGCTACCACGGATAGGAAAACGAGAACACTTGGTTGTAATTAAGAACATATGTCAATATAGCTTAACTAAAATGCTAAGAACAAAGGTGTAGTAGATGATGCAACAATCTATTTTTAACCAATAAAGTAGCTCATAGAAATTGCAGTGCACATTACAAAAACACATATAATAGACCATACAAGCAATGCACATTACGAAAACACATATGATAAATACTAGTAAGCATGGTTGGTGAACCCATTCAGATCACAATTTCATAAGCCATAAAAAAACACACTATTATGGCAAATGGTTCCTGCCAAGTAATGAAACAAGGGTTGCACCTTTTAAATCACGTTAAATCATGCCCTGTCATGAATAATTTTATAACATCATATTGAGCATATTGTTACATTCACATAATATCATACCCACATTAGAAAAATTTTGAGGTCTAAAATGGGCCTCCTAAAAAAAATGTCCAACCAAAATAAACTTTATAAGAACCAATAGGATTCAAGATGATGATGTCAACCACGGGCGATGATTCACCATTTTTTGAGTAAAAAAGTAAAAAGATTAAAAAATAATAAAATAATTAAACTATTTTTTCAACTCGTATTTTCAATTTATCTCCCTAAGGTTTTACTCAAATTTTGAGTGCGAGTACTCGTTGGATGCAAAATTTAATTCCTCATCTAATAATTACCCATGTCGCATACTTTCGATATACCCTGCTAAACGAAAAATGAGAAATACATGAAAAAACATGATTGCAAACACATTTTTCATGTCTTTCTCATTTTTCGTATAGCGGGGTTCATCGAAAGTATGCAACATGGGTACTCCTTGGATGAAGAACCAAATTATGCATCCAACGAGTGTTCCCACTCAAAATTTGAGTAAACCCACAGGGAGATAAGTTGAGAAAATAGATTTTTCTTTTGTCCCCTCTAAAATTTGATTATGTAATCTAATCTTATTTTATTATTTCCACTATTATTTTATAATTTCCTTAGGAGACCAATTTTAGACCTCAAAATTCCTCTAATGACTAGGTGTAAGAACCACATCCTGCCCAAGGTTGAGATCCATTTTCACACTTGACATCATGCCCAATCATGAATACAAAATGACAATGTATTGAATTTACATACCATCAGTTTGTAGCAGTAACACATAATAATTAGCCAAAATATTATGGTTGGACAACACGTGCTTGAGTTTAGTCACCCATACATAGGTTATGACTGTGCAAGATGACAATGCAATTTGTAGCTACAAAATCTGCACACAGTCTCAAGTTTCTCTTGCTATCCATGCAAGAAAGTCAAGTATAATTACAACCACTAGTTCTGAATGAGTTTCTCTACTCTCTAGTAGTTGCACAGTGCTTAAGAGGGCATATGTAATTAGGATAAATAAATGTTGGTGACAACAAAGCAACTAACAGTTGCATAATCCTTAATGAGGGTATATGTAAATATCACAAGGTCAAATACTAGGAACTTCCACAAAGTTCATGCAAGGAAACATTAGGAACATAATTTACAATATGCAACAATCAGTTGCATATGTCCATAAAGCCTTTACAAACGAATACCCATAATGAGTTACCATTGTCAACATGCTAAGTTTATTGCATGAACCAACAATATCAAAAAAAGGAGTTCCACCATGACATTAACTATAGAATGCCAAGTTATATTTAAGGAGGCATGAGACCCTCATAGGGCTTGCATAATAGTAAGGATATTTGTACATTGTTTTACCGGGCACGTGACTTGTGGAATATAGTTTTTTAACATCAATATATAACATTCAATGTTCTATTATGAATCAACATGCATGCTTTCTGCATCATAGTCATTATTCCACATCCATGTAGATTAGTAACTATACACAACACTAAACTCTTGTAACTATGCACAAACATGCTTGTTGTGTACAGAGAAAACATACATAATCTAGTAATCTGACAACCATGCATGGGCAGGTGGATAGTCCAAACATATTTGGGACATCAAAGGTAGTAAGGCTATTGAATGATCACTGGTATAAGGTCAATAATTCTCGTCCCAAACATTGACAGATTGCCATTAATGTAGCTGCCACCCCCTAGCTTGTGAAACATGCCCCAATGATAAAACCAAGGATTCTAGATGTTTGTCCAACCTCCTTCGTGCATATCGTTGTTTAGTTGTAGGCTTATATAGGGGTTCCAGAGGTAGTTTTCCTCCACCCATCAACCATTAAGGGTCTTTAGAGATGAAATTATCCACCCTCACTTATCTCAGGGGTTCCAAAGATTTTCCTCCACCCTGAGGTTGCTCATCAACTCCACCCAATGCTCGGAATCCATAGTTTTCTAATTCGAAGCACAACAAGGAAAATAGGCTAGGGAAACCAAAGGACTCCACCCTTTATGCCAATGAGGGGCTCCAGAGATGTAGAATCTACACCCTTAGTCCACTCAATAATTCCATTTGCAGTAGACATGGATTCCCGTCATCACTACAAATTCTTATTTCTGAATGGTAGACGAGAAATAGTACTATCGAAATGTATCTATGCCAATTTGCATACAAAAGGACACAATTTGCAGGGTTTTCTCCCTTTGAAGGATAAGGACAATCAAACCATCATATTAGCAAAGTGTGTGTATGCAGGTGTGAATACCCTCTCAAGCAAAAAAATGGCAATAAGGGTTGATATTTTTGTGATGGCTTAAGTCATATTATTCACTAACTGCATATTAGTTATCCCAACTTCAAACAAAGCAACTTGCTAAAATGACCCTAGCATTTAGACACTAAATAACCCTAGCATATAGATGCTAAATTATTCACGACATATATTTCTGTTAACCCAGTTTCATTAAGAACTGTATTCTAAACTAAACCCTAGTTTCCAAGAACTAAATAAGCATAATAATCTAACCCATAAGACTTTGTAGGTTCACCGTTACTCATCTCTTGTGTTGTAGGTCCTCCTGCTGCTCTCATGATGCTGACCACGCAATTCTAAATCTGTGCCTCTCCTTCCTTTGCAACGAATTCCTTGACTGATGCTCTTTAGATGCTTATCCAAACATCAAATTTCTCTTTCCATTATTTCTTCGTTTCCTCTCTTACAACACTTCTCTTGTTCTTGCTTGCTACTATTTTCTTCTTCCTCTTTCATTGTTATCCTACTGTTCTCTTCTCCTCATTATTTCTATGTATCCTCCTATCTCTATGTCCTCTCCTTTTCTACTGCCAGGATGTTAGTTAGAGTCCAACCTCCTTGGACCAACCAAGTTGTTGCACCTATCTGCCTGGTCTAGTCATTGTTGATCAACCTTGTAAGTTGATATGTGGTGTGCCACTTGGCCTCCTTTCTCCTTTACTACACGCCATATGTCTTCTTTCAAGACTAGTTCTAGAACCAACAGAGTGTGAGCAGAAAAAAATATGTTTGAACATGTGCTAATATTCCCATAGGTATACACGTGTTCTAAATCTGATAACTATACCGTTCAGCCACACGACCTTCTAAAACAAACTTTTTGCAACGACGATGATTGAAGGTTGTTAGGTCATGGGTTCGATTTCTGAGGGGCTTCTAGCCATTAAGGGTTGTCGAAGGCATAGAACAAAACATTATTGTAGTAAGAAGAATAAATGATAATTAAGAAACAAACATTTTTTTTTAATGAGCATCTCACACCCATAGTGTTCATGATCATTTGTAGAGTTAAGTTGGGCCAACAAACTTAACTAGATATATACATGTGTTAGATGGAGCTTTCAATAATAATTATTACATCAAACATGATAGTCAAGATTCATATAATGTATATTCATGCAAGTTAGGGGATTTTCCAAGAACTAACCCTCACTACAGTGACCCTACAAATGCAAGGTGGCCAGGACAATGTTTACATTATATACAAGAATGTACTATGACTGAGACCATTAGCACGAAATGTACATACTTTGCAAGATGAATGGCGTCATTACAATCCTCCCCCCTTGAGGGGAACACCGTCCTCGGTTTTCTATGACCATATACAACAAATCAAGACATGTAAATTATTTGACATATTTTCCTAGATCTACAACTTTATACACTATTACAATGTTTGTGGCTTTTTTTATTATATATATTTTTTTATCTAACAAATGAAGATGGATAATCTGCCTGCATTTTCTCAGCCATTTCCCATATAGCTTCCTCGGGTCTAAAGTGTTTCCACTGTACTTTAACTTGCTCTATTAATTTGTTCCAGAGTGTGAGCTTCCTCTGCTATAGGATGCATAATGGTTATGGTTGTAATTATCCCTCTAGATCCACATGTAGGACAGACCAATCAATGACATGATTAAGATCTCACACTATCTCTTAAGCAAGGATATATGGAAAACATCATGAATTTTTATTGAAGGAGGTAAGACCAATTTGTAAGCCACTGGTCCAATCCTTTCCAATACTTCAAAAGTTCCACAAAATTGTGGTGCCAACGTGGCACATGACCCAATATTTAGGGAGCTTTTCTTGGGTCTAATGCACAGATATACGTGTTCCCCAACTTGGAATTCCTTATGCACTCTATGTTGATCCCCGTAACTCTTTTGTCGGTCTTGTGTTGCCTTTAATTTTTTCTTAATGACTTGCATTTATTGTTCCATTTCCCTCAACATTTCAAGTCCACTTAAAGTCATGTTTGATTAATCGCTCCAACTAATATGAGTGTTGCAACACTTTCCGTACAATGCTTCGAAAGGGCTCATCTTCAAGAATTCCTGGTACCCATTGTTATATGTGAACTCTACTAGTGGGATATACTCTTTCCATTTCTTCAACTTATGCATCACATACATCCTCAACATATCATTGAGGATCATGTTTGTTCTCTTTGTTTGTCCATCCATTTGTGGATGATAAGTTGTGCTAAAGGCCAATTCTATCCCTAAGCCTGTGACTAGTTCTTTCCAAAACCTTGAGGTGAACTTAGGTTGGTTTAAATGGTGGATTTGGCTACCACAAAGTGTGCCACCTTGCTAAATTTGTCAATTACCACCATGATTGCATCGTGTTTCCTGAATGATCTTGGCAATCGTGTAACGAAATCCATGGATATCACTTCCTAATTCCATTCTGGAATGGGAATAGGTTGTAATAATCCTGCTGGGTGTTTGCATTCAACCTTGGAATTACATACATTTCGTAACAAATTTTGCTACCTCTTTTCTGGGATTAATCCAATAGTAAAACTTTTTGATGGCTGTGAGGGTCTTTTGATATCCTGGATGGCTAGAATATGACTTGACATGGAACTCTTTGAGTATGAGCTTCTTCAATTCAATGTTGTTTGGCACATAGAACATATTTTTGAATTTGATCAATCCCTCTTTTGCGAGGTGATATTCTTGAATATTCTTTCTATTGTCCACTTGTTGTAACATTTCCTTTATCTGTTGATAGTACTCGTCATATTGTTCTTCATCTACGATTTGTTCTCCAAGGTAATTTCCACAAGAACTAATGGTTGTTAGATGATTTATTTGCACTTTTCTGCTAAGTGCATCGACAACCCTGTTCTCAATTCCATTTATATATTTGATCTTAGAGTCAAATTCGCTAATGGTTTCCAACCACCTAGCTTTCCTTGCATTCAATTCAGGCTAGTCAAACAAGTATTTCAGTCCTCCATGATCAGTCATTAATATAAATCTTCTGTCGAGGAGGTAATGTCTCCACATTTTTAATGCATGGATAATAAAGGCTAGCTCCAAGTCATGCATCACATAATTTAGCTCATGTTCATTCAACTTTTGTGACTCATAGCAAACCACTTGTCCATCCTGCATTAAGACCCCACCAAGTCCTCCTTTGCAAGCATTGGTGCAAACTACAAAGTCCTTGTGTGGGTCAGTGATCCTTAAGACTATTGTATGTTGGGTGTGGACCCTGATTATCTTCTGTATTCAAAGGTTTCAGCCGGATGTATTCCCCGGGAAGATTGTACACCCCTCCACGCAGGGGGGCGCCGGGGGGACTTGTCCCCCTCCCCCCCCCGGGGGTTCGGGGGGCCAGCGGTCCCCCGGTGGGGGTTTCGGGGGCAGCGCCCCCGAAGCTAAAAATAGATGTAAAATTGCCTTGTAAAAGTCTAGTAATTTCTAGTCAATCTCGGCCATTCATTAGGCGGATGATCTGATGGTAGAAGTTATGTTTAGTTTAGGGTTTTTTGCCCTAGAAGGCAACCCCTCACTATATATGAGGGAATTTTATTGCGTCTATGTAGATCTGTATTCTCAGTAAGGAAGAGAGAGGACATTGAGAGCGAAGAGGGAGTTACAACGGATTTGTTGTAGGTTGTATTTCTTCAGTTTGCTGGATAATATAAAAAGAAAGACTGGCTGTTTCTTCGTGGACATAGCCCAAAATGGGTGAACCACGTATATCTGTGTCTCTCTTGTTTTATGCATTTTCTGTGTTTATATTTATGCAATATGTTATGTGTTCCATTGCTCTGTAATATATAATTTTCTGACATTGTATTGGCGAGCAATTGTTTCAACTAATCAAAATTGGTTGCTCATTCAACTGTCTACTCAAACTTCTTCCCATTTTTCTATAAGGTGGTGATTGGATTATCTATTTTGGAGAAGTTTTTAATAAACTGCCTCTGTTGAAAATGCAACAAGAAAATACTAATTTAATTTTGTACTTGAATTAAATTAGAAATAAAATTGTAATTCCACATCGAATACCAACTTGTATTAGTTAACTAAGTTAATTTGACTTCGTTGGTTCAGTTAATTCAAGTTGAGGGTCTAACTTAAGTCATGTAGATTGCCTCCTAATTTATAGGAGCCCTGGTTGAGTTTATTTTGAGTTGTAATTGATTAATTCAATTTAATTGAGTTAAAGTCAGTTAAACTAGTTCCAATTGTTGGAGGAGCTAATGGGAGGTTTAGTAGTGTGGTGCTGCCTACAATGATCAACCAGTTAAGTGATGATTTAATCATAATTAACGCATGCGTGTCAGATATGAGAGTTACCTAGTTGAGATTGGAGTTTAGGGACAATGTACTATCAATTGTATAATCATCCGGATTGTACAAGTGGTGCATGCAGTCAGAGGAAGTCCTATGAGGATTGTGCAATTCCAATTGAGGTATTTTCCTAATTAATAGGGTGTAATTCCTAAGGAAACAACACAAGGAAATAGGGACTTGGGAAAGAAGAAAATTGGTTAAGTATTGGCCTAAGCTTGTCTAGTAAATTGTGAGACAGATTGAAATAGTGCAAAGGTTTCTTGAGCTTGAGCAAAGCATTGTAATCTTCTCTTATTTTATGACTAACACAATATATAGATAGCAGGGATTTTTAGTTGTGACTTTCCCTAGGAAATCATTGTGTAATGTGTTGATTGAATTCTTTCTCGTGTATGCTTCGTGATTTCACGATTGTTTAATTGTTTTTTAGATGAGTAGAGTAGATTCAAGTCTTTTATTTTAGAAAATTACATAAGAAATTTGAATCTACAAGGAATTTCTACATGGTATCAGAGCAGAAATCACTCTAGAAGAGGAGAATACAAGTTTATCTTTTGCAGGTGAAATCGAATTTGTAGTATCATTCTTCAGAGTCAGCGGGATGTCATTCTATGGATTGAGACTCGAATATGCTTTTGCGGGTAGTTTGAACTATATTACTTGGAAGGACGTGATGGAGGGAGTGTTGGAAGACAATGGACTTAAAGAATTCATAGAAAAATATATTCCTAAGCCTCTAGAAACTGATGCTCAAGATCTAATAGAGTGGAGAAAATGTGTTGCAAAGGTGAAAAGGATTATCATAGAAGGAGTTCTAGATCATATTGTCTCGAACCTCCATTGTAAGGAGACTCCATATGCAATGCGGAAGGCCTTGACAGACATGTTTCAAGACAATAGTGACCACAGGAAGATGGCATTGAAGGACAAGCTCGGGAAAATCAAGATGGAGAAGGGCGACACAATACGGAAGTACTTGACCAAGTTCACCCAATGTTAGGATGAACTTGGAAGTGTTGGTGTGGCAGTTGTTGAAGATGATATGGTGAGGCTAGCACTTCTAGGCCTTCCCAAGAGCTGGTACAACTACCATGATTCAGTAAATGGGAGGGAGAAGCTACCACAGTGGGAGCGTTTGCGGTCCGACTTGATGCAAGAAGAGATTTGGCAGAACACCAGAGATGGATTCTCATCGAAGCACGAGGATGAGGAGAATTGTGACTTAGTTGGAAAGGCGAAAAAAGGGAAAGGGAATTCATCCCATTCCAAATATGATTTGAGTTAGGGCGGAAAGAAAAAGGAGTTGTCGAAGATTAAATGTTTTCATTGCCATGAGCTGGGAAACTATGCCACAAAGTGCCTGCACAAGAAGCCCTTAGGAGCAGTGGCAGGTGAAGCTCTTGCTTCAAAATTTGAGTTGGATTTAACCCTCATTGCTTGCATGGTGACATCGATGATGGATAGTGTGTGGTATTTGGATAGTGGAGCCTCATTCCATATGACTGGAGACAAAGAATTCTTCAGTGACTTGGAGGAGAAGGACCTCCATATGTACATAAAAATGGTAGATGATGGAAGGTATAGTGCGATTGACATCGATACTATTACTTTTCAAAGGGATTCTGGTTTTCCTCTCACATTAAAAGATGTCATGTATGTTCCAGGTTTGAAGAAGAATTTGGTTTCAGTTGCTATGTTGGAGGACCGTGAATACGATGTGATATTTACAAAGGAAAGGCATCCCTTCGTCACATAGCCTCAGGACAAGTGAAGTGGATCGGGGTTTGGGTGAAGAACTTATACTATTTGGATGTAGAATATTGTGCTACCTTGAGCACAAAAGCATAGAAGGTGCAGAGTCGAGACATGGGTGAGTTGTGGCATAGAAGATTGGGTCACTTGCACCACAGAGATTTGAAGATCATGCAACAGATTTCTACTGAACTTCCCAAGGGTACACTAGAGCAGAGAGATACATGCAAAGGGTGTACTTTGGAGAAGTACACCAAAGCCACCTTTCATGATAAGGATAGTCGAGCACAAGCGATCCTTGAAAGAGTTCACTTAGATGTGTGTGGACCGTTCTTGACAACCTCCACAGACAAGAACATGTATTATGTAATATTTTTAGATGATTTCTCACGTAAGTGCTGGATTTTCTTCATGCAAAAGAAATATAATTTTGTTTCCATACCCATTTTCTGGTACTCCTATACTTCAAGTACTCTACTACTTCTGGTACTCTACTATTTCCAATACCCTGCTACTTCCAGTACTCAACCCTCTCTGCATCTTATCCCTAGAAACTGTCTAAGACCCATTCTTAAAGCCAACATGGGGGTAAATCGGCACGATCCAGTGTTCTAGTTTTATCAAGAAATAGAGGAATATCAATTATGAAGGATATGAGGAGTGATAACATGGGAGAATATGTTTCAAATGAGTTCAAGAAATTTTGTGCCTCAGAAGGCATTCAACAAGAGTTAATAGAACCCCATAACCCACAACAAAATGGGGTGGCTGAAAGGAAGAAAAAAAGTATTGTGGGAGATGTTACATGATCAAGGCCTACCATTGCACTTGTGGAATGAAGCATGCAACACAACTGTATATGTGCAGAACATAAGTCCTCATCGGATTCTTGGGATGAGTACACCAGAAGAAGCTTTTTTAGGTAAGAAACCAGACGTGGCACACTTGAGGATATTTGGTTCATATGTTTCATATGTTTAATGTCATGTTACCAAGGATGCAAGGAAAAAGATAGAGCCACCAACTGGGTTGGGCATATTTGTGGGGTATACTGATACACCTCACAACTAACGGGTGTATCTGTCATCTCAAAAGATGACAATGGTTCATTGAGATGTGAAGTTCGATGAAGAGAAGGCCATGAGATGTTCCATTGAGAGGGAGCTTTAGTTACATGGAGATGAAGAACTTTTAGCTCCAAAGGAAGAACCTCATGATGATGTGGAGCAGCCACAAGCAGAAAAAAAGAGAGTGGAAGCACCCACTAATGCAGAGACATCCAGAGATGGAAGGAAGCGCACATGAGAGGATGACAGATTGATGCATGATGCTAGAGAGAATGTGGAAACACCCACATCACAACGTAGGCATAGGAGGTCACCAGATCAGTACACTGACTACATGGATATGATGAGCGAGAGTGTAGAGTTTGAGCCATCATCATTCGAGGAAGCAGTGCAACAACCAATATAGGTTGATTCCATGGTAGAGGAGTACGAATCCATTATCATAAAAAATGTTTGGGAAGTGATCCCAAGACCAACAAACAAGTCAGTGATGAGTTCCAAATGGATTTACAAGGTAAATAAAGCAACAGATGGGAGTGTGGAGAAAAATAAGGTAAGATTTGTGGCCAAAGGGTTCTCTTAGGTGGAGGGAATTGATTATGAGGAGACCTTTTCTCTAGTAGCAAGGTACTCTTCAATCATATCTATTCTATCACTTTCAATGCAAATGGGATGGAAGATACATCAGATGGATGTGAATAGAACATTCTTCATCAAAGTGATTGAGGAAGAGGTTTACATTGAGCAACCGAAAGGATTTGAGACCTTCAACAGAGAGTTACATGTGTGCAGACTCAAGTGAGAGTTGCATGGATTGAAACAAGCACCTCGTGCTTGGTACACCAGGATTGACAACTATTTCACCAAGTTGGGCTCCACCAAAAGTGAAGCAAATGAAAACATTTACCATAATGTGGTTGAAGGTAAATTGTTGATTATAGTATTATATGTCGATGATTTAATTCGAACAGGTGATGAGAAGCTGGTCAAATCTTGCAAAGAGGATCTTACAAGAGAATTAGAGATGAAGGACCTGGGGCTCATGCATTATTTCCTTGGTATGTAAGTATGGCAAGGAGATGAAAAATTGTTCGTCTCTCAGGGCAAGTATACCAACAAGACACTGAAGAAGTTCCACATGGAGAGTAGCAAACCCATGGAGACTCCTCTAGCAGGGAATTGGAGGAAGGAAGATGCTACTTTAGGTGAAGTAGTGGAGGATATTATTTAAAGGAAGCTTATGAGTTCACTTATGTATTTGGTGAGTATGTGTTGAGATACCTCAGAGGCACCACTCAGTTTTGTATTTGGTACAAACTGACAAAGGGAGTGAAGTTGCAAGGCTTCAGAGATGCAATTTGGGCAGGGAGTTCATCTGGCAGGAAGAGCACATCAGGGGGAATCTTCAGTATTGGGTTAGCAATAGTTTCTTGGTACATCAGGAAGCAAAGATGAGTTGCGCTCAGTTTGGTAAAAGAAGTGTACATGGCTGCTAGTTAAGTAGCTTGTGAGGCCATTTGGGTGAGGAAGATCCTTGTTGGGTTATTTGGTCAACAAATGGATCTTACAGTGATTTACTGTGATAATCAGAGTTGTATCAAACTATCCAAGAATACAATTTTTCATGATCGATTCAAGCATATCGAAATCCGGTATGAGCATCTACGAGATTGTGTGTAACAGAGAATCATGTTGTTGGAGTACATTCCTACAGAGGAGCATGATGCAACTATTTTGACAAAGGCATTGTCAAGATGAAAATTTGAGTTTCATAGAGTCAGGACCGGGGTAACATATAATCTCTTCCTTGTTGAGAGGGAGTGTTGAAAATGCAACAAGAAATTCCTAATTTAATTTTGTCATTGAATTAAATAAGGAATACAATTGTAATTCCACATCACATGACAACTTGTATTAGTTAAATAAGTTAATTTGACTTAGTTGTCTCATTTAATTCGAGTCTAGGGTCTAACTTGAGTCATGTAGAGTGTCTCCTACTTTATAGGAGCCTTGGTTGAGTTTATTTTGAGTTGTAATTAAATTAATTCAGTTTAACCAAGTTAAAGTGAGTTAAACTAGTTCCAACTATTGGAGGAACTAGTGGGAGGTCTAGTAGTGTAGTGTTGCCTGCAGTGATCAACCAGTTAACTGATAATTCACTCATAATTAACTCATGCATGTTAGATCTGAGAGTTACCCAATTGAGATTGGAGTTTAGGGACAATGTACTATCAGTTGTATAATCATCCGAATTGTACAAGTGGTCCATGCAGTCAAAGGAAGGCCTATGAGGATTGCACAATCCCTAATTAATAGGGGTCTAATTCCCAAGGAAACAACACAAGGAAATATGGACTTGGGAAATAAGAAAATTGGTTAAGTATCGGCCTAGGCTTGTCTAGGAAGCTGTGAGACAGATTGAGATAGTATAGAGGTTGATCGGGCTTAAGCAAAGCATTATAATCTTCTCATATTTGCTGACTAATGAAATATAAATATAGGAAGGGTTTTTAGCTGTGGATTTCCCCAAGAAATCATTGTGCAATATGTTGATTGAATTCTTTCTCCTGTATGCTTCATGATTTTTCGATTGTTTAATTGTTTCCGTTGATAAGTGAAGTAGATTCAAATCTTTTGTTTTAGTAAATTACTTAATCAGTCTGAATCTACAAGGAATTTCTATAGCCTATAGTAACTAGCCAATCCCATGAATGATATTTCTTATGTTACGTTCTTGGGTATTGACCACTCCATTATGGATTTGATCTTTTTTGGATCTAATGTTATTCCTTCCTTGGAGACTATGTGTCCCAAATAATGGATGTGGGATTGGAAGAAATCACATTTTCTCAACTTTGAATATAACTTACGTTCCCTTAGTAGTTGTAATACTGTTGCTAAATTTTCTTCATGTTCCTCCTTGATTTTTTAATACACCAATATGTCGTCAACAAGGAACATCACAAATTTATCAAGATAAGGGTGCAATATTTTGTTCATTAGGCACATAAAAGGGGCAGGGGAAGTTGTAAGCTTGAAGGGTACCACCACAAACTTGTAGTGCAAGTACCGTGTTCCAAAGGTTGTCTTATGAATATCCTCCTCCTTGATGTGCACTTGATGGTATCATGATCTCAGATCAATTTTGGAGAAGACTGATGCTCCTTTCAACTTGTCGAATAAATCATCAATCTGTGGCAAGGGATATGTGTTTTTTATGGTCACCTTATTTAATTGCTTGTAATCAATGCATAATCTGAGCGTGCCATCTTTTTTCTTTACAAATAATACTGGTTCTCCCCATGGAGACACACTTGGTCTTATGTAGCCCTTATCAAGCATCTCCTTTAATTGTAATTTCAGTTCTACCAACTCAGGAGTACTCATCCTATAGGGTGCCTTGGATGTCGGTGCTGCTCTTGGCATTAGCTCAATAGAAAAGTCTACCTCCCTATGAGGGGGAAGACTAGAGATATCCAGTGGAAATACATACAGGTATTTCTATAGAACTAGATATCTATCTAGGATCTCAATGTCTTCTTTCCTTGCACTATTATTAACTTTTGCATTACTGGAGATGTGTACTGCAAATAGGGTACACCCTTTTCTATGGCTACACTTAGCTTGCATAGCTGTGATCATTCTTACTGAGGTAGTTTTTCTTCTTCCTTGTAGCATTCTTGTTTCTCTAGTCTTGTTTATGCATTCAATGGGCTTCTCGTAACAATCTACTTTTGTTTGATGGGCACATAACCAATCCATACCCAATAGCATATTATATGCACCGAGGGGAAGCATATTAAAGTTTTCTATGGTTTCCATGCCAATGATTTTACCCATTGTCTTACTCTTCTCTTTATCCTTTTGGTTAGCTGGACCAACCACACTTCTAAATGGGTTTCTTTAGTTAACTGGAAACATTCTACAATATCAGAGCTAATATAGTTGTAATTGGAACTAGGGTCAATTAGAATAGAGTCAATTTGATTATGAATTTTAGCTTCCATTTCGATGATGGAGGTATGATGGTCAGCATGTTTGTTGTCCATGATGACATCTATCATGGGTACACTTTGGGCTACATACCCCACAATGCAAGCTTCTTGTATGTTGTATATTTGTGGCCTAGAATCCTTCTATTGCAAGCAATCTATCTGTAGAAATACCTTGTAGATTCAAACCACTAATTGTAATTTACTAAAAAAATAGACTTGAATTTACTCTACTCATCAACGAAAACACTTAAATGATCACCGAATCACAACGCATAAAAGAGAAAGAATTCAATCAACACATTACACAATGATTTCCTCAGGAAAACCAAAAATAAAAACTTATGCTATATGTATATTTCATTAGTGAGAAAATATGAGAAGATTACAATGCTTTGTTCAAGCCCGAGCAACCACTGTACTATCTCTATCTGTCTCGCAGCTTCCTATACAATTCTAGACCAACACTTAACCAATTTATCGCTTTCCCAAGTTCCTATTTCCTTGCGTTGTTTCCTTGGGAATTATCCCCCTATTAATTAGGGAAATTTGTCAATTGGAATTGCGCAATCCTCATAGGCCTTCCTCTGATTACATGCACCACCTATACAATTCAGATGATTATAAAACTGATAGTACATTGTCCCTAAACTCCAATCTCAACTGAGTAAATCTTAAATCTTACATGCATGAGTTAATTATGAGTGAATAATCATTTAACTGGTTGATCACTGCAGGAAGCACTCCACTCCTAGACCTTCCACTAGTTTCTCCAACAATTGGAACTAGATTAATTGACTTTAACTCAGTTAAATTAAATTAATTAATTACAACTCAAAATAAACTCAAGTAAGGATCCTATAATGTTGGAGACACTACGTGACTCAAGTTAGACCCTTAACTCGAATTATCTGAGCCAACTAAGTCAAATTAACTTAGTTAATTAATACAAGTTGTCATGTGATGTGGAATTAAAATTTTATTCCTAATGTAATTCAAGGACAAAATTAAATTAGGATTTTCTTGTTGCATTTTCAACACACCCTCTCAACAAGAAATGGATTATCTGCTACCTCGATCCTGCCTCTATGAAACTCAAATTTTCATCTTGATAATGACTTTGTCAAAATATCTGCATCATGTTCTTCTATAGGAATGCACTACAACACCATGATTCTCCTCTACACACAATATTGTAAATGGTGATACCGAATGTCGATATGCTTGGTCCGATCATGAAAAAATGGATTATCAGAGAGTTTGATACAAATCTTATTGTCACAGTGAATCATTGTAGGATCCATCTGCTGGCCAAATAAACCAACAAGGGTCTTCCTCATCTAGATAGACTCACAAGATGCTTGACTAACATCCATGTACTTTGCTTTTGACGAACTAAGTGCAACTAACATTTGCTTCCTCACGTACTAAGAAATTGTTGTTGACTGAATACTAAAGATTCTCCCTGATGTGCTCTTCTTGTTGGATGGAATCCCTTCCCAATCTGCATCTGTGAATCCCTGCAACTTCACTCCCTCTATCTGAGTGGTGCCTCCGAGGTATCTCAACACATGTTTAACTGCTTTCCAATAGAGTTTGGTTGGCTTAACCATTGCTTGACTAAGTTGGTTAACTGAAAAACATATGTTCGGTCGTGTGTTCACCAAATGCATAAGTGAACCTACAAGCTGCCTATAAATAGTAACCTCCACTACTTCACCTGAAGTAGCATCTTCCTTCTTCCAATTCCTTGCTAGAGGAGTATCCATTGGTTTGTTTCTCTCAGTGTGGAACTTATTCAGTATCTCATTGGCATACTTTCCCTGAAATAAAAACAGTTCCTCATCTCCTTGCCATACTTACATACCAAGGAAATAATGAATGAGCCCTAGGTCCTTCATCTTGAATTCTCTTGCAAGATCCTATTTGCAATATTTGACCAACTTCTCATCACCTATTAGAATTAAATCATCGACATATAATACTATAATAAAAAAATTACCTTCAACCACAATATGGTAAAGGTTTGCATCTATTTCACTTTTGGTGAAGCCCAACTTGGTGAAATAGTTGTCAATCCTGGTGTACCAAGCACATGGTGCTTGTTTCAATCCATACAATGCTCACTTGAGTTTGCACACATGTGACTCTATGTTGAAGGTCTCAAATCCTTCCTGCTACTCAATGTACTCCTCTTCCTCAATCACGTCATTGAGGAATGTTGTCTTCACATCCATCCGATGTATTTTCCAGCCCATCTGTGCTGAAAGTGCTAACATAGATCTGATTGAAGAGTACCTTGCTATTGAAGCAAAGGTCTCCTTATAATCAATTCCCTTCACCTACGAAAACCCTCTGGCCACAAATATGGCCTTGTGTTTCTCCACACTACCATCTGCTGCTTTCTTTACCTTGTAAAGCCATATGGAACTCACCACTGACTTGTTTTCTAGTCTTGGGACCACTTCCTAAACATTGTTTCTGATAATGGAGTCATACTCCTCTACCATGGCATCAACCCATACTGGCTGTTGCACTTCTTCCTCGAATGAGGATGGCTCAATCTCTACACTCTCGCTCATCAAAGCCATGTAGCTAGTGTACCGATCTGGTGACCTCCTCTGCCTTCGTTGTGATGTGGGTGCTCCCACATTCTCTCTGGCATCATGCATCAACCTGTCGTCCTCTCTGGTTCACTTCTTTCCATCGCTAGAAGTCTCTGCATGAGTGGGTGTTTCCACTCTCTACTCCTCTGCATGTGTCTTCTCCACATCATCATGAGGTTCTTTCTTTGGATCTAAAATCTCATCATCTGCATGTAACTGAAGCTAGCTATCAAGGGAACATCTCATGACCTTCTCTTCATTGAACTTCATATCTCTACTAACCATTTCCATCATGTGAGATGGTAGGTACACCTGATAGTTGTGAGGTGTATCAATGTACCCCATAAATATGCCCAACTCAATTGTTGGTTCTAGATTTTTTCTTGCATCCTTAGTAACATCACTGTAAAATGATGAACCAAAGATAATGAAGTGAGCCATGTCTAGTTTCTTAGCTGAAAAATATTCTTCTAGTGTACTCATCCCAAGAATCCGATGAGGACTCCTGTTATGCACATATACAACTGTGTTGTATGCTTCATCCTACAAGTGAAATGGTAGACCCTGATCGTGTAACATTGTTCGTGCATCTCCCATAATACTTTTGTTCTTCCTTTCAAATTACCCCATATTGTTGTGGGTTATGGGGTGCTATTAACTCCCGACGAATGCCTTTTGATGCCCAAAATTTCTTGAATTCATTTGGCATATATTCTCCACTGTTATCACTCATGAGAGATTTAAATTTCATGCCAGTGTCTTTCTCAACAAGTGTTTTAAATTCACAAAATTTAGCGAATGTTTAATATTTCTTTTGCATGAATAAAATAAAGCACTTACGAGAGAAATCATCTACAAATATTACATAATACGTGTGCTTGGCTGTGGAGGCTGTCGAGAATGGTCCACACACATCTGAGTGAACTCTTTCAAGGATCATGTGTGCTCGACTGTCCTTATCATGAAAGGTAGCTTTGGTGTACTTCACCAATGTACATCCTTTGCATGTATCTCTATGCTCTAGTGTACCCTTGGGAATCCCTATAGAAATTTGTTGCATGATCTTCAATTCTCCGTGGTGCAAGTGACCCAATATTCTATGCCACAACTCACCGATGTCTCGGCTTTGCACCTTCTTTGCTTTTCTGCTCAAAGAAGCACAATCTTCTATATCCAATTTGTAGAGGTTCTTCACCCAAACCCTGATCCCCTTCACTTGTCCTGAGGCTATGTGACGAAAGAAAGCCTTTCCTTTGATAAATATCACATCATAGCCATAGTCCTCCAACATGGCAATTGAAATCAAATTCTTCTTCAGACCTGGAACATACATGGAATATTTTAATGTGAGAGGAGAACCAGACTCCCTCTGAAAAGTAACAATACCGATGTTGATCACGCTATACTTTCTATCATCTGCCATTTTGATGTGCATCTAGAGGTCCTTCTCCTCCAAGTTACTAAAGAATTATTTGATGTCGGTCATATGGAATGAAGCTTCACTATCTAGATACCACACACTACCCATCACTGATGTCACCATGTAAGCGATGATGGTGAAATCCATGTCAAATTGTGAAGCAAGAGATTCACCTGTCACTTCTCATGAGGGCTTCTTTCCAGCCTTCTTTTGCAGACACTTTACGGCATAGTGTCCCAACTCATGACAATGAAAACATTTAATCTTTGACAAGTCCTTCTTCTTGCCTCCTTGACTAGAATCTGATTTGGAATGGGATGACTTCCCTTTCCCTTTCTTCACCTTTCTCGCTAAGGCACAATTCTCTTCATCATCATGCTTAGATGAGGATCCATCTGTGGTGTTTTGCTGAATCTATTCTTTCACCAATTCAAACCATAAATGCTCCCACTCTGGTAGCTTCTCCCTCCCATTTACTGAGTCTCGGTATCTGTGCCAACTCTTGGGAAGGCCTAGAAGTTTTACGCTGACTAGATCATGTTCAGAAATTGTAACACTGATGCTTCCAAGCTCATCTCGACATTGGGTGAACTTGGTCAAGTACTTTGGTATTGTGTTGCCCTTATCCATCTTGATTTTTCTGAGCTTTTGCTTTAGTGCCAGCTTCCTGTGGTCACTTTTGTTTTGAAACACGTTTGTCAAGGCCTTCCACATTGCATATGGAGTATCCTTACCATGGAGGTTCGAGACAATACTAGATCTCGAACTACTTCTAGGATAATCCTTTTGGCCTTTGCAACACATTTTCTCCACTGTTCCAGATATTGAGCATCAATTGCTGGAGGTTTAGGAATATATTTGTCTATGAATTTCTTAAGCCCGTTGTCTTCCAACACTGCCTCCATTATGTCCTTCCAAGCAATATAGTTCAAACTACCCTCAAGGGCATATTTAAGTCTCAATCCATAGAACGAAATCTTGCTGACTTTGAAGAATGGTACTGTAAATTTGATTTTACCTTCAAAAGACAAATTTGTATTCTCCTCTTCTAGAGTGATTTCTGATCTAATACCATGTAGAAATTCCTTGTAGATTCAATCTGCTAATTGTAATTTACTAAAACAATAGACTTGAATCTACTCTACTCATCAACAGTAACAATTAAACGATCGTGGAATCACAAAGCATACAAGAGAAAGAATTCAATCAACACATTACACAATGATTTCTCGGGGAAATCCACAAATAAAATCATTTTCTATATGTATATTGCATTAGTAATAAAATATGAGAATATTACAATGCTTTGCTCAAGCTCGAGCAACCTCTGCACTATCTCTATCTGTCTCACAACTTCCTAGACAATTCTAGACCAATACTTAACCAATTTTTCACTTACCCAAGTCCCTATTTCCTTGCGTTGTTTCCTTGAGAATGAGCCCCCTATTAATTAGGGAAACTCAATTGGAATTGCGCAATCTTCATAGGCCTTCCTCTGACTGCATGCACAACATATACAATTCAGATGATTATACAACTAATAGTACACTGTCCTTGAACTCCATTCTCAAATGGGTAACTCTCATATCTGACATGCATGAGATAATTGTTAGTGAATCATCACTTAAATGGTTGATCATTGTAGAAAACACCCCACTCATATACCTCCCACTAGTTCCTCCTACAGATGGAACTAAAATTAACTGACTTTAACTCAGTTAAACTGAATTAATAAATTACAACTCAAAATAAACTCAACCAGGGCTCCTATAATGTTGGAGACACTCTACATGACTCAGGTTAGACCCTTAACTCGAATTAACTGAGCCAACTAAATCAAATTAACTTATTTAACTAATACACGTTGTCATGTGATGTAGGCCCGCGGGTTAGCTCAATTGGTTGAGTTCTCGTCGCTAAAGCACTTCGCTAATGGAGGTCACGGGGTCAAATCTCCTCGACACCCTCGGGGTTAGGCTATTCTATTAAGCCGATGGGATGTGATCCCTTTGGGTGGATCTGCCTAGATATTTCCTCAGAAAAAAGAAGAAGAAGTTGTCCTGTGATGTGGAATAACAATTTTATTCCGAATTTAATTCAAGGACAATTAAATTAGGATTTTCTTGTTGCATTTTCAACACTATATTACAGTGATTTCCTCCACATGTCTAACATTGCAATGGTTTCTTATCATTTGATATATTTTTCCTTCTATAGGTTGATGCACATGCACTTGTTTGAACTTTGGTTGAGGTCAACGTGTATTGGTTGAGGTTGCACCTTCCTTTTTACCTATGGTTTGCATTTTATTTCCTTTGCTATGTCATCTTTCTTTATTCATTTTGTTACTTTTTGGCTTCCAACCACCCTTAAACTCTAGCCTGTGTCTTGACTCCTCATAACAATACTTCAATTTTCTTATGGCACCCTATAATTTTTTAGGTTCATCAAATTCAATGAGATCCTTGGAGGATCGAGATAGTCCACTAATAAACCTTTGGAAATTTTCTTTCTCATCCTTCAAGTAGGGTACATATTGCAACAACTCTAGAAATTTAGTGATGTATTTGTCGTCCAACATTTGTCCCATCCCGAGCTCATATAATCCTTTTGCTTTTCTATCGAAATATCTCTTTGACAAGTAGTTTTTCCAAAAAAACTCCTTGAATTCATGTTGGCTTAAGTTGGGCTGACCCAGGTTCGATTCTCTACTGTGCACCAACAAAACACTAAATCACTGACCCTTTCAGAAACGACCTACAAGCAGATCGTAGTCTCACGAAGTGACTATGGGAGGATGCAAAACTAGGTTTCTGCAACCTTGAGGGATGATGCGATGTGGTATTTTTGTGTTTTATGATACTTAACATTCATAGATTACTTCACATTCATACATTAAATTTGCCACATTGCATTCATCATATAAAACATACCATATAAACCCTTAATCATTACTGTGCTGTAATAAAATGCAACTGTAATAAAATTGCTATGCTACAACAGATAATAAGCAAATAAACACATGGAGACACAAATTTTACTGTGTTTCATCCAAATTTGGGACTACGTCCACAAGAACTGTTGCTTATAATCGATAATTTGTACAACAAACAGTTTTTAGCTTGCACACTCATCCGTAGGCAGTCCATGCACTCAGCTGCAGACTCAGGCCTCTGCGCACTCAGCTGCAGAACCTCGCCTTCCTTCCAAAGTACATATTAACAAGATACAACAATAACACTGATCCATATCATAAAGATGATTATTCTCTTTACTATTTGACCCTATTATATACTATTGCATCGAAGGTCCATCCTTCTAATACCATGGTCCACATACCATGGTCTCCACAAAACAAGTAGCTAAAACCATTACATTTTACAAAATTACATTCTTTTAACAAGAAGGAGGGGCTTCAACTTGCCCTTAAGCCCATATACTGTGCGATATATCTATTGCACGGTCCACTTTTGTGCTTCACTGCTCCATTGCACGGTCCACTTCGCACTCCGCTCCACAAAATGCAGAGTCTTCATCAAAATATAGGCCAAGTTGGTTTGCGCCCAACAGGCCCCCAACACTCACATGCGACTCATCTTGAGTCACTCAGCTACTTTGCCTCTTATTTTTCTTGTGATGTTGTTGTAGAATTGGTTGAACTGTTGCATAGTTTCTGTCATCTGCTTTTCCTCGCTGCGCGCTTCCTCCAACAATGCCTTAGTCACATGTCCTGCAACCTTTTGTACCAACATTATTTCCCTTTGTCGAAGCTCCTGAAGCTTCTCATCCACCACCTGTGATAACTGGAGGGCCTCATCCTTTCTATCAAAATCTACTCCTTCTTCTTCAGTTCATCAATGTTCTTCTAGAGGGCCTTACTCTTATTGATTTTTACGAGCCTCTGCAAGATTGGTAAGGTCTTTGCAGATGCATAAATCTCTTCTAACTGTGGCTTCTTTTTCTGCATTTCTTCCTACAGTTTCTGTACATTTGGATCTTCCTACAATGAAGTCCAAATTTGAAAACTTTCATGTAACAATTTTCCATAGTTTGCTAATATTGCGGAGATGCTAGCCATTGCAGTCTTTAGGTCAGTCTCCCTTTGATCCCTCACTTCCTGTGGTGTAGTTGGTTGCAAATTCATTTGCAACTCACTAATATGTATTTCATACTTGAATTGCACTGCGACAATTTTGTCCTTATACCCTTTCACTGCAAGGCCGAGCTTCGCGACCTTGTCTTCTATTGGATCTTCCTCTTAGACATCAAGGTCTAGAATCTCTTTACATGTGGCTTCAACCACCTCCTTGATCTTCTGGTGTTCCTTTTCCATTTGATCCTTTTCTTGCATCATCTGCTTGAGCTTCTACCAAAATGAAACTCACTCTTTTTCTACTTGTATATTCATCTACGATGTATGTTGTTCCTGCAACTTCAGTACCTCTATAATCTCTAAGTGTAGTTTTTGTAGTCTTAGCAACGACACTGATGTGATGTTCATGTTGATGTGCTTCCATTCTTTATCCTGTTGCTATAGTTTGACATATTTAAACTGTAAGGCTCTTGTAGGTATCTATGCTAACCTCGCTACAAGTGTAGGCTCTATCTACCTTTTTGCTCCAACCCTTTCTTCTATCTTGCGGGTTTTCTGATCGCCTGCGCCAGTATCTTCAATTCTGTGATACGCTCTGTGACACTCATCAGAAGTGCACCGTAGCGATCTTCGACTCTGTTCCAGGATTATGTTGTTTCTTCTTGTATCTTGTCTTTAATTTGATCTAAGACCCCTTCAGTAAGGATCATGATATCCTTCATCTTATCGGTCTTATGCTTCCTATTTTTCTTTGAGGCAACTTCGCCCTCTGCCTTCCTCTTCTCCACGATAATTTTTTTTCTGTTTCTGCCTTTTCTTTCTCCTTGGTCTACTCATCTCCCTCAGGACGATCTTGTTTACCCTCATCATGCTACTCTTCCTCCTTTGACTCATGTTCATCTTGATTCTTATCTTTTCCACTGGTTTCGCCATGCTGTGAAGTGTCCAACTCTTCTTCTTTTGTCGCACTTAGGTTGGGCTGACCTAGGTTCGATTCTTTACTACACACCAACAAAACCCTAAATCACTGGCCCTTTCGGCAATGATCTGCAAGAAGATCACAGTATCACTCGAAGTGACTATGGGAGGATGCAGAACCAGGTTTCTGCAGCCTTGATGGATGATCCGATGTGGTATTTTTTGTGTTTTTTTATACTTAACATTCATACATTACTTCACCACATTAAATTCATCACTTAAAAAATACCATATAAACCCTTAATCATTACTGCGCTGTAATAAAATGAAACTGTAATAAAACTGCTATGCTACAATAGATAATAAGAAAATAAACACATGAAGACATGGATTTTATCGTGGTTCATCCCAATGTGGGACTATGTCTTAAGAACTCTTGATTATAATCGACAATTTGTACAACAAATAATTCTTAGCTTCCACACTCAACTGCAGGGAGTCCGCGCACTCAGCTGACACAGGCCTCTACGCACTCAGCTGACTCAGGCCTCTACGCACTCAGCTACAAAGCCTCAATTTTCTTCCAAAGTACAGATCACCAAGATACAACCATAACACTGATTCAGAGCATAAAGCTGATTCTTCTCTATATTATTTAACCCTATTATATATTATTACATTGAGGGTCCATCCTTATAATAACATGGTCCACATCCATGGTCTCTGCAAAAAAATTAGCTAAAACCATTACATTTTAAAAAATTACATTCTTTTAACAAAAAGGAGGGGCTTCGACCCATCCCTAAGCCCATATACCACACGGTATATCTACTGCGCGATCCACTTTGGCGCTCCGCTGCTCCACTGTGTGGTCCACTTTGCGCTCCACTGCATCCTTCACTTCGCACTCTGCTCCAAAAAATGTGGAGTCTTCATCAAAATATAGGCCAAGTTGGGCTGCGCCCAACAATTCACCCCAAGTTAGATCTTCTTCCTATATATTTTCCACATTTTTCAATTCTTCCCACCATATATCAATCTTTCCCTTCAAGTTGAACGTGGCCACCCTTGCCTTCATGTTCTCAAAATAATTGTGAATCCTAAAGAACTTCCTCATTCCCAGCAACCAGGATTTGCATCTTTATATTTCCTCATTTCTCCATCAAAGGTAGGTGGTTTTTCCTTCTTGAACTCTTACGACATGTAATCTGCCTCCTTGTTCTGGCGATGATAATGCTTCCTAGGAGGGGAATCAAAGTGTTGTCTATGTATACTAATTATCCAATCAGGAGTACTTACTAGAGTATATCCTTTTATTGTATCATAACTTCCCAATATGTGTTTCTTCCTCGATCGAAATCCATCTGCTCCATTTGTCTCTTCCTCTGCTTCCTTGTATCTATGTTTATTTGTAGGACTGACTCCTAGTCCATATTGTCCTTGGCTATGTAATTATGAAAGGATCTTTAAGATAGAAACATTGGCTTATGCTTTCCTTTCTTAGGCCTTGACCAATCTTTCATTATCAACTTTGTAAATTCTTAGCTCATCCTTGATACTGTGTCTACCTAGTCAGGAGAGTCTCCTTCTCCATGCTGCTCATCTGACCTCTCCCATTCGACAGATCTTTCCTCTGGTTCATGTTGGGATGTGTTAGAGCCGTGTACTTGACCATTTTGTTGTTCATTCCCTTCTCTTCTTGGTGCCTATGATGTGTTGACATTGAGGCATGCAACTATCAGTTACATCAGATAGAGGTGCATCATACCAACGTGTTCTAGACTTATGGTTGTTAATACTAACTAGCACACATATGCATACATGATCATTTAAATTCATTAATATACTTGTTTATTAGTCTCCAATGTTGAAAATTGACGCTCTGATACCACTTGTAACACATCCCCACACATTTTTTTAATTTTTTTTTTATAATCTAAGTATATTAAATGGCCTAGTCCTCTCTTTCGAGTAGGTCTCCTTTTATAATTGGGTGCTAATTCTGTAACATCATTCCTTGAGGGACTAGATGTATTACACATTCTAAGTTTGTGGGAAATGGGTTGATGAGCTAGTGTGGTGCACCATGGGTGCCTTCCTGCTCCATGGATAATGGAATTGAATATCATATGACCATGTTTGATATGTGGAGGTTGTGTTGCCTACTAATGTCTTTCCCTCTACCTACATATATTAAACAAAAGGGTTCTGGTTATTATGCATGCAATTCATTTATATGATTTCCTAGGGACTGCTTTGAAACCTATGTGAAGTATAAATTGTTTCGTAGTATATATACATTTTGTGCAGGTGCGCTGAAACTCTCATGCATGGTCTTGTGGACCATTTTCTGGGTCTGACAGGGTTATATGGCAAGCCTTCCCCTGTAATCTAAAACCTGCACTGTGAATTTATCTATGGTCATCAAGTGTATCTATTAGTGATTCCAACAATATGATGGTCCCTTTGATATACCATCATCGTGGAATTGTTCTTCATGACCTCATTATCCTCAGGCTCTAACTACCTAATATGTTGTGATGGCTTTGTTTGCTAATGGCAGAGTCCTTTTTGTGGAAACCTGACTTTGTCTACTCGATTTTGACGGTGGTGGAGCTAGCTTGTTCATAAAGATTGGTCTCTAGCATCCATTTTGTAGAAGAGAATATACCACATCCTTTATATCTAATATGTTTACGACAGGATTTCAATGCAAGCATCATTAACCAATTATCTAAGAAATCTCATTTTTTGTGAATTATATGCACAATATCAATGCAAAGAGATTACATAGCCTCTATAGATGGGCTCTGTGTGGAATATGAATATAATTGTTGATATATTTCATGGTGTCACATACCCAATCGTCTTCCTTGGGCTCCAATGCACTCCGTGTGAATTTCTTCCTTCATAACAATCTGTTGGGCTAGTTCTATCTCTAACTGTAACAAAGTCTAGAATTCCTATACCCAAACAAATAGTTGCGACATATCATGCATATTCAAATTCAATCATTAATAATATGTAAATTCAACACATCTCACAGATAGGAAAACAAGAACACTTAGCTGTAATTAAGAGAATAGGTGAATAGAACTTAACGAAAATGCTAAGAGCAAAGGTGCAATAGATGATACAACAATCTATTCTTAACCAATCAGGAAACTCATAGAAATTGCAATGCGCATTACAAAAGCACATATAATATACCATACAAGAAATGTGCATTACAAAAACACATATAATAGATAATAGTAAGCATGGTTGGAAAAACCATTCGAATCATAGTTTCATAAGCCATAAAAAAAACACACTATTGTGACAATGCTTCCTACCCAACAATGAAACAAGGGATGCACCTTTTAGGTCACATTAAATCATGCCTTGTCATGAATAATTTTGTAAGAACATATTCAACCCAATGTTACGTTCACACATGAAATCATACCAAACTAGGAATAAGCACCACATCCTGCCTAAGGTTGAGATCCATTCTCACACTTGACATCATGCCCAACATGAATACAAAACGACAGCGTATTTAATTTACATACCATCAGTTTGTAGCAGTAACACATAATAATTATCCAAAATATTATGGTGGGACAACACATGCTTGAGTTTAGTCACCAATACATAGGTTATGACTATGCAAGATGACAATGAAATTTGTTGCTATAGAATTTGCAAAGAGTCTTGAGTTTCTCTTGCTATCCATGCAAGAAAGTCAAGTATAATTACAACCACTAGTTTAGTATGAACTTCTCTACTCTCTAGTAGTTGCACAGTCCTTAAGAGGGCATAAGTAATTAGGACAAATAAATGTTGGTGACAATAGAGCAAATTACATTTGCATAATCCTTAATGAGGGTATACATAAATGTCACAAGGTCAAATACTAGGAACTTCCACAAAACTCATGCAAGGAAACATTAGGAACATAATTTAAAATATGCCACAATTGATTGCATATGTCCATAGAGATTATACAAAGGAATACCCACGACGAGTGACCACAGTTAACATGCTAAGTTTATTCTATGAACCAACAATATCAAAATACAAGTTCCACCATGACACTAACTATTAGATTTCCAAGTCAGACTTGAGGCATGAGACCTTCATAGGGCTCTCATAATAGCAAGGAGATTTGTATGTTGTTTATGTAGAAATTCCCACTGTAGATCAACAGATTATGCAATATACTAAAACAAAATACAAGATCTACTTCTACAACACTTTGCAGAAGCTTAATTGAATTGAGCAAGATCATGAGAACACATATAACTGAAAATGAGAAATCAATCACACATAACACAGAAGAAATAACCCGGGGAAAGCCTCAGCCTAAAACCCCAATCTATGTATTATCATACAAGTGGAAAATAGTCACAAAATTACACAAAGCCTTAGCTCGGAAGCTATCCAACTCTCAGTATAATCCCTCTGCTGCTCATAGACAATCAAAGGCCTCTCACAAACCTTCCCCTCTTTCCTCCAAGCCTCCTATTTCCTTGTACATTTTTTCTTGGGGTCCAGTGCTTCCACACATGTGAATTCCCACCTCACACTGCTCACTTGGCTGAGTAGTAACTGCGCAATCTTGAAGTAGAAAAATCCTTCTCCATAGATAAGTTTCCTTTATAGGAAAAATCCATCCAACTGATAGTACACTGTCCCTCCTCTGATCTCAACTGGGTCTCTGACTGAACTAACATGCATGAGTTATTTATGAGAGAATATTCAGTTATCTAAAGTGCAACAGTTACATGCATGCAAACATTAACTAACCGAACTCACAATTAATTCAAAAAACTATTTGAATTAATCTAACTGGACTTGACTAAGTTAACTGAGCCAACTAATTACAACTCATCCTTATCTCTTTAACTGATGGATAAATTCCTCAATTAATGGAGAAACTGTTGCATGTCCCCACATAGACTTCATGTTTTATTTTCCTTAACTAATTAACTCACGATGAATTAATTTATTATTTTATAAACAACTGCTAAGATCAAATTCGAATTTTACTTCATTATTTTAGTTCAGGGACTAACTAAAATAGGAATCTATCCCAAACTGTTATTTTTAGCAATGCTATTTATAGCACTTCCATTTTTCATTCCTTGCTGCTATGTCCAACACTGGTACTTGAACTGCTATTTATAGCAGTGCTATTTTTAGCACTTCTATTTTTAACATTTCTTGTTGCCATTTTCAACACTCCCTCTCAACAAGAAAGGCTTCAACTCGAACCCTATCCTGAACCTTTGGAATGTTCTGCATGCAACACTTCTTCCAAGTGTGGACGCTCCAACAACTCTAGAAACAAAAAAATCTCCCAACTGACCTTCCTGTTAGGCTAGAAACATACTCTGATGCTGAAGCTCCCTCTGCCGCTGACAAGTGCTCCCTCTCTGATCTCTGAGCTGCTGCAACACTCCATACATTTCGCACCATTGCACACCCCTCTGTGCCATCCTGCACTGGTGCAACACTCTTGTGCCTCTCGCATTGTTGCAGCCTGCTAGCTCTACACAGTCTTGGGACTCCTGCACTATATCTCTCTCTACCGCTCCATCCGCATCTGCCTCTACCCCTCATCCAGTCCTGCTACTCCTTGTCGGGGCTCTCGTAGCAAAGTCTAATCAAAGAGGTTGGGTACCTCAATGATCCTGACCCTATTCCAACCTTCTTGGGACTATCACTCCACATCGCCCCACCTCCGACCTGGAGGTATGGATGCATGTGATCCCTCTGCCCACCTGGCTCGAAATTTCCCCCTACTGGAGGTCTCTGCATGAGTAGATGTCTCTACTCGATCTCCTCTCAGCTTTTCCAGATGTGGCTGCTCCACAACCTCTTGAAGCTGCTTCACCAATTGTGGCTCCTCAACAATTGTCTGAGACTTCTCCTGTGGTTGCATGCTGAGAGGTAATGTACTCTCCCTCTCAACCACCAGGTCTCCATCAGTTACCTTTCTCCTAAAGGCTTTGCATGCATCTTGAACCTCAAGATCATACAGGTTCTTGACTCGTGAACCGATCTACTTCACCTGTCTCGTGGTGATGTGTCGAAGGAAAACCTTTTCCTTACTGAAGATTACATCATAGCCTCTGTCTTCCAACATTGCGGTCAACACCAATTTTTTCTTCAGTCCTGGTACATACTTGACATTGGTCAAGGTAATGCGAGCTCCATGCTCCCTCTGAAAAACAACTGTGCCTACACCTGAGACACTATACTTTTCATCATTACCCATCGCTATGAGTATTTGGAGATTTTTCTCCTCCAAGGTACTGAACAAACTCTTGTCATCGGTCATGTGGAAAGAAGCTCCACTGTCAAGAAACCAACCACTTCCCACCATGGATGAAACCATGCATGCGGAAAGTGTGAAATCCAACTCGAACTGTGAGGCCAGTGCCTCACCTTCTGATCCTTCCACAGATCCCTTCTTGGATTTCCTCAATGGATAATTTGTAGAAAAATGGCCCACTTCATGACAATGAAAGCATTGCAATTTTGATTTGTCAAACTTCTTCCCACCATGGGAAGGACTCAATTTGGGATGAGAATCCTTCTCCTTCCCTTTCTTTGCCTTACTCGCTAAGGCACAATTTTCTTCATCCTCCTTGGATGAAGAAGATCCATCTCTGGTGCTTCTTCTTGTTTCCTCCTGCATCAAATCCGACCAAAGTCATTCCCAATCTGGTAGTTTTTCTCTTCCATTAACAGAGTCTTGGTAGCTATGCCAGCTCTTAGGAAGACTGAGGAGTGCAAGACTCACCATGTCATGATCAGCGGTATTGATCCATGCACTTCCAAGCTCATCTCTGCAGGTGGTGAGCTTGTTCAGATATGCAGAGATTGTGTCACCCTTTTCACACTTGATCTTAGAAGCTTGTCTTTCAATTCCGGCTTCCTTTGATCGCTGCTATTTTGATAGAGATATTTCAATGTTTTCCACATAAAAAACGGTGTCTCCTTCCCATGGAGGCTCGAGACAATGTGGTCTTGAACTCCCTCCAGGAGGATTCTCCTTGCTCTAGCCACACATTTCTTCCATTCCGCCAATTGAGTAGCATCAGTCGGTTTGGGGACTTCTTGATCAATGAAGTCCTTTAGACCGTTATCCTCTAATACTGCCTCCATGCGATCTTTCCAGGCTATATAATTCAAGTTGCCATCATGGGCATACTCGAGTCTTAAACCACTGAACGCCATCGGTGAAATTGAGATGTGATAAGAACTCGATTTCTATATTCAAGAACCACAAACTTTGGACTTCTCCTTCTTGTATACTGTTCTTTGCCTTGATCACCTTTGCTCCAATACCATGTAGAAATTCCCATTGTAGATCAACATATTATGCAATATACTAAAACACAATACAAGATATACTTCTACAACACTTTGCAGAAGCTTAATCGAATTGAACAAGATCAAGAGAACACATATAACTGAGAATGAGAAATCAATCACACATAACACAGAAGAAATAAACCAGGGAAAGCCTCAGCCTAAAACCCCAATCTCTGTATTATCATACAAGTGGAAAATAGTCACAGAATTACACAAAGCCTTAGCTCGGGAGCTATCCAGCTCTCAGTATAATCCCTCTGCTTCTCATAGATAGTCAAAGTCCTCTCACAAACCTTCTCCTCTATCCTCAAAACCTCCTATTTCCTTGTGTAGTTTTTCTTAGGGTCCAATGCTTCCACACATGTGATATCCCACCTTACACTACTCACTTGGCCCAATAGTAACTACGCAATCCTGAAGGAGATAAATCCTTCTGCATAGATGAGTTTCCTTTATAGGAAAAATCCATCCAACTGTACATTGTCCCTCCTCTGATCTCAACTGTGTCTCTGACTGAACTGACATGCATGAGTTATTTATGAGAAAATATTCAGTTATCTGAAGTGAAACAGTTACATGCATGCAAGCATTAACTAACTGAACTCACAATTAATTCAATGAACTGTTTGAATTAATATAACTGGACTTGACTCAGTTCACTGAGCCAACTACAATTCAATATCACAATTCATCCTTATCTCTTTAACTGATGCATAAATTCCTCAATTAATGGAGAAATTGTTGCATGTCCCCACATAGACTTCATGTTTGATTTTCCTTAACTAATTAACTCAATATGAATTAATTAATTATTTTACAAACAACTACTAAGATCAAATTCGAATTTTACTTCACTATTTTAGTTCAGGGACTAATTAAAACAGGAATCTATCTCGAACTGCTATTTTTAACAATGTTATTTATAGCACTTCCATTTTTCATTCCTCGCTGTTATGTCCAACACTGGTACCCGAACTGCTATTTATCGCAATGTTATTTTTAGCACTTCTATTTTTAGCATTTCTTGTTGCCATTTTCAAATGTTTAACTGGGCATTTGACTTGTTGAATATAGTTATTTAACATTAGTGTCTAACATTCAATGTTATATTCTGAATCCACATACATGATTTCCACATCATACTCATTATTCCACAGCCACGCAAATTAGTAATATACACAACACTAAACTCTTGTAGGGCTCTGGTGCATAAGAAAACATACATAATGTGGTAATGTAGAAACCACGCATAGGCAAGTGGAAAATCCAAACATATTTTTGGACATAAAAGGTAGTAAGGCTACTGAATGATCACTGGTATAAGGTCAATAATTCCCTTTTGACCATTGACATGCTGCCATCAATGAAACTCCCACCCCCTAGCTTGTGAAACATGTCCCAATGATCATACCAAGGATTCCAGAGGTCTGCCCCACCTCCACCCTTCATATTGTTTTTTAGTTGTAGGATTTTACATGGGTTACAAAGGTAGTTTTCCTCCACCCATATGCCAATAAGGGGTTCAAAAGATGAAAGTCTGCACCCTCACTTATCTCAGGGTTTCCAGAGATTTTCCTCCACCCTGAGGTTTCTCAGCAACTCCACCCAATGTTGGGAATCAAGAGTGTTCTAATTTCGAGCACAACAAGGAAACTAGTTTAGGGAAGCGAAAGGCCTCCACCCTTTGTGTTAATGAGGGGCTTCAGAGACGTAGAATCTCCACCCTCAATCCACTCAACAATTCCATTTGCAACAAACAAGGATTCCTGTCATCACTAGAAATTATTATTTCTGAATAGTATAAGAGCAACAATACTATCAAAATGTATATATACAGGTTTGCGTACAAAAGGACAAAGTTTACAAGGTCTTCACCCTCTGAAGGATAAGGAAAATCAGGCCATCATATTAGTAAAATGTGTGTATGCAGGTAAGAATACCCTCTCAAGAAAAAAAATGGCGATAAGGGTTGACATTTTTGTGATGCCTTAAGTCACATTATTCACTAATTGTATCTCAATTAGCCCAACTTCAAACAAAGCAGCGTACTAAAATGACCCTAGCATTTAGATGCTAAATAATCCAAGCATCTAGATTCTAAATCATTCACGACATATATTTCAGTTAACCCGATTTCATAAAGTATTGTCTGCTAAACTAAACCCTAGCATCTAGGCACTAAATAGGTGTGACCATTGTAAGAATCTAACCCATACGACTTTGTAGGTTCACCGTTACTCACCTCTTATGTTGCGAGTCCTCCTGATGCTCTCATGATGATGACCACACAATTTTGAATATGTGCCTCTCCTTCCTTTGAAGCGAATTCCCTGACTGATCCTCTTTAGATGTTTATCCAAATACTGTGTTTCTCTTCTTATTTCCCTTTCCATTGTTTATTCTTTTTCTCTCTTACAACACTTCTCCTATTCTTGCTTGCTACTATTTCCTTCTTCCTCCTTCAATGCTCTGCTATTGTTCTCTTCTCCTCATTCTTTCTTTGTACCCTCCTAGCTCTACTTCCTCTCCTTTTCTACTGCCAGGATCTTAGTTAGATTCCAGCCTCTCTTGACCAACCGAGATGTTTCACCTATCTTCCTGGCCTAGTCATTGTTTACCAACCTTGTAGTTTGATCTGTGCTATGCCATTTGGCCTCCTTTCCCCTTTACTGCTTGTCATCTATTTTCTTCCAAGACTGGTTCTAGAACCAACAGAGTATGAGCATAATTTTTTTCCCGAACATGTGCTAATATTACCATAGGTATACGCATGTGTTCTAAATTTGATAGTTATACCATTCGACCACACGACCTTCTGAAACAAACTTTCTGCAATGCCGATGATTGAAGGTTGCTAGGTCATGAGTTCAAGTTCCGAGGGGCTTTTGGCCATTGAGGGTTGTTGAAGGCATAAAACAAAACTTTATTGTAGTAAAAAGAAGAAATGATAATGAATAAATAGTCATTGTTTTTAGTGAGCATCTCACACCCATAGTGTTCATGATAATTTGTAGAGTTAAGTTGGGCCAACAAACTTAACTAGATATATACATGTGTTAGATGGATGTTTCAATAATAATTATTCCATCAAATGTGATAGTTAGTATTCACATCATGCATATTCATGCAAGTTAGGGGATTTGAAGGAACACACCCTCGTTTTATATGCTTTAACACCCCCTTTTTTTTATATGTTACCCAATCTTTTATTTATTAGGTATGCCCTTCTACTTCAGTTAGGGTAAGGATCTTAGTTAAATACCTTCCTTTTTAAATAATCTAGGGCTTTATCAATAGGTTTAGGTTAATTAGTCTTGATAAATATCAATACGTGTCACAAAAACTAAATAAGGTCTTCAATGGTCTAATGCTTGAAATCTATATATATATATATACAACATCCAAAAGGTTTACAAGAACCATATACATGCCTTTTTACATTCTTTCCAAATAAAAATTACACATTTAAGTCATGTTTACATACACATATATGCATAGAGATAGGAAACTAGGGAAGTACTTACAGTGACCCTACAAATGCAAGGTGGCGAGGACAATGTTTACATTATATACAAGAATGTGTTGTGACTGAGACCATTAACACAACGTCTACATACTTTTCAAGATGACTGAGGTCATTACACAAATCCTAGGAGCTTGCTTGAGGCCATAGAGAGATTCCTTAAGGAAACAAAGAAGCCTAGAGTCGCTCTAAATAAATCTAGGAGGTTTTTTTGTATACATTTCTTCTTGTAAATCCCTTTGAAAGAAGCTAAATTTGACATCATTTTTATGGACTTCCCATTGATATGAATTTGCAAGGGCAAGAAAAAAATAGGTGGGATTAATTTTGGCAATGGGGATTTTTGCCTCAAAATCTAGTAGGCCTTGTGAGGGATCTCACTAACAAGTTTTAGATCCTCTTGCAACAATGAGGGAGATTTCCATTATCACCTCAACAATATTCCTCCCACTCTTTAATGGAATTTCACCACAAGGGAGGCTTCCCATTGATCACCTATGAGGATATTCTAAGTTATATGGTTCAAGATGATGAATAAATAGGCTAGGTGAAGACACTATGTGATAGAAAAAATCTCAATACTTCTCAATAAGGAACAACATATCATGCACCTAGACTAGGAAGTACTTATGTGACCTAGGGTTTTTTGATATGCAACAATAAAGGAGTACCTTGACACACGAGTCAAATAAAGGTTTACTAAAAGATAAAGGTCAAGAAAACAATGGAGAAAACCCTCAAGTTTAAGCTAAACTAGGGTTAAGATTTCCAAGGAACAAATTTGTCTAGAGAAGGATGACGCCATCGCTCTAAGGGGAAGTTTTACCATGGAAAAGGCTAGATTTTGCATTAAAAAGGATTACAAAGATAAACATATTTTTTTTATTCCACAAATACTCATCCAAAAATTCCTTAAACCATTTTAGCCTTAAGAAAAATCCCTAGAAACTTGCCTTAAAAAGCTTAGGAAAATGAAAGGGAAGAAAATATTTATTTTTTCAAGGTTTTTGATCAATGCCAAATTTGCTAGTGCCTAATCCTACTTGGGTGATGGATTCTTGGGAAATTCTTAGAGATAAATGACAAATGATTGGAGTAAGGGGGGAAATCAGTTTTCCATTTTATAAAACCATAAATCTCTTTTTTGTGAGGGGAGAAATTAAATAGGAGATGCATACTAGGAGTTCTCTTATGGATTTCAAGGAAGAAATAATCAACATGCAAAAATTAACCAAAATTCTCCATAAATAATTTGTATCTAGACCTGGATCATAGAAAAATCATAACAATAATTTAATTACATGTAACTTAATGAAAATTATACAATAAAATTACAATTATTTCATGAAGGAGACCTTCTTTCAATCCCAAAAATACATCTCCAATACATAAGCCAATCTTAATAGCGGAAAAATCCAAAAAATCACATCTCCACAAGTAGTGAGTTACACAAAGGGTAAATCAAGCTCTAGAAAAGAGACCAAAACTCAAGTGTGACGATCATAAATGTCAAGTGAATGATCCTATATATATATATATATATATGAGGTTTAACACTCACTAAAATTAGTCTAGAAGCCCTACAAAAAGTTTAATTTTGAGTGTCCATTAAGATAAGGGGCTACAAGCTAACCCATAGATCACAATAATAAAAATATTCCATAAAATCTCACACATGTGGGTCAAAATCCTCCATAAGCATGAAATTATGCCCTTTTTTGAAAATAAATGTTGTGAAAGTGCATGGATAACCTAGGGGGTGTCCCATAATTAAAATCAACTCCCATCCTTTAGGGGAAGCCCTAAAAAAGTTCCTCAAAATGCCTAAGTATCAAAACTATGCTTTGGGTACCCTAAGACACCTTCTTAAGAGTTAGAAGTGTGACATGTCACCATCTCTCTCTAGTGTTGGGGATCCAAGTGGTAGTACAAGCCCTTCGTTTTCATCTTGGGGATGAACATCATCAATTGAAGTTTGGATTAAGTCCTTCCCATCAAACAATGCCAATTCTAGCTTGGGGGAATGCTGGGTCCACTAGGTACATTATCAGGAATCTCAAATACCAAACAATGGGAGCTCAACGTTCCAACATTTGGAGGTGATTTGAGGTGTCAATATTTGTTGGAGTCATCAAAGTGCCCACCAATTTGCTTTGGAGGGGAAAAACTGCATTTGCAAGGTCATCAATGATCTCTAAAACTGTGGTATGACTTGGGCATAATGTGTGATGGAGACATGAAATGTGCCCTTAAGGCCTCTATTGTTGTGTGAAGGACCACCTATCAAAACCATCTCAAAATCAAGAGGAAGTCATCAATCATTAGGGACAATGACCATAAATGGATCGTCCTACGCTCCTACACTCATGCTTGTCTCCTCTCATTTAGTTTTCCCTCTCGATCTACTTGCATCCTTGTTTTTCCTTCAAACTCTTCGTCTCCTACGGGGTTATCCATCTTCCATTCACCCACATTGTGGGAACATGAAAGATGTGGGCACTTCTTTTGCCCAATCGTCTCCTTGCCAAATGTTGGATGGTTGAGTGTTTTGTTACGCTAGCCCACACCATTCTCTTCCCCTTCTGCACTCCCTCTAGGACCATGGATCTGTGTATCCTCAAGCTAGCCAATAAAAAGTTTCATATTTATATTTAATTCATAATTACAAAGGTCTTAGCCAACCATGATTTCCATGTTGGTATTACATAGACATCATTTATCATTACAAAAACAAGGGTCAACATGAGGGATGTTATAATTACATAATGTAAAGTTGACTATCTCATTTATTGATGCGCTATTGAGGACAATGAAGGCTTATTATATCTTACAATCTTAGGATTAAATATCATGCTACACTTCTCTAATATTTAGGATCATAGGCGTAGTTGTAAATGTAAAGCACATCTAGATCACATGATTGATGAGGATGCACTTCTAACTTATAGATTAGAATTTTTATGTTGGTATACATGTTACTTATAATCACATTATCAACCACAAAAAAGATATTTAGTATGTATTTTACCTATATTGCACCATAATTAATATTAAACATGGAGGGGTTTTATTGCACCAAGAGACGATTTACAATCCACTACGGGGGAGATGTTGTCGTGTAGCATTAGATCAATGGGACATTATATATAAAACTAAATTTAAAAGAATAATAAAGTTAATCTTCCTCATTAAAACAATATATATCAAGACATTATAGCTCATCATGTCGCTAGTGGGGATTTGAACTTGGGTTAGGAAGATAACAACCATTTCACCCAACCACTCAAGGTAACATATTTGACCAATAAAGTTATAATTTAGATAACCCAATTGACCATTTAAAATACAATTATGATTTAGTAAGTTTATATGACTTTTTTAATTTTATCAATGTGAGATGTATAATAAAGTGTTTTTACGCTTATTAAAGATTGATGCATGTTGGCATTTATCAACCATATTTGCATTTAGAGAGATTTGATTCCTCATAGTTAAGATAGATCTATGTTGGTTCTTAATAATATTATTTATATGTTGGTTCTTGGTTCTTAATAATATTATTTATATGTTGGTTAATATTATTTATAATTTATATAAATAATATTATATAAATTATAAATAATAGATCTATCTTAACTATGAGGAATCAAATCTCTCTAAATGCAAATATGGTTGATAAATGCCAATATACATCAATCTTTAATAAGCGTAAAAAGCCTTCATAATACATACAATTTTTTTTGGTAATGTAATGATTCTATTCCTAGAATTCAAGGGTATACATCAATATACTGAAGTCTATCATGGTTTGCCGCTAGGGAAAGCAAACCAGAGATAAAATTTCAATTTTAGTAGTATCCATATGAATAGTTTGTTGATGTTTATCCAAAATAACAAAATAACTAAATTGGTGTATTGAGCCTACATGACTATTCTTAAATTGAAAACATAAAGACATAGAAATAAAATAAAAAAGAAAAACATCATAGAAATTATCATCAAGACTTATTAGATTTAGAGGCTTCCACAGGGATGGGCTCCTTGTTGTTACTTGGTGAGCAGGCTAGGTCAGGGGGGATGCCCAAATGAGTCTCTATTTGTTCAAACTTGTGATCCATAGAACTCATATTCAGTTGCATCTCATCCAACATTAATAAAATTTCCTCTTTGTATTCGTTCATGCCATCCAATACTCATCTCGACATTAATTTCAAGTGCCAATATATGTTGATGGTGTATGCATATTGGTTGCAACAAGCACTGGTGTGGCTCATATCCAGGTTCCAATTTTCCACCTCAACCAAGACTTCCGAATTGGTTAGACAATGATGGTCATCAACAATTTGTTGCTCCACCTCTGCTATCTCCTCTTGGACCTATTGAGGGTGTGTTCTATATATTTTGCCACATAGCTCTTTGTTCGATGTTGGGCATGAAAGCCTCACTGTTGTCAATAATATGCCACATCACGTTGAAATCAAGCCCATTGGCAGGGCATGATGACCCAAGCAATGCAAGCATTTGGCTAACTAGAGTGGAAGAGTAATGCCAAGGAAGTGGAAGTGAAGGAGGGGAAGCAGGAAGGTTGTGCACAAAAGGAAGGAGCCAAAAGGTGCTGGTCGAAAGAGAGGGAGGAGCACTATTATGTCGTGGGTGTCCAACTTGCTAGAGACACAAGAGCACAACCATGGAAAAAGGATAGTGAAAAGGAAAACCAAGCCTAGCCAACAAATCTAACATAATAATGAAATGTAAATAGTGTGATGAGTCAACACACCCACCTTACAACTTAGAGAAATATGGAGCAAAAAGCTTATAACAACAACAAATGTAAATGGAACTCAAATCGATACTTGAAGTAGGACGAAGCAAATCACTACCATGAATGACCATAAATTCGGACATGATGCCCCTTGCATATTCCAAATCATTATCCTTGTGTGCAGGGTGGTAGCTTTGTGTGAAATGAGAGCCCCCTACCTCCTAAAATGACCAATACACATAAGGGAGCCTAGCTAGAATGAAACGTTTGACGTCTAAGGACTATAATGCATTTCCTCCTAAGTTCTGTTAAATCTCGATTCAAGGTCAAGCATTAAACCAACCTAGGAATGATTAACCTTTGCAATCGAAGAGTGATTGAGTTCCATACAACATCGTGTAGGAGAGTTAAGGAACATTAATGTCTTGGGAGGGATGCATTTCCATGCCAACCCTCCTTACTACCTGTTGAGATGGCAGCGATGCCTAATGCTTCATTTTACCCACCACTACGACATCTCTCTCATACTAATCTATACTACCACTATTATAACAGAGCAATTACAACATGTCTCCAAAAACTTGAATCCACACTCACCATATCACTCGAACTAAAATCCTTTAACACTTTAAAAAATAATATTAAACAATTAAATAATTTAACAATTTTTTTTTTAAACTATTTAATTACAATATTTAAAATGGCATGTAAAGAGATATAAGACATGAACAAACGAAAATGATTAAGAGTTGGAAATGACGATTTCAGGCGTCAAAACTATTTGACCATCTTTTGTTTTCTCTCTTCGTTCACCCGCCACCAAAACATCTACCTTATTTCGACCGTCGATTAAAATGTCCTAATCTACGGTCGATCAATGACGATCCGTGCCGTACCTAACGAACCAATTGAGCAAACTTACCTTACTCTAAATGGAAACTTTTAACAATCTATAAATAGACGCTTTTACCAATAACAGACTTCATCCGAGAGTTCGCCGTATTGATATTTCAAGAAGTAAAAGAACGCTGGTCTGTATTTCACACGAACTTGAGCAATGGCTCCCAAGGCAGAGAAGAAACCAGTAGCGGAGAAGAAATCTGTGGTAGAGAAATCCCCTGTAGTTGCTGAGAAGAAGCCCGTGGAAGAGAAATCCCCTGTTGCTGATAAGAAGCCTCCTCCTTATTTGAGGGCCGGGAAGACACTGCCCAGGGGAGGCGGGGAGATGAGAGTCAAGAAGAAGCACAAGAAGCCGACGACAGACACGTACAAGCTATATCTCTTCAAGGTTCTGAAGCAGGTTCATTCTGATATCGGTATTTCCAGCAAGGCCATGGGGATAATGAACAGCTTTGTCACTGACATCTTTGAAAAGGTGGCCGCCGAGGCATCGAAGCTCGCACGCTACAACAAGAAGCCAACGATTACCTCGCGGGAAATCCAGACTGCTGTAAAGCTTGTTCTTCCTGGGGAGCTCGCCAAGCACGCTGTCTCTGAGGGCACCAAAGCGGTTGCTAAGTTCCACAGCGCTTGATTTCTGTGAATTTGACACCGTGTTACGGATCTTTAACAAGGAACAAGATTCTTTAACCAGGAACAATATTCTTTAACTTGGAACAGTATTTTGATTTCTGTGAATTTGACGCCAACTGTGTTACGGATCTTTAACCAAGAACAAGATTCAGCCATTGTTTTGCATTTTGGTAACCAATAGTTCTATAATTGAGATTGATTAGGTTCAAAAGAAGTTTAGATACGTGTATATAAATACTCTGCGAGCATGGCCTTTGAATCAGGTTATTTCATGCCTGTGCATTCTGGCAAAAGGAATTTGATTGTTTCATGCCCCCTGGATTCAAAGGTAAGGCATTAATTCTGATAATTCAATTTGTATTCTGAATAATAGATATGATACCATGATCTTTCTATCATTAAAGTGCCTTTTGGATCTTAATTCTGTCAAGAAGTTTGAATTGGTTGGATTTAATGGTAGGGATTTAATACTAAAGAGGAGATTAGCTCATTTTAAAGATTAAACTAGCTAATTCTGTTATTTTTATGGTTTAATATTTTAATTTAGCCTTTTGAATTGTAATTTGATGACAATTTGGAAATGATATTGTGATAACGATTTTGGTTTAGATTTTGATTGCCATTCTTTATTATCTATATAAAATTTGTTGGCTGTGGTTCTAGGATTTTAGTGTTCGGGATTATCATTTTGTTAGGATGCTTTTATTATAAGTAATTCTTTTTTGGTTAATTAAGTATCTTTTTAATATATTAATTCTTTAATTGGTAAATAAAATTGAATTCTTATTGTAGTTTGATCGTAATTAAATTAAAAATAAGCAAAAATATATTAAAGAATAAAAATATTGAGAAAAAATTATTGAATTGGAAAAAAAATACAAGAAAAAATAAAATGGAATAAAAAGTTAAACATTCAAAGGCAATAAGATCGAAATATCAAAAGAAGAATACAAATCTATAATGGATAGGAAAAAATTAATTTAATCGTTTTATAACCATGAGTTTATTATTGATATTTTAATATGATTATAAATATATATATTTTGAAAATATATTAAAAGAAAATTGTATTTTTATATTATTTTATTGGTAAAGAGAGTTGTTGTATTATTTAAATGACGATGATGGAATTAGAAAAAATAAAAATAAAAAGAAATTGTTTAAAAATATATAAAAGTTTGAATTAAAAAATATTATAATTTTGTTAGGATTTTTTGATAATATAATATAATATATTTGAATTCGGTTTTTGTGATATATATCATGTGTTAAGGGAATTTTTTTTTAGTGATAATCACATTTGAAAAAATCTGATTTTCCATTTAGTTTTGATGATGAAAAGTTTTTTAACACTATATATATTTATTAATTTTAAATGGTTCAAAATGTATCAATTTTTTTTAAATGTTATCATCAATTTTTTTATTATTATTATATTATATTTACTTATTAGTTTTTGGTAAAAGTTATTGTCATAAACATTATTTTATTATTAATATTATATTTAGTAGCAATTGCACCATATGTTGCAATGGAAACGCTTTAAGGTGGCAACATAGAAGAAAGAAGTAATTTTTTTTATGTAATTTTGTATCTCTTATGTTACGTTTCAAGGATATTCCAAACAGGCCAATATTCTACAATATGTTCAAAATGAAGGCAACATAGAAGAAAGAAGTAATTGTTTTTGTTTTTGTTTTTTTTTTAATGTAATTTTGTATCTTTACTGGCATTTCTTTCTATCCATATGTTATGTTTCACGGATCTGCTCAATGTTATGTTTCAAGGATATTCCAAGCAGGTCAATATTCTAGAATATGTTCAAAATGAAGGCAATGCACAACACCTTAACTCCAAATGATTTATGAAATTGCTCTTCATTAAAATTTGTGAACTACACCGTAACCAACTGTTATAACAAAATGACTTAAATTAAACATTTCATGGAACAAATAATATCATATCAACTTTTTTTTTTTTGTTAAGCTTGGTAGGACCTTTTTCTATTTATAAAAAGCAAGTTTACACCACATATATGTGATAGGTGGCCTCAACTTACCCAATGGGAAACCAAGTCTATTGGCCACCTATCCTCATTATAAGCCACCCAAAAACAATATTGTATTAGTCGTTCTAACCAAGTTATAGACATATCAATATCATGATATGAGACTATATGTTTATCTATCATAAGCATGCATCTTTAAAATTAAATGCTACCCGCAAGAAACCAAAAAAACTCCCAAGAAACTGACTAATCCTAGTGTCTTTCTGAGGCAGACTCAACTAGAGCCGGGTCATTGGCTAAGTTTCCAGGCATGTCAGCTAGCTCAATGATGCAAGGGATGTGCCTTTGGATTTTGTCTAGGCGGATGTCCTTTTTGTGCAATTGAAATTGGATCATCTACAAGTATTTTTTTTAATTGGGCATGTCTTAGAGAGTCATAGCCATCCCCACTGAAGTTTTCTCCATTGCCTTCCCCATAAGGCTCTTCATGAGCCAGTATAGATAGAGGGTCTGTTTAAATTGGGTGACTCTTCCCCTAATATTTTCGAGATTTGGGATTATTGCCTGCCAATTCTCCGAGTGTCAAAACTATGCTTTGGGTGCCCTAAGTCACCTTCTCAAGAGTTAGAAGTGTGATGTCATTATCTCTTTCGAGCCTTGGGGCTCCAAGTGGTACTACACACCCTTCCTTTTCATCCTAGGGATGAACATCATCATTTGAACTTTGGATTAAGTCCTTCCCATCAAACAATGTCAAGTCTAGCTTGGGGGCATGCTGGGTCCATCAGGTACATCATTAAGAATATCAAATACTAAATAATGGGAGCTCAATGTTCCAAAATTTGGTGGTGATTTGAGGTGTCAATTATCTCTTGGAGTCATCAAAGTGCCCACCACTTTGTTTTGGAGGGGAAAAACTACATTTGCAAGGTCATAAATGATCTCTAAAAGTGTGGAACGACTTGGACATAATGTGTAATGGAGACATGAAATGTTCCCTTAAGGCCTCCACTGTTGTGTCAAGGACCACCTAGCAAAACCAACTCAAAATCAAGTGGAAGTCACCAATCATTAAGGACAATGACCATAAGTGGATCGTCCTACGCTCATGCTTGTCTCCTCTTGTTTAGTTATCCCTCTCGATCTACTGGCATCCCTTTTTTTCCTCCAAACTCCTCGTCTCCTATGGGGTTGTCTAGCTTCCATTCACTCACATTGTGGGAACATGAAATATGTGGGCACTTATTTTGTCTAATTGTCTCCTTGCCAAATGTTGAATGGTTGAGTGTTCTGTTATGCTAGCCCACACCAATCTCTTCCCCTTCTGCACTTCCTCTAGGACCATGGATCCTTGTGTCCTCTCCTTAGACTAGCAAATTAAAAGTTTCATATTTATATTTATTTCATAATTTAAAAAAGTCTCAGCCAACTATGATTTCTGTGTTGCTATTACATAGTAATCATTTATCATTACAAAAACAAGGGTCAACATAAGGGGTGTTATAATTACATATTGTGAAGTTGACTATCTCATTTATTGATGCCCTATTGAGGACAATGAAGGCTTATTATATCTTACAATTTTAGGATTAAATATCATGCTACGCTTCTCTAATATTTAAGATCATAGGCGTAGTTGTAACTGTAAAGCACATCCAGGTCACGTGATTGATGATGATGCACTTCTAAGTTATATATATAATATATATATTTTTTTATGTTGGTATACATGTTACTTATAATCACATTATCAACCACATTAAAAATATTTAGTATGTATTTTACCTAGATTACACCATAATTAATATTAAACACAGAGGAGTTTTATTGCACCAAGAGACGATTTATAATCCATTACGGGGGAGATGTTGTAGTGGAGCATTAGATCAATGGGACATTAGATCTAAAATTAAATTTAAAAAAATAGTAAAGTCAACCTCCCTCATTACAACAAAATTTATCAAGGCATTATAGCTCATCATGTCACTAGCAGGTATTTGAACTTGGGCCAAGAAGATAATAGCCATTTCACCCAACCATTCGAGATAACCTATTTTACCAATAAGGTTATAATTTATATAATCCAATTGACCATTTAAAATACAATTATGAGTAAGTTTATATGACTTCTTAATTTTAGCAATGTGAGATGTATAATAAAGTGTTTTGATGCTTATTAAGGATTGATGCATATTGGCGTTTATCAACCATTTAATTTATATGGGTGTGCTAGTATATTTTATAATTTATGGTTACACTAGCATAGATCCAACTTAACTCTAGATCTACCAAGCACCAAGAGGGATCAAATATTTGAAGTTGCAAACCTCTTTTTGAGTGCAAAACCTAAGGAAATGTTTTCATTTAGAGAGATTTGATTCCTCATAGTTAAGATAGATCTATGTTAGTTCTTAATAATATTACTTACATCTATATAAATTTCACATCTCTCTCGATATATATATATATATATATATATATATATATATCTTATTAAAACCTTGATAATACATTTTTTTTTTTTTGGTAATGTAAAGATTATATTCCTAGAATTCAAGCGTATACATCAATATACTAAAGTCTATCATGGTCTACCACTAGGGAAAGCAAACTAGAGATCAAATTTCAATTTCCGAAAAAAAAAAAACTAAACTGGTGTACTGAGCCTATAGGACTATTCTTAAATTGAAAACATAAAGACATAGAAATAGAATAAAAAAGAAAAGCATCATAGAAACTATCATCAAGATTTATAAAATTCAAAGGTTTCTACGGGGATGGGCTCCTTGTTTCTACTTGGTAAGCAATCTGGGTTAGGCGGGGGGGGAGGGGGGGGTGCCCAAATGAGTCTCTATTTGTTCAATATTGTGATCCATATAACTCATATTGAACTACATATCATCCAACTTAAAATTTCCTCTTTGTATTCATTCATGTCATCCAATACTTGTCCCAACATTAATTTCAAGTGCCAATATATGTTGATGGTGTATGCATATTGGCTGCAACAAGCATTGGTGTGGCTCATATCCAAGTTCAAATTTTCCACCTCAACCAAGACTTATGAATTGGTTAGACAATGATGCTCATCAACAATTTTTCGCTCCACCTCTGTTATCTCCTCTAACCTATTGAGGGGTGTGTTCTCTATATTGTGCCACATAGCTCTTTGTTTTATGTTGGACATGAGAGCCTCACTATTGTTAATAATATGCCACAACAAATTTAAATCAATCCCATTGGTAGGGCATGATGACCCCAACAATGCAAGCACTTGGCTGGATAGAGTAGAGGAGTAATGCCAAGGAAGTGGCAACGAAGGAGGGGCAGCAGGAAGGTTGTGCACAAAAGGAAGTAGCCAAAAGGTGTTGGCTGAAAGAGAGGGAGGAGCACTATGATGTTGCGGGAGTCCAACTTGCTAGAGACACAAGAGCACAACAAGGGAAAAAGGATAGTGAAAGGGAAAACCAAGCCTAAACAACAAATCTAGCATAATAATGAATTGTAAATAGTGTAATGAGCCAACAAACCCACCTTACAACTTAGAGAAATATGGAGCAAAAAGCTTATAACAACAACATATATAAATGGAACTCAAATCGATACCCAAAGTGGGATGAAGCAAATATCTACCACGAATGACCATAAATCTCGACATAATGCCCCTTGCATATTCCAAACCATTCTCGTGTGCAGGGTGGTGGCATTGTGTGAAATGAGAGCCCCCTACCTCCTGAAATGACCAATACACATAAGGGAGCCTAGCTAGAATGAAACTTTTGTAGAAACGTTTTCTACAATTATCTAGCTCTGATACCATGTAGAAATTTTGAATAATATGACACATATTCAACAGAGATTATCATGATCATACAATTTAAGCGGAACATGTATAATACATAATCTCCTCTACGTTGATCATCAAATTACAAAAGCAGAAACATCCACAGGCACACATAGAAGCATCAATCAAACTCATAAACATAGTATGTATCCCGGGGAAAGCATCTCGCTAAAAACCCCACACTATCTGTATATTATATTGATTGAATCATGTAACATTACAAAGCATAATACTTCTCACAAGTATCTCCACCTATGTTACACACAATACAGCTCAGATCTGATCTCCAAATCTCTTCCACTGCTTGCCTGCCTCCACTGCTCAATACCTGCTCAAGAACTAATGAGAATAGCTTCCCAAACTCGATTTTACACTGCAAAATAGTCACCCACACTATGTTGGACGTGAGCAACAGCTATAATATCATGAAGATACGTGAGCAAACTCATTGGCATACTCAATCCTTTGATTGTGCAAATCATCATGCACAGCTATAGTCACAACTGATAGCAATCTGATCCTCTAACACCTGTCCCTGCTGAACTGAACATGCACTGACATGCAACTGAGTTAACTGATGTATTCTATAGTTGCATTATGAGTTAATAACTTGTGAATTAATTAATAACTAATTCACCCAACTCATCTTTAGTCTATTGATCAGTTAGACTAAATACAACCAGTTTAACAAAGCTAAACTGAACACAACTCCATCAACTGTACCTCCAGTCCACTAAACTCAACTCACTTGAGTTCTAACTGAAGTCATGCATGCAACAACTCAACTGACTCATAAGAAAAACGAATTTCCTTCTGACAGCTGCATGTGCCACTTCCGTAGCTCAAACTGAAGTGCTCCAAGAGAATAAGATTAAGTTTATAGTCCAAATATTATTGTGAGATAATAATATTTGACTTTTCTATTTTTGACTTTGATCACTCACACTGTGATCACTCACACTGTGATCACTCACACTTTCATCAAAAATAGAAGTCCATCTATTTTTCCCAACTTGATCAATCATCCATAGACATGATCCATATGTCTAAAAATAGACATAGTCTAAAAATAGACTTGCGCCAAAAATAGCCTGCGGGCCCACTTAGTGAAGGCGACTCTTTTCACTAAGCTCCATCATCTTGTTGCACTCTCAACAAGCATTTCTTGTTGCACACTTTTCAACAACTTTTGACGTCTAAGGACTATAATGCATTTCCTCCTAATTTATGTTAAATCTTGATTCAAGGTCAAGCATTAAACCAACCTAGGAATGATTAGCCTTTGCAATCAAAGAGTGATTAAGTTCCATACTACACTGTGTATGAGAGTTAAGGAACATTAGGATGCATTTCCATGCCAACCCTCCTTACTACCCAGTGAGATGACGACAATGCCTAATGCTTTATTTTACCCACCACTAACTACCACTATTATAACAAGGCAGTTACATCATGTCTCCAAAAACTTGAATCCACACTCACCATACCACTCAAACTAAAATCCTTTAAACACTTTATAAAATAATATTAAACCCTTAATAATTTAATATATTTTTATTTTTTTTATATATTTAAACCATTTAATTACAATATTTAAAATAGCATACATGAACAAACGAAAATGATTCTCAAGAGTCGGAAATGACGATTTCAGGCCTCAAAACCATTTGACCACCTTTTGTTTTCTTGCTTCGTTCACCCGCGACCAAAACATCTACCTTATTTCGACCGTCGATTAAAATGTCCTAATCTACGGTCGATCAACGACGATCCGTGCCGTACCTAACGAACCAATTGAACAGACCTACCTTACTCTAAATAGAAACTTTTACCAATCTATAAATACACTCTTTTACCAATGACAGACTTCATCCGAGAGTTCTCCGGAGTGATATTTCAGGGAGGAAGCAAAAGAACGCCGGTCTGTATTTCACACGAACTTGAGCAATGGCTCCCAAGGCAGAGAAGAAACCAGCGGTGGAGAAGAAGTCTGTGGTAGAGAAATCCCCTGTAGTTGCAGAGAAGAAGCCCGTGGTAGAGAAATCCCCTGTTGCTGATAAGAAGCCTCCCCCTCCTTTGAAGGCCGGAAAGACACTACCCAGGGGAGGCGGGGAGATGACAGGCAAGAAGAAGCACAAGAAGCCGATGACAGAAACGTACAAGCTATATCTCTTTAAGGTTCTGAAGCAGGTTCATTCTGATGTCGGTATTTCCAGCAAGGCCATGGGGATAATGAACAGCTTTGTCAATGACATCTTTGAAAAGGTGGCCGCCGAGGCATCGAAGCTCGCACGCTACAACAAGAAGCCGACCATTACCTCGCGGGAAATCCAGACTGCTGTAAAGCTTGTTCTTCCCGGGGAGCTCGCCAAGCACGCTGTCTCTGAGGGCACCAAAGCGGTTGCTAAGTTCAACAGCGCTTGATTTCTGCGAATTTGACACCGTGTTACGGATCTTTAACCAGGAACAAGATTCTTTAACCAGGAACAATATTCTTTAACCTGGAACAATATTTTGATTTCTGTGAATTTGACACCAACTGTGTTACGGATCTTTAACCAGGAACAAGATTCAGCCATTGTTTTGCATTTTGTTAACCAATAGTTTTAAAATTGACATTGATTAGATTCAAAAGAGGTTTATATACGTGTATATAAATACTCTGCGAGCATGGCCTTTGAATCAGGATATTTCATGCCTGTGCATTCTGGCAAAAGGAATTGATTGTTTCATGGCCCCCTGGATTCATAGGTAAGGCATTAATTCTGATAATTCAATTTGTATTCTCAATAATAGATATGATACAACGGTTTGAAGTTTGAAATGGTTGGATTTAATGGTAGGGATTTAACAATAAAGAAGATCTTAGTTCAATTTAAAAAGATTAAACTAGATAATTCTTTTATTTTTATGGTTTATTATTTTAAATGAGCCTTTTGCATTGTAATTTAATGATAATTCGGAAATGATATTGTGATCACGATTTAGGTTTAAATTTTGATTGGCATGCTTTATTTTATTTTATTTTATATATATATATATATATATATATATATATATATTTTTTTTTTGTTGGTTGTGGTTTTAGGATTTTAGTGTTCGGGATTATCATTTTGTTAGAATGTTTTTATTATAAGTAATTCTTTATTGGTTAATTAAGTAATTTTTTAATTGGTAAATAAAATTAAATTCTTATTATAGTTGGATAGCTATTAAATTAAAAATAAGTAAAGATATATTGAAAAATAAAAAGATTGAGTAATAAAATTGTTAAATTGGAAAAAAAAATGGAATAAACAATTAAACATTCATAGGCAATAAGATTGAATTATAAAAATAAGAATACAAAGTCTATGATGGATAGAAAAAATAATTTTAATCGTTTTTATAATAATGATTTTATGGTTGATATTGCATTATGATTATAAATATTTATTCATTTTGTTAGATTTGAGATTTTTGTGATTTATATTGTAGATAAATGTCTTTTGGAAAAATCACATTATTAGGATTTGGTTGAGGTTTTGAACTAATCAATGTGGTACATTCTCGGGACAAGGTGAAAGAAATCTTAAGATCTTTAGGAATAAATAATAAGGATGCATCATTGCCCAAGGTTAACCATTGGAAATTAGCTCGATTAGCCATTAGAAATTAACCCTTGAAAACTAACCATTGGAGATTAGTCAAACAAGTCAATAAATTATTATATTTATTTAAAAATAATAAAATATTATTTATTTTTATTTAAAATAGTTATAATATTATTTATTTATTTGTTAACGTGATATTTTTTAAAAATATATTAAAATAAAAGTTTATTTTTATATTATTTTATTGGTAAAGAGAGTTGTCCTATTATCTGAGTGATGGTAATTGCACTAGAAAAAAAACATAAAAATTTGTTTAAAAAAATATAAAGGTTTGAATTTAAAAAGAAAAACTTATAATTCTGCGAGGATTTTTTTTGGATAATTTAATATTATATATATTTAGTAGTTTTTGTTAAAAAGTTACAATTATTAATATTAATTATTTAATATACAATTAGTTATATATATATATGTAAGAGATATTTGTTATCATATATATATTGATGATGATGATGATGGTTAATGTCCTGAGACCAAACTTTGGTCTATCGGACCTAAAGAAACAAATTATTTAGTTTGATTTAAGATTTTATTTCTATACTCAAAAAAGCTTGGAGAGAAGTCTCTCGAGCTCACTATAATTTTGACATCGTAAAAGGCTAGGAAGGTCAATGTTGCGACAAAGATTATGAAACTCAGATTTAATGTGGTTGTACGTGGGCACTATAAGAGGAAGTGGTTTTCATCCTCGATGTTCCTATTCTCACAGAGATGTCAGATCCTTTCCATCCATGGTGTTTTAGGAACTGCGCAACGACCTGTTTCACTATGTAGCTCATGAGAGTTTGTTCTAATCTTCGCTATATTAATTTTCTTCTTTGAGTTAGTTAAAACGAAGAGATACTTTTGATCTTCTAGGGTGGGGTTGATGACCTTCTTATAATAACTTATTTTTCTTTTAGCAACTAAATCTTTCTCACACCAAATTTTTTCTTTGAACTTAGAAGTAACAATTTTTTTAATGTTATTAATGTTTTGCAAAGCATCATTCTCGTTGATCTCCAAAAGGTTTAACCAGGCCTTCGTGTCTTTATACCACCCCTGCTTGAGCCTTAGGTGGTTTTGGCTGGAATTTAAAGCTAGCTTAGGAAGTCTATGATCTCCTACGTTATTGAGTTTGTGCTTGTACAACAGAAGCCTAGTCATAGCTAGGCTCTCGATAGGGGAAAGACCTACTTCTATAAGGAGAATAGGATACGGTGTATTGTTTTTAATTTTCAGGTTATACATTATAAAACGCTTTTGGGTTTGCTCAATCTTTCTCCAGGATTCTCTAGAAAAGCTACAACCCCAGACCTCACATCCATATAAGATAACAGGAGTGACTAAAGTTTCAAAGAGGAACTTCTTTTTATCCCACATTACGAGGTTTGTCGTTTTAAAATTATTTTCAAGAACAAAATAAGCTTTCCACCCCCCATTAATCCTTTTCTCAATGCTATAGTTCCAGTTGAGCTCGTGATGAATATCAATTCCTAGGTACTTGTAAGAATACATTTCCTCCAAGTTATTATTGTCATATATAAAATTAGCGTAAGTGTCCTTGGATTTGATAATCATAACTTTTGTTTTGTCAGTGTTAACAGTCATACCCATGGTAGAGCATAAATCCTTAAGAAGCCTAAGTTGCTTATCAAGATCAGATGGGCACATTGCGAGAAGAACAATATCGTTAGCATAAAGAAGAAGGATGATGACTATCCCAGCTAAGATAGTGCCAGCACAACCTGCTTCCTCTAAATAACCTTCAAGCTTATCGATGTAAATGCTAAATAGGGTAGGGGAGAGGGCGCAACCTTGTTTAACTCTAATATTACATTTAATATCTTTCGACCACCCCTCATTGCTTTTTAGCTTGGTAATTACATTCTCGTATAATCTTATAGCGGCAGCTCTCAACTTGAAAGGAACCTTTATCTCTTCTAATCTATTCCAAAGGTTGTTTCTAGGAACCGTATCGAAAGCCTTTCTAAAGTCCACAAAGCAACAAAAGAGATTGGATTTATCATTACGACATTCCTCCACAATGATCCTAAGCGTAACGAGGTGGTCTGTTGTTGAGTGATGCCTTCTAAAACCTGCTTGGCCTTTAGCCCGCTTACCTTCACTTTCAAGCCATATGCTCAACTTCTTTTCCAAAATAATACCATATAGCTTGGCTAAGAGAGGGCTGATCATAATGGTCCGATAATTAGAGGGGTTATTTGTATCCCCACTTTTAAAAATAGGGATAATGAGGCTCTCAGTCCATGGTTTAGGGAACCCTTGCTTGACTGCTTGATTGAAAAGCTTGTGGATGTGGGGGATGAGGACAAGACCTCCAATTTTTAAGATTTCTGCCTGGTAACCTTCGATGTCCTTAGTTTTCCCATTTTCCAGGCGTTTAACCCCAAAATCAATGTCTTCTAATGAGAAAACTTCTTTTGTTGTGAGCAAGGTTTCAAAGTTATCCATGACATTTGGAGATTCATAAAGCTTTTTAAGATAGGAATTCCAATCGTGTAAAGCAATTTTATTATTATCTTTAGTTTTCCTAGTCAGAATCTGCCTCCAAAATTTCTTAGGATCTACCTTAGAGAGGTGTAAGAGATTCTCTTGTCTTTTACGAATGTACTGCCTCTTTTTCCTTTTAGTTAGGGCTTTGTATATTTTTATCTTGCCCATTTTAAGAGATTCATCAACAACTTCCTTAATTGCTCTCCTCGCACTTTTACAATCTTTGTCATACCATGGGTTGGTTTTGCTATTTCTTTCATTATTTGAAACTTCCATTGAGAATTTGTTAATATAATATGAGAGGGTTGTAGTAAAATTATGATAGAGGTCTTCTATGTTGTCTATACTAGATAAAGGAAGAAAATTAGTTTTTAATTCATTTAGATAGAGATCGTTTTTATTTCTATCAAATATTAGGTTATTTTGGCTATAAGGATTATTTTTTATGGAATCCCTATGCATGACAAAATTGAGAGTTATAAGTAAAGGCCTATGATCAGAGTCAGGCTCGTGGTCGTTTAAGATGTCAAAATTTATTATTTCGTTGTATAAAGGGAGATCGGAAATAACATAGTCTACCAAGCTGATACCAAGCCCATGGATGCAGGTCATCTGGCTAGAATTGGGCCACTTCTCTAGACCGTTGCAAATTATGAGATCCTGAGCACTATAAAGCTTGACTAGCTCCGACCCAAACAAATTCTCCCCGAGGTCTTCAAAGCTCCTTTTGTACCTACTAGCCAGAGTAGGGTCTTCGTCTAACCAAAGAGGACTAGGGTTGGAATGATTGCTTAGAATAATAGCTTGGTTGCTTGAAGTTCGAGCATTAAATTCACCTATTAAAAGGATATTACCTTCATTCCTTAAGCTAGAAATATCATTCTCTAAACCATTGTAGGGACTATTTTTCTTCTTATAGAAGTTAGAATTGATGGGGGGAAAATAACATATTGCTATGTAGGTCTTATTATTATTAATGTCAGTGATCTCTATCCAACTATATTGGTTGTAAGGGTCGTTTTTATAAATCCTAGCATGGGGGGAGATGTTCTTCTTAATGCAACAAGATATTCCCCCAATGCCTCTATGGGAGGATCGCTTGTTCCAGGTAGACCATAGCATAAAGCCATCTATGTTAGGGACCTTAGATTCTTCGTGCTCCCAAGTTTCAACAAGCAAAATAATATCAACACCATTTGAGATCTAACTTAGCTTGGGGCCTTTTTATTATTAAAAAGGCACTTGTTATTGTTATTTATATAAGGTTGATTATTTATGATGTATTTTTTAATTTTTTAAATAACTTGTTATGCCATGTTTATTAAAAATATATTATTATTATTATTAAAAAATTAAGTTGGAATTTTATGGTTTTAAATGTTAAATAAAGATTATAATTGAGCAAGGTGTCGAGGGAGAATTCAGAGTCATTTTGCAAAAAATAAAAATAAAAAATCCAATCTTGGGGAGCAAGATGGTTGAATGTGGCAAGGAGAGTTATTCTCATAAAATCAATTCTTTCTTCCTTATTGATGTACCTTGGATTAGGATTATTAGCTCTGAATAATATAGTTCATAGTATTAGTAGGCTAATCATAAAGTCTTATGGCAAGGAGGCAAAAAAAATGAAAACAAATTTTCATCTGGTGAATTGGAATACGATCAAATTGCCAAATAAATTGGGTGGTCTAGCCATCAAAGACCCCGAATATATAAACTTGGCTCTCGAAGCTAAATTGGTATGGAGGCTATTATCGTACACCAATTAATGGTGGAAAAAGGCCTTCACAAGGAAGTATTTTCACAAGAATTGGTTGCTTAGGCCAGAAGATGAGTCATGGGATGGGAAAGGAAATAATATATGTAAGTCATGCAAATTTGTGGCCCCTTTCTTGCTTGAGCATCTTGGATGGCAACCGGGCAATGGAAAGCACCTTCGTTTATGGAAAGATCGCACTCCTTCGGCTGACTTGGCTTCATCGAATCAAGGGGTTGAGAATCTTGCTAAATGGATGGAAGAGCCGGGTATTAACCATCTAGCCGATATCTCCATTTGGGATGAGAATGGTTCATGGTGTGGATGGAGAAATATAGCACGTCCATCTCATCTTCGACATCATTGGCAAGATTTGATAAAATACCTAAAAGGTTTTGTGCTAGTATCAATGCACAAATTGGATAGACATATGTGGTTGGGAGGAAAAAATCAGCACTATACTGTGAAGGAAGGATATGCTCTCTTCCTTAAAAACCTCACTTCCCCACCTCCTTACGAATATGGGAGAAGATCTGGAACAGGGATGGGCTTCCAAAGGTCAATACTTTCTGTTGGAAAATGGTGCATGGGAAAATTTTAACAGTAGAAAACCTTAGAAAGAGGAACATTCAGGGCCCCTCTCAATGTGCTCTCTATGGTAAGGCGAAGGAAAATATCAAGCATCTCTTCTGTCAATGCCCTTTCACTATGAAAATATAGAAAATCACCCTGCAACTGCTAGCTCAAATTCATAACATACCAATGGAGTGGTTTGAGATGTTCATTCATTGGCAATCCTAGTATCCCTTCAATAGGAGCAAATATTCCTTAATTATGAGATGTTGGATGGCAATTCCAAAATACCTATGTTGGTTGATATGATTATGCAAAAATCAAGCAATTCTCCAATATATTAGAATCTCCCCTGAATCAACAACTATAAAAGGAGTGCAACTTCTTTTCGAGGTAATCTCCGCCAGGGGATTTGATGAATCTGAACTGGTCAATCTTAGGGTTGATGAGAATGAATGGATCAAGATAAACAAACCACCACATCACGTTGTTAGATTCATGACCTATAAAAATCATTCGTTTTATATTAGGATGTATCAGGAAACATTTGAATAATGGCAACAAAACTTGGGTAGATCGTTGTAGAAATTATGTGTAGATCTGAAACTGCTCATGAAATTTACTAAATCACAAGACTCAAATCTACTCTACTGCTCTGCGGAATTCAATTCACAATCTAGAACACATATCATAAACATGCATTAATAAATAACACACATACACAGATATTTATCTAGGGGAAAGAAATTGCTCAAAACCCCTTCCTATATGTATTGCATTAATCAAATAATAGAGATGAATACATATGCTTGCTCAAGCCTGAGCACAACTTGCAAGTGTATAGTTTATCCCTCTGCCTGACTGACTGACTCTGGCCAACACTTAGCCAATTTTCAAGCCCTCCAAGCTCCTATTTCCTTGCGTTGTTCCTTGAGGAATTAGGCCCCTATTAATTAGGAAATTCCCTCAATTGGATTGCGCAATTCCTTTAGGTTGATCCTTTGACTGCATGCACCACCTGTACACATTGGAATAGTCTACAAATGATAATAGATTTCCTTGGAACCTCCACCTAAATTGGATGACTCAAATTATCTTCATGCAACAATTATTTTGGGTTGATTGATTAGTTAATTGGATGATCACTGAGTGTGACTGAAGTCACACTGCACAACTTGACCTTCCATTAGTTCCTCTAACAGTTAGAACTAGTTTAACTGACAATAACTCAATTTAACTGATTTAAATTGCTACAAATTAGAAATCATTCATGCTTAATTGAAATCAATTCTTCCAACTCGGATTAACTAAGCTAACTGGGTGACACAAGCCATGTCACCCAGTTAGTTTAACTAACTGGGTGACAGAAGCCATGTTCACTCACATTGTGGGAACATGAAATATGTGGGCACTTCTTTTGTCCAATCATCTCCTTGCCAAATGTTGAATGGTTGAGTGTTCTGTTATGCTAGCCCACACCAATCTCTTCCCCTTCTGCACTCCCTCTAGGACCATGGATCCTTGTGTCCTCTCCTTAGACTAGCCAATTAAAAGTTTCATATTTATATTTATTTCATAGTTAAAAAAAGTCTCAGCCAACTATGATTTCCATGTTGCTATTACATAGTCATTATTTATCATTACAAAAACAAGGGTCAACATAAGGGGTGTTATAATTACATATTGTGAAGTTGACTATCTCATTTATTGATGCCATATTGAGGACAATGAAGGCTTATTATATCTTACAATTTTAGGATTAAATATCATGCTACGCTTCTCTAATATTTAAGATCATAGGTGTAGTTGTAACTGTAAAGAACATCCAGGTCACGTGATTGATGATGATGCACTTCTAAGTTATATATTATATTTTTTCTTATGTTGGTATACATGTTACTTATAATCACATTATCAACCACATTAAAAATATTTAGTATGTATTTTTACCTATATTACACCATAATTAATATTAAACACGGAGGAGTTTTATTGCACCAAGAGACGATTTATAATCCATTACGGGGAAGATGTTGTAGTGGAGCATTAGGTCAATGGGACATTAGATCTAAAATTAAATTTTAAAAAATAATAAAGTCAACCTCCCTCATTACAACAAAATTTATCAAGGCATTATAGCTCATCATGTCACTAGCAGGGATTTGAACTTGGGCCAAGAAGATAACAACCATTTCACCCAACCATTCGAGATAACCTAGTTTACCAATATAGTTATAATTTAGATAATCCAATTGACCATTTAAAATACAATTATGATTTAGTAAGTTTATATGACTTCTTAATGTTAGCAATGTGAGATGTATAATAAAGTGTTTTGATGCTTATTAAGGATTGATGCACATTGGCGTTTATCAACCATTTGATTTATATGGTTGTGCTAGTATATTTTATAATTTATGGTTACACTAGCATAGATCCATCTTAACAAAGTATACCAATCTCTCTCTTTACAACAAAATATATCAAGGCATTATAGCTCATCATGTCACTAGTAGGGATTTGAACTTGGGCCAAGAAGATAACAACCATTTCACCCAACCATTCAAGATAACCTATTTTACCAATAAGGTTATAATTTATATAATCCAATTGACCATTTAAAATACAATTATGATTTAGTAAGTTTATATGACTTCTTAATTTTAGCAATGTGAGATGTATAATAAAGTGTTTTGATGCTTATTAAGGATTGATGCATATTGGCGTTTATCAACCATTTAAAAGCACCAAGAGGGATCAAATATTTGAAGTTGCATACCTCTTTTTGAGTGCAAAACTTGAGGAAATGTTTGCATTTAGAGAGATTTGATTCCTCATAGTTAAGATAGATCTATGTTAGTTCTTAATAATATTACTTACATCTATATAAATTTCACATCTGTCTCAATATATATATATATATATATATATTAATTTTATTAAAACCCTGATAATACATATAGTTTTTTTTGGTAATGTAAAGATTATATTCCTAGAATTCAAGGGTATACATCAATATACTAAAGTCTATCATGGTCTGCCACTAGGGAAAGCAAACTAGAGATCAAATTTCAATTTCCAAAAAAAGAAGAAGCTAAACTAGTGTATTGAGCCTATAGGACTATTCTTAAATCGAAAACATAAAGACATAGAAATAGAATAAAAAAGAAAAGCATCATAGAAACTATCATCAAGATTTATAAGATTCAGAGGCTTCTACGGGGATGGGCTCCTTGTTGCTACTTGGTGAGCAATCTGGGTCGGGGGGAGTGGAGGGGGTGCCCAAATGAGTCTCTATTTGTTCAATCTTGTAATCCATATAACTCATATTGAACTGCATATCATCAAACATTAATAAAATTTCCTCTTTGTATTCGTTCATGTCATCCAATACTCGTCCCGACATTAATTTCAAGTGCCAATATATGTTGATGGTGTATGCATATTGGTTGCAACAAGCATTGGTGTGGCCCGTATCCAAGTTCCAATTTTGCACCTCAACCAAGACTTATGAATTGGTTAGACAATGATGCTCATCAACAATTTTTCGCTCCACCTCTGTTATCTCCTCTTGGACCTATTGAGGGGTGCGTTCTCTATATTGTGCCACATAGCTCTTTGTTTTATGTTGGACATGAGAGCCTCACTATTGTTAATAATATGCCACAACACATTTAAATCAATCCCATTGGTAGGACATGATGACCCAAGCAGTGCAAGCACTTGGTTGGATAGAGTAGAGTAGAGGAGTAATGCCAAGGAAGTGTCACCGAAGGAGGGGCAGCAGGAAGGTTGTGCACAAAAGGAAGGAGCCAAAAAGTGTTGGCTGAAAGAGAGGGAGGAGCACTATGATGTTGTGGGAGTCCAACTTGCTAGAGACACAAGAGCACAACCAGGGAAAACGCATAGTGAAAGGGAAAACCAAGCCTAAACAACAAATCTAGCATAATAATGAAATGTAAATAGTGTAATGAGCCAACAAACCCACCCTACAACTCAGAGAAATATGGAGCAAAAAGCTTATAACAACAACATATATAAAGGGAACTCAAATCGATACCTAAAGTGGGACAAAGCAAATATCTACCACGAATGACCATAAATCTCGACATGATGCCCCTTGCATATTCCAAACCATTCTCCTTGTGTGCAGGGTGGTGGCATTGTGTGAAATGAGAGCCCCCTACCTCCTGAAATGACCAATACACATAAGGGAGCCTAGCTAGAATGAAACGTTTGACGTCCAAGGACTATAATGCATTTCCTCCTAAGTTCTGTTAAATCTTGATTCAAGGTCAAGCATTAAACCAACCTAGGAATGATTAGCCTTTGCAATCAAAGAGTGATTAAGTTCCATACTACACTGCGTATGAGAGTTAAGGAACATTAATATATTAGGAAGGATGCATTTCCATGCCAACCCTCCTTACTACCCGATGAGATGACGACAATGCCTAATGCTTTATTTTATCCACCACTAACTACCACTATTATAACAAGGCAGTTACATCATGTCTCCAAAGACTTGAATCCACACTCACCATACCACTCAAACTAAAATCCTTTAACACTTCATAAAATAACATTAAACCGTTAATCATTTAATATATTTTTATTTTTTATATATTTAAACCATTTAATTACAATATTTAAAATAGCATACATGAACAAACGAAAATGATTCTCAAGAGTCGGAAATGACGATTTCAGGCCTCAAAACCATTTGACCACCTTTTTGTTTTCTTGCTTCGTTCACCCGCGACCAAAACATCTAGCTTATTTCGACCGTCGATTAAAATGTCCTAATCTACGGTCGATCAACGACGATCCGTGCCGTACCTAACGAACCAATTGAACAGACTTACCTTACTCTAAATAGAAACTTTTACTAATCTATAAATACACTCTTTTACCAATAACAGACTTCATCCGAGAGTTCTCCGTATTGATATTTCAGGGAGGAAGCAAAAGAACGCCGCTCTGTATTTCACACGAACTTGAGCAATGGCTCCCAAGGCAGAGAAGAAACCAGCAGTGGAGAAGAAGTCTGTGGTAGAGAAATCCCCTGTAGTTGCAGAGAAGAAGCCCGTGGTAGAGAAATCCCCTGTTGCTGATAAGAAGCCTCCCCCTCCTTTGAAGGCCGGGAAGACACTACCCAGGGGAGGCGGGGAGATGACAGGCAAGAAGAAGCACAAGAAGCCGATGACAGAAACGTACAAGCTATATCTCTTTAAGGTTCTGAAGCAGGTTCATTCTGATGTCGGTATTTCCAGCAAGGCCATGGGGATAATGAACAGCTTTGTCAATGACATCTTTGAAAAGGTGGTCGCCGAGGCATCGAAGCTCGCACGCTACAACAAGAAGCCGACCATTACCTCGCGGGAAATCCAGACTGCTGTAAAGCTTGTTCTTCCCGGGGAGCTCGCCAAGCACGCTGTCTCTGATGGCACCAAAGCGGTTGCTAAGTTCAACAGCGCTTGATTTCTGCGAATTTGACACCGTGTTACGGATCTTTAACCAGGAACAAGATTCTTTAACCAGGAACAATATTCTTTAACCTGGAACAATATTTTGATTTCTGTGAATTTGACGCTAACTGTGTTACGGATCTTTAACCAAGAACAAGATTCAGCCATTGTTTTGCATTTTGTTAACCAATAGTTTTAAAATTGACATTGATTAGATTCAAAAGAAGTTTAGATAAGTGTATATAAATACTTTGCGAGCATGGCCTTTGAATCAGGATCTTTCATGCCTGTGCATTCTGGCAAAAGGAATTGATTGTTTCATGCCCCCTGGATTCAAAGGTAAGGCATTAATTCTGATAATTCAATTTGTATTCTCAATAATAGATATGATACAATGATCTTTCTATCATTAAAGTGCCTTTTGGATCTTATTTCTATTAAGAAGTTTGAATTGGTTGGATTTAATGGTAGGGATTTAACAATAAAGAGGAGCTTAGTACATTAAACTAGATAACTCTTTTATTTTTATGGTTTATTATTTTAAATGAGCCTTTTGCATCGTAATTTAATGACAATTCGGAAATGATATTGTGATCACGATTTTGTTTTAAATTTTGATGGGCATGCTGTATTTTATTATATATCTATATATATATATATAATTTGTTTGTTTTGGTTTTAGGATTTTAGTGTTCGGGATTATCATTTTGTTAGAATCTTTTTTATTTTAAGTAATTCTATATGGGTTAATAAAGTAATTTTTTAATATATATATATATTAATTTTTTAATTGGTAAATAGAGTTAAATTCTTATTATATTTTGATAGGCATTAAATTAAAAATAAGTACAGATATATTAAAAAATAAAAAGATTGAGTAATAAAATTATTAAATTGGAAGAAAATAAGAAAAAATAAAATGGAACAAACAATTAAACATTCATAGGCAATAAGATCAAAATATAAAAATAAGAATACAAAGTTTATAATGGATAGGAAAAAAAATTTAATCGTTTTTATAACAATGATTTTATCGTTGATATTGCATTATGATTATAAATATTTATTTATTTTGTTAGATCTTAGATTTTAGTGATTTATATTGTAGATGAATTTTTTTTTCAGAAAAATCACATTATTAGGATTTAGTTCATGTTTCGAAACTAACCAATGTGGTTCATTCTTAGGACAAGGTGAAAGAAATCTTAAGATCTTTAGGAATAAATAATAAGGATGCATCATTGCTGAGGGTTAGCCATTGGAAACTAGCCTTTGAAAACTAACTATTGGAAATTAGTCAAACAAGTCAATAAATTATTATATTTATTTAAAAACAATAAATATTATTTATTTTTATTTAAAATAGTTATAATATTATTTATTTATTTGTTAAATTCATACTCTTTTAAAATATATTAAAATAAAATTTTATTTTTATATTATTTTATTGATAAAGAGAGTTGCTGTATTATTTGAGTGGTGGTAATTGAATTAGGGAAAAAAACATAAAAATTTGTTTAAAAAAATATAAAGGTTTGAATTTAAAAAAAAAAACTTATAATTCTGTGAGGATTTTTTGGACAATTTAATATTATACATATTTAGTAGTTTTTGTTAAAAGGTTACAATTACCAGCGTTATTTTATCATTAATATTGATTATTTAATATACAATTAATAATTATATATATATAATATTTGGCAAATGTAGGATGAACAGGGAAGGATAGCTAACACTTTCCCTCAGCTCATAACACTTGCGAGCTCACACTTCAAAAATGCCTACATTGACCCCAAGGAGGCTAATTTAATAGAAATGATTAGGGTTGCTCAGCGGTTCCCTAGATATGTGGAGCAAGAGGATGAGGAGGATTTGGTACAGGAAGTTAATATGGAGGAGTTGGAGGCCACTTTAAAATGGTTTAGCAAGGACAAAAGTCTTGGACTTGATGGATGGGCCATCGAATTTTATTTGGCATTTTTTGAGCTTATTGGACTAGATCTCTTTAACATGGTGGAGGAGTCTAGGGTTTCGGGTTGCTTGGAAGCGGCCATTACATCCACATTCATAGCCTTGATCCCGAAGGTCAACAATCTATCCACTTTGGAAGAATTCTGACCCATTTCGCTGTGTAACTGTTTGTACAAGATAATTTCCAAAATCATTGCAAACATATTGAAGCCGATCTTATCGAAGCACATCCTGTCGGAACAATTTGCATTCCTGAAGGATAGGAAAATCCATGAAGCGATTGGGACAGCATAGGAAGTATTACACTCCCTCCACAACAAAAAAGGCAAAGGTATGATTATGAAAGTGGATCTATCCAAAGCTTTTGACAGGGTGAATTGGTTATACCTAAGAATGCTTCTTACCCACCTTGGTTTTCCTTTTATATTCATTAAATGGATTATTGGATGCATCACTAACATACCTTTTAGTGTTTTAGTCAATGGGAGTGCATCCCAATTCTTCACCTCGGCTTGAGGTTTGCGTCAGGGGTGTCCTCTCTCACCTCTGCTTTTCCTCCTGATCATGGAAGGATTTGGAAGGATAATAATGGAAGCTCATAGAAGAGGCAGACTCATTGGTATTAAGATTATAGATGATTGCACACTTGCACACCTCCCGTTCGTGGATGACATGCTGGTATTTCTCAATGGAAGCGTGGGGGATTTGACTTCGATCAAAGATATATTTTCTTTATTTCAGAAGCCCACAGGGATGATCATTAATGATGGAAAATCTACTTTGACAATCGCAGCCTGCTCACAACACAAAATACATTTTTCTCTACACAGATTTAACTTTTCAACAATTACTTTGGAGGAGGGGTTGAAATATTTGGGATACAAGTTAAAGCCAATAGGATACAAGATTACAGATTAGGCTTGGCTCATTGTTAAGCTAGAGAAAAGGTTCATCATATGGTATTTAAGATTCTTATCCCGTGCAGGCCGATTAACACTCATCAAGAGTGTACTGGAAGTGACCCCGGTTTACTGGATGGCTTTGGCCTGGATTCCTCGAGGCGTTTTGACAAGGATACAAAATCTCTGCATCAGATTTTTATGGAGGGGTAATCAACCGGGAAGAATATATGCTTGGGCTAAGTGGGATGCCCTCACACTCCCAAAAAAGTGGGGTGGCTGGGGACTCAAAAAGCTTGATGATTTTTCCTCAGCCCTGGTAGCAAAGCTGCGCTGGCAACTGGTGGCTTCGAACAATTTGTGGACGAGGGTGGCCTAATCGAAATATATTGCCCCTACACAGGTACTGGAATGGATCAGAAGGCTGGTTAGACACTACACTGGCATTTCGATAATTTGGAAGGATGTCTTGAAAGCATTGGATCTCATCCGCTCTGGCATCACTTGGAGAATCCATTCGGGGAACAAGGTACGAATTGGGATAGACCCATGGGTTGGATGCGGTAATATGCACAGATTACCTCCGGATCTCTTAACGCACCTAAGGGAGCATCAAGTTACTCACCTTGCACACATTGCTGATGAGCACAACTCCACATTTCTTCAACAGGCATGGAAATTAGATCTTCAACTCAACATACCTCTTCATTGGCAACAAAATTGGAGGAACTATGTACAAGCCCTCCTAGAGGCTCATATCCGATTAACATAAGGTGATGACGAGATTATCTGGGCACTGGCGAAATCTGGGAGATATATACCTAAGGAGGGATACATTGTACTGGCGGAACCGCGAAAGCCTCTCATACTTCACCAGTGGTGGAAACACCTATGAAAGCTCAAGGCACCACCAAGATCCAGATTATTATTATGGTGCATCCTGAGGAATAAAATTCCCACGAGGGATAACTTAATGAAGAGATCCTGCTATGGCCCTCACTGGTGTCATTTCTGCCACATGGATGGTGAATCTGCTTCCCACATATTCTTGAATTGCCATGTCATCCGCCATCTATGGGATCTGGTGACTGTCGTTGTACCCTCAAACTGTAACTGGAAGCTGGGCACACTGATCGATGCCCGGAACAACTGGTTTTCCATGGCCTGAGGAACCTCCCCTTGCTGTTTTGTTGGGATATTTGGATTGCACGCAATCATTTAATATTTCAAGATTCCCCTCCTAGATGGACTATCATTGCTGCAATGATCAAAGAAGATTTTGACCTTATCCCTGATGACCCACCCCCTGCTAGAGCTCGGATCATTTCTCAAGAACAGATTGATCCTAATCGACCCTGGGCATATTTTGATGGGGCAGCCCATGATGATGGTTGTGGGGGGGGGACTACTTTGCACATAATTGGGAGGCACTCTTTCTGTCTTTCTATGGGGTTGAAAAGGGGAAAAAATAACTTTGTAGAACTTTCAGCAGCCTATTATATCATCCGATTTGCCTTGGAGAAGAACTGTCATGCACTTCAACTGTTTGGTGACTCTATGATTGTCTGCGACTGGTTGAATAAGCGTTCTTATTGTTGGTCTTTTCCATTGAGACACATACTTGATGAAGCATCAAGATTGATTTCCAATTTTGATTTTTTTTCATGTAATCATATCTATAGGGAGCGGAACACAGAGGCTGACCGTCTTTCCAAAGAAGGCCCGATCCGGGAGCATGACATTTCGCTGATCAATGAACAGATCGGTGGAGAACGCTACCAGTACTATCACAGACCTTTTATGGACATTTTGGTTTAATCATGGGACACTATTTTCTGATATTGTACATATTTATATTGTTGTTTATGATCTATTATGTGGACTTTTTGATTGGCACAGAACATATATTTGGTATTATCTCCCTGCGTGGATTAAGATAATATTAGATTGTCGTACTGTTGTATCATTTTTGGACTCATCTCTGACTCTGTTTGGACTACTACCTCACTATGGCAGAGGTAGTAGACTATGATGGTTTTTTGGACCTGTTTCTATCGATAGAAATATCAGAATATGCATATGCATCTACAAAATGTAATTTCTTTCTTTTAATGAAATTATGAATTTTTCTATGGAAAAAAAGACACTTGTTATCATATATATATATATATATATTATTAAAAAAACACTTCTTATTGTTATTTATATAAGGTTGATTATTTATTATGTATTTTTTAATTTTTTAAATAACTTGTTATGCCATGTTTATTAAAAATATATTATTATTATTAAAAAATTAAGTTGGAATTTTATGGTTTTAAACGTTAAATAAAGATTATAATTGAACATGGTATGATTCTATATTTTAATATTAGTATGAAATTTTGTGAATTTATTTGTATAAATAAAAGTTTAATATAATGATTTTTTTTTTTTTTAAATTGTTAATATAATTTTTGATAAGATTATAATAATTTTTGGTTTAAAATATATTTTTGAATATATAAATTGATTTAGTATTTTGTAAAGTATTTATGACATTTAAATAGTGTAAATTTTACAATTTAAAATTGTAATTTTTTCAAATTTTAATTAGATTTTTAATGAAATTAATTAAAAATCTATTTAAAAAAAACATCTTATTAAATTACTAGCTTAAAAAAGTTAATTAAAAAATTAACATTGCATTCCGTATTAATGTGATATATTGCGAATATGTTAAAATAAAAATAATTAAAACGTTGTATATATATATTGTATGATTGTATGTTTCATATTAATGTTTGATTGTATAAAACGGTAGTGAAAATATGAGGACAACTTGCATTTGATTGGATGGAGAATCCAAATAATTAATCCTTGCTTTCACTATTATATAGATGTAATGGAAATATTGATAATAAGTTTAACTATTGGATTTGTATGCATCGTAATACACGCTACGTTGATTGTGTTGTCATTATTGTTGGATATATATTGGTTAGTTTTGTTTTTAAACACTGTTTTTTTTAAATTTTATTTAGTTGTGTGCTAAATTGATTTTTTTTTTTTAATTTTTTTAATAGTAAGAAAGGTTATTAGTAAAAATAAATGAGTTTGGTTAGTTTTTTTTTAATTGATTTTTTAAATTTATAATTTATGTTACTTTGATATTATGGTAAGATATTTTGAATTTTGAATTTTTTTATTATTTTATTATTATATTTGGTAAGAATTTGTTTTTATATATATATATATATATATATTTTATTTTTTTAAACTGAAACGGGTGTAAGATTTTATTTATTTGAATAAGAGAGGTGGGGTCTTTGCTGAGGTAGCCCCATTTACAAAAAAAGCAGTAAGTTTATTTTGCTTGTGAGTTACAGACTTTTCAGGGAATTTGGTAGAAGTTTTCGTCATTGATAAACTGTCCTTTCATGAGCGGACATCCTTTGTTCGCCATTTGATCAGCTTCGCCATTCAGGTTTCTAAGGATGTGATAGAATTTATAGGAGGTGAAATCTTGGATGATTCTTTTCAGTCTTCCCAGAAGTTTATTGAGGCTTGCATTGTTGAATAGATCTTCAACATTTAATTTTTTGATAAGGATCTTTGAATCACCAAAGACTTGGAGGTCTTTAACTCCCTTTTCTCTTGCTATTAGACAAGCTTTGAGGAGTCCATAGATCTCTGCCTGATTATTGGATTTCTGGCCTAGTCCCCAATAGAAGCTGTCTCTTGAGGTGCCATCCGAAGAGTAAATGACCCCTCCAGCACCAGCGTTCCCAGGATTTCCTTTGGAGGCTCCGTCAAAAAAGATGGTGGTGAGTTTTTTGGATTTCCACCAATTTGTGAAGCTTTCCTCAGTTTCTCTTATTCTCCACTTCGGATTAACTGTTTGAGGGGCGAGATGAAGCTTACGAGGAGAAGGCTCAAGTGGGCAAAGCCATCTCCTTTCTTCAGGAAGGAGCAGTGGATCTTCTTTATGAAACTGTTGTTGGGCTGCTTCCAAGAGTAATGCTTTAGCTTTGGCTGCAACTTGAAGAGGAGTGTATCTATTTCTGTTGAAAATTTGATCATTACGAGCCAATCATATCTGCCAACAAATGAATTTTGGAATTGCTGTCCAAATTTTTTTCTAGAAGGATTTGGTGGGGATGCTATGAGGGTAGATATTGTTCCAGGAGGCAAACAATTCAGCTACTGTTTTCTAGGGTAAGGTTGGAATCTGCAGGTCCAAAAGAGGATGCTCCCATGCTTCCTTGGCAAATTTGCACTCAAGGAATAAGTGCTGGACTGTTTCAGAGTAGCTTTTGCATAACTCGCACCTGTGTGGTCCTACAATATTCCTTTTCTCTTGATTGTCTCCAGTGAGAAGTTTGTTGTGCACCAATGTCCAGAAGAAGAAGTTCACTTTGGGAAGGGCTAGGTTGTCCCAAACTGACTTCCAGAAGGCCGGTGCATGACTGTTGTTTCTTGAACTCTGGAGTGCTTTATATCCTGCTGCTGTGGTATATGTTCCAGTCGTTCCCCAAGCCCAGCTGTCTCTTATGTGGCGATGTTCAGGAGAGGATCCTTCCAGCAAATCGATAAGACGGTTTTTTTGTGGTATTAGCCAATCTGGGATACCACTGAGATCCCAACCAGCCCATTCACCTCTGCTGTCCCAATTCAAAATATCATAGAGTCTAGTTTTGCCTGCGTGCAACAACCACTCTCTGATATCCACTATATCTTCATTTTCTTCCAATGGGTCGTTCCCCATTATTCTATCATGCCACATGTTGGTTCGTTTGCCGTTTCCAGGCACTCTGTACAGGTATTGGTTAAAAAATTTGCTACTTTTACAACAAAGCTTCCATATCTGCGTGCTATTGGCAGAGGAATCGAACTGCAGGCTTCTGTATGTAGAGTTTCGGGCGTATTTGGACATCTACGTGATGCTGGTCTGATGATTGGATTCATTGGCCATTTTCCAGAGTAGTTTCCCACCCATAGCCAGGTTTACGAGGGAGGGATCTCGGATTTGAAGGCCCCCCTCTGCTGTCGGCCGTCTGACCAGTTCCCAACTTACTAAGTGCATTTTGTTTTCATTCCCTCTCCCGCCTTGCCATAAGAAATCCCTTAACAATTTTGAAATCTGCTCCGTGACATTCCTGGGGGCCAGCAAGAAAGCGGCTTGATAGATTGGGAACGCAGATAGCTGGGTCTTGATTAGGATAGTTTTTCCTCCTTTGGTTAGCCAATAGCCTCCCATCGCTTCTATCTTTGATTTAATTTTACATATTATTTCTGTCCAGAGCGTTCTCCTGTTGGCACCATTGATAATTGGAAGGCCGAGATATTTAATTCGATCCCAGTTGGCATGACCTCTAAATCCCATGACTGCCGCAATGCTGTTGGTCTCTTGTTGACCTGTGTTCCAACTATAAATTTCGCTCTTTCTTTCGTTGATGAGAGCACCTGTGACCCTGCAATAGCCTTTCAAGACTGAATCGAAGCCTTTGGCGATTCTGGGGGACGCACCTCTGAGGAGAAGTGAGTCATCGACAAAGAGAGCATGGTTCTGGGGTACTGCATCTGAGGAGGATTTGAGGCCAGGGAGAGTGCCAAGAATTCTTTCAGCTGTGAGTTTTCTACTGAGGGAATCTGCCATTAAAATGTACAGGAAAGGGGAGAGGGGGCATCCCTGCCTGATGCCTCTCCGGGCTTGGAAGAAATTGGAGGGGCGGCCATTGACCAAGGGGCGATCCAGGGATTATTTATGCAAGCAGTAATGAGCTGAACAAAATGAGGCGAGAAACCAAAGGTGAGGAGTACCTTAATGAGAAAAGAGCGATTGACTCTATCAAACACATTTGCCATGTCTAATTTAATCAACATACCTTTCTCATTTCGCTTCATGCTGGTGTGGATTGTCTCCTGGACTTGGATGACATTGTCGAGAATGTGTCTGCCCTCCACGAAGCCGCCTTGAGGACTAGAGATCAGTTTCTTGAGCAAGGGCTTGATCCTGCTTGCTAGCAATTTTGCCAGAATTTTATAGGATGCATTACAAAGAGATATGGGTCTGAATCTGGAGAATGTTTCTGGATTAGATTCTTTGGGGATTAATGCTAGATACGTAGAGTTGGTTCCTCCACCGATCTTAGCTTTTCTCATGAACCCCTTTATCATTTTTTGGAGATCTCTTTTGATGATGTTCCAGCAGACTTTGTAGAAGTGTATCGTAAATCCGTCTGGGCCCGGCGCCTTATCTGATTCCATGGACCATATAATTTTTATAATTTCCTCCTCTGTTACTTCTCTGGTGAGGGCAACGTTTTCTTCTGGACTGATTAGATGAGGGATATTGGAGAGGAATTCTATTATTTTCCCCTCGGAAGCCTGTGCTCCATCACTAAAAAGATTTTTAAAATGGATTTTTGCAGCGGCTTTGACTTGGGTAAAGCCTTTGCTGACATGGCCCTCTGTTGTCCTTATTTCATAGATGTGATTCCTGTTCAGCCAAGCTCTATACTGTCTGTGGAAGAAGGAGGTGTTCTGATCGCCTACCTTTAACCACAGACTCCTTGATTTGATTCGCTAGTATTCTTCTTCCTTTTTGAATGTTCGGTATGTAGCAGCTTGAGCCTTGATTTCTTGTTCCAGAAGTTCAGCTGTGATCTCTTTGCTCTTTAAATCCGTTTGTAAAGTCTCCAATGTGTATACTGCCTCTTTCCTTATGCTGATTGGAGTAGGGACTGGTTTCCTTATCCACTCCTTCAACGCTTGTTTTGTGGCTTTCAGTTTTTGTTCCCAAACAAAGCTTGGGGACCCTGAGAATGACTTGGCCCAGGCTTCTTTAACAGTTTCAAAAAAACCTTCTCTCTCAATCCATAAAGGGCTGAAGCGGAATGGTAGAGGACCTAGATCTTCTTCATCTTCAAGGAGCAGCTGGATCGGCTTGTGTTCAGAAGCTAACTTGGGTAAATTTTTTGTTTTGATTATCTTTTTATCCATAATCAGAGAACCTTGTACCAAAAATCGGTCCAATCGAGCAGAGATATGCTCAGACCCAGATCTGTTGTTGGACCAAGTATATAGACCGCGAATGGGCTTGAAGTCTAATAGGTCCCATTGCTGTGCTAGCTCTTCCACAAAGGCCAGCATAGGGTCTCTGTTGTTGGAGCCGCCCCTTTTCTCTTTTGATTTCAATACTATATTGAGGTCACCTGCTAGAATTATGTTGCTTGGGGTAAGCTGGTCTAAAAATGCTGAGAGAGAGGTCCAACATTCTATTTTTTCAGAATAAGTAACAGGAACATAGAGATTAAATTGAGAGAAAGACAACTTACTTGCATATTGTGTAAGCTCCGTGAATATCCAATGCTGAGTTTCGTGAGATTTTTTGAGTAAAAAAGAGTCTTCTGACCAGAGGGTTGCCAACCTGTTGAGGCCTCGAAAATCGCTGCCGCAACAAAGGGGAAACCACCCGGTCCGGAACCTTGAAAGCAGCTCCTTTTCCGTTTGGAATAGTGGCTCCGACTGGGGATAATGGGACCAGTTTCCCAATAATAGATAAAAGTGGGATGGATGAGTAGCTTATGCGGTAGGATAGTGATAAGCGAATAACTAAAACTATCAGCAAAATATATAATCTAATAATCTAATCCCGGGACTTATCAATCTTTCAAAGCGTAGCGTTTGATAATCTGTGCTTTAAAGCAGGCATATAGATGACTCTAGCACTAAAGCATAGACGTTTAAACCATTTAAAATTGCTCTGCATAATTAGTTATGCAGAGCGATAATAGCGAATTACTACACATTGACATTCATATCATTGCTACATGCATGATTAAAAGAAAGGCATATCACAAAACATCCAATAGTGGACTGAAATGAAAATTTGCTGTTACAACGCATACATGTATTCAACAATAGCAAAAGATAATAACACAGCAATTCATATAAAAGGAAAGAAGACAGATGCAGATAAAAGTACCATGTAAGCTGCTCAACAATCCATTATATAAATCGCTATGTCGCAGTCCTTCCTTCAAACCAGAAAGTATTCCAAACAAGAGACAATAGTGCACAAATGCATAAAACAGCCTTCTCGTCAAATTAAGGACTATTGGTCGAGTTTCACAAAAGAATATAGGCTGAAGCACAGTAGTGAAAACTTCAGCCTTTAAGTCTATTACAAAATTTTACGACCCTTTCCAAAACAATGAAAGGGTCTATAAATACTATTCTAATCTAAATATCTAAGAAAAACTGAAAAACTATGAAATTGGCATCAATAAATATTTCTCCATTTTTCTTGGCAATCTGGCAGTCGGCAGCAATGCTTCATTCGGTGGGCTCTTTGCCTTTAAACCTCAACTGACATATCGCAAGCATGGGCTGTACTTCCGGTGGAGTGTTGAGACGCGACGTGAGCTGGGCATCATATGTGGCATCCTGAAAGTCGGGGATCAGGCACTTGAGAGCATCTGTTAAACACTTAAGAGCCGACCTTTGAGTGTGCGGTTTGATTAAAAAGAGCCAATATGCGTCGGAGGTTAAAGTTTTTACTCCAGCGATTAACTTCCTCTTTTCCTCCAGACCATGATAACTTGTTTGTTCAATCATGTTTGCCGTGGTTATGCTTCCAGGTGTACACTGAGAGATTATGTTGGTCCAATAGAGTGTGTTGTTGACCAAATCAATCATATTGTTGGAAATCATTTTAGATCTTGAAGCTGCTCTTTCCGCTTTCATCATCTGAGTATTCCATTCCGTGAAGAGTATGTCTTTGAATGGCTCATAGATCCTAGGCAAGTTTGCTTCTTTTCCCTCATCAGTATCTTGCCACTCAAGATATGAGGTTATGGTTTCTTCGGCCTGATCTAGCTCATTTCTGACTTTGTCAATTTGCTGACATACTGCTGCAGATGCTTCACATAATGGCTCAGCCTCAGTTAGTTGTTGGCACAAGAGTCTAACCTGAGAGATTAATGCATTGTTTATTCGAGCTGCCTCTGCTCTGAAATCTTCGATTTTCTTAGTGCCCTTGATATCTTCAAGCTGTGCTAATAGTCGAGCAATTTGCTCATCTTTTGACTTTGTCATTAGCTCGTTTGCCGCTCTCAATTGTGCCAATGCCTCTGTTAGCTCCTCCTTCTTCTGGATTGCGCTCTGATCAATCCTCTGTTTTTCAGTCTGTAGTTGCTGGGTTAAGACACTGTTTGCTTGCTGTTGTGCTAGCAACTGCTCTTTTACCTGTGCTGCCTTGTTTTGTGCTTCAACTACCTCTGCTTGTAATGCACAAATTTCCTGGTCCTTAGTTTTTAACAAAAGACTTACCTCCGATGCTTTATCAATAGTAGCTGCAGAATAAGCTCCCGCATACTGCGATAGCTTGGTTAGATCATCAGAGGGGTCCAATTCTTCCTTCCAGACTACATTCCCCGTAACTGTCTGCTCAGGAAAGATGGAAGGTTGATCAAGCCTTTGTCTCTTCCTTGAGCGCTTAACAACTGCTTTGTGCCTCGGGCTGTAGAAAACGTCCAGGGGAGGAATATCTTCCACCTGGAGCACAATCTGATTGGAAGGGTCTTTGGTGATTACTTCGAGCTCCTTTGAAATGGGTGGGCCGCTGGTTCCGCTTGGAACCTGAGAAGAAGTGGTGTCCGGAGTGTCTTTGGAGCCTTCCTTTCCACTGATAATGGAATCGAATTGATTCCATTGTTTCAGCAATTCAGGATCTATGGAGGTCTGGGATTTACTCTTCTCCTTTTCTTGTTCCAACCTCTTTTGCTCCTCCAACTCTTTCTGTCGCTGTTCTTCTGACTCCTTTCTCTGTTTCTCTTCTTGCTCTCTTCTTTGCTTATCTGCTAATTCCTTTTTCTGCCTATCTGCCAGTTCTTTCCTTTGTTTCTCTTCTTCCTCTTTCTTCCGCTGTTCCTCCATCTGCTTCTGCTTTCTCTGTTCTTGTTCCTTCTGCTTCTCTGCCTGCTGCTTCTCTTGCCTTTCCTCCTGTTGTTTCTTTTGTTCTTTATTTATAACAGGAGGTTGGCTCGTCTGTTTCTGACCTGGCTCGCTTGAGGAGGATGCTGTAGTTAATGACAATAAATCTAGGGGCAGAGTTTGCAACCTCTGCTCCCTAAGTTTATTGAATTCGATTAAATTTTCATCATTGTATCTCATCTTGGCAAGCTGCTTGGTTTGGCCTATTGAGTCAGCAGCTACGAACAGGTCATCAAACTCATCTTCTTGATGATCAATCTTGGTCAATTTGGCCTGTTCTAAGGCATTGTAGGCAGTTTTATGTGGATCATAGAGTCTGGCCGGCATAGTGGGCAGGGATAAAGCTTGCATCTTTGTTGCCTCCTTTTCTGCATGCTGAATATTATGCAGAGTAAAAACACCCATCCTCAAGGGAAAATGGGGCCAGCCCCTCTTTTTCTCTTTCTTGAGAGTTTGAGTGACACTTTCGGCCATGATCTGGTAGGAGATTTCTCGGGCTAACAGTTTGTCTGGAACATATAGAGGGAGAACATGCGGTTTGGCTTGGCTTCCATAAACCCTAATATAGGTAAAATGCTCTTCTCCAAACCAACCTGCTACAGCTGGTAAGTCGAAGGAAGCGAGATAGGAGATTTTAGGAATAGGCCGATCAAAAATGGAATAATGAACGGGAAGCATAAAACCATTGCAAATTTGATACAAATGGTCCTTGTAAGAGGACTTCCACAATTTCCGATGATACAAATGAATGGGCAAAGGGTCTTGGCTGGTCCATCTCCAACCGAGAATGGGAAACTCAGAGTTAAAGCACAATGTGTCCATAATGTAGGCACTATAATAAAATGGAGGGATTTTCCTTTCGGTGACCACAGATTTAGCTCTAAAATCCCGAACAGCTATAGTCAATTTATCAGAAAGAATGGTGGCCCAATCCATGATAAAACCATTAACAGCTGCTTCCATTAGGGGAACCATCTCTATATCAAAATTGGCAGAATCATGTAATCCCCATAGCCTACACATCATAATTCCCGCATAGCAATAGGGAGAAGCCAAGGAATCGACAGAGTACTTACCCGAGCTTTCGTGCTTGTGTTTGGCCGGGTTCTGCCTCCAATCCCGAATGGGCTCGGATGGCACTTCATTTTCAGCTGCAAACTTCTCCACAAAGTCTTTGTTGTAGATTTTCTCTGGCTCGGGCAAATGATACATTTCCCTCAGGTGCTCTGACTTGAAAGACCCGAAAATCCTTCCATCTCTTGTGTGGAACGTTTTGTCAACGATTGGAATTTCCTCAATTGCCCATCGCACTACATCAGTGTAGGGAAGGACTTGTTCTCTGGCCGCTATTCTGTGAAAAAAGGAATCAGCCAACTCTTTTAGAGTTGCATCAGACCTTTTGAATGGGTCAGCAGTAGCCACTATCCCTGAAACTTTTGGTTGCTCAGCTTCTAGCAAATTATATGTGCCTTGCCATGTAGTCTTGTTAAGACCAGTGCATGTAGTGTCTGAAACGAGGCCTTTCTTGCTATTTGCAGCATTTTGACGTGCTACAGGTGTAACTGTAGAGCCCGTAGCCCTCTTGGATCTTTTTCCCATCATAGCTGAGCTTCTCTCAAAAGACGAATTCTACACAATTGCAAGAGAAATCGTAACAACATAATAACAATGACGCTACACAGAGGGATAGATATATCATTTGAAGCGTGCCAAGATTAATTTCCAAAAGTGGCTGCGGATCCAATTGCTGAGAGGATATTGCAGATGCAATTAATGGTGATTTGAGGTCTGCTACCCATTAAATGTGATGATTATACCGTTATCTGGGTGAATGACTCACTTAAGCGTGCAACAGATATTCTGACGGTTAAACGCAGGTGTTCATTAATCGAAGGGGTAAAATCATTTAAATACACACGCATTACCTTATCCCTTGCATTAACGGCATTTTGGGATTCGCACTTTATCAACTGGATATGAATATAAAATTAAAGCTTTGAGAGATGGCTTTTAAAAACTGCCGATCACCGATGAGCGATATCACATCGCTTCGAGGAATAGGTGCTGCACAATTATTACCAAAAGGTGGTGCCGACAGCCGATAAGCGATATCGCATCGGGCTAGCGCATGGAAACAAAGGTAGGCGCATACACAATGGTTTGGGGCTACCGATTGCGATATCGCATCGCATCGGGGGTAGGAACCGGGTACCTTACTGAAGTATGTGGAATTCTGCCGACGGCCGATAGCGATATCGCGTCGGGTTGGGATTTAAATCGTGAAGCGGTTTCGCATGAGGTATCACCGATAGCCGATCGCCAACGTCGTGTCGCGTCGGGACATGAGTTATGTGGCGTTAGTGGTGTGTATGTAACATTGCCGATCGCCGATAGAGATATCGCATCGGCGGAAACCAATATGCCATTTAAATGCATCTCTTATGTTATTGTGATATGTGATCTTGCGATCGCTTTATCGCAATAATAAAAGATTATTTATTATTTGAAACATTGATGTCCTCAAAAAGGCTTAAATATATGACAACTCATTTGATTATGCGGGCTATTTTGAACATACAAGCATTGATGCCAAAATTATTAAAAGGGACCCATTCCATATGTTAATTTTTTGAAAATAAGAATGATATGAAATGGGGGGTTGTTGTAGGGCACAACAATTGGCGATTCGCTGGAAGAACCAGTTATCTCTGAAAGTAATGCAAACATTTAAGCTTTTCAAAACTAGAAACTCAATCAGAAGGGAAAACTTCTATTTTGACTGGATATTCGCGCGTTCTGAACCAAGTGAATTTAGTTAACTCCTTTTCTTTTGGTTTCAAGAAAAATAAATACATTCTAAGTCTTAAAATAGGCCTTTATTGGTTTATAATGATAAAACAAAAACTTTCCCAAATCAGCTGTTATAATTAACCCCTCTGTCATAGGTAGAGCCTCTGTTGCCAGCAAACGCTTATAGTCTCGACAGGGATACCTTTTAACCATAATATTATTCACTTTTCCATTCACATAAGCTTGTAGTTAACAGAATGCAACTAAAATATGTTTCCATATTTTATTTCTTATCTGTTTTTTCATTCTTTGTCATTGATAAGATAAAAAGCCATTGTCCTGGTTTGGTGGCCAGCTGTTGACAATGCCATTCACTGGTAATAATTTAACTGAACAAGCCGGCTCGTGATGAGACCTCTTGTCTTGAAATTTCAAGCCATTACCCTGTTATGATAGGCAGTATTGGTAATGTCAGTCAAACTATTTTCCTATGAACATGGTAAGCAGGCTTGTAATAAGACCTCTTATCTTTAATCTTCTATATTTTAGAATTACACTCTGAGTAACTATAACCTTTAGTGAATGGGGTGAACAATTTTCTCCTTAAGAGTAAATGGATGACAGGTTGCAGAGTTGAAGATGCTGAAAATGGGTTAGTTTTTAATCTTAAAATGAATAACCTTTGGAGACCATTTTTGAAAACTGAGAATGATTTACAGACCTTTTACCTTTCGAGAAGAGTCCTCAAAACGTTAGGTGGTGATTTCAGAACAAACAGATATCTAGTTCTTTAGAAATTATTCCTTTTGGTTGAGGATTCTAGTATCTAAAAGCAAAAATTTGTATTATTTTGTGAGACAGCTTTTTCAAACCAAGCTACAGGTCAATGGAGATACTCTACAGTTTTATTTCCTATTGATCCTACAAACTACGCAAATCTACAAAGAGGAGAAGGGATCACCTTCTCAATTAAAGAATTTCTTCAAGACTAGGCCATTAACAGGGAGAGAATCTCTCACCCCTGATAGGTCTTGCAATAAAAAGGTCGAATGGCCTATCTTTTCATAGATCTGAAATGGTCCAAGCCACATTTTCTGAAATTTGGTATGCTTACCTTTATCTTCGTGGGCCTTGTCCCATTTGAGAACTAAGTCACCAACTTGGAAGTGTTTGGAATCGGATGAGGTTAAGTCAAAGGATGCTTTGATCATCTGTTGATGTTTGGCATGGGTGATTCTGGCTTTCTCCCTTTCTTCTTCTAATTTGAGAATTTGGTCATGTCTAAGTTGGATAGAGGAAGAAGGAGTCTCTTCGATGTACTGTATTAGGGCTAAAGAGGGTAGAACAAGATTGGTCGGCAATACTGCTTCTTTTCCATATACTAGATTAAATGGGGAGGAACCTATAGAAGCTTTTTGTGTAACCCTATCAGCCCATAATGCAAACACTAGAGATTTGTGCCAGTTTCTATGATTCTGTTCAACAGTTCGCTTAATGATTTTGATGAGATTTTTATTAGTTGATTCTGCTAAACCATTTCCCTGGGGATAATAATTAGCAGAATATTTCAGTTTAAACCCCCTCTTAATAACAAAATCATATATAGCATTTCCTGAGAAATAGGAGGCATTATCAAAAACAAGAGCGTTTGGGACACCAAACCTGGTAATGATGAATTGGTCTATGAACTCGATGATTGCCTCTGAATTTGCTGCCTTCAAAGGAATAGCCTCTACCCATTTGGTAAAATAATCGGTAGCGGTGAGGATATACCTGTGTTGTTTGGAAGATGGTGGAGTAATCTCTCCAATGATATCTAATCCCCATTGTTCAAATGGCTGTTCAATGTTGACAGGTTGCAGGGGGAAAGCTGATTTCCGTTGTCTTCCACTAGCAGTTTGGCAATTAAAGCACTTTCTTACGTATTCATGAGCATCTCTAAACAGAGTAGGCCAATAATATCCAGCATGGATGACTTTGTGGGCTGTTGTGTCTGCTCCAAAATGTCCTCCCGCTGGCCCATCATGTAGTTCCTGTAAAACCTTTTGAGCTTCAGGTTTCTCAAGACATCTTAACAGGATAGAATCATAGTTCTGTTTAAAGAGCACATCATCAATGAGAGTGAAATTCTTCGCTTTTAACCTAATGGCCCTTTTATTTTTGTAAGATAAATTTGGAGGAGCATGACCATTTTTCAAATAGAATATTAAATCTGCATATTGAGACTCGGAATCGTTGACACTTATCTGATTGATTGATTGAGTCTGATCGATGTCGCTTGATTCAGGAATGTTTGATGCTCCTGCTAATATCCTGCAAAAACCTTGACCTCTAACAATCTTTGGTGGCTTTATTTCTAGGTCATATTCTTGAAGTGCCGTGACCTAATTAGCTCTTCTTTCACCCAATTCTTTTTGAATTAATAGTTGCCTTACCGCTGGGAAAGGGACTATTACTTTCGTGTGAGTTTTCAAAAGAAAGGGCCTGTAATGTTTAACTGCTTTGAACACAGCAAAGGCTTGTTTCTCCACATCAGAATAATTTAGTTCGGCACCCTGAAGATTCGAGCTAAAAAATGAAATGGGTGCTTCCAAGTTGTGAGCATTTGGCTGCGTGAGAACTGCAGCATAGGACACATCGGACGCAATGGTGTACAATGTAAAATGATTAGAAAAATTGGGAGTATTCAAGGCTGGGGCATTGATTATTGATTGCTTGATAACATCAAAAGCTTGCTTTTCTTTTGGTCCCCATTTGAAGACTGAATTCTTCTTGATCATTGACTGAAGAGGTAATACAATTTGAGAGAAATCTGGAACAAATCGTTTAACAAAATTAATCTGACCTAAGAATGACTGCATCGATTTTTTATTGTGTGGGAAAGGGATTTCAGAAATTTCCTTAATCCGATCAGGATCAATGTAAATGCCATCTTTGGATACTATAAAGCCTAAGAGTTTTCCTTGGTCAAGAGCGAAGAAAGACTTCTTTGGGTTTAGAGAAATACCATATCTTTTTCATCGCTGAAAGATTTGATTTAAGTCATGCAAATGATTATATCTCTTTTTAGAATAAACAGTAATATCATCTAAGTAGACGACTACCGATCGATTAATTAACCCTTTGAAGGCTATATCCATGGCTCTCTGGAATGTCGCTCCTGCATTTATGAGTCCAAAAGGCATTTTCTGATATGCATACGTTCCCCATTTTGTTCTGAATGTAGTTTTAAGTTGGTCATCAGGATGAACCAAAACTTGGTTGTATCCGGAGAATCCATCAAGAAAGGACATCAATTCAGAACCAGCTACTGATTGGAGAATTTGCTCCATAGTAGGTAACGAGAAATTATCTTTCAAGCTTGCTTTATTGAGGTTCCTGAAATCAATACAGATTCGAATGTCGCCATTCTTCTTCCTAACTGGCACCATATTAGAGACCCAATTTGAATGTCGGACCGAAAAGATAATTTTGGCTTTCAAAAGCTTATTAAGCTCCGATTTTATCTGGGTCTCCAAATTTGGATGTATTTTCCTTAATTTCTGCTGAATTGGTTTCTGATCAGGAAGCATAGGGATGGTATGCTGGATAATAGATGTATCATATGTCTTTAAGTCATCATATCTCCAAGCAAAGACCTGTTTGTTTTTTCTCAATAGTTTAATAAATGCTTCCTTTTCTTCTTGGGAAAGTCCTATTCCTAAGTTGATGTTTTGAGGAGCATCATCAGTGCCTAAATTTATTAATTCAAACCTAAGAGTGGAACTTTGAAGCTTTGCATTAATCACAGGTTTAAACCTGTCTTTGATATCATAAAGGTCTTCAAGCTTCACCACAGGTTTGGGAATTGAATTTTCTTGAGGCACTTGTTTCATTTGTAGATCGTGATCATCTTCCTCAATGACTTGATTGTCATAGGATTTTTCCGAAGTTAGAAACTGCAAGATATCTTCGTCATGGTTAAATACTCTCCAATTAGTGACATTGTCAGGAATTGAAGGCCTAAAAAGTAATTCTACAGAAAATCTATCAAGGCTGTAGTCTTCGGAAGGTAGAAGCTTAGAAGCTACATTGGCTAGTAGGTCGGCTGCTGAATTTTGTGACCTTGGAATGGAAGAAATGTTGAAGGCTGAAAAGTGTGAGGTAAGATCCTGTACTAGCGATTGATAATGCTTAAGGTGAGTCGAAAGGCAATGAATTGCATTTCTGACTTGTTTTACGATGATTTCCGAATCACCGAACACTTTTAGATATCGCACTTCAAGGCCGATTGCTTTATATAAACCCTGGACCAGAGCTTCATATTCGGCTGTGTTATTAGTACACTCAAATTCTAGCCTACAAGACAGCATTGTCTTTTCTCCTTGCGGACTAACCAAAATGCAACCTGCTCCTGAGCCTTCGCTGGACTTAGAGCCATCAAAATATAAAGACCAAAATAAAGAAGTATTAACTAAAATATTTACATTTTCCTCAGCATCATTAAAACATCTGGATTTATCTGTTTGTGAAAAATTTTCAATTTGAGATGCAAAATGATTGACTGAAAAAGGAGATGGTTGGGCAACAAAGTTGCCAAAGAATGATTCGGACGAATAGTTCCCCAAAATATTGTTGTTGAATGCCACAGGTTGGTTTTCTTGCTCAAATTCAGTAACTGTGTGGGTCATATGCTTCTCCCGATCGATCCTTATTTGATTTGGCTTTCCCTTGTAGGGAAGCCACATATGTGACCAATCTGTGGAAATATACCCATGTAGTTTTTCGGACCAATCTCTGCTTAAAATCAAACCATAAAATTCAGGTATGTCAGCGATTAAGATGTCAATCCTTTGAACAATTCTGGGGTCGGCTGACAACCTGATGGTTACAGAATTAATTTCTCCCACAACCTGCACTTTAGTTCTGTCCAACTGTACAATATGAATGGCAGACTTCTGGGGTTCAATGTTCAGCTTAGAGCAAACTGAAGCTGGCATTATATTAGATGAGGCCCCTGAATCTATTAAACAGTTGTGTAGGTTTCTATTATAAATCTCATAAGTGAGCAGGAAGGGTGGAGTGTGAGAATTTGATTTATCTCCGATTAAGACTGAATCGGTAATTTCAACCATACCTGCGGGAGGCTGGCCTGAATCGTTGGCAGCTCTTGCACTGGGAAGGGGAATAGAGGGAACAGCATTTAATTCTTTGAGAAGTAGCTTTTGCTGATGTTTCAGTTTACTAAGTTCAAACATGGTTATATTTGCCTTGGTTTTCTTCATGTCATCAACAATGTTATATTCCATTGAATCGGATACCACTAGAGTCTTGGATGTTGAAGGAGAACTAGAAGTTGAAGGCTGGTTTTGAGGAACTACCACAGGTGACTTCTTTGGGGGAACTCTTTCTTTTGCTGTAGTAGCGCCTGCGCTCCTCTTCTTTGAAGTTGCCTGGGCGGGTTCAAGAGTGCTTTTACTTCTTGTAGTAACCGGAAAGGCTTCTTCTTCATTCTCCATTTCAGGGTTTGGGAGTATAAAATCCCACATTCCGTGACATTCAGCTACTTCTTCTTCATCATCGGTCTGTGAAGATGTTTCCTCTTCCTCTTCTTCTTGGTCTGAATCAGCGTTAGATATAACATTAGGTGGCTTTGATTCGGTTTTCTTAAAATTCCTAAATGGTCTTTTTCTTGAAGTTTCGGCCACCTGCTTTTTAATCTCAACCATTTCATTAGACAATTTTTTAAGGACCTTTTGTAAACCTTCCATGTCATATGGGTCCTTTGGGGTTTTCTTCTTGGAATCTTCTTTAAACGAGACTTTTTTAGCTTTTCTATCTTCTAGAGCGGCTTTCTTTTCAAGAGCATTGATGCGCTTTTCAACGGCAAGTGCCTCTCTCATATTTTCAGCTAAGGTAGGTTTGCCAGCCCTGTCTACAAAAATGGCTATGTTGGCAGGTAGGGCAGTGATGTACCATTCGCTTCGGATTTTCTCACTTGGTTTAGAAGCGGTAGGGATTTTATTCAGTAGTTTATTAAATCTGGCATTAAACTCCTTTATTGGTTCCCTGTGCTCTATTCTCAAATTGGAGAGGTCATTTATTAAAGTTGCTAGGGACCTATCATCTCCATATTTGGTGAGAAACTGCTCTTGGCATGTATTCCAACTGGTAATCGAACCAGAGGGTAAGGAAAAATACCAGGATCCTGCTGATCCTTGTAAAGTGTAAGGGAAAAGTCTTACAACGACATCTTGCTCTGTCACTCCTTTTAGGTTAACTGCTAACATGAAGTTGTTGATGTGTTCTTCAGCCTGGATCCCATCATCTGGATTGAATTTAGGTATCCATTTTTCGGGATCATTGGGTAGATCATGCAATGGTCCAGGCATGTTGACTGCTCCTGGCCTAGTCCATGGATCTGCCATTATAATGGCAATAGTGGTTGAGACTACTGCTGGGATTCCGGATGTGTTGGAAGGGATTGAAGATGAGGAGTGAATAGATTGGGATATTGAGGCTTCTGTTCCCTGGTGAACGACAATTTGTAATGGGGGAGTGGATGGTTGACCTTGCAGTGGAGAAAATGAAATGGAGGAGGTGGAAGAAAGCCCTTCACTATCAGATCCTTCAGTAATTTTCTTTGCCCTTTTCCTTTTCGGTAAAGGAAACTCAGTTGGTTCAATACCGAGTTTTTCACTCTGAAGTCTGGTGAGAGGGTGAGTGAGGTTGAACTGCGAAGTCGCACTGCTTTCTGATACCTCAGATTTCTGTGGTGAGATCGAGAAGCTCTGAAGTTTATGGATTAGAGACTGAACTTCAGGTGATTCAAGACTTAATTGTTCTGTGGTATGATGGGTTTGAGCAGTGGTCGTTGATTCCTCTTCTTCCTGTTCGGGTACCGGAGATCCAGTATACAAATGGGAAGGTCGAGGGGATTCGGAGGGGAAATTGCTCTTGGAATGGCTTATAGGTTTGGACTTATGTTCCATTCACAGCTGAGGCCCTCCTTCTAGCGCCAATTTTGTTGAGGCCTCGAAAATCGCTGCCACAACAAAGGGGAAACCACCCGGTCCGGAACCTTGAAAGCAGCTCCTTTTCCATTTGGAATAGTGGCTCCGACTGGGGATAATGGGACCAGTTTCCGAATAATAGATAAAAGTGGGATGGATGAGTAGCTTATGCGGTAGGATAGTGATAAGCGAATAACTAAAACTATCAGCAAAATATATAATCTAATAATCTAATCCCGGGACTTATCAATCTTTCAAAGCGTAGCGTTTGATAATCCGTGCTTTAAAGCAGGCATATAGATGACTCTAGCACTAAAGCATAGACGTTTAAACCATTTAAAATTGCTCTGCATAATTAGTTATGCAGAGCGATAATAGCGAATTACTACACATTGACATTCATATCATTGCTACATGCATGATTAAAAGAAAGGCATATCACAAAACATCCAATAGTGGACTGAAATGAAAATTTGCTGTTACAGCGCATACATGTATTCAACAATAGCAAAAGATAATAACACAACAATTCATATAAAAGGAAAGAAGACAGATGCAGATAAAAGTACCATGTAAGCTGCTCAACAATCCATTATATAAATCGCTATGTCGCAGTCCTTCCTTCAAACCAGAAAGTATTCCAAACAAGAGACAATAGTGCACAAATGCATAAAACAACCTTCTCGTCAAATTAAGGACTATTGGTCGAGTTTCACAAAAGAATATAGGCTGAAGCACAGTAGTGCAAACTTCAGCCTTTAAGTCTATTACAAAATTTTACGACCCTTTCCAAAACAATGAAAGGGTCTATAAATACTATTCTAATCTAAATATCTAAGAAAAACTGAAAAACTATGAAATTGGCATCAATAAATATTTCTCCATTTTTCTTGGCAATCTGGCAGTGGGCAACAATGCTTCATTCGGTGGGATCTTTGCCTTTAAACCTCAACTGACATATCACAAGCATGGGCTGTACTTCCGGTGGAGTGTTGAGGCGCGACGTGAGCTGGGCATCATATGTGGCATCCTGAAAGTCGGGGATCAGGCACTTGAGAGCATCTGTTAAACACTTAAGAGCCGACCTTTGAGTGTGCGGTTTGATTAAAAAGAGCCAATATGCGTCGGAGGTTAAAGTTTTTACTCCAGCGATTAACTTCCTCTTTTCCTCCAGACCATGATAACTTGTTTGTTCAATCATGTTTGCCGTGGTTATGCTTCCAGGTGTACACTGAGAGATTATGTTGGTCCAATAGAGTGTGTTGTTGACCAAATCAATCATATTGTTGGAAATCATTTTAGATCTTGAAGCTGCTCTTTCCGCTTTCATCATCTGAGTATTCCATTCCGTGAAGAGTATGTCTTTGAATGGCTCATAGATCCTAGGCAAGTTTGCTTCTTTTCCCTCATCAGTATCTTGCCACTCAAGATATGAGGTTATGGTTTCTTCGGCCTGATCTAGCTCATTTCTGACTTTGTCAATTTGCTGACATACTGCTGCAGATGCTTCACATAATGGCTCAGCCTCAGTTAGTTGTTGGCACAAGAGTCTAACCTGAGAGATTAATGCATTGTTTATTCGAGCTGCCTCTGCTCTGAAATCTTCGATTTTCTTAGTGCCCTTGATATCTTCAAGCTGTGCTAATAGTCGAGCAATTTGCTCATCTTTTGACTTTGTCATTAGCTCGTTTGCCGCTCTCAATTGTGCCAATGCCTCTGTTAGCTCCTCCTGCTTCTGGATTGCGCTCTGATCAATCCTCTGTTTTTCAGTCTGTAGTTGCTGGGTTAAGACACTGTTTGCTTGCTGTTGTGCTAGCAACTGCTCTTTTACCTGTGCTGCCTTGTTTTGTGCTTCAGCTACCTCTGCTTGCAATGCACAAATTTCCTGGTCCTTAGTCTTTAACAAAAGACTTACCTCCGATGCTTTATCAATAGTAGCTGCAGAATAAGCTCCCGCATACTGCGATAGCTTGGTTAGATCATCGGAGGGGTCCAATTCTTCCTTCCAGACTACATTCCCCGTAACTGTCTGCTCAGGAAAGATGGAAGGTTGATCAAGCCTTCGTCTCTTCCTTGAGCGCTTAACAACTGCTTTGTGCCTCGGGCTGTAGAAAACGTCCAGGGGAGGAATATCTTCCACCTGGATCACAATCTGATTGGAAGGGTCTTTGGTGATTACTTCGAGCTCCTTTGAAATGGGTGGGCCGCTGGTTCCGCTTGGAACCTGAGAAGAAGTGGTGTCCGGAGTGTCTTTGGAGCCTTCCTTTCCACTGATAATGGAATCGAATTGATTCCATTGTTTCAGCAATTCAGGATCTATGGAGGTCTGGGATTTACTCTTCTCCTTTTCTTGTTCCAACCTCTTTTGCTCCTCCAACTCTTTCTGTCGCTGTTCTTCTGACTCCTTTCTCTGTTTCTCTTCTTGCTCTCTTCTTTGCTTATCTGCTAATTCCTTTTTCTGCCTATCTGCCAGTTCTTTCCTTTGTTTCTCTTCTTCCTCTTTCTTCCGATGTTCCTCCATCTGCTTCTGCTTTCTCTGTTCTTGTTCCTTCTGCTTCTCTTGCCTTTCCTCCTGTTGTTTCTTTTGTTCTTTATTTATAACAGGAGTTTGGCTCGTCTGTTTTTGACCTGGCTCGCTTGAGGAGGATGCTGTAGTTAATGACAATAAATCTAGGGGCAGAGTTTGCAACCTCTGCTCCCTAAGTTTATTGAATTCGATTAAATTTTCATCATTGTATCTCATCTTGGCAAGCTGCTTGGTTTGGCCTATTGAGTCACCAGCTACGAACAGGTCATCAAACTCATCTTCTTGATGATCAATCTTGGTCAATTTGGCCTGTTCTAAGGCATTGTAGGCAGTTTTATGTGGATCATAGAGTCTGGCCGGCATAGTGGGCAGGGATAAAGCTTGCATCTTTGTTGCCTCCTTTTCTGCATGCTGAATATTATGCAGAGTAAAAACACCCATCCTCAAGGGAAAAGGGGGCCAGCCCCTCTTTTTCTCTTTCTTGAGAGTTTGAGTGACACTTTCGGCCATAATCTGGTAGGAGATTTCTCGGGCTAACAGTTTGTCTGGAACATATAGAGGGAGAACATGCGGTTTGGCTTGGCTTCCGTAAACCCTAATATAGGTAAAATGCTCTTCTCCAAACCAACCTGCTACAGCTGGTAAGTCGAAGGAAGCGAGATAGGAGATTTTAGGAATAGGCCGATCAAAAATGGAATAATGAACGGGAAGCATAAAACCATTGCAAATTTGATACAAATGGTCCTTGTAAGAGGACTTCCACAATTTCCGATGATACAAATGAATGGGCAAAGGGTCTTGGCTGGTCCATCTCCAACCGAGAATGGGAAACTCAGAGTTAAAGCACAATGTGTCCATAATGTAGGCACTATAATAAAATGGAGGGATTTTCCTTTCCGTGACCACAGATTTAGCTCTAAAATCCCGAACAGCTATAGTCAATTTATCAGAAAGAATGGTGGCCCAATCCATGATAAAATCATTAACAGCTGCTTCCATTAGGGGAACCATCTCTATATCAAAATTGGCAGAATCATGTAATCACCATAGCATACACATCATAATTCCCACATAGCAATAGGGAGAAGCCAAGGAATCGACAGAGTACTTACCCGAGCTTTCGTGCTTGTGTTTGGCCGGGTTCTGCCTCCAATCCCGAATGGGCTCGGATGGCACTTCATTTTCAGCTGCAAACTTCTCCACGAAGTCTTTGTTGTAGATTTTCTCTGGCTCGGGCAAATGATACATTTCCCTCAGGTGCTCTGACTTGAAAGACCCAAAAATCCTTCCATCTCTTGTGTGGAACGTTCTGTCAACGATTGGAATTTCCTCAATTGCCCATCGCACTACATCAGTGTAGGGAAGGACTTGTTCTCTGGCCGCTATTCTGTGAAGAAAGGAATCAGCCAACTCTTTTAGAGTTGCATCAGACCTTTTGAATGGGTCAGCAGTAGCCACTATCCCTGAAACTTTTGGTTGCTCAGCTTCTAGCAAATTATATGTGCCTTGCCATGTAGTCTTGTTAAGACCAGTGCATGTAGTGTCTGAAACGAGGCCTTTCTTGCTATTTGCAGCAGTTTGACCTGCTACAGGTGTAACTGTAGAGCCCGTAGCCCTCTTGGATCTTTTTCCCATCATAGCTGAGCTTCTCTCAAAAGACGAATCCTACACAATTGCAAGAGAAATCATAACAACATAATAACAATGACGCTACACAGAGGGATAGATATATCATTTGAAGCGTGCCAAGATTAATTTCCAAAAGTGGCTGCGGATCCAATTGCTGAGAGGATATTGCAGATGCAATTAATGGTGATTTGAGGTCTGCTACCCATTAAATGTGATGATTATACCGTTATCTGGGTGAATGACTCACTTAAGCGTGCAACAGATATTCTGACGGTTAAACGCAGGTGTTCATTAATCGAAGGGGTAAAATCATTTTAATACACACGCATTACCTTATCCCTTGCATTAACGACATTTTGGGATTCGCACTTTATCAACCGGATATGAATATAAAATTAAAGCTTTGAGAGATGGCTTTTAAAAACTGCCGATCACCGATGAGCGATATCGCATCGCTTCGGGGAATAGGTGCTGCACAATTATTACCAAAAGGTGGTGCCGACAGCCGATAAGCGATATCGCATCGGGCTAGCGCATGGAAACAAAGGTAGGCGCATACACAATGGTTTGGGGCTACCGATTGCGATATCGCATCGCATCGGGGGTAGGAACCGGGTACCTTACTGAAGTATGTGGAATTCTGCCGACGACCGATAGCGATATCACGTCGGGTTGGGATTTAAATCGTGAAGCGGTTTCGCATGAGGTATCACCGATAGCCGATCGCCAACGTCGTGTCGCGTCGGGACATGAATTATGTGGCGTTAGTGGTGTGTATGTAACATTGCCGATCGCCGATAGCGATATCGCATCGGCGGAAACCAATATGCCATTTAAATGCATCTCTTATGTTATTGCGATATGCGATCTTGCGATCGCTTTATCGCAATAATAAAAGATTATTTATTATTTGAAACATTGATGTCCTCAAAAAGGCTTAAATATATGACAACTCATTTGATTATGCGGGCTATTTTGAACATACAAGCATTGATGCCAAAATTATTAAAAGGGACCCATTCCATATGTTAATTTTTTGAAAATAAGAATGATATGAAATGGGGGGTTGTTGTAGGGCACAACACAACCCTCCGGAGGAGCCCCTTGAATTTACTGCTTTGCCTGCACTTTTCTTCCACTTTGACTTGTTGATGTCTAGAAGCGCTCGGGCTTCTGTCTTCGTCTCTTGGAGCATAAGAATGTCTGTAGGTTCTATTTTCAGGAGGTCCATGACTGCTTTAGCTTTGGAGGCATTCCCCAGCCCTCTACAGTTCCAAGAGATGAGCTTCATGATTTACTTGAGAGGGGGATTAGGGCCTCCCTTTGAAGGCCTTGGTCTTGTGTTTCTTCCAATGGACATTTCTATGGTGGACTGGTTGCCTTAGACTTTGAGTCTCTCAGCTTCCTCTTCCCTTATTTCTTTGCGGGATTTCCTTCCTGCTCTTCTAGAGGGGCGTTCAAAGGCTTCATCCTCTGAAGAACCCGCACTATCTACTAGTTTTTTCCTTGTTACTTCTGTATAAGATGGATTAGAGGGGCTACCTTGCAAAGTCTCAGCCTGTGTAGCTTCTCCCCCTTCTTGGTTTAATGGTGGATCTTTTGTATTTACCTTTTTTTCTTGTATCTTACTGCTATGACGATCTGATTTTTTTCATTGTCGTTCAGGGTTGCATCCATTTCTTGATTGTCGGTCTGGTCTTTTTCAGTGTCCTTCGGGATTGCCTCCATTTCTTGGTTGCTCTTGGAGCTGCCTGGAACTCCGGAAATATGCCCTTTTCCATTTCCTTTTTTTTGGTGAGCAGTCTTTCGAACTTCCATCCATTGGTCCTCATTTGTTTTGTCTGTTTGGTCTTCTGCTTTTTTCTTGCAATGTTTCGCAAAATGGCCGTGCTTGTGGCAGTGTCTGCATTTGAAAGGGAGCTGTTCATAATCCAGTTCCTGGATGTGAGTCCACCCAGCGACAGAGAGCTTTATTGCTTCAGGCAATCCCTCTTCTAGGTCTACCTCTACACAGATTCGGGCGCATGTGTACTTGTCTTTCCTTGCTGCCTGGTCTATGTATTTTCTGAGTGCATTACTAATGATCTGGAAGGTTTTTTGATTCCAACAGTGCAAGGGCAGATGGGGACGTCACACCCACACCGGGATAGCGGAGGGGACATCCTGAGAGGGGTCAAAGTCAGGAGACCATTTGTTTAGATACATGCCTTGTGGTCCCATGAAGTAAGGGCCATTTCTGAAGATGAGACTTCTGTCTTCTGGGTTCTCAAAGATAAATACGAAGAACCCTTTTCCCACAAAATAGCTCTTGACTCCGTCTTTAATCAGTGGAGACCAGTTTCTTTGGGTCCAATTCTTGACCAATTTTGGAGAAGGCCAGAGGCCCGTAAACTGTCCTATTAATCCTCTTTCCACGAGGTTCAGTGCTGCCTTGCATGTTTCTTCTTCAGGAAGGGCAACCGTAGGAATCGAACCAAGTTTCTTGACAAACTTCTGCTGGCTTGCCGTGGGAGGGCATTTATGGCTTGCAGCTATTAATGTTTTGAATGTAGATATCTCCAGAGGTGGGTTGAGAGGAGGGGCAGAGCCCCCGCTAGATTCCATGGCATCCGCGGGGCCGCGCTGGCTTGCTCCCAACAGCCCAGGCTTTACAATTCAAGCCGACGGATTTTAACAATATTCCAGTTACTATGACCTCTGTTTCAGCGTGAAGGCCAGTACAGGGTATCAGATGCAAGCTCCTTTCTTGCAGCGAGGAAGGCCGAGGCTAGCCTGCGGCCAGAGGTGCAGTGCTGTCGGCGGCTAGGTCTTCAGTCTTCGGTGGCTCCAGAGTTTGATGGATATTTTTAAACTCTTTGCAGAAATTGTAGTATTTTTTAATGGTTTCTATAGAGAGGTTGCTTCTTTTTGGATTTTCTTCTTCTCACATTGATGAAGCAACAACTTTTTAGGTATTGGTGGGTTTTCTTCCTAAGAAATTGCATTTGTCTAAAGCTTTTTCTAAATTTGTAATGAGGAATGATGAAGTCAGAGATGTGGCACTGCTAGTTGGTGCTTGTCAAACCTCTTTGGCTTACTCAAAGCAGGTTTTGATAAAAAAGTTTACTGGAATGTGGCCCTCCCCCAAATCTATGGAGATCTAGATATAAAAGGCCTGGAGATCTATGATGATGGGGAGTATTGCATTGTTCATTGTTGGTAATGGTTTTTTTTGCTTTTTTGTTTGAGCTAAAAGAAGATCAAGGCACCATTTTCTGGAATGGCCCATACTTATTCGAATCTCGTGGTATGTACATGAACAAATGGCATCTTGACTTCAACCCAGACGAGAATATTCCCACGGTTATCCTAGTCTGGGTCAATCTGGCTCGACTCCCTATATATTGTTGGAGAAATGATTGCTTTAGGGCCATTAGAAATGGGTTGGGAAAATACCTGGATAAATCTAAACCCAAAGGTTCCCAATTTGCTTGTGCCAAAATTTGTGTTGAAGTAGATCTAGAAAAAGGATTGCTTGCTGAGATTAATCTCACCTTGGTAGAATGGAAGCAGAGGCAAATCCTAGACTACGAAAAAATTCCATTTAAGTGCCACCATTGCCATGAATATGGCCATTTTGTGAGGGACTGCACCAAAGCATTGCAGAACAAAAACTTGGACAACTCAGCTCCCCAAGAGGAGCAATGGCAAATGCAGAAAAAAAAGGTGGATCTAAAGGGTAAGGACTGCTATAAAAACCCTAGGGAGCGAAAGGCAATAACACAACTTCCACTTCCTCAACCCTTTTAATGCTCTCTGTATTCAAAATGATGAGGAGGAAGGTCCTAATCAACTAGTTCCCACCAGGGGTAAGGAGAATGAGTCGAATAATGAAGGTTTTGCAGAAGGTGAGATTAACGAGGAAAATAATACAAAAGATTATGAAGCGCATAATCTCCTCCCACACATGTGGCTATGGGTCTGGATAGTCTAGGCAATCCCCCCACCAATGTGGCTGAGGAGATAGCAAAGTTTGTCACTCGTCATGTGGCCCAAACCCTTTCATGGGTTGATGATGGAAGCAGTCAAGAGACTTAGAGGTCCAAGAAAAAAGGTCGGCCAAAAAAAAGACAATAAGGGAAAAAGAAGTAGAGCTTAATAAGAAGTTGGGAAATCAACCAATCATTACAAAAATCTTCAAAGGGAAGGGTGTGAAAAATATTGAAGGAAATGAAGGTGGGGTCAATTTAAACCCTCCTAATAAATGAAAACAATATCTTGGAACATCAGGGGACTAGGGAACCCTTTCAAAACCCTAGCAATGAGAGATGTAATAAAAAAAGACTATCGTGTATTATATTTCTGCAATAAATGAAGATGGATGAACTAGATGTAGTCAAGGCATTAAAATTATTTTGGAAAGAGAGTTCGAGGACAATTCAAGCATCAAGAGGGGCCTCAGGAGGTTTGAGTATATTTTGGCTAAATAAGCATTTTTCTCTCCTTGAGGAAATCAAGATGAAGTTCTAGATCATGGTCTTATTAGAGGTTAAAGAAACGAGAGAGAAAATTCCCTTTATAAATGTATATGCTCTCATTTTGTATAGTGAAAAAATGAAATTTTATGACTCATTAGAAGATCTCAAAAATAAAAATTTGCATTTGAAAAGCATGATAAAAGGGGATTTCAATACTATTCTGAGTCCTATAGAAAAAAATGAGGAACAATAGTTCGGGATCCATTCAGAGAAATAATGAAAGACTTAATGCCTAGATGGGATATGGTGGATGTTGTACCAAAAGTAGGGAAGTATGTTTGGTCCAACAGAAGAACATGGGATCGATACATAGCAGCTCGATTAGATCGCTCCATGATTCATAGCAATTGGATCCTCAAAGGAATTGCCTATTATTTGACAATAGAAGCTCAAGGAGAATTAGATCATCAGTCGATCTTGCTCAGATTAGAGAAGATTGAAAACCTCAGCCCAATCCCCTTCAGATTTAATGCAGACTGGGTACAAATGAAAGGAGTTGGGACATTGGTGGAGCAAGCCTGGCATATTCCAGTTCAGGGATCTCCACCCTTTGTCTGGGAATCAAAGCTATGAAATTTGAAGCTGGCTCTAATGAAATGGATAAAAGAGAGCTACCAATCACATGGACAAACACAATGAGACAAAGTTCAACATCTAGAAGAACATTATAAAATGATGGAGGAAGTTCAAGTAGAGGAAAACGCATTTGCAACAAGAAAAGGATCTCACTCGTCAAATTTTCTCTTTGAGCAGACAAGAAGAAAATATTTGGCGTTTAAATTCTCACAGTCTATGGTTGCAGGTTAGAGACTCCAACACGTTCTTTTTCCATAAGCAAGCCAAAGCAAGGGAGTCACGAAACAAAATAAAAGAAATAGTGCTCGAGGGAAGGCCAAGGGTAAGCTCTTTTGAGGGGATTAAGGAAGAGACTTACAACCTCTATAAAGCTTTACTCAGTGCAGATCAAATTCTACTTGACCGAGCTATTGATTTTCTCCGAGTGATACCTCAAGCGATTTCTTATGCTACCAATCATAATCTTATAACCGAGATAGGGGAAGAAGTCAAAGAGGCCATCTGGTATTTAGAACCAGAGAAAGCTCTTGGGCATGATGGGTTCTCAATAAGTTTTTATCGTCTGTTTTGGTCAATGATTAGAAAGGATCTTCGAATGATGAATCAGTTTAGAGTTAAAAAGAAACTGGGAGATGACACAAACTCATCATTTTTAGCTCTTATCCCTTAATAGGAAGAAAATATTGTCAACTTCTCAAGATTTCAGCCCATCTTTCTATGCAACTCATCATATAGGATAGTGGCAAAAGTTATTTCCAATCGATTAAATCCTTCGCTCCATTCATTCATCTCTTAGAATCAAGGCAGTTTCATACAACAAAGGAAAATTCTTGACAACATTATATTGGTTCAGGAAGCAATGCATTTGTTATCTATTAGAGGAAATCTTGGCTACAGGAAAACCTTTAAGGTAACCTCAAACCACTTTGAGGTTGAAAATCTGACCCTTTCAACTTGGAGAGGTACCTCTCCCTAAACTCAGCTACCCAAGGTCACAGTTGTAGAGGGTGTACAATAATTCCTATGGCCAAATTTATTTAAGAAATACTGAGGTTGGTTAGACTATAGAAAAATATAACCATTGGGCATGGAGTCTGACCCAATTAGCTTATATAATCATAGGTTCAGTGAGAAAACATCACAAAATCCAGATAGTAACAATTCATTTGACAATTTTTATGGAAGTTGTAGGATAGTGAAAGAAATAAGTGTGATATATATGTGAAAGACAAGTATTAAATATTTGAAACATAAATAAAATGGAGCACAACAATATGAATTCCAAGAGACAAACAAGGAATTATGACACAAGAATTTATGCAAAACTGCTCTCATAGACTACTTTATTACAATCTGATCATATAGTACATAAAAAAGCTACTTTCAAATAAGTTCCAACCCTTTTTTCTTGTTCAGAAATTGTCTTTATAGAAATACAAATAGCTAAACGGGTTTCTAGCTAAACTTAATTACCAATCTAAAAATAAAAGTGTATATATTTTAGGTACATGCATATAGAAAAATTCTTAATCCTATTTGCAATTAAAGATCATGTTGTTGCTGGAGTCATGGATGGAGATAGGGATCATCAAGTCGAATTTGACGAGGTGGCATCCAAGTCAACAATTGTCCATGAGCTTTTTCCTCATGAATTCCTAAAAATAGGGTCCAGTGATCCCTTCAAAAATCCAAAACAATAATAGATGTTAGAAAATTGAGAGATTTGTTTTCAAATGTCTCCGTTACAAACAAAAAAATCTTTCTATTTTGAAAAATTTGTTTGAATTTGTTCGGGACTTGATTCTAAAAAAGTTACTAAAACAGGATTGCAAAATCTCGAAAAAAAAACCTTCAAATATCCATTCGAATATTTAAAATTGTAACACCTATTAGAAAAAAAATAAATGTTTTTTTAAATGGGTCTGTTCTGGACAAAAACCTCCATATTTAGAAAATTTATTTCCATCTATTCGAAAACTGCTCCCAAATTTGCTTCCTTTTACAGGAAAAAAATCTAAAGAGCAGAGTTTTTGTCAAGTAGCCTACAAATATGTTTTGGGACCTTTTCCCTTTGATTGTTGAGCTTATGTTATAACTTCAACCATACATAAACACATGCAATGTAGATGGAAATGAGATTTGATTACAAGAATGTGGTATAACAATTGTTTTACTTCGGCGGATAAAATAATACAAATGATTAACTCTGCACAACTTTTAACTCATGGTAATATAAGTACTTCCACCATATAGAAAAACTTGACATTAAGCATGCTATTCCAGCGACGCATTTCTTTGGTCATGAAGAAGTTTGAATTTTGCATTTGGTGTTGATTTTCCAGCTATCAGAGTTTAATTTACTGTCTTACGAAATTCGCTTTGCTACTCTGGTTGTTAGCACAATTTTAAATTTTCAAAACTGAAAATAACGCTGACACTATTGTTTTCAACATTTTAGCCCTGCTTATTACAAATTCACGCTGACACTCTCGTTGTCAGCGCTTTTTAAATTTTTTAGACTAAACAATGTGATAATAACTAGCTTCACGAGGATGTTGTCGATCATGGATGGAAACAAGAACCTCATAGACCATATTCTTAATCGATTGGGATCATCCCAACTCAACAACTGCAACTTGCACTTATTCTGTAACTGAAAACCACACATTGCTTACTGCAAATTGAAAACTGGAATTGAAAAACTCATTGCTGAAAAACCAAACTGAAATTCATGCTTTCCTTAGCAAGCTTATTGCACACAATCCTATCTTAACCTGCTAAATATTTGTAGGATCAAGTGATACAAAAATGCCAACATAGCCAATCAAGTAGTTGCTCGAATAATGTAGCTCCTTGACTATGTTTCAACAAAACAAAAACTGGAAAATATAACAACAATGACAATTGATAATGGAACTGGTTTTCACAGTGAAAATATGATTGAGAATGTAGTTTTAAAAATTCCTCCATATAAACAACTACAAGATCTATGAAATCATAAAAACCACATCTTATTAAATGATCTAATTGTTCCTTTTGCTTCAGTTGTGAACTGTCAAGCTCATGATTAAAGTATTTTCCATTCTCAAAACCAAGGGGCAACGATATAATTTTTGCTTCTGTTGAAATGAAACTTCAAAAGAAAGATCCCAAAATGGAAAAATCTAGGTTAAATTATGATCTTCTAAAGCTTCAATCCCGATTTCAATATCATTGGGAAACTCTTCTAAAAAATAAATTTATCTTTCGAGCTACATTTGCATGAATTTAAATAAGAAGACAAAAATGAAGAAAAAATTTCATCCACTTTATCATCAGTGTACATATCATTCCATTCTTTAAAACCTTGAATGGAAATAGGTTCTGCCACAAACTCTTTTTCTCCATCCATGTTCCAAAAAGATGAGCCAAAAAGCTGAAAAAGATCTTATAGATATTGCAAGTAAACCTTCAACCCAACTTCTGGACTTTCCTTGGGATGAATCATAAAAAAGTGTGATAAAAACATCTTCATATTTCACTCTAAGAAGATCAGTAAAGTCACAAAAATTTGAAATATTTTTCAAAGTCAAGTTTAAATCGTCTCCACTAAATTTTGTACTGTTCCTAAAAATTTATTCATCTTTGGGTAAAGGATTATGGAAACCATGAGTTTTTGAAAAGTCCAAACGTGCATATCTTGAAATGATTGTAACAACATCTAATTCCTTCATTAGTGTAGTTGAGTCACCAATGAATATTTGAGCTACAAATCCTTTTAACAATGGAGTTGCCATGAATTATTTGAACCTTTGGATTCCTTTGAAAATGGAATCGCCAGGGCAAAAACTTGTAGCCAAAAATTGATGTCCAAATCTTTTTTTGCCCTCAAATATCTTTTCTAAACAATAAAATCATTCAGGGAGAATGTATCATGTGTTCCTTGGCAATGACGCCAAAATGTTAGCTCTTAGAGGAAACCCTGGAAATGGGAAAAGCTCTAAGGTAACCTCAAACCGCTTTGAGGTTGAAAAGATGGCCCTTTCATCCTAGAGAGGGATATCTCCCTAAACTTAGCTACCCAAGGTCACAATGGTAGAGGGTTTACAATAAGTCCTATGGCCAGATTTATCTAAAAAAAGTGAGGTTGGTTGGACTATAGGAAAATCTAAAAATTGGGCATGGAGTCTGACCCAATCAGCTTATATAATCACAGGTTCAGTAAGCAAACATCACAAAATCGAGATAGTAACAATTCCTTTGACAATTTTTAAGGAAGTTGGAGGATAGCGAAGGAAATCAATGTGATAGATATGTGAAAGACAAGTATTAAATATCTGAAACGTAAAGAAAATGGAGCACAAAAATATGAATTCTAATTTCAACCACTTAGCATTTAGACATTGAAGAAAATATTACACCAAGAGACAGACAAGGAATTATGACACATGAATTTCTGTAAAACTGCTCACATAGACTGTTTTATTATAATATGATCACACAATACATAAAAATGCTACTTTCAAATAAGTTCCAACATTTTTTTCTTCTTCAAAAACTGTCTTTATAGAAAATACAAATAGCTAAACAGGTTTCTAGCTAAACTTAATTACAAAATCTAAAAATAACAGTTATATATTTTTAGGTACATGCATATAGAAAATTTCCTAATCTTATCTACATCTAAAGATCATGTTGTTGCTAGAGTCATGGCCGGAGATAAGGATCAAAGGGTCGAATTTGATGAGGTGGCATCCAATTCAACAACTATCCATGAGCTTTTTCCTCACGGATTCCTGAAAAAATAGGGTCCAAAGATTCTCTCAAATGGGTCAATTAAGGACAAAAACCTATTTTTATTTTGAAAAATTCATTTGCATGTGTTTGGGATATGATTTTGAAAAAAAAATACTAAAACAGGATTGCAAAATCCTGACATTAGAGGAAATTTCAGCGTAAAAGTGCCCATGAAATTTTCATTTAATTTCCATGTCATAATTATAAACCAATCAAAATCCTTTAAATTTAAAAAGACATACATGTAAATACTTTGGAGGGAAAAGAATAAAAATTAATTTTTTTAATTGTATTTTTGGCTTATCTTCTTATAGGTTTATTAAAATTTCAAGTGTAGACATTCATTGGATGCAGAATTAAATTCCACATCCAATGAACATGCTTTTTTAATGTATATTCAATTTTCACCAATGTTGGTCTTCTAAAAAATATGCATAATGGGTACTCGTTGGATGTGAAATTTAATTCCACATCCAACAAGTGTCCACACTTGAAATTTGAGTAAACCTATAAATAGATAAGCCAAAAATACAATTAAAAAAACGAGTTTTCTTCTTTTCCCTCAAAAATTCATAACTCTTATTTTATGATTTTAACTATTATTTTATTATTTTTTCTTACGAGGCTACTTTTAGGCTAAAATTTTCTCTAATGAAAACAACCTTCAAATATCCCTTCGAATATTTTAAATCGTAACACTTGTTAGAAAAGCGAGAGAGATTGTTTTAAATGGGTCCATTGTGGACAAAAACATCCTTCTTATTTGAAAAGCTTGTTTCCAAATATTTGAAATTGCTACCGAATTTACTGCCTTTTACAAGAAAAGCAGTCTGAAAAACATATTTTTTGTCAAGTAGAAACAGACTTGTTTTAACACATTTTCCCTTTGAATGTTGTGCTTATGTCATAAATTCCACAATGCAGAAACACAGACAATGGATATGTGAGTGGGATTTAATTACAAGAACGTGGGATAACAATTGTTTTACTTCGGCAGATAAAAAAATACAAATGGTTAACTCTGCACAACTTTTAACTCATGGTAATATAAGTACTTCCACCATCCGAAAACCCCTGATATTAAACATGCTATTCCATCGGCACATTTCTTTGGTCATGAAAAAGTTTTAATTTTGCATTGGCATTGATATTCCAGCAGTCGAATTTTAATTGACTGTCCTCCAAAATTCGCACTGCTACTCTAGTTGTCAGCGTAATTTTAAATTTTCAAAACTGCAAATAACGTTGACATTGTTGTTGTTAGCGCTTTAACCCTGTTTATTACAAATTCACACTGACACTCCCATTTTAACGCTTTTAAAAGTTTTCAGACTAAACATATGATAGCAACGCTGAAGCAAGGAAGTAGGAGAAGCAAGAATGGTCATCAAATTAGATATGGCTAGCACGTTTGACTGGGTAAATCAGTCTTTTCTCTATCTTATTTTAGAAAAGTTTGGTTTTTGCAATAAAATCATTCAATGGGTCAAGGCATGCATTGGATCTCCTTGGATCTCTCCTCTGGTTAATGGTAGACCAACATCATTCTTTGCGACCTCTATAGGACTTCGTCAACATTGTCCTTTGTCGCCTCTTCTTTACATAATTATGGCGGAATCCTTTAGCAAGAATCTAGAAGTAGCCAGGTTGGAGGGGTAGCTTCATGGTCTAAGTATTACAAGAAATGTCAGAGAAATTAACCACTCCCAGTTTGCAGACAACACTCTTCTACTAGGAGGAGCCTCAAGATCCATTGCATCAAGATTTAAAAAAGTTTTAGATTCCTACCTCCAACTGTCTAGAAGAGTGATCAACAAAAAAAAGAGTTGGTTGATAGGTTGGAATTGTCATGATTCCACTTTGCAGGAAATATATTGAATCTTGGGCTTCCCAGCCAACAAGGATTGGAATTCTTTTACTTATCTAAGCATCCCAATTTATTTTAAGTAAGGTGTTGAGGTAGAATTGGGAGTCATTCTACAAAAAATAAAAAAAATAAATCCAATCTTGGGGAGCAAGATGGTTGAATGTGGCAAGGAGAGTTATTCTCATAAAATCAGTTCTTTCTTCCTTACTGGTGTACCTTGGATTAGGATTATTAGCTCTGAATAATATAATTCATAGTATTAGTAGGCTAATCATAAAATCTTATGGTAGGGAGGCAAAAAAAATGAAAACAAATTTCATCTGGTGAATTAGAATACGATCAAATTGCCAAATAAACTGGGTGGTCTAGCCATCAAAGACCCCGAATATATGAACTTGACTCTCGACGCTAAATTGGTATGGAGGCTATTATCATACACCAATGAATGGTGGAAAAAGGCCTTCACAAGGAAGTATTTTCACAAGAATAGGTTGCTTAGGCCAGAAGATGAGTCATGTGATGGGAAAGGAAATAATATATGTAAGTCATGCAAGTTTGTGGCCCCTTTCTTGCTTGAGCATCTTGGATGGCAACTGGGCAATGGAAAGCACATTCGTTTATGGAAAGATCGCACCCCTTCGGCTGACTTGGCTTCATCGAATCAAGGGGTTGAGAATCTTGCTAAATGGATGGAAGAGTGGGGTATTAACCGTCTAGCCGATATCTCCATTTGGGATGAAAATGGTTCATGGTGTGGATGGAGAAATATAGCATGTCCACCTCATCTTCGACATCATTGGCAAGGTTTGATAAAATACCTAAAAGGTTTTGTGCTAGTATCAATGCACAAATTGGATAGACGTATATGGTTGGGAGGAAAAAATCAGCACTATACTGTGAAGGAAGGATATGCTCTCTTCCTTAAAAACCTCACTTCCTCGCCTCCTTACGAATATGGGAGAAGATCTGGAACAGGGATGGGCTTCCAAAGGTCAATACTTTCTGTTGGGAAATGGTGCATGGGAAAATTTTAACAGTAGAAAACCTTAGAAAGAGGAACATTCAAGGCCCCTCTCAATGTGCTCTCTATGGTAAGGCGGAGGAAAATATCAAGCATCTCTTTTGCCAATGCCCTTTCACTATGGAAATATAGAAAATCACCCTGCAACCACTAGCTCAAATTCATAACAGACCAATGGAGTGGTATGAGATGTTCATTCATTGGCAATCCTAGTATCCCTTCAATAGGAGCAAATATTCCTTAATCATGAGATGTTGGATGGCAATTCCAAAATACCTATGTTGGTTGATATGATTATGTCAAAATCAAGCAATTCTCCAAGATAGTAGAATCTCCCTTGAATCAACAACTATAAAAGTAATGCAACTTCTTTTCGAGGTAATCTCTGCCAGGGGATTTGATGAATCTGAACTAGTCAATCTTAGGGTTGATGAGAATGAATGTATCAAGATAAACAAACCACCACATCATGTTTTTAGATTCATGACCTATAAAAATCATTCCTTTTGTATTAGGATGTATCCGGAAACATTTGAATAATGGCAACGAAACTTGGGCAGATCGTTCTAGAATTATGTGTAGATCTGAAACTGCTTATGAAATTTACTAAATCACAAGACTAAAATCTACTCTACTGCTCTGCGGAATTCAATTCACAAACTAGAACACATATCATAAACATGCATTAATAAATAACACACATACACATATATTTATCTAGGGGAAAGAAATTGCTCAAAACCCCTTCCTATATGTATTGCAATAATCAAATAATAGAGATGAATACATATGCTTGCTCCATCCTGAGCACAACTTGCAAGTGTATAGTTATCCCTCCGCCTGACTGACTGACTCTGGCCAAAACTTAGCCAATTTTCAAGCCCTCCAAGCTCTTATTTCCTTGCGTTGTCCCTTGAGGAATTAGACCCATATTAATTAGGAAACTCCCTCAATTGGATTGCGCAATTCCTTTAGGTTGATCCTTCGACTACATGCACCACCTATACACATTGGAATAGTCTACAAATGATAGTACATTTCCTTGGAACCTCCACCTAAACTGGGTAACTCAAATTCTCTTCATGCAACAATTATTTTGGGCTGATTGATTAGTTAATTGGATGATCACTGAGTGTGACTGGAGTCACGCTGCACAACTTGACCTTCCACTAGTTCCTCTAATAGTTAGAACTAGTTTAACTGACAATAACTCAATTTAACTGCTTTAAATTTCTACAAATTAGAAATCATTCATGCTTAATTGAAATCAATTCTTCCAACTCGGATTAACTAAGCTAATTTGGTGACACAAGCCATGTCACTCAAGCTAACTCATCCAAGTTGTCTGTTGAAATGGAAATTCAAATTTTCTCTAGTTTGACCAAGGAAAATCAAACTAATATTTTCTTTATGCATTTTAAACTCTGTTGTGTGTGGAGCATGATTGTTCAGAGGTCTTTGTTTCAGCTGGATGTATACCCCAGGAAGTTTTTACACCCCTCCACGTGGGGGGGTACGGGGGGGGCCAATCTCCCCTGGCTAGGGGGTCCAAGGGCCAGCAGTCCCCTAGCGGGGGCTCGGGGGCAGCGCCACCGAAGCCAAAAATAGATGTAAAATTGCCTTGAAAAGTATAGTAATTTCTAGTCAATTTGGGTTGTTCATTAGGCGGATGATTTGATGGTAGAACTTATGTTTAGTTTAGGGTTTTTCCCTAGAAGGAAACCCCCTCTCTTTGTATGAGGGCATTGTATTTGATGCTGTGAAATAGATGTGTATTCTCTGAGCGAGAAACAAAGAGGTGAGACTGTGAGAGAAAACAAAGGATATTACAGCGGATCTGCTGTAGGTTGTGTCTCTTCATTTTGCTGGATAATAGAAAGGAAGCACTGGCTGTTCGGGGTGGACGTAGCCCAAACTGGGTGAACCACGTATATCTATGTCTCTCTTGTCTTATGCGTTTTTTGTGTTTATATTTCTGCAATATTTTATGTGTTCCATTGCTCCATAATATAGAATTTTCTAACAACTGGTATCATATAATCAAACTTTTGTTCTTCAACTTGTCCTGACGATGAACCACACTGGTTGGTTCGAAACGCGTCGACAAAAGTTTGATTATGTGATTTTGCCGAAGATTTCCTAATCAATGTTATGGATCACAGAAGTCTAAATTCCTTAATAACTGGTATCATAGCTGAAGGTCTATTTGGCTGATAAATTCGCAGGAAAGAAGGGTTCCTCGTTCGAGTGGGAGAAATGGCGGAAGATGGTAAGTTTAGGGTCGAGAAATTTAACGGCCAAAACTTCTCGTTATGGAAGATGCAGATGGAAGATTATCTATATCAGAAATATTTGTAGCTACCATTGAGTAGAAAAACAAAGAAGCCGACGACTATGAAAGATGAAGAATGGAACCTTCTCGATAAAAAGGCACTCGGAACAATACGATTGTGCCTCAATGCGTCAGTCGCCTTCAAAATTTCAAAGGAAAGAACGACAGAGGGTTTGATTCAGGCGTTGTCGAAACTATATGAAAAACCCTCGGCCTCAAACAAGGTATTTCTTATGAAACGGTTATTTAATATGAAGATGTCGGAAGGTGGATTTGTTGCAGATCATTTAAATGATTTTAATACAGTTACAAGTCAGTTAAGTTCTGTAGGGGTAAACTTTGAAGATGAAGTTAGAGCTTTGTTATTCTTGTGCTCATTGCCAGAAAGTTGGAATAGTTTAGTAATGGCCATTAGTAACTCTGTCTCTGGATCTAGTACTTTAAAGTTTGATGATGTTGTCGGTGCTATCCTTAGCGAGGAAATGCGACGGAAAAGCTCCGATGAGACACTGGGTAATGCTTTGAGTGCAGAGTCTAGGGGAAGAAAAATGGAAAGATGAAAGAGCTCACGATATCGCAATAAATCAAGGAAAGGCAGATCCAAGTCCAGATCGGGGATAGTGTGCTAGAAATGTGGAAAGAAAGGACACCTAAAGAAAAACTGTAGATCTCGGAAGGGAAAAGAAGGAGATGCACAACAAGAAAACAATCATGAAGCAAATGTGACAGGTGAGGTGTTACAAGATGCTTTGATTCTTTCTTTCGAAAATATTACTGATTCCTGGGTGGTAGATTCAGGGGCCTCATTCCATGCCACACCTGATAAGAAATACTTTCATGACTATGTTCAAGGAGATTTTGGACAAGTTAGTTTGGGTGATGATAAACCATGTAAAATTGTTGGAATGGGTAAGGTTCTTGTAAAACAGCAGAATGGAAACCAATGGCTACTAAAGGAGGTAAGGCATGTTCCAGATCTGAAGAAAAATCTGATTTCAACAGGGCAGTTAGGCGGTGAAGGTTGTGTGACAACTTTCACAGATAAAGCTTGGAAGGTCACCAAAGGAGCCCTGGTAATAGCAAAAGGTGAAAAGGTTGGTACATTGTATTTATGCAATGGTATTTCTAACTCTGTTAATTCTTTAACTTCCAAAGGAGCAGATGTAGCATTATGGAATCATAGGCTCAGACACATGAGTGAAAAGGGGATGATGATTCTTCACTCAAGGAATTTGTTGTCGGGTTTGAAGAATGTTGATTTGGACTTCTGTGAGAATTGCATTTATGGAAAACAGAAGAGAGTCATATTTCTCAGAGTTTGGAAAGAAAAGAAGAGCGAAAATTAGAGCTTGTGCATACAGATGTATGGGGACCTGCTCAGGTATCATCTCTAGGTGGCTCTCGTTATTATGTTACTTTCATTGATGATGCAACTAGAAAAACTTGGATTTATTGTATTAAGAATAAATCTGATGTATTTGATACTTTCAAGAAATGGAAAGCTTTGGTTGAGATTGAGACATGAAAGAAATTGAAGTGTCTCAGATCAGACAATGGAGGTGAATATTGCAGCAAAGAGTTTGATAGGTACTGTTTAGAGCATGGAATTCGCAGAGAGAAGACAGTTCCAAGAACACCACAAGAAAATGGTGTGTCAGAAAGGATGGACAGAACAATCATGGAGCATGCAAGGTGCATGAGATTGCATGCAGGATTGCCTTTACAGGTTTGGGCAGATGTTGTAGATACTGCTGTTTATCTAATAAACAGAGGGCCTTCAATTTCCTTGGATGGTGGTGTTCCAAAGGAAGCATGGACAAGTAAAAAGGTAAACTACTCCTTTTTTTAAAGCCTTTTGGTTGTGAGGCCTTTGTCCATATTGATAAAGAAAATAGAACAAAGCTTGAGGCAAAGTCAAAGAAATGTACCTTTATTGGATATGGTGTTAATGATTTTGGTTATCACTTATATGATTACGAAAATCACAAAATCATTAGGAGTAGAGATGTAATATTCAATGAAAAGGTCTTGTATAAGAATCAGTTGCAGGAAAAAGAAAACAAGGAATATGCAGTTCTTGATGAAATCACTGAAAAAGTAAAGGTGTCTGAAAATAATAATAATCAACAACCACAACAATAGCAACCACCACAAAAGCAACATGCACCCCAAACACCTGAAAGTGGTGTTAGAAGATCTACTAGGATAAGTAGACCCCCTGAACGATACTCTCCTTAATTATATTATTTATTGTTGACTAATTCTGGTGAACCTAAATGTTATGAAGAAGCAATGCAGGTTGAAAGCAGGAAGAAGTGGGAGCTAGCCATGGAAGAAGAGATGGACTCCTTAATGCATAACCAAACTTGGGAGTTAATCAGGTTGCCTGCAGGTAAAACTACATTGTAGAATAAATGGGTTTACAGGCTGAAGGAAGAAGATGGAGGAAAACAGAGGTACAAAGCTAGAATTGTGGTGAATGGGTTTGCACAGAAGAAAGGTATTGATTTTGATGAAATATTTTCTCCTGTTGTTAAAATGACTTCAATCAGAACTATTCTAAGTCTAGTGGCAGCTGAAGATTTGCATCTTGAGCAGTTAGATGTAAAGACAACCTTTCTCCATGGGGATTTGGAGGAAGAGATATATATGCAGCAGCCACAAGGATATGAGGTAAAAGGGAAGGAGAAACTAGTGTGCAGGTTGAAGAAGAGCTTGTATGGCTTAAAACAGGCTCCAAGGCAATTGTATCTAAAATTTGACAAGTTTATGTTTGAACAAGGTTATACTAGATGTCACTCTGATCATTGTGTTTATCTGAAAAAGAAAAATGATGGCAGCTATATTATATTTTTATTGTATGTAGATGACATGCTTGTTGCAGGGTCTAACATGCAGGAAATAAATGTGCTCAAAAGAAAATTGGCAAATTCATTTGCAATGAAGGATTTGGGAGCTGCAAAACAAATCCTTGGTATGAGAATAACTAGAGACAGGAAAGATCGCAAATTAACATTGTATCAGAATGAGTACATACAAAAGGTGTTGAAAAGATTTAATATGCACAATGCAAAACCAGTTAGTACACCTTTTGCTAGCCATTTCAAACTTAGTAATGAAATGTGCCCAAAGACCCAAGAAGACATGGATTATATGTCTAAAGTTCCATATTCATCAGCAGTTGGAAGCTTAATGTATGCAATGGTCTGCACAAGGCCTGATATTGCACATGCAGTGGGAGTTGTAAGCAGGTACATGAACAATCCAGGAAAGGAACATTGGATGGCAGTGAAATGGATTCTCAGATATTTGAAAGGTACCACAAATCAAGCGTTATACTTTAGTGGTTCAAACATTTCTCTACAGGGATATGTTGATGCAGATATGGCAGGTGACAGAGACAACAGGAGGAGCACTACAGGATATGTATTTGATGTTGGTGGAACAACTGTCAGTTGGGTTTCAAAAATCCAAAGTGTTGTTGCACTTTCAACAACAGAAGTAGAGTATGTTGCTGCTACAGAGGCTAGTAAAGAAATGATTTGGTTACAAAGGTTTATGGGTGAATTGGGTCAGGAGCATGATATGGGCACATTATATAGTGATAGCCAAAGTGCCATTCATCTTGCAAAGAACTCAGCATTTCATTCCAGGACTAAACACGTACAGCTCAAGTACCATTTCATACGATCAGTGTTGGAATATGGAGAGTTGAAGCTGGAAAAGATACACGCTAGCCAGAATCCTGCAGATATGCTAACAAAAGTTGTAACTAGGGAGAAACTGAGAATATGCTCAGTTTCAATTGGCCTTCAAAGATGACGATGAAGATGAGAAACAACCAGGTCTAAAGAGGAGTCATTGTCCAGCAAATGAAGCAGCGGTGGAGTTGCTACAATCATTCTCCAAGTGGGAGATTGTTGTGTGTGGAGCATGATTGTTCAGACCGCGGGGGTTCGGGGGCCAGTGGTCTCCTGGCGGGGGCTCGGGGCCAGTGCCCCCGAAGCCAAAAATAGATGTAAAACTGCCTTGAAAAGTATAGTAATTTCTAGTCAATCTGGGTCGTTCATTAGGCAAATGATCTGATGGTAGAACTTATGTTTAGTTTAGGGTTTTTTCCCTAGAAGGCAATTGCCTCTCTTTGTATGAGGGCATTGTATTTGAGGCTGTGAAATAGATGTGTATTCTTTGAGCGAGAAACAGAGAGGTGAGACTGTGAGAGAAAACAAAGGATATTACAATGGATCTGCTGTAGGTTGTGTCTCTTCATTTTGCGGGATAATAGAAAGGAAGGACTGGCTGTTCGAGGTGGACGTAGCCCAAACTGGGTGAACCATGTATATCTGTGTCTCTCTTGTCTTATGCGTTTTTTGTGTTTATATTTCTACAATATTTTATGTGTTCCATTGCTTCATAATAAATAATTTTCTAACAAACTCTCCCTTTGAGCAAGAAAGGGATTACCAGACAACCCTATCATGCCTCCATGGAATGTACTGCATGGAACACTTCTCACTGTTGTTGTTTCTACTGCAACATCTGTAACTGAGAAGAAAAATAATAAAAAATAAAAAATTGAATCAATTTGCAACTGTCTACTCAGAAAAATGTGTCATTGTTGACTCTGCTACTGAGCCTCTTGCTCTATTGTCAACACTCCTATGCACTCCTCAATATCTGACTGGACTTGATCCTCCTGCTACTGAATATTGTGGGCCCCTTTAGCAAGAGTAATGATCCATGAGGAGAACACCTCAAAGGACCCTGCCCAAATTTCTGCAATTTCTGGGACTATGACTTCACATCGCCCCACCTCACACCTAGAGGTATGGTTTCATGTGATACCTTTGCCCACTTAGCTCGAAATGTCCCCCCACTGGAGGTCTCTTCTTTTGTGGATGTCTCCACTCTTCCTCCTTTCTTCTTCTCTATTTTTGGTTGCTCCACAACTTCCTAAGGCTCCTTCTAAGACTTCATTTTGAGAGGTAAATCATGCTCTCTCTCAACCACCATGTCTCTAACCCTTGCCTTGCTCCTCAAGTCTTTGCATGCATATTCTACCTAAAGTGCATACAAGTTCTTGACTTGATCACTGATCTAGTTCACCTTCCCTGTGGTTATGTGTCTCAAGAATGTTTCCCCTTTGTTGAAGATCACATTGTAACCACGGTCTTCCAAAACTGCTACAAAGATGAGATTTTTATTTAGGTACAGAACAAACATCACATTCTTGAGTCTGAGAGGTGTGCCTGACTCCCTCTGAAAGGTGATTGTACCAATATCGGTCATGTTGTACCTTCCTTCATCTCCAAACTCAATGTTCATTTGGATATATTTCTCCTCCAAGTCATTGAAAAACTCTTTATTCCCCATCATGTGGAACAAGGCATCCGAATCCAAGTACTACACACTCCCCATTACCATGCTAACCATGCATGTGATAAGGGTGAAGTCAAGCTTGAACTGTGAAGCCGAAGCTTCACCTAATGTTGCTACTGTAGGCTCCTTCTCGCTAGACTTTTTGTGTGGATACTTAGTAGCATATTCCTTGAATTCATGACAATTGAAGAATTTAATTTTGGACAAGTCTTTCTTCTTGCCATCTTGGCTAGAATTAGCCTCACCTTGGTACTTATTTCCCTTGGCCTTCATTCCTTTGCCCACTAGATAAAATTCCTCTTAATCTGCTCCTTTGGATGAAGTACCATCTCTCGTGGCCTTCCTTCCTTTTCCCGCTAGAGAAAAATCCTCTTCATCTGCTCCTTTGGATGAAGTACCATCTCTGGTATTCCACCTTATTTCCTCCTGTATCAAGTCGGACCATAATAATTCCAAATTTGATAGTTTCTCCCTCCTGTTCACTGAATCTTACTAGCTATGCCAACTCTTGCAAAGGCCTAGAAGGGTTAGGCTTACCAAATCATCTTCTACAACAGTAACACCAATTCCACCAAGTTCATCATGACATTGCGTGAACCTACTCAAATACTATTGAATAGAGTCATTCTTTTGCATATTGATATTTCAAAATTTATCCTTGAGCACCAACATTTTATAGTCACTACTATACGAGAACAAATTTTTCACTACCTGCCACGTTGCATATAGAGTTTAGTTCCTATGGAGATTTGAGACAATGTGGTCTCGTACTCCCTCCAAAATTATTCTCCTCGCCTTGGCTATGCACTTCCTCCATTCTGCTAGATCCTTGACATCGGTTGTTTCTAGTTTTGAAATTTCATGCTCAACAAATTCTTTCAAACCATTGTGAATCTTGCTCTGATACCATGTAGAAATTATGTGTAGATCTGAAACTCCTCATTAAACTTACTAAATCACAGGACTCAAATCTAATCTACTTCTCTATAGAATTCATTTCACAACCTAGAACACATATCATAAACATGCATCAAGAAATAACACACATACATAAAGATTTATCTATGGGAAAGCAACTGCTCAAAACCCCTTCCTATCTACATTGCATTAATCAAAGAATAGTGATGAATACGTATGCTTGCTCAAGCCTAAGCACAACCTGCAAGTGCATAGTCTATCCCTATGCCTCACTGACTAACTCTGGCCAATACTTAGCCAATTTTCAAAACCTCCAAGCTCTTATTTCCTTGCATTGTTCCTTGAGGAATTAGGCCCATATTAATTAGGAGATTCCCTCGATTGGATTGTGCAATTCCTTTAGGTTGATCCTTTGACTACATGCACCACCTGTACACATTGGAATAATCTACAACTGATAGTACATTGCCTTGGAATCTCTACCTCAATTGGGTATCTTGAATTCTCTGCATGCAACAATTATTTTGGGTCGATTGATCAGTTAACTAGATTATCACTGAGCGTGATTGAAGTCACACTGCACAACTTGACCTTCCACTGGTTCCTCTAATAGTTAGAACTAGTTTAAATGACAATGACTCAATTTAATTGATTTAGATTGCTAAAAATTATCAATCACTCATGCTTAATTAAACTCAAGTCTTCCAAGTCAAACTAACTAAGATAATTAGGTGACATGAGCCATGCCAATCAAGTTAACTCATCCAAGTTGTCTTCTGAAATGGAAATTTGAATTTTCTCTAGTTTGACCAAGGCAAATCAAATTGAAATTTTCTTGCTGCATTTTCAACAATCGTAGCTCTTTTTCAATGGTGCATCAAAAGGCAATCTGGGTGAGGCAAGAGCGGGAGGAGTGCTTTATAACCTCGACAGAAAAATAGAAACAAGGTACGCATGGGGATTGGGGAATGCTACGAATAATCAAGTTGAAGCCTTATCACTCTGGAAAGGATTAAAGATTGCTATATCCAAAGGTTTGCAGCAACTAAGTATGGTTGGAGATTCAATGATTGTTATCCAAATGTGTTCCAAGATTAGGCATAAAAAATACTCTGATATTTCTCCTATGCTCCTAAGGATAGGGATTCTTCTAAATAAATTAGATTATTATTATTTTTTCCATGTAAAATGGGAGAACAATCGAGAGGCAGATTGTCAAGCCAATAGAGGTGTTGGCCTAAACCAAGGAATTTTGATATTAAACCAAGCATACCCCCAAAAATGTCATGTCCCATGTGTTGAAATGTGGCAACAAGAATATTCCAATTTTAATTTGTCCTTGAATTAAAATTGAGAATTAAAATTCGAATTTAGACTCACCAGCTGCTTGAAAAATAATTAATTAATTCATCTTGAGTTAATTAGTTGGAGAAATTCAAGCTAGAAGTCTTTGTGAAGTCATGCAATAGTTATCCCTTAAATTAAGGATATTATCCCTTAATTAAGGCGATAAGGATGAGTTGTAATTAGTTAGCTCAGTTAACTGAGTCAAGTCTAGTTAAATTAGTTCCAAACAGTTTGAGGAACTAATTGTGAGTTTAGTCAGTTAATGCATGCATGCATGAAACTAGTGTACTCCAGATAACTGAAGATTCTCTCATAAATAACTAATGCATGTCATTTCAAACAAAGACCCAGTTGTGATTAAAGGCAGGGACAATGTACTATCAGTTGCAAGAATTTTCTTATAAGAAAATCTCTTGCATGCAGAAGGAATTCATTCCTTGAGATTTGCACAATTTTACAATGTGTTGGAGCAGTGTGTGAGATCAATGTCACACAAGGTTACATCTAGAGCATCCAGGGAAAACTGCGCAAGGAAATAGGAGGCTTGGAGGGCAGAGGAGAAGGCATATGAGAAGTCTATTTTGTTTGTGAGAAACATTGAGGGATTGTACTGAGAGCCAGATAGTTGTGAGAGCTAAAGTTGTGTGTAATCTTGAGATATTTCCACTTGTATGATAATACAGATAGCGGGGTTTTTAGCTGAGGCTTTCCCCATAGTATTGTTTTGTGTTTCATGTGTATTGATTCTTCTTATCTGTTATATGTGTTCTATTTGATCTTGCTCAAATCGATTAAACTTCCGCAAGTTTGATTGTAGAAGTAGATTAAGTATTTTGATTTAGTTATATTGCATAATCAGGTTAATCTACAGTGAGAATTTCTACATGGTAACGGAGCAAAGGTGATCAAAGCTGTGAATAGTATACCGAGAAGGGAAATTCAAAGTTTGAAGTTCTTGGTTTCAGGTGCAAAATCGAATTCTTGTCACACCTCAAAGTTCACCAATGGCAATGGCTTGAGACTCAAGTATGCTTTGGATGGTAGCTCAAATTACACAGCATGGAAGGATCGCATGGAATTAGTATTAGAAGACAATGGTATGAAGGATTTCATTGATCAAGAAATCCCCAAGACAACTGCAGCTAATGCACAAGAATTGGCTTAATGGAAGAATTGTGTGGCGAAGGCGAGACAGATTCCTCTAGAGGGAGTTCGAGACCATATTGTCTCGAGTTTCCATGGGAAGGAGACTCCATTTTCAATGTGGAAGACATTGAAGGACATATATCAGAACAGTAGTGACCAGAGGAAACTGGCGCTCAAGGATAAGCTTAAGAAAATCAAGATGGAGAAGGGCAACACTATTTCCACATACCTAAACAAGCTCACCACCTGTAGGGATGAGCTTGGTAGTGTGGGAATAATGACTGCCGATGATGATATGGTGAGTCTTGCTCTCCTCGGTCTTCCAAAGAGCTGGAATAGCTACCAGGACTCTGTGAATGGAAGATAGAAACTGCCATATTGGGAATGACTATGGTCGAATCTCATGCAAGAGGAGATCAGGAGAAGCACTCGAGATGGTTCTTCATCAAAGAATGATGATGAAGAAAATCTAGCCTTAGAAAGTAAGGCAAGGAAAGGGAAAGGGAAGGCTTCCCATTCCAAATCTAATTCTTCTCATGGAGGGAAGAAGATTGAAAAATCTAAAGTGAGATGCTTTAATTTTCATGAGGTGGGCCATTATGCAACTAATTGCCCATTGAATAAATCCAAGAATGGATCCTCGAAAGGATCATAAGGTGAGGCATTAGCCTCTCAGTTCGAATTGGATTTTACCCTCATCGCATGCATGGTTTCATCGATGGTGGGTTGTGTTTGGTATCTAGACAGTGGAGCCTCATTCCACATGATTGGCGATAAAAGATTATTTAGTACCTTGGAGGAGAAAGACCTCAAGATGCGCATAGAGATGGGTGATGATGGAAAGTATTGTGTTTCAGGAGAAGGCACGATTTCTTTTCAAAGGGAGCGTGGATCTCCTCTCACCTTGACAAATGTGAAGTATGTGCCTGGACTGAATAAGAACTTGGTATTAGTCGTGATGTTGGAGGACAAAGGCTACAATGTTGTCTTCAATAAAGGAAAGGCGTTCCTGAGACACATAGCCATGGGTCAGACCAAGAGGATTGGGATTCGAGTGAAGAATCTTTATAAACTAGAGGTAGATGACTGTGCTGCATTGAGTTTGAAAGCAGAATTGGTGTAAAGCCAAGACATTGGCGAGTTATGGCATAGGCGGTTGGTCCACTTGCATCATGGGGCCTTGAAGATAATGCAACAGATCTCTACCGGACTTCCCAAAGGTAAACTTGAGCAAGTGGACACATGCAAAGGTTGTACCTTGGGAAAGTAAATCGAGTCTTCCTTTCATGATCGAGATAGTCGAGCATAAGCCATCTTAGACCGAGTTCATACTTATGTGTGTGGACCATTCTCGACAACATCCACCGCGAAACAAAGGTATTATGTGATTTTCATTGATGATTTTTCTTGTAAATGCTGGATTTATTTCATGCAAAAGAAGGACCAAACCTTCTCAAAGTTTTGTGAGTTCAAAGCTTTGGTTGAGAAAGAGTCAGGGAAGAAGATCATGGCCTTGAGAAGCAACAATGGCAGAGATTATGTCTCTCAAGAGTTTAAGTACTTGTGTGCAACGGAAGGAATTAAATGGGAGTTGATGGCACCTCTTAACCCACAGCAGAATTGGGTGGCTGAGAGGAAGAACAGAACGATTGTGGGGGCAGCTCAGGCGATGCTGCATTACCAAGGCCTACCACTTCATTTATGGGCTGAGGCATGCAACACAACGGTCTATTTGCAGAATAGAAGCTCTCATCTCATACTTGGGATGAAGACACAAGAGGAAGCTTTCTCTGGGAAGAGACCAGATGTAGGTCACTTCAGGATCTTTGGCTTACCGATATATTGCCATGTGACCAAGGATGCCTGGAAGAAACTTGAGCCGACAACTGAGTTGGGAATACTTATGGGGTACATTGATACACCTCACAACCATCAGGTGTACTTGCCTACCAGTCGGAGGACAATGGTTCGCAAAGATCTCAAGTTTGATGATCAGAAGGCCATGCAAGTTTCCCTTGAGAGGGAGCTCCAACTATAGGTTGTGGACGAACTTTTGGTTCCTAAGGAGGAGGAGCCTCAGACTGATGCGAAGCGGCCACATGCAGAGGTTCCATGAGTGGAGACATCCACTCAAGCAAAGTCTTCCAGAGATGGATGGAAGCACACAAGAGAAGCTAATAGATTATTGTCGGATGCGAGAGAGAATGTGGGAGAACCATCTTCTTAGCGCAAGCAGAGGAGGTCACTTGATAGGTACACTGGATACATAGCCCTTGTTGGGGAATGTGTTGAGACCGAGCCATCTTCCTTTGAGGAAGTAGTGCAACAACTGATTTGGGTTGATGCTATGGTGGAGGAGTATGAATCCATAGTTTGGAACAATGTTTGGGATGTGGTTCCAAGACAGGAGAACAAGTCAGTTGTGAGTTACCAGTGGCTTTATAAGGTAAAGCAAGCTACTGATGGTAATGTGGAGAAACATAAGGCAAGATTTGTTGCCCGTGGTTTCTCACAGGTTGAGGGGATCGACTATGATGAGACTTTTGCTCCTGTAGCAAGGTACTCATCTATCAGATCGATGTTGGCACTATCAGCACAAATGGGTTGGATGATCCATCAAATGGATGTGAAGACTGCATTCCTCAATGGAAAGATTGAGGAAGAGGTGTACATAGAGCAGCGAGAAGGTTTGAGACCTTCGATCATGAGTCGCATGTGTGCTAACTCAAGAGAGCTTTGTATAGGCTGAAGCAAGCACCTCGTGCTTGGTACACCAGGATCGACAACTACTTCACCGGGTTGGGCTTCACAAACAGTGAAGTGGATGTGAACTTGTACCACATCATGGTAAAAGGTAAGCAGTTGATCATTGTACTTTATCTTGATGATCTCATATTGATAGGTGATGATCAATTGATCATGTCTTGCAAGGAGGACCTTGCAAGAGAATTCGAGATGAAAGACATGGGTCTCATGCACTACTTCGTTGGCATAGAAGTGTGGTAGAAGGATGGGGAGTTGTTTGTGTCTCAGGGAAAGTATGTCAATGAGATACTTAGGAGATTCCGCATGGAGAAGTGAAATCCCATGCAGACTCCTCTAGCAGGTAACTTGAGGAAGGAGGATGCTACTTTAGGAGAAGCAGTAGAGGCTACTGTGTATCGATAGCTTGTGGGTTCATTGATGTACTTAGTGAACACACAACCAGATTTGTGCTAGGCGGTGAACCAGCTGAGTCAAGCTATGGTTTAGCCTACCAAGATGTTTTGGAAGGCAGCTAAGCATGTTTTGAGATACCTCAGAGGCACATCTCAGTATGGATTATGGTATAGACAGACAAAGGGAGTGAAGCTATAGGGCTTCACAGATGCAGATTGGGCAGGGAGTCCATCAGATCGGAAGAGCACATCAGGAAGAAATTTCAACCTTGGGTCAGCTGCAGTTTCTTGGTACAGAAGGAAATAGAGGTTGGTTGCACTCAAATCAACAGAGCTTGAATACATGGCTGCTAGTCATGCAACATGTGAGGCCATTTGGATGTGGAAAATTCTAGTTGGTTTGTTTGATCAGAGGATGGATCCAATTGTGATCTATTGTGATAATCAGAGTTGTATCAAACTCTCTGAGAATCCAGTATTTCATGACAGGTCCAAGCACATCGACATTTGGTATCATCATCTCAGAGACTATGTGGCGAGGAGGATCCTGTTGTTGCAACATATTTCGACTGAGGAGCAAGATGTTGACATTTTGACTAAGGCATTGTCAAAGTGTAAATTCGAGTTCCATAGAGACATGATCGAGGTGGCAGATAATCCCTTTCTTGTTGAAAGGGAGTGTTGAAATGTGGCAACAAGAATATTCCAATTTTAATTTGTCCTTGAATTAAAATTGAGAATTAAAATTCGATTTTAGTCTCACCAGTTGCTTGAAAAATAATTAATTAATTTATCTTGAGTTAATTAGTTGGAGAAATTCAAGCTCGAAGTCCTTGTGAAGTCATGCAACAGTTATCCCTTAAATTAAGGAGATTATCCCTTAATTAAGGAGATAAGGATGAGTTGTAATTAGTTAGCTCAATTAACTGAGTTAAGTTCAGTTAAATTAGTTCCAAGCAGTTTGAGGAACTAATTAGTCAGTTAATGCATGCATGCATGAAACTAGTGTACTCTAGATAACTGAATATTATCACATAAATAACTCATGCATGTCAGTTTAGACAAAGACCCAGTTGTGATTAAAGGCAGGGATAGTGTACTATCAGTTGCAAGAATTTTTCTATAAGAAAATCTCTTGCATGTAGAAGGAATTCATTCCTTGATATTTGCGCAGTTTTACAGTGTGTTGGAGCAGTGTGTGAGATCATTGTCACACAAGGTTACAGCTAGAGCACCCACGGAAAACTGCGCAAGGAAATAGAAGGCTTGGAGGGCAGAGGAGAAGGCATATGAACAGTCTATTTTGTCTGTGAGCAGCAGTGAGGGATTGTACTGAGAGCTGGATAGCTGTGAGAGCTAAAGCTGTGTGTAATCCTAAGATATTTCCACTTGTATGATAATACAGATAGCGGAATTTTTAGCTGAGTCATTCCCCAGAGTATTCTTCTATGTTTCATGTGTATTAATTCTTCTTCTTTGTTATATGTATGCTATTTGATCTTGCTCAAATCGATTAAGCTTCCGCAAGTTTGATTGTAGAAGTAGATTAAGTATTTTGCTTTAGTTATATTGCATAATCAGGTTAATCTACAGTGATAATTTCTACACCATGACAGAACATCCACGAGATATCACTTCAAGTGATAATTGGAATAAATCGAGCATTAAATATGACATAGTCACGATCTACCATCTATTACTTAGAGGTATGGCAGTATTCTCTTGGGAGTCAAGGCAGGCAGCTGGGATACTACGATTCCATATGGAGGCACAAAGGATTAATTGCCATGATGATGTCCAAGTGGAAAATGAATGGAATAACATTAAATGTCGAGACCGAGGAATGTGGCATTAGTTCATCATTTTAGTTTCATCGAGTAGTAGCAATTCAATCCGAACTCAAATTTACGGTTGCAAGGATGGAGGCTTGTGCCAAGTCTGATCAGCATTTTGGGAATACCATTCAATGTGAGAGGACATGTGCAACATTCGACAAGGAATAGAGCACCATTTTAAGGATTTGGATGAAGTAGTTAAATCTAAGGGTTAAGTGCGTACATGGAAGGATTTCTCTCAAAATGGCCTCTACCAGAATCAAGAAAAGCGGTGACAGCATGGAGAAACAAGGAACATCATCCACAGGAGACATACTGGCCATGGTGGGAAAAAATGGGGAACATGTAGCACAGGAGGTGCATGATCAATTCACGGTGGTGATGTCTCATCTTGTTGGAATTGGGAAGGATTTGGAGTTGTTGCAGAAGTTTGTGGATCACCTGAACACGAAAATGCTCAATTTAAATTTCAAGGTTGATAGTGTGGAGGTTAAGGTTGAAGCAATGATCATTTGTGTGCTAAAGGAGGTCTTCGGGGTTGGAGAAATTCCCCCATCCAGATCTCAAGAAGATGGGGAGGAAGGAAAGGGGTGCCACGGGTCTAGAATGAATATAGTTATTGGACATAACGAAGACGTGGCTCAGGAGGATAGTCCACCAAAGAAGCTAGAAGGCAGCGAGTAGATATTTTATTTTTATATGTTGATGATATGTTATATCATTTTGTTAAACTCTATGGGGTTTTATAGAGGTGTTACAGTTTAAATGGTGTAATTAGAATAGTAGTAAATAACTAGGGTAGAAATAGATACTTCTTTGAATTAACTCTGGAAAACTTTGAACTAGAGCAATATTTGAATGTAAGGGACCTGACCCATTTCCAGTTTTGAAATATAAAAATGCTACCCATTTCTTAAAAAAAAATGTGTGATGGATTGCTTTAATTTCTTAATTTTTTCATGCTTTGTAAGAAATTGTGTGATTGATTGTGTTATTTTCTCATGTGTTTCATGCCTTTCCTTCTTTACTAGTATTGGAAAAGGGTTGTAACAACTTTCTTTTTCTTTTCCTTTTTTAGGGTGAGTAATCATAGTTTTCCTTGTGGTTTATGTTTTTAGACACGATGTTCTCTTCAAGTATCCAATGAGCACTTTGCCACCTCCATGAACTCTAGTTTCTTGCGTTATGAGATGTAATTATTTCTTACCAACAATACTTTTCACACTAGGAATATTAGTAGGTTGGTTAGATAACTCAATGCCAAACTTGTTAGTTTTTTTTTCAAACTTCTATAGGTATTTTTGTAGGGATGTTCCTTTTACCTCTTTCTATAGATTATTTTAGTTGAGGCTTTGGGAAAAAATGATTTGAAGATGGTAGTTTCTAAGTTACCCTCCTTGGAATTGAAATGTTTCTAGTTTCAAATTTCGTAAAGCATTCTTAATGTATAAACAAGACCCCCTTGTTAACAAGGGAATTTGTGAAAATTGTGAGATTCAAAATTGTCTTAGATGGTTAACTTCATACTTTAGGTGGGTAAGTGAATAATTGATAGAAAAATATTTAGGGTCAATATTAATGATGTCCATTGGAAATATATTATTTATTTGTGCAATTCTTGTTGAACCTAGAACCCTTGGTATAAAATATTAGAATTGAGTGGTATAGTTTTTCAAGAAAAATCACATGGAGTACGAAATGGTTGAATCCACAAGATTGAAGAAATCTTATTAGGTTTGTCTTTTATGATTTTCCTTTATATATTTATTATGTTAAATTTGATCCTATAGGAACTTTAGAGTGGTGAAGCTTAATACATAAATTTCTTTGGAAAGGTAGGAAGCTCCCCAACAAAAAAAATATTTTGTGGTTGCATGGGATAAAGGAAAGTTGTCATCCAAGGGAGGAGGTCTACGGATCATAAGACAATTCTAATGAACATGGAAATGGTTAATGAGATTCGCCTAACCTCATAAGTAGAGAATCAAAGTAGAGGAAAGAGATCAATTAAAAAAAAACCGAATGAGCATTGTTTTTATGAAAATTCTTCCAAGTGAATTCTTAAGTCTTTAAAACCATTTCAATGTCCTTCTTGATATAGGATGAAACATTTTGGGTTCTTATGAATGGTTATTCTACCCAAATTTGGTTTGAACTCATTGTGGGGAATCCTCCATTAATATTTAGGGGAATATTGCCCTAGCTAAGAAGTTATCTCTCAAAGATGAGAATCTTGATCCTCTCAAATATCTTCTAATGGAAAGGAAAATTCTCATTTTGGATCAATGGGACAAACCTTCTTGATATTCCTTTACCCTTAATTCCTTTGTGGAATCTCCTCTCATAAGATTTATTCTGCATCATGTGGAAAACCAAGGACTTTATTTGTTGAGGTATTTGAGCCTCTACTTGATGACAGCTAGACATTTTTCTAAACCATACCTTGGATCTTACCACTTTCAATGGCCCAAAATATGGGTACTATACCCAAGGTCAACTTTTTCTTCTTGGTCCTTTCCCACAAGAAACTTCTTATTGCTAAAAATTTCCTTAAGAAGGATATTGTTGGCCCATCTTGGTGTGCCCTTTGCAAATTTTTTAAGGAGAATTCCTTCCATGTTTTTTTGCTTGTCCTTCTTCCCTCAATATTTGGGCTCTTATTTTCTCTAATATTGAATATAACTCTTCTTTGAAACCTTCTATGTAGAAGAATCTCTTTTTGAATCAGTGTATCACTTAACCATGAAGTATTAGAAGAAGACATTTGCTCAAGTCTATTTGAGACTTCAACTCAATAATTGTTTGTTGGAAAGTACGGCTAGGGAGGAATGATAAACTTTGAAAGTTTCAAATTTTCAAATGCTCCATGGTAAATCTTCTCAATTAATTTTTTTTTTCAAACTTTTAGGGAAGGAAAGGGCTAGATGAAATGGATCAAAGTGAAAGGGATGGTTTATCTATTGAAATTTGCTAGACTAGGACTCTAATCAAGTTCAAGGAGCATTGATGTTGTTAGATAGCATGATAGTCAATTTTGTCTCAACCTTTTACATAATAATGATAATAGTTGGATTGAAATGCAAAATAAATGTCCTCTTTGATAGAACAATAAAAGGAATCTAGGCCTAGTTGGGTCTAGTGGACTATTTATTTATTTATTTTATCATGTAGGAATGACACTAAAAATATAGGCACTTCAAAGAATAACTATGTGATAATTAGGATGAACATAACGTGAATTAAACCAAGGTTCTATAAAAAGGGTGGTCATATAAGCCTCTGCGTAAGTCGATTACATATTCTGAAAATCAAACGAGAATAAGCCAATTCAAGTGGTTGACTTTTCTTGTGCCTATTTAATTTCCAAAATACGCAGTTGGCATATGGATGGCCTTATTAAGGTTCAATTTATAGGAGATGAACATATGAATATGGTGAGATAGATATTATCAAATACGCAGTTGGCATATGGATGGCCTTATTAAGGTTCAATTTATAGGAGATGAACATATGAATATGGTGAGATAGATATTATCTTCATTATAAATTATTAAGGATAAAATTTGAAGCAAAAACAAAGGTGGTGTCAACGAATAGATTCCCTATGATACCCATGCTTATTTGAATATATTGACAGTGGTTTCAAATTTTAACACGTTGGATAACATTTAATGCTCATATGATGCCTTTCAAGGGTTTATGTTTGTCCAAGAGATATAATGACAATGGCACTTTGTTGTCACAAAGTTCCCACATGAACATATACAACATGCCATATTGGTAGGTTCGTCTACCAATAATTGAATTTTAGTAATGAATGGATAGTAGGGTATTTGATACATAGGGTTGTAAAATCATATAATTTTGATATAATTTTCTAAAAGCATATATTTTTCCATCAAAGCAATTATAGCATTGAAGGCTCCAAGAATTTTAGTACATGTACCCGAAGTAATGCTTCTACCATTGTCTACATTACAAAATTCCCATTGCAGTTGATGATGACTTGGAAAGTTTTGAAAAATACTTTAAAAGGTTTTTTTTCAAGAACATGCAACTTCCAAGTGACAAAGTCCTCGTATCTTATGCTTGAAATTCTATCTTCAAAGTCAAAACTGACAAAGAGGAAACTATAGCCTACATATACAATTTTATTTGAATTTGTTTATCTCTCTCCATTTTTAAGAGTGGGAAATATCAAGAAGCACACACAGACAAAAAAAAAAAAATTTAAAGGCATAAGTTATTCAAGAAAAAAATTTATAATTAGATTCAAATTTCAAGATTCAAGCATGTAAATTCGAAGTCATGTTTTCCTCTCAATAATTTAATTGTAGAGTTATGAAATTCTAATTAATGATTGTAGAGTTATGAAATTCTTCTTAGAGAACAAATGATGGTAGCTTGCAAATACAATTAAAATCCAAATTGATTTGTTCTCTTTGTTGTTAAGTCAAGTGGAAATCAAGAAAAACACTAAGATAAAGGAAGTCTAGAGAACAAATTATTGATTCCTAAAACCAAAACAAAGAAAAAACATCATGATAAAAAAATTGCTTAATGCATATTGTAGCTAGCTAAAATTGAGGAAAAATATTGATAAACTTTAATTTTTGAAGACCAAGATGCATTCAAGTACAACTAACATCCCTTCAATAATAAGTGAATGAAAATTTGTGGCGAGGAAAAGGATTTTAAGGTTGTATAAGTGGAGGATATACACAGAGCTATAACCAACACAATAAATTGGGTGATTAGCACATATATATATATAATGAAAATTTGTGCCTCCACTTATACAACCTTAAAAGACTTTTCCTTAGCACAAATTTTCATTCGATATATATATATATATATATATACCAACTAGGGAAAGGCTAGACTGGGACTAGCCTTAATATTTAATGGAAGAACAATCTTCCCACCAATGGGATGCTTTCACCAGGATTTTATGAAGCTCAGTAAATCTCAGTGTCCTTTTCGAAAATTTTATTTCCCCCAAAGGTGGATCCCAACCTCAACTTCTCCTCATGACATTTGAACTTGAAACCTAGGAGGGACTAAACCCCACTCAATCAACTGATCTACATCTCCTGGGTACATTCCATATATGTATATGTATATGTGTATCTATGTATCTATGTGTGTAATTTTGTACTTCATATTATAGCTAGGTTGACAAATGGAAGCAAAACAATAGTAAATTTCATGTTTCCAAGACAAAGATGCATTCGAGTACTAACAAATCCCTTCCAGGAAATTGAGGGAATCTAATCTACCACACCACCCAACTTATAGAATAAGAAAAAAGGATTACATGGAAACCGCTTATCTAAATTCTTATGTCAAGTTACATGGAAGCCTTGAACTTATGTCAAGTTACACTAACATGCTAAAAACCTGGGTGATAACCAAGTAGCCATATTTCACTTACACCATAGAGACTTGACAAGTCAATAAGTATCTCAAAATCTAAACACATGAAGCTACTAGAGCACGTGACCAAGCAACAAAAATAAATTAAGAAGCTTGAGGCTAATTGTGGTGTCTCTTTTTATTTTGAATTTTGTGACAAACATTATGACATACGTATTATGCTTTGAAGACATTAGATACTGATAATCTAGTAAGTTTCCATTGTGTGATGAGTAGGAAAGATGTTATTTGATGATTATATTATTAAATGATGATATTCATTATGCTACTAAAATAACTTGTCATGGGTAAGTTAAATGATGGTGCATGAGCACAAGATTGATTAAAGGATTTTGGCTTGAATCATCAAGTGTAATGTTATTTTGAATATGAATTGTTATTGATGAATTCAATAGTGGGTGCAGGCATATGATTCATGCTTGTCAAACAACTCACATATAGATGGTGGGGTTACACAAAGGATTTCAAACTTGTCATAGAGGGTTGGAACAATATCCCTACTTCCACCTGCTAGAACTTCAACCATGGCTTGGGTTAAAAAGTGTTAGGCACCTTTACCTTGAAGTTGCACAATGTCGTGAGGATTGAACCACGAAATTGGTTACTCACAATACATAATTGAGAGATGTGCATTAAGGTGAATACATTAAACCTCAATAGCCATTAGTCTCTCAATCAGGTCAACTCTGGAGTTAACTGCTATCTCTGTTGTTGTGTCAATGTTCCCCTCAAATAATCACAGGTACTTAAAGGGCAAGCACTTGTAGCATCCTTGGACTTACTCAAGGTAATTTTTGAAGGGAAAAATTGACTTGGAATCCTTGGTATGATGGGAGTGAAAAGATAAAATGGACTTAAAATACTTTGATAAATATTGTAAGTGTTAAGTATGTTATCTTGTGTATCAGTGAAAATGAACATTACTTAGTAATATAATATTTTAATGAAAAATTGTTAAAAGACTAGGGCAAAGAAATTTGGTAAAATAAAATTAAAGAAATAAGGGTAAGACCTAGTTTAATATTAAAAACCTAGAGTAATCCTATGATAACATTAAATTGAAAACATTACAATGTTAAGGAAATATTTTGTCACTTGAATCAAGAAATTAATTCATTTATGAGGAATATGTAAAAAAATTATTTAAGAAAATTATTTAATTGAAAACAAATAAATCATGAGAACTCTATAGAGTGGAAGTAAAATAAGAAAGGAATCTTAACTAAAATTTGAATGGAGAGAAAAAAATTATGAGGAAGTTAAGGACATGTGATGACATTTAATTAAAAGTTAAATTATGGAGAAGTTAACTAAAAGTTAAATTAACTAACTAGCACTAAATTAGGAAAAATGGAAGAGGTCAAGGGAACAACTAGAGAAATTATAGTATGTATTTTACCAGAAAATTGGAAGATGTCAAGGGAACAATTAGAGAAATTATAGGATGTATGTCATGGATGAGGAAAAATAGCCATTTTTTTTTCACAAGAACAGTTATGGATTGTATTAATGGGTCGGTCTGAATACCAATTTTCTGATTACAATAGGAATGGGCACGATCCAATTGGATTCGTCCTTCTGAGATACTATGTGGCTTGTATTCCACTTCCAGCTCCTTTTGGGATCAGCAATTGAGCTTATTTATGCAATTTGCCCAAGTTTAAATATACAAACAAACAGCTTTAGAATCAAACAAAAAAACATATCTGCTGAAATGATCTAAGGAATTGGGACCCATGTTTCTTCCTCGTCTCTTTTCATTGCCCCGGCCGATAGATGTGCAGCTTTATTGGCTTCAAGATCTGCTTCTTTGTTGTTGTCTCTCAGCACGTGAAATTATTTCAGATTTTGGAACAGCTTCGCCACGCTTTTGATTCTTTGGATCAGCCTTGCTAATCTTAAATCCCGTGGTGTAGAATTGGTCACCATGAGTTTTATGATCACTTCGGAATCCCCAAAAATATTTTCCTCCTTGATTTCCAGCTTCAAAAGCAGCTTGAGTCCTTGGTAGAGGGCTAATGCCTCAGCTTGGATGCTGGAATTGATTCCCATACCCCAGGCAAACTGGAGGATCGATATACCATCAATGTTTTTAATAACTCCTCCTGCTCCAGCGTTGCCCGAATTTCCTTTTGCTGCCCCGTCAAAGAAGAGGGAGTGCACCTTTTGCTTGGGGATCCAGTTTTGAAAATCCTCGCTATTTTTTCCCCTTATTTGCCATTCCTCAAGAGGGACCATGCTTCTGATATTTTGGTGGAATTGCAGGTTCAAGGAGGTCCCCCAATCTATGTCTAGTTGGCTGAGGTTCAAGTCGTCTTTTTGTTCTCCCAAACATTCTTTTAATTGAATCTTTACCTTGGCTGCAACTGTATTGGCATTGTGCTGAATGCTTCTGAAGATTCTGCTGTTGCGCTCTAGCCATATCTGCCAGCAGCAAATTTTAAGTAGTGATGACCAGGCCGTTTTGATCGCTTTATTTTTAGGGGAGGGTCCGGGATAGCAGATTTTCCAAGTAGCGAACAGATCTGTTATAGAGGCAGGGAGCTCAAATCTAGGGTTCCAATAGTCCATCAGTTCTCTCCAGACTTGTATGGAGAACTTGCAATTGAGGACAAGGTGCGTGGCACATTCCGCAAATTCTTTGCACAAGGAGCACCTGTACGGGCCGTAAAAGCTACACCTATGGAGTTTGTCCTCGGTTAGAATTTTCCTGTGGCATAGAAGCCAACAGAAAATGTCAATTTTGGGCAATGAGGGGATACCCCAGACAACCTTCCACGGGGCCGGATTAGGAGGCACATTTGGGATTGAAGCAAGGTGCGCATATCCCTGGGCAACTGAATAGCCAGCCGACAGAGCGCCCCAGCCTCGCCTGTCTTTTCTACGGATGTGCGAGGGTGCAATCCCGTTCAGAAGCTCGCGGAGGTGGATGGATTCTTGGTGGAGGTCTGAAGGCAGATCTGACAGACTCCAGCCTGCCCATTGCGTTCCGTTCCATGAGGATATGTCCCACAGTTTGATTTTTCCAATTGTCGTCAACCAGTCTTTCAACGCTTTCACGTTTGGGCAGTCTCCAATTGGATCGCGGTCCATGATGCGGTCATTCCATATGTTTATTTTTTTCCCATTTCCGGGAATCCAATAGGCTTTGGACCTAATCAACGGGGCAGCTTTGGAGCAGAGGCTGACAAAAGGCGAGGCTCCTTGAGGTAATGGCCCATCTAAACATCTCAACCGCGTGCCTTTAAAGTATTTTCTCCAGAGTGCTGACTGTGCCCAGCCTAGATTGGGCGCTATTAATCTCCATAGGAGCTTGGCTCCCATTGCTATGTTCTGTAGAGGGAGCTTCCTAAAATTGAGCCCTCCCTCCATCTAAGGTTTGAGGACAGTCTCCCATTTAACCAGCGGGGATCTCCTCTCATTGTGTTTACCCCCTTTCCAAAAGAAATTTCTGATATGTTGATCCATTTTCTGGAGTATACCAATGGGCACTAGAAGCACCGAGAACTGATATAGCGGGAGGTTGCTAAGGATGGCTTTAATGAGAACTGTCTTGCCTGCCATATTTAGCCAATTAATTCCCCATGCCTGGAGTTTGATTTTAAATTTTTCTACCTATGGAAACCAATCCCTGCTATAGGCGCACTTGAGAAAAATAGGTAGTCCCAGATACTTGAACGATGTCCATTATGTGGAGGCAGCAAATCCTAGGCATCTGGTGATGGTATTGAGAAGAAAGGGCGGAGTGTTCCAGCAGTAAGTATGACACTTACACTTGTTGAGGCTGCTTCCAGACTCCATACAATACTCATCAAGTGCCTCTTTAAATCTTCTAGCTGAATGGATCGAAGCTGCCCCAAGAAGCAGAGTATCATCTACAAATAGGGCATGGTTTATGTTTTGGACCCCCCTCACTATGGAGATCCCTGAAATCTCCTGCTCTTGCATTTTTTTGTTTAGATGGAAGCTGAGAACTGAAGCTTGAATAACAAACAGCAGAGGAGACATGGGACAGCCTTGTCTTAGTCCTCTTGTAGCTTTAAAGAAACCTGCAGATCTACCGTTGACTAAAGGAGCGATTGATGGTTCCAAGATACAAGCCCAGATCCAATTGATAAATCTCACCCCAAAACCAATTTTTTTCAAAACATTCAAAAGAAAGCTATGATTAACTCGGTCAAAGGCATTTGCTAAATCCAATTTGATAGCCATACCTTGTTCTTTGCACTGCTGACTTGACAGAATTGCCTCTTGAACTAGAATGAAGTTGTCCACCAAATGCCTTCCGTGGATAAAGCCTCCTTGGTTCTCTGGAATGATTTTAGGGAGAATGTGTTTCAGCCTGTTAGCAATAATTTTTGTGATCAGCTTGTAGCCAATGTTACACAGGGATATGGGGCGAAACCTATTGAAAGAATTGGCTCCCTTTTCCTTGGGAATGAGAGCAAGGAAAGAGGAGTTAGTGCTTCCTCCTAATTTCTGGCAAGCCTGCGATTTTTGAACCATTTTATATAGATCTTTCCCCACTATGTGCCAGCAGGTTTGGAGAAAAGAGGCAGAAAAACCATAAGGGCCTAGGGATTTATCTGGGTCCATAGCATAGAGGGCACTTTTGACTTCTTCCATTGTGACTTTGTTTTCTAGATAATGATTCATCTTAGCAGATATTGAAGTGGGAACCCCGTCCAGCAGACAAAAGTTCTGGTGTGTATTCGTCTCTTCACTATACAGGCATTTGAAATGGTGATGGGCTGCATGTTTAATACTTGCAAAGTCTTTGTGTATGATAGCGCCTTCTTTAATTTCAGTTATGGAATTGAAACATTTCCTGGCTTCAGCTTGTTTGTGAAAAAATGAGGTATTTCTGTCACCTGCCTTAAGCCAAAGACAACGCGATTTGATCCTCCACGTTTCCTCTTCGGCCAGGCATGTTTTATGATAACGTTGTTGGAGATGAACCTCTTTGTCTAAGATTTCTCTAGACATATATGCCTCTTCCGTGAGAAAATGATGAGCGTCAAGCTGACTTTGGATATTTTTCCTTTCAGTTGTTGGATTGGCAAGAGATTTGGCCCAGCACTTTAAGACTGATTTCAATCTTCTGAGTTTTTCTTCCCAAATATAGAATGGAGATCCGCTGACTGGCTGGGACCAGCTTTCTTTGACAATCTGCAAGAAGCTGGGTTCCTTGATCCACAAAGGACTGAACTTGAAGGGTATTGGGCCAAGGTCAGTGTGAGCTCGGAGATTTAGCTTAATTGGCTTATGATCAGAGGTGCTACAGGGAAGAATGTGCATGCTAGCGTCTAAACCAAGCAAAAGAAAGGAGCTATGCACAAAGAATCTATCCAGCCTTGCTGCAATATGACCAGGACCTATTCTTTTATTGGACCAAGTAAACTTACCTGAGACAGGCTTGATATCTAGCAGATCCCAGTCTTGGAGGAGATCCTCTACCCATTCCCTTGCCGGGTCTCACACAATGCAGCCTCCTCGCTTTTCAGAAGAGTGCAACGTGATGTTCAGGTCAACTGCTATGATGTCATTTTCCAGATTGCCCAGATCTGCTTGCTGCCTTAAGGAGTCCCAACAGATCTTTTTTTCTCCAGCATTGACCGGTACATAAACGTTGAAAAGACAAAAGATTTCTTTTGTAATTAGATGTTGCATCTTTAACATCGCCTAGTGGATATTTGATGCCTCTGACACCAGCGAAAACCTGCTTTCATTCCAAAGAGTACCCAACCCTCCGGAGGCTCCTCGGGCTGAGACAGTTGTTGCATTACTCTTTTTCCAAAGTTTTTTGCTTACCTGAAGGAAATCTGACTCCTCCATCTTAGTCTCCTGGAGAAGGAGTATATCAGGGGCCTCTATTCTTATTAGATTTCGTATAGCCTCTTCTTTGATTTTTTTTCCCATACCCCTACAGTTCCAGGAGATTATCTTCATTATTTACCTTTGCTCGGCTGGGTTCCCTTGGACCCTTGATGCTGATTTCTTGCCATCTTCGGCTTTTTTGCTAACAGCTTCTCCAAAGTTGGTTGACTACCCTGTAGTTTATCCTTGTACGTTTCGTGCTCTCTTTTCTCTCGATCCATTTTGCGCCCTCTTGTAGATCTCCTTACAGAAGATTGGGATTTTCCTATTTCTCCTTCCTCCTCCGAATCTTCTGATTCTTGATCCTCCTCCTCGACTACATCGGGGGTTCCTTTTGAGCTTTCTGCAACTCCCGTGTCTTTAAAGATGGGGGGTAGGGAACCTTTGTCTGGGGACACTAGCTTTTGAGCTACAACTTCATGAGAGTCCTCTGGTTGGGAGCTAAGAGGATCGAACCTGTTCTCTGGGGTAAACTTGGGCTGGGCCTGCTGGATCTACTGAACTAGATCTTGTTGAGGGCCTTTGCCGCTAGTTCCTCCCGGCTTCTAGATCTTGGAAGACATTTTGGATAATTTAACTTGGTTCCAGCCGACCTCCTTCCCTTGAGTTGGTTCATTGGCCATTGGACAGTTTCTGGCGAAGTGCCCATAAGCCTGGCATTTCCGGCATTTGAAGGGCAATTATTCATAGTCTAGTTTCTGCACATGCGTCTAGCTTCCTACTTTGATTTTGATGGCCTCTGGGAGCCCCTCCTCCAGATCCACCTCAACGCAGATCCTTGCACAGTCATATTGATCCTTGCTGTTCGCTCGGTCTATGAATTTCCCCAGGGCATTTCCGATGTGCATCAAAGAATCCCAGTTCCAGCAATGAACTGGGAGATTAGGAAGCCTAACCCACGCCGGGATAGCTTTGGGTATGTCTACTGCTGGATCGAAGTTAGGAGTCCATTTGTTCAGATACAGACCTTGGGGGCCCATGAAGTAAGGACCATTTCGAAAAATCAGATCTTTGTCATCTTTGGAGGTGAATTCAAAGAGGAAGAATCCTTGCCCCAGAAAGTATGAGGTCACACTTTCTTTGATCAGCGGCGACCTGCTTCTTTTGACCCAACTCTCTGTGGATTTGGGGGATGGCCATAGACCAGTGAACTGGCCTATGAGAGCTCGCTTGGACAAGGACAAAGCAACCTGTATCGGAGTTTCCGGAGGAAGTGAGATCTCTGTAATATCATCAAGTTTCTTGACGAATTTCATCGCTTCAACATTTTTCTTCTTAGGTAGCCCATCCAGAAGCCGGCTGAACGCCTCAGTTGAGGAGATCGTCAATGGAGGAGGAGAAGGAGGGGCCTAGGGGGTGCTCAGCACCTCCATGGACGCTAGATCTAGCTTGAAAGCTGCTCTTGGGCAAATCAATCACCCATGGCCAGGCTGATCGCTGGGATGAGAGGGACCACGCTCGGGCAGACCCACGACTGATCGGGCTCACACGCAGTCAGCAGGACGCGCAGGGATCAGGAAAGGCTGAGCAGGGGCCGAGCTGGGGCGAGGAGCAGCGCTCAGAGCTGATCACAGTAATACCTAACTCGAGGATGTTAGGAAAAATAACCATTTTAATAAAAATAAGAAAAGGAAATTACATGAACACGGGTAAAAAATTGAAAAATGGGAGGATGTAATAATAAGGGAATTAGAATTTAGAAAATTCTTAACTATTGCAACGAAGTGACAAGTGGCATATCAACAAAAACTACTATAAAAGAATGTTTAATCTAAAGTAAAAATATGTTATGCACCATAATGTTGGATGGTAACTTGCCCTCATGTCAATAAGACTATATAGTGTGATTAGTGGGAGTTTAAATCTTTTCTACATTGCAATTTATCTATTTCTCCTTTTAAATTCCAATTGTGGCAGGGAAAGAGAGTACCCTAAGAGTAGGTAGGGTGGTTCACCCATGAGGCGAGGACACTAGGACAAACTTGTGTGGATTCTGCAATATTTGTGAGGATTCAACCATTTTGTAAAATTTTGTTCAAAGTTAATGTAAGAACATAAAATTGTTGAATTCTCTTCCGATAAAAGGTGTTATATTGGCTTTGTAAAATAAAATAAAATTTGCATAAAATTTGTAATTATTATTTTATTTTTTAAAGAAATATTTTTTTTTAAAGTATACTAACAATTAAATTCTAACATCAAGTCTTACTAGCACAACTTGTGGAGGATGGGCCTCCTTAGTAAGGTGACCCAAGATCAAATCTCACTAAGGTTGTTGCGCTCGTGCTAGGGGGAGGAGACATGCTAAAATCCAATCAGCTTAGGGTTGGTGTGGCCTAGGCTCACAATTTCTCAAGCCATAGTTCAAGCCTAGAAGAATACAAAGAACTTGACAAACAAACAAAAAACAATTAAATTCTAACATTGGTATCTCATTCGAATCATCGGTATTATGGCAATTGGTTTATCAATGTAAATGTTTTTATGTGGAGATTAAAATAATTGAAGTATTGAATTTGTTTATGTTTTGTAGATATGATATCAGGCTCGTTTTCACGTAAAAGTTTCTATTTAAGTTAAAATTAAATTTGTGAAAATATTTAAATTAATTATATGTTGATATTATTATACTTGAAATATTAAATTATGTCATAATGTTAATGAAAAAAGATTGTTAAAATTAAATTTGTGAAAATATTTAAATTAATTATATGTTGATATTATTATACTTGAAATATTAAATTATGTCATAATGTTAATGAAAAAAGATTGTGACTAAAAATATTATACCGTTCAAATTCCAATGCATGCAATCCACGCTCTATTAAGAAAAATGAAACCCGTCCAGAGAGCACTGGAAATTTGTATGGACTCCCAACCTTTTAAACATAATCAGAATAGATTAGCTCTTCTGAAGCGTAGAGTTTTACGCTGCCCCTGAGTAAATTTTACGCTTTTCATAAACCGTTTGCTTCTTATGGCTGTGTGTGTCACTGAGCTATATTAATTATATTTTTGCTGGATTTGCTAAATGGTCAACCAGAAATGAACCATATAAATGTAAACGCCTTTATTTTTAATGAAAACGCTGTATTTTTTTCTTTTGAAAAAAAGAAGTTATTGTTTTCAAACCCAAGTGACATGAAATTATAAGTGTATTTTCATCTTTATTTCATAATGAGATAGCCGTATTCCTCGACGGTCAAATGTGGTTAGAAGTGGCTGTCTGGGTAAAAAATTTCAAAATTTTTTAGAGAGAAATCGTGTTTTTGATGGTGGAAATGAATTCAGCACCATCAAAAATGTCTAGAACACCTAAAATTTTGAAATTTAACAACTATAATTCGGAAGAAATACTTGGGCATGAAGGATCTGTCATTCTGGCTCAGAAAAGAAAGGATCGGATCTTCAATACGGTCTCCAATTTGGTTAAGCCTCCGAAAGATCGGAAGATTTTTCCTGAAAAATTTAACCTGGCGACTTCAATCCGGAAAAAGGATTCTCATTGGGAGAGATCAATTTATGAGTGGCGCTGAGGTGATCGATGTACCTGATCCATTATTAATTTTTCTTCACAGGAAAGGTTTGTTTTATTGGGACAGCCTAATCGCAGGTTGGCAGGGTCCGATCCCTCTATGGAAGGAAGCAGAAACTCTGGGGATGTCGGTTGATATTGCTATCCAATGGGATCATATCAGAACTCATCTCAGAAATTGTGGAATCTTTCGCTCGACGGAACAGGACTACCTCATGTGGAGAAACTCAAAAGGGATGTCATCCATTCATGTAAAAGATGTTTATCAAGACTTGATCGGCCTAAAGCAGTCTCAACTCAGGCCTTCATTCCTGCACATCTTTTGGAAATCTGCCTGCCCTACAAAAATGATTCTTTTCTCATGGTTGTCTTTCCACAATAGAAATCTTTCCTGGGAAAACTTAAGGAAACGAGGATGGCAGGGTCCTGGTGTTTGCCCTATATGCAGGTCAGCAGAGGAAAACAACTTCCACCTTTTTCTAAATTGCAAGAAATCCCAGCAACTTTGGAAATCTTTGGAGGACTGCTATGGAATCTAGCATATGTCTCACGCCTCTATTTCGGAAGCATTTTTATGGTGTAGTAATCAAAAGAAGTCATGGAAATCAGTTTTCATTATCACTTTTTGGAGTATCTCGAAGTGGTGCAATAGTTTTATTTTCAATAACAATACATCCCCTTTTCTGGAAATTTTCTCCATCATTACTTCCATCTATGAAACAATCCCGCAAAGACCTTCCAAGCAGCTGAATTAGAATGGTAATGGGCTCCCACAGAAGCTGTCATCTATGCCAAGGGCTTTTTGCGATGGAGCTGAACAGAAAGGTTATTGTGGTTGTGGGTTTATCATCTGGGCAAATGAAAATAGCCAATTTCTCATTCACTGGAATGGGGGGAGGGGATCTAACAGCAAAGCTGAGGCGATGGCCCTTGTTGGCCTCCTAAATTTCTGTCTCTTTCTTAATCTACAGGATGTCTCCATCTTTGGAGATTCGAAGGTTATGGTGGATTATGTGCTTGGTAAGAATAACATTCTTAAGCCTTAGCTTGTAGGGTGGTTAGACATGATCAAATTCTTATGGAGTAGATCAGAGGGAGCCTCTATTCATCACATCAACAGGGCTCTAAATCAGCAGGCAGATGTTTTATCAAAAAAGGGCCTTCAGGCGGTTCCAGGTTTATGGTTTTTGCAGGTTGCTCATGAAGGGAAAATCTTCTCCATACAGGACTTCTTTCCTCCCGACTTTTAACCTTTCCTTTGCATCGGTTCTGGTCTTCTCATTTACCTTTTGGTTTTGTTTCCCTTCAGTTCTGCTGTCTCTCCAGATGTTGATGGTCTTAGATTTCTATATAATGTTGTTTCTCAGTTCCCTATATGATGTTGTTTCTTTTTCCAGTGGCCGCAGGTTCTCCAGGCTTGATGGTTGTCAGTATGTTTGCTCTCTGGAAGGCTTTGATGGTGGCCAATTGTATGGCCTCTTGTTTGGTTTTGTGGCTAGATCTCGCCATCTTTTTGCTTAGTTAGATTTATAAAAGACATATAAACTCTCATGGTTGTCAGCATGTTTTTTCTTTGGAAGGCTTTGATGATGGCCGTCTGTATGGCTTTTTGTTTGGTTTTTGCGGCAAGATCTCGCCATCATTTTGCTTAGATTGATCTATATGAGACATATATACTCTCGTGTCATTGTCCATATATGCTATGTTTATATTTCTTATATAAATACAATTATGCTTTTTCGTCCTGAAAAACTTAGCTTTACAAAAATCCTTACTAGATTTTTTCTAAATATAACCAAAATTTCCATAACTTTCAAAATAATTTTTCCGACTAAATAAACTACAGCCTTATGTAGTGTTTCACAATTTATTGTTACTTACCCGTCTTCCAATAATGTTTAATCGCACAATCCTCCGCATATTTTATTTACTGTAGGCATATTGTTATCTCTGCAAAACCATAATAATTAAAGTGGGAAATTCGTTGAAAGTAGATAGGGTAGCTCATTTCTTGAAAATTTGATTTGTTGCCTGGAAATGATGTGATTACACCTTAATAATTATTTCCAAGTTCAAATGACTCACTTATTTATTTTTGTTGTATTAATAATTAAACAATCGTTTCTATATACAAAATTGCCTGGCACCCATTATTGGCTATTGTTTGAATAAATTTCAGAATTAATTTAAACATTATTAGTATTTTTTTATATGGTTCATATTTTTTTTTTGAGACTAGTAACTAGTTAAGTTTACGGAATATTATTCCAGCCAGATATATCTCAAGATATTACTTTTCAAACCAGTAACTTCTGGATAACAGAAGTGTTTAACTATAAAAACTCTATCAATTAAATTAACTCAATTAACTCTCCGGACTAAAAAATCATAATACTGATATTCACAAATTTTTATATTGTGTAAAATAAATTACCAAAAACATATTTCAGTTTCAACTATGTTATGTTGGCTTATGGATAGATAAATTCTTATATAAAATAAGAAAACTAAATTATATAATTATTAATGGTTAAATATCAAAATACTCATATACTATTTGGTTAAATATGAATAAATAACAACATACTGGACAACTCAAAAATTTCATGCTCACTACTGAAAAGTAGACTCACATATCAAGAAGTAAAGCATAGTTCTTATACCCATTGATGACCTATATTTTACTTGAATTGGTATAGCACTAAGAAGCAACACCAGTCATTTTAAATATCCCATGTGCAGACAACAAAACTTCATGTGTTTGGCCCTTCCTAGCGTGCATTGCTATCTAAGTTCTTAGAAGTCATATATGTCAATTTGCTAAATTTTAGGGTTAATTTCATTGGTTTTATAATTACAGTTTATTTTGGTAATTTTTGAAATAACTGATTAGATATAATCAAAATATATTTTATATTTTGAATATTAATAATAATTAATTAATTATTGGAAGCTAAATTAATATTTAAATATGTTTAAAAGAAAAAGTGTATTAATCGTTTTAACTTATTGGTTATTATATATGGTATTAGAATATGGTTTGAACATTGAAATCTTCGAAATATCAAGATTTGTTGGTATTTTTTAATTTTGCAATGTATTAATTTGAGTTGATTGTTTACTTGTAATAAGTGATATGGACAAGGAGAAAGAGGAAGGGGTAGATTTGCTAGAGGACATAGTATGGCAATTCCTTCACAGCCTACACCCGCATACATCCCGCCCAGAGAGGAAAAGTGTGCTCCAGACCAGGGATATATATCTACAGGGGAGGTGATCAATATGATGTGATCCTTTTTGCAATTGTTGAACGAATTAATGAATTGTTTGGAGCGTGAATAAGGGAGAGTGTCTACACATGTGGAAGGGTCTCAAAATCTGATCAACAATCATATGCAAAGGGAATTGGAGAAAGTCAAATTCCTTGGGCTCTAAGGATCCGCTGCTGAGAAAGCGGCTAAAGCATGGCTACAAAATATAGCCATGTGTTTCTCCCTTAGGGATTACACTTCAAACATTAAGTTAAATATGTATGTATTCCAACTAAAGGGGAGTTTTCTATTGTGGTGGAAGACTCTTCTACCATAGCTAGGCTTAGAGTTCTTAGAGATGTTCTAAGAACTATTTGAATAACGGTTTAGGGAGCATTACCTATTGGAAGAATTCATATAAAGGTTCTTGAACGATTTCAATGTCTTAAGATAGGGAAGAAGATTAGTACTGGAGTATGAGGTGAGATTCATGGAACTAGTCAGATATGCTCCATACCTAAATACAGAGAAGCTAAGGGTGAAAAAGATTATGTACAAGATAAACTATATTATTTGCGAAAGGATGAGGATCCTAATGCATATCACCTTTCATGTGTTCATTCATTAAGGTATTATCACAGAGAAGGGCATTATCAACATTGGTTAAAGTAGGCCACTAAGGCCTACAATTTTAGGAGCATCAAGAATCGCAATGACTCTGACAGCTAGTGGGACTAGCATGGTTCATAAGGACAATTAGAGAGGACCAATTTTTAACAACCAAATACAATCAATTGGGAATTTTAGGCCACCATACTGACCATTAGCATAGCAATATCGATCAAGAGCACAATAGTCTCGTCAACCATAGTAGTTCTACCTAGTGCAATAGATTTGTGTAGCATCTTAATATCATCCATCACAATAGACCAAATCTTTTCAACAGAACTCTAGATCTTCTTTCTCTCCATCTAGTAGTGCAATCCAACCTCCCAAGACAGGGTGTTATACATGTGGAGATCCAAATTATGAGACGGATTGTCCTTAGTTATAGGGAATATCCAAACAAGTGTGACATTATATGATAGTTGGAGATTTGAGCAAGGCCCACAAGATTCACATGGTGATAATAATGATAAAAAACCGCTAGGAAGAACATCAATCCACCACCTTAGAGACTACAGGTAAATTTAATAATCATATATTTGTAATTTTAATATACCCAGGTGACACTAAAGGTTTCATTCCTCATAATGCATTAGATAAAATAAAAAGGGAAGTTGTAGAAAAGAGTGACTTTAGTTAAGTGATGGTTTCTAAAATTAAAATAATTTGTGATTGTTAGTGAAGGATTGTGAAATCGATTTAAATGTTTGCAAGGCTAAAGTATCAATATATGTAACAATATTATGGTCTTACGATATTATGATCAAGATGGATTGGTCAAAATGACATGATGCAATATTGGGCTATAAACAAAAGGTAGTATGATTTATGGATGATAATGGACGAGGAAGATCTATAATTGATAAAAACAAAGGAGTGTCAATGATTTTTATCTCATCAACATTACATTTGATAAGAAGCATGCATAATGTCAGCTTTATGCAATCACATCCTTGAATAACAAAAAGGATTCTGAAGATTTGGATAAGTATACAATATTATTTGAAGTCAAGGACATTTTTATGGAAGAATTACTCGGATTGCCTCCAAAAAGGGAGATATATTTCACAATTGAACTCAATCTAAGAACATAACCTATTACTAGGACACCTTATCAGATGTCGACTCCTGATTTAAAAGAATTTCATATACAATTAAAAGAATTTTTAGAATTGGGTGTTATAAAACTAAGTGAGTCACTTGGGGAGCGCCAGTTTATTCGTTAAGAAGAAAGGTGGATCGTGGAGATTATGCATTGATTATCAACAATTAAACAAAGCAACAATTAAAAATCAATATCATTTCCCAAGGATTGAGGATTTATTTGATCGAATGAAGGGAGTGATAGTGTTCAAAGATAGATTTAAGGTCAAGATACCATCAATTAAGGATTAAATAAGAAGAAAATTTGAAAATTGCATTTAAAATGAGATGTGGGCATAATAAATTCACAGTATTACCTTTTGGATTAACAAATTCTCTAGGTGTTTTTATGACTTTGATGAATGAAATATCTGTTAATACTTAGATAAGCTCATACAAGTGTTTATAGATAATATCTTAATTTATTCACAAACTTTAGAAGAACATAATGAACATATATGAATTCTTTTATAGTGGTTAAGAGAAAACAAGTGATATGGAAAGTTATCTAAATTTTCATTTTATCAATATAAGATTCATTACTTGGGACATCTAATTTCTAGTGAAGGTATCGCTGAATATTCAGAAAATATTGAGACCATTATGGATTGGTCAACACCTACAAATGTACATGAGATACATAGTTGTATGGGATTAGCAAGGTACTAACAAAGTTTTGTGGAAAAAAAATTCAAAGATAATTAATCCTATCACTGAATTACAAAAGAAGAATAAGAAGTTTGTTTGGAAAAAGATGTGTGAAGAAGCTTTTAAGAGAATGAAGGATTTGTTAATGACACTATTGGAAATGTAACTAGTTTCGGTCTTCATATAATTGTTATTGTAGTCATTTCAATATGTATATTATGTAACAAATAAAAGAACAAAATAAAAATTTATTATTCTAAAGCATGAGTTTCATGCTCTTTATTGATGGTATTCTAGGTAAAAGCATGTTCTTCGTGCGTTTAGGGTTTCTTAGGTTATAAGATATATTGTCATGAGCCAAGAGAGTCAACATCATGATTATAAAACCATTTCAGGCAAGATGTAACTTATAAAATAATGTATTTTGAGTCTATTGGAAACCTCCAAAGTACAAGTTGGCCTTGACAACTACAATTCGGCTTAAAGGAGGGAATTTGACCCCTTGGAAAGGCCATAAATAGAAGAAATTTCGACCTCATTTGGCACTCACATAGTTGCGAGTTCAATCTATAAAGAAGAAGTTTGATTTAAAGTTAGAAGAGGCAAGAAAGGAAGAGTGAAGGTCTAGAAGGAAAAGAGAATCTAGGAAGAAGGAAGAAAGTCTGTCTTTGGACTCTATCTCTCTTACATGTGTGAAATATAGGGTTTCAGTAGCTTCTAGAAGGCCAAAATTGTAGGAGATCAAGTTGCAATATCAAGTTGTTGGAGGAGCGAATAATCTGTTTTGACCTCATTGAATTTGGAAGGTTATGCCTTCCTCAAAGGCGGATCTCTCGAAGAGCTGAATCAGGATTTCTACAGCAGCTACAAGGCCGAAGTTGCAGGAAAAAGTAGCAGGGTCAAACCTGGGGATCGAAGTTGCAGCTAGAAGCAGGATTAAGGCTTGTTGATATGACCTTGTTGGAAGGGTTGACTTGGTACTTAGAGGAGGACTTGGATTAGGTTTTGGGTCTTGATTGTCTCATTTGAAGCAAATTTTATAAGAAGAGAAGATATTTTTCGGGTTTTCCCCTTGGAGGGGCTTTTCCCTAGCTTGGAGCCTAAATTTTGTGTCCTCTATATTCACTATTTTGATTTTGATAATTGTTTGATGACGAAAAACTAATAAATAAAACCCAAGAAGATAAATAAAGTTCACAAGTATAAAGGTCAAGGAAAATGGAGTTAATAGTTTCCATACTACATTTTTCCAACATGGTATCATAGTTAAGGTGAACAAGAGAAGGAAGTTGTAAAGATCATCTTGTGGACACAATAATGGTTTGCTAAGGGGAATCATTTGTAGAAGGATACAAGGAAAGAAGAAGAAAACCTATTTATATAGAAGAAGAAGACTACATCAATCTCTCATCAAAGGAGGACCTAAAGATGAATATTTCAAGAAGGTTGTTGATCTCTCTTGGAAGAAGAACTATTTAAAGGCTCATTGAAAGACATCCTTGAAGGAACCATCAAAGGATCTTAGTATGATTCATCACTCTTGGAAGTTGTTATTGGAGAAATCCTAGGAAACATATTTCAAGGACATCATTGAAGTCTCTCTGAAAATATTGAAGGAATCAAGATATTTAGAGAAGGAAAGACTCTTGGTAAAAAAGTAAGTAGCATATTACTCGATGTATAAATCTAAAGGTCACATGGGTTATTTCTACAAGGAAATAAATAATCTCGTTGGCTCGGAAAATTTCCTAGCATGGAAGAAAAGGATTGACCTATCACTTACAGAACATGAAGTAATGGAATATGTCCCCAGTGAAGTTATTGAACCTAGCAAAGACATGACTCAAGGGCTATAAAAATATAAGAAAGGGGAAGTAAGGGCACAAAGGATCATTGTTGAATCCATTAAATAGCATCTAGTTCCCTTTGTTTCTAATTTGAATACTTCTAAGGCTATGTATGACAAGCTAGTGAATCTATACTATATAAGTACATTAGGTCAAAAGATGTCTTTGAGAAATAATATATATAAAATGAAGAAATCTAAAGATGATGATATGGCCTCCTTTCTAATGAAGATCTCTTAAATAAGAGATCAGTTGCAGGGGCTTGGGGAGACAAATTTTTATTTTGAAATGACCATATGTGTACTGAATGCTTTGCCACCATAATGGAAAAATTTTGCAACAAGAATCTACTCTAAGAAAGACTCAACTCCTTTTGATGAGTTGTGGGCTTAATGCATCTTGGAAGAAACTAGAATCAAGGAAAATGAGGACATTGAATCAATTGAACAGTCTGAAGCCTTTATTGCAATGACGAAGAAGCTAAAGAAGGTAAAGTTTGGAAAGTCCAAGAAGAAGCCAGATATTTCCAAGGTTCAATGCTTTGTATGAAATTAATATGGACACTTTAAGAAGGATTTTCCAAATAAGAAAAACAACAAAAGAAAGGAAAGAAGTGAAGCTCACACAGCTGAAGAAGTAGGAGAACCTGTGAAGAAGTCGACGAAAGAAGATATCAAAGATCTTTACTATTAAAGAAGGCATCCTCTCTGTAAGGTATTTTGTGAATTTGGTCTTTCCTTTAAGATAGAATGCATTGTTGTTTACTCTAGAAGAGTATTCACTTTATATTGTTGAAAAATGTAGAAATAAAATCTTATTTTTATTTTTCCTTAATTAAATTGAGGATCATAATTCCACATCAATAGACAACTTAGAGTATTTAACTGAGGTCACATGGCACTTGTCACTTAGTTAACTCAGTAAATTCGATTCGGGGACGTGAAGTTCGATTGTACGCAGTAAATCCTAAATTTTAGGAGCATGGGTTGAGTTAATTTCAGTTGTAATAAGTTAAACTAGTTCTAATTGTTAATTGAACTAGTTGGTGGTCAGTTAAGTAGTATTACATTAGTATAACTCAGAGATCGTCTAGTTAAATTATCAATCAGAAGATAATTAGCTCATGCATGCAAAGAATATGAGATTCCCAGTTGTGGTGGAGTTTCTAAGGCAGTTAACTAGCGGTTGTAAACTAGTTGAGTGTACAAGTGTTGCATGAGGTCAGGTGGACTATCCTTGGGAATTGTGTAATAAATTAGAGGAATTCCATAATCAATATGGGCTCATTTAATCAAGGAACAATACAAGGAAATAGGGGTGTGGTGTGTTGACTTGGTTAAGTACTAGCCATAATTAGTCATTCATCAACACAAAATAGATAGAGAAAAAGGTAGATTTATAGAAATGTCTACGTGTTATCAGAGAAGGATTCACATTAGAAAAGCCCTTTAAGTCCTAATGTACATTGATCATTGAATAACTAATGATTTATTAGGAGGCAGAGTTATGGAGCCCTAGTTCAGGGCAGATCCAGTAGACCCTATGTGCAAACTTCTTAACGAAGCTAGAAAGTTACTATTGGGCAAATCAGTAAGCAATTGTTTAGTGACACAAAATGGAGTTGTGATCATTGATATTGGAATCTTGAGGAGAATAAATATTCCCCACGGGGATATTGAGACTTAGAGGGAGTCTAATTTCATAGGGAGCATCCCTATGGAAGCTAGTATTTCAGGATCTAGGGAGATCATACTCATTATTGCAGTAGTTGTAACAACAATGCAGAAGCAACAACAGAGCAGTAGCAGTAATAGTATGATTAGACCATAGTTCACTTTGCAGGCAACTATACCTCCAAGAGTGAAGTGGAGCAATGAAGATCCTTAGTCCAAGAGTTGCAAAAATTTGGGCAGGGTCCATTAAGGTGTTCTCCTCATGGATCATTACCCTTGCTACAGGGGCCCATAGTATTCAATAGCAGGAGGATAAATTTTAGTTAGATACTGAGGAGTTTAGAGGAGTGTTGACAGCAGAGCAGGGGGTTCAGTAGTAGAGTTAGCAGCATCACATTTTTCCTAGTAGACAGTTGCAGACACAGTTTATTCAATGTTTTTTGTTTTGTTTTGTTTTTTCCTTATGCTTCTCGGTTGCAAATGTTGCAGTAGCAACAAAAACATTGATAAGTGTTGCATGTCGTACATTCCAAAGGTGCATGATATGGGTGGTTGATAACCCCTTTCTTGTTGAGAGTGAGTGTTGAAAAATGAAGCAAGAAATTCTTAATTTGATTTTTCCTTAATTAAATTGAGGAAATTTGAAATTCCACATCAGTAGACAACTTGGAGTAGTTAACTGAGCTGACATGGCACTTGTCACTCAGTTAAATCAGTTAACTTTTGTAACTCAATTAACTCAATTAATTGTTGTCACTCAGTTAACTTAGTTAATTTGAGTTAGGGGCATGAAGTTTAGTTGTATGCAGTGAATCCTAAATTTTTAAGAGCCTAGGTTGAGTTAATTTCAGTTGTAATCGGTTAAACTAGGTCTAACTATTAATTGAACTAGTTTTTGGCATGTTAAGTAGTAGGACATCAATTTAACTGAGAGATTGATGGCTAGGGTGCAAGCGTTATTGACAAACATTCAAAACCAGACACAATCTCTTCTAATTCAGGCTGGACCCCTTCTTCGATTTCCCATGGAGTATCGCTCATCTATCTCTAAAGTTATATATTCCACTAACTTAGCGGAACCACTTCCAAATTCCCCCAATAGGATGAGCCTTATAAATCTCTTAAAACATCACAAAATCGCAATCACAAGACTATTAGGTAAGGTTTACTTACTTTTGACTAAAGCGATGCGAGGTTGATCGAATGATCAGCAACCTCAGTGATCCAATGGTCACCGTTTCATCGCTCAACAATCTGCACGGCCTTTAACCAACCACACGGACCCGATGAGGTTTATAAACACTCGGCCTATAGAAGTTTGGGTCCAGCTTTTCCCATGTTCTTAATTCCTTAGGACAGACCCGATGGGGTTTATAGACTGTAATATATTTGATGTCGGGTCCGGTTCATGAGTTAACGTCCACCCAATTCTTTAGTCGATATCATCGGATAGCGATGGCCACTAGATCCTCCAACTTGCAGAGACTTCTAATAAACCATGAGTTAACACCAGGCTAACCCCACTATGGATTGATCGTAAGGTGTTGAAATTAAGATCAATGACTTAGGATGAATGCAGTCCTTCAAGCCCAATCAAGGAACCCGTATACCTTCAAACTCCGCAGTTCATAATACATGCGAAAATAGATTAAACTCGATTACACAATACTCGGAATTTTTATAATTAAACATGAAATTCAACAAAACACAGTGATATTACAAAGGGATGCAGCACCTCCGGGATTGACCAAATTTACACATAAATACATAGAGATATATTTTTTGCAACTAAATCTTATATATGGCAAAACAAGTTGAATTATTCAAAATCCCCTTATTATGATTCAGAATTTACATAAGTATTGTTTCAATTAACAACCAGATCCTAAATCAAAGGACCGAACTAACCAATCCTATCTAATCTGCATGATATTCTCCTCGAGAATCTCCACTACATCTAACTACTTGAATTTATTACATGATAATCTATATCCTAGATTCTAGTCTAAATCCTATCTAGAAAGCTTTGAAAAATGATAGCTAAAGGACCCCACTCCTTTGCTTGTAATTTTTTTTGGAATAATATGAAGCCTTTTGTCTTTAAGCCTCATGCTCCTGCATCAGAGATCATCTAGTTAACTGGTCAATCAACTAATAATTAGCTCATGCATTCAAATATTATGAGTTTCCCAGTTGTGGTGGAGTTTCTAAGTCAGTTAACTAGCGGTTGTAAACCAGTTGAGTGTACAGGTGTTGCATGAGGTCAGGTGGACCATCCTTGGGAATTGCGCAATCAATTAGATTAATTCCCTAATTAATAGGGACCTAATTCCTCAAGGAACAACACAAATAAATAGGGGTGTGGTGAGATGGTGTGGTGTTCTGAATTGGTTAAGTACTAGACAGATCAGTTATTAAGTAGGAGAGAATATAATTGCTTTTATAATTTGAGCTCTAGAATTGAGCTAACAATTGTAATAGCTTCTCTTAATCACTTTATTAATGAACACAATTCTGAAGGGGCCTTTAGTAGTTTCTTTACCCTCAGATATATTTGTGTTTTCATGTGAATGCATGTTATTTCTTACTGTATGTTTATGATTTAAGTTCTAGAATGTGAATTGAACTACGCAAAGAATTGGAGTATATTTGAGTCTTATGATTTACTAAATTTCATGAGCATTTTTATATCTACACATAATTTCTACATATATGGAATTATAAATAGAAGCATGTGATAGTAGCATATTTAGAGTCTACTTGATTGAGTTACTTTGTAGGAATCATCTAGTATTTCAAAATTGAGAAGATTGAGACCATTTTGCATATTATTGTTCATCCAAACATTCTCTCATATTATGTTAGAGGTATTCATTTTGCTAAGGTGGATCATCATGATCCTGGAAGAACCATCATTTTGGAAGGTTCTTGGAAGAAGCATTATGACAAGGTTAGTATACATTCCATATAGTATGGAAACAATACTCTTAAAGGATGAAGGAATGAAATTGGTAAAATTGCAGGCTAATTATAGGGCATACAGTTAGATTATTGAATGAAAGCATAGAAATGCATAGTTGAAGTACCTCTTAGGTAGGATTCATGCGTACAGAATCCTGTAAAATAAGTTGGTCATAAAATATACTTAGTATGGTTATATGATGCTTAAAAGAAGGATTTGAATTACTCTAGAACGAATAAAGAATTAAGACGTTTTCTCTAGATTATGTAGAATAGTGGTCAACATCCATTATATTCTCCGGAAGAAAATTGTGACTTGTTAACCAAGTTCGATTCTTGGGCACTCGAATGCATGAAGGAATATTCATGTGGAGATGGACCATGAGGAAATTGATGCTTTGAAGAAAAGGTCATCATGATAAGGTGAGTCTAATATTAATAATTATTTTTGGTTATTTGATTAACATATTGTTTTGTTACTTGGAAGGATATCTCAGGAAAATATCAAGAATGTTTAGGTAAGCTCAACGTATGATATTTGGAAATTATGAGTTCAATATGTTTCCATCTTGGATAGCAATGCGAGAAGATAACTTGAAGATCAAGTTTGTACAATAATATGAGATCACTTTCATGAGTAAGTTGTGATTAGCTTCAAGTTTGGTAAGTCTCAATATAATTCCCTCATTGTTGATGACCAGATGAAAGTGATGGCTTGAAACCTGTCACAAGATTGAAGGAAGAAGATGTCTCCATGATACCCAAGAAGGAAGAAATCTCAATGTAATGAGATGCGAAGGAAAGAGGGATCCATGTAGCTATAAATAACTATTATTTTTTATACTCTTATGGGGACAATCTATAAGGCTTGTGTTGTTGAATTCCGAAATTGAAAGGAAGTCTGGAATCTCCTATGGATTTGACAGGAAGTCAAGGAGTCTCCTTGAATAAGAGCAAGGATTTATTCCCTAACCAAGAGGGAATAGGTATATCCTGTATGGTTGAGAGGGAGTTATGATGGACATCACATGTGCATTCTCTTCTTCATGTGGCATGCACTTAACTAGGATTAATTGTCGTAAGTCTAAGTAAAGTCCTTGGAAAGAGAATGGTGGAGGATTGGATAAGCATATATGATTTCATTGAGGATAGTGAATCCAAGAAAGGAAGGGTACTGACACTCTTTGAGGATAAGACACATATCCAAGATAAGAGTGGTCGAAGAGGATGAATATTCTTTGAGGATTGAGAATCCAACATAAGAATAATCCTTAAAGGACATACCTAGTGAACATTTGAATGGGGTATGTTCCTTGTAGAGGTAGTGTAACATCACATGTAAAGCCTCCCAACATAATTCTCTTCAATGGAGATGAGCTTGTATAGTTAGGCCTCAAAGACAGTGTTGTTCATAATGTCGATGCTTACAGTTGGCTTATCAATCCGACACTTCTTATGAGAACTCTTCAGTTTGAGAATGATGTTGTACTAGTTGTACAAGTATGAATACCTCCCTAGTTAAGAGGTAGTGTTGGAAATGTAAGTAGTTTCGGTCTTCATAATTGTTATTGTACTCATTTTAATATGTATCTTATGTAACAAACAAAATAAGAAAATAAAAATTCATTATTCTAAAGCATGGGTTTCATGCTCTTTACTGATGGTCTTCTAGGTAAAAGCATGTTCTTCATGCTTCTAGGGTTTGTTAGGTCATAGGATATATTGTCATGAGTCAAAAGAGTCAACATCATGATTATAAAACCATTTTTGGAAATATGTGACTTATAATAGATTTTTTTTTTAGTCTAGAAGGTCTTGGAAACATCCATTGTAACATTCAACCCTGGAAGCTATAAGTTGGCCTAAAAGAGGGAATTCAACCCCTTGGAAAGGCTATAAATAGAAGGAGTTTTGACTTGCTTTGGCACTCACTCAGCCACAAGTTAGATCTCTGAAGAAGAAGTTCAATCTGAAGCTAGAAGAGGCAAGAAAGGAAGAGCAAAGGTCTAGAAGGAAAAGAGAATCTAGGAAGAAGGTAGAAAGTTTGTCTTTGGGATTTATCTCTCTCACACATACGAAATATAGGGTTTATGTAGCTTCCGGGAACGCTGAAATTGCAAGAGATTAAGTTGTAGTATCAAGTTGTTCGAGTGAATACTTTGTTTTGAACTCGTTGAATTTGGAAGGATATGTATGTCTTTCTCAAAGGAGGATCTCTTGAAGATCTGAATTAGGGTTTCTGTAGTAGCTACAGGGTCAAAGTTGCAGGACAACATAGCAGGGTCGAAGTTGGGGATCGAGGTTGCAGCTAGAAGTTGGTTGAAGCAGGATTAAGGCTGATTGATCTTATCCTATTCAAAGGAATAACTTGGTACTTGGAAGAGAATTTGGTTTAGGTTTTTGGTCTTCATTGTCTAATTTGAAGCAGATTCTATAAGAAAAGAAGAGATTTTTCGGGTTTTCCCCTTGGAGGGGTTTTGCGCTTGAAGCCTAAATTTTGTGCCTTTTGTCTTTACTATTTTGATTTTGATAATTGTTTGATGAAGAAGAACTAATAAAACACAAAAAAATAAATAAAGTTCACAAAAAAATTATTAAGGTCAAGGAAAATTGGAATTAATCACTGTAATATAGAAATTTTCCAACAAACACCACAATATTAGATATTCTTGACAAGGAACATAACTTTTTAGCATGCACTGATATATCGAAGGAAGGATTAAGGCGTTTTTATGCAATATGGAAGAGTGATAGCTTATACATGTATAAATCTTCAACCAGACAAAGAACATTATACGACATACGATTTGGAAATGGCAGCAATAAATCATGCTTTAAGAATTTGAAGGCATTATTTAATCAGAAGGAAATTTGAATTAAATATCGATCATTTTGAGTTACAACATAATTTAAACGTGAGACTTTAGTTTATAAGTTAAAAGAATATGTTAAAAGTTTATTAGTGAGTATGACTTTGAAATAACTTACAGAAAAGGAACAATGAAAAAACTATTAGCTTTTTTGAGTCAAAGGTTGCGCAATTTCTCACTTATTTCGTTAAAGATAGATTTATGGGAATAAATTATTGGAACTACAATTAGAGGATGAATGGTATAAATTGGTCTAGACGGAATTGGAATATACTGGAATGATAATTTCAAAATATGAAGGCTATATATTAAATAATGATGGATCATTGTCATTTTATGTAAATTGTCATTTTATGTAAGAATTTACATACCACCTAGTGATGAAGTTCGTAATTCAATTCTAAATCAAGTTCATGGAGCAGTGTATGGCTCATCGAGGATTCACAAAGATGAATTAAAACTTAAAACCATTGTTATTTTGGAGAGGAATAATGAGGGATATAGTAATATTGGTTGTGATAAATTTAGAATGTCAAAAATAAAAGGTGGAACATCAACATTCAGGTATAATATTGCAACCACATGCAATACCGAAATCGAAATGGGAAGTCATTTCAATAGATTTTATAGTGAAATTACAAATGACATCAAGAATGCATGATTAAAATTTGTTGTTGTTGACACTTTGACCAAAAGTGCACACTTTATTCCCTTCAAGGCTAATTATCAAACTCTGAAAATTGCTAGAGTTTTTGTTGAGGAAATGGTAAGACTTCATGGTGTTCTGAAAAATATTATTTCAAAAAAGGAGCAGCATTTACAAGTAGATTTCCAAGAAACAAAGGGAGCTCAATTAAATCTCAACATTGCATTCCACTCATAAACATATGTAAAAATAAAAAATAAAAAATCAAATTTTGGAGTATATGTTATGAATGTACATCGCGGATTAATAAAAACATTGGGAAGAAAATTTACCACTTGTCAAGTTTTCATGTGTCAACAATTGTAAAATTTCCATTAATATAGCACCATTTGTGTTTTTATATGGAGACCATGTAGAACACCTTTGAGTTTGGATACACTCGACGATATAATTTTGGTAGGTCTAGAAGTAATACAAGAAATGGAACAATAAATGACAAGGATTACAGCAAGACTTAAGGAAATGCATGACAAACAAAAATCTATGTTGATGCACATAGAATAGATCAAAATTATGAATTTGGGAATAAAGTATTCTGACGAGTTAAAATGAAAAAGAGATCAAGCAAGTTTGGAAATAGAACAAAATTTTCACTGTGATTTATTGGAATTTTCAAGGTTATAGAGAAAAAAGGGACCAATTTCTTATCATATTGCATAGGACACGTGCATGTTGTTTTTCATTTTTTTTGTTTAGCGTCATTATATTTCAGATATGTCACATATTATTGATTTAATTCATTTGCAAATATCAGACAAGGGGGAAGTGATGGCTGAACCAATCCATATCTTGGATCAACGTATTTGACAGCTTCGAAATTAATTGGTGGATCAATAAAGGTCCAATGGGATAGTTATATTCCCATCTCAATGACATGGGAGGATGTGGATGACATGTATTGGAAGTTTCCTTATCTATCTTAAAACTTAGAGACAAATTTTAGTTTTAGAGGGGGTGTATGTAATGCTGCATTTTATTTTTACTTTCATGAAAAACAGTATGACGATGCATTAGTGTTTGAGGGCATTAAATACTAGTAGTCTGATTATTTTCCATTATATGATGATGACACTTGATATGCAAGTTACTGATGAGTAGGATACATGTTATTTGTTGATTATGTTATCAAATGATAATATTCATTATGCTAAAAAATAACTTATCATAGGTAAATGAAAAAATAGGTGAGTGCGAAACTCTTGGCTCTACTCTAGAAATATTAGGGTTCCTCTACATAGCCATTTATTCTTAGCTCCGTGAGAGGGGGCTTTCCCCCTCTTTTAGCCATATCGTTTCAGATATTCACAATGAGTCTATATCTATTGGTATTCCTTGTCCATTTCCTCGTCTTCGACATATCCTTTTCACAGATTAGTTGGACAAAGTGGTGTTTCTAGTTTTGCAGCAAACCCTCCATTGGGTGCATCATGGCAAGATAAAAATCTAGGGTGTTTCCTGTCAAAAAGCAATGTAAGATCCAAGATACAAAGTTAAATATTATAAGATTAGAGAATACATCCAATAAATTCAGGATCACATTATGATCTACAAATTTAATGGATTATGGCCTTCTAAAAAGGTTTTGATTGGGTGGATCTGAAATAAATGGAACCCCCAGGGTTAAATAGAATTTGAGTTAGGGGCCAAGGGTTTATTTACAATTATTTACTTCAAATTGGAGGACATATTGATGGTTTTTGAATGAGGGCCATATTTTTTCAACAATGTAGGGATATTCATGTGATTATGGAAGGAGCAGTAAAATGCGGAGAAGGAGGATTTCCTTGCAGCCCCAATGTGGGTATGTCTCTTTCTCTTCCCAAGGAATATTTGGAGGAGGAAATACTTGAAGGCATCGGCAATGCCATCAACAATTTTTTCAAAGTATCGAAGGCTACCAAGAGAGGGAGGTACACTTAATATGCACAGACATGCGTTTTACATGAATATCTCCTAGCCTCTTCAAGCCTCCATAGATATTTATTATCGTAATAATGTTTGGAAGTAGTCTCTAGATTATGAACAAATCCCCTTCAGATGCAAACAATTCCATGATTATGGGAATATTATTAGGGATTATTTGATGAATACCAAGGAATCATTTGAAGAAATGCCTTCTCAAAAAGATCCAGTTGATTAGAGAAAATTCTATAAAAAAAGAATAAATTTGAGTTCCCAGGGTACCTCAAATCTTGACAAGATCCATAGATCTAAAAATATGTTTGAGTCTTTATCCTCTCCGAAGGATTCTCAAGAGAAAGTCAATGTTCAATCAAGCATGCAATTAGAAGAAGGTAAATCCCATAAACATATAGATGTCGTGCATAAGTCTCTTAAAGAGCAAGAGAAAAATCCATTACCATGGGGAATGAATAGCTTCACTTTAGAAGAAGATGAAGCGGAAGCCTTACAAGAGGTATGGATCTGAATGACCCACGACTCATTTCCCTCGTGGAAGAATGGCATGGAAAGTATGTGAAGGACATGTCAGCTCATGGGGCTAGGATTTTGTATAAGGCCTATCTTTCAAGTAAGAAATTGGGTTAGAGTTCCTCACAACCTAGTATTTGGGTTCAAATGATGAATGTCAAGGTGGTATCCTACAAAGAAGCCAAAAAATGAGGCCACAAGAGCAATAAGGCATGGATCTAAGGAACAAACTAGCTCCTGAGGAGGAGCGGAGCAACTGAAACCCTAGTCATGGCGGAACCCTAGGGCACCAGTGAAACCTGGACCGTTTACCCGCAGCAATGGATATGGTTTGCTTTGGAGGTTTCCCATGAAGATCTGACCGCGGTTTATGAAAACTATTATTGTTTGGACCTCGTGAATCAACAGACTTGTTGGTTTCCTGGCGTCAACTGCTCACGGGATATTCTGGCTCCCTGTTTTACGCTGCGGACCCCCACCGGTCTCTACTGATACGCAGGCTTCCTTAGTTTCTGCAGGGCGGTCCCCCTGACGGTCCCCTCTGGGACTTCTCTGTATTGACTGGCAGCATGGGCGACGAAGATCTCGTAGACTACGAGGCGGACCCCACGCCTCATCAAGACATCTGGGCGCATACGAAGAGGCCTTCTATGAAGCCTCGGAGTGTTGAACTGGCCTCTGGGACAGCTGCCTCCTCTCTGCAACCGCATCTGTCGCTCACAGGAAAGAAGAAACCCTCTAATTGCATCCTGGCCGACTCTTCGGCCCTTGACTGTCAGCCCCTTTCCCCTGCTACACTACACTTATTGGGCTTCTGCCTTCAATCCTCGCCTTCCTTCGACTCTCCGCTCCTGAATCCCACTCGCCCTGCTTTCCCTCAGCCCCCATCGCCTCCACCTCCATCGAACTCACCTACACCCTCCGTCTCACTTATGCCGCAGAACCAACCAGCCTCATCTTACACCCCGCTTTCTCTTCTTCCGGGCACTAGCTGTATTAGACCTCGCTCCCCAATTCGCTCGGGTTGTTTTAACTCTCCTCTTCTCCCGGTTTGATCTGCGGGCTCCGCACAGTACAGTTCATCGGACCCGTGTCGGAAGCTGCTAAAGGACCTTCCCTTTCGCAAGCGCATAGAGAAATTGAAAAAAGGCAGATGCCTGCGTGCCATTGATTCAGACTTCAACATCACATTTGGGGAAGAAGCTCCGCTGCCGGATGTGATGGAAACTGGCTGTAGAGTCCTGGTCGGTAGGGTAAGGGGGCGTACCTACTCAGTGGAAAGACTCAAGCTCTGGGTGGAGGAGATATGGGGCACTCTGCTTAAAGAACTTCCTGATATCAAGGTCCTTGCGAGGGGTTGGTTCGCACTGCATTTTCACAGGCCTGAATATACTCATTGGATTCTCTCCCAATATTGGCATATCGAGTTAGCACCAGTCATGCTCAAGCGTTGGGATCCCCTGTTCGACCCGGAACGTGAACAATTGGGGGCTGGACCCATTTGGGTTCGTCTTCCTGGTCTGCCTATGCAATTTTGGAACCCGTATGTATTCAAGCGAATTGGGGACACCCTCGGCACCTACCTGGAGCATGACAAATCCTATGAGAAAACAGGAATCATGACAATGGCCCGTATACTTGTTCATCTTGACACTAGGTCGGGACTGGAGGAAAAAATCACTCTGCACCACTGCCATGTCTCTCGCAAGCAAATGCTGGATTACGAAGGTGTACCATTTAGATGTCGTAGATGCCATAAAATTGGTCATCTCTATAAGGATTGCCCACTAAATTCGGGGGTGACTTCTGAAGATACAAAGGGACCAAGACAGCAGCCTACAGTGGACCAAAACATAGGAGTTAATATTCCTACGGAAGGGGAGCAGACTCAACAAGAGACTCCATCCAAGCAGGCTAGCGAAGGCGCCAAAAAGAACACCAGAAGACAGGCATCATCTACACCTGGGCCGCCTCGTACCCGCTCCAAGTCTGCGGCGACTGCACCTGCTCATCCGGGTAACGATTCTATTCCCAACTGTTCTCACTATATTTCTGATGCTATGCAATCTGTTATTCACTCTTCTTTGCGGTCCCCTCACACTGAACATATACCCCTTCCCTCCATCCCCTGCACCATTGCCCCTCCTCCACCCACCTTCTCCACTACACCCTCCTCTCACAAATTGGACCTGGGTCTCCCTGAATCCTCCTCCTCTCCGGTGGGATCCGGATCACACCCTTATCATCTCAGACCCCGGGCTCGACCCAGATTACTGGGTCTGGGATCCTCCCCTGGTCGTTACCGCAAGCCAAAGAGGGGTCGACCATCTAAAATCAACTCGGCCATACAAAATGTTGTTGCTGATGTCGCCCAGGGGCGACAATATACCATTGAACGGGCACTTAGAGCTATTGAGCCCCTGGTCTGCGGTTCCCCATGATCTGGCTCTCATACAATTGTAGGGGACTAGCCAACCCCAAAAAACGTCTGGCTCTGAAAAGACTTATTTATGAATCAAAATGCGATATAATATTCCTTCAGGAAACTTTATGCACATCTGAGGCGGCGGTACGAAGTCTACAAACTCTTCTCCCTGGATGGATATTACATGGATTGGATGCGTGTGGCCGATCTGGTGGCCTGGTCATTGGTATTAATCCCAGAAAAAGCAGGCCTCTCTCCATTTGGGGGGGCAGAGGATTCCTTGGTATGGACATATTCATGGGAGATTTGGGTATCCCTATCAGGATTATTAACATATATGGTCCCAACAAGAATAGGCTTTCATTCTGGCAAAACTTCCTGAATGGCAATCATATCACTCAGAACACAGTGCTGGGGGGCGATTTCAACTTCTCCTTAGGGGTTGGAGAATCCTGGGGACATCATGCACAGAGTGATCCTATTGCGGAGCAAATGAACATATTAATTGATGCTCATAGATTAGTGGACATACCTATGAATAAGAAGCTCCCAACGTGGCACAATCAGCGTACTGGTGAGGCAGCTCTGGGGCGACGGTTAGAAAGATTTATGATGCATGACGAGCTGATTCAATTGTTTCCCCTGTATAGACAATGGATCAGCACTGGGGGTCTATCAGATCATCATCCGATTCTTCTTCAGGTCAACGATAAAAAATTGAAGCCACGCTCCCCTTTTAAATTCTTTGCTGGATTCCTCAAAGAGCCGGATTACATGAAAATGGTCTCGGATTTCTGGTCTTCACAACCTCCCCTGAGAGAGCGGAGAAAAGCGATGGATTTCTATGATAGACTAAAGCAGCTAAAGGATCTGACTGAAACCTAGGCGAGGAGAAAGAGAATCAGTGATGAACAGTTACTAAAGGACACTGAAGAACAGATAGCTTTACTGACAGATGAAAATGGTACTGGCTACCTCACCGATGACTCGAAATCTGCACTGAAGCAATTACTTGGGAAAAAATCAAGGATACTACAAGAAAAGGAGGAGTTGTGGAGGCTAAAAAGCAGAGCCATTTGGCTCAAAGCTGGAGACAGTAATACTAAATTATTTCATAATCTTGCTAATGGCAGAAAGGCATCAAACACCATTTGGAAACTGCCATGTGAACCAGATGGTTGGGCTACCACGCATCAGCAACTTGCCAAATTGGAGGTCCTACACTTCAAGCAACAATTCACTGCACCGAATGTTATCAATCTCCCAGACATCATTAATCTGGCAGGCAACTTTCCTCGTTTTGTGGGGCAGGAGGACATCGAAGATCTTACTCAACCGGTCACATTACAGGAGCTGGAAAGTACTCTCAAATGGTTTAAAAAAGACAAAAGTCCATGGCCGGACGGCTGGCCTGTGGAGTTCTACCTGGCTTTCTATGATATGCTGGGTGAAGATTTATTGGAAGTCATTGAGGAGAGCCGGATCACTGGGCACATCCATCCGCCTATGAACCAGACTTTTATTGCCTTGATTCCTAAAATTGATGACCCCTCATCCTTCAACGATTTTCGTCCTATATCATTATGTAATTGCCTCTACAAAATTATTGCCAAAATCATTGCCAATCGCATTAAGCCCATTCTGTCCACACACATATCTGCAGAACAGTTTGCCTTCCTCCAAAATCGCCACATCCAAGAGGCTATAGGGACTGCCCAGGAAGCCTTACATTCCATAAAGCTGAAGAACCTCAAAGGCATATCACTAAAGATTGACCTTGCAAAGGCTTTTGACAAGGTAAACTGGCTCTATTTGAAAATGATCCTCACCCATTTGGGTTTCCCCCACATGCTCACTAACTGGATAATGGGTTGTATATCTACTGTCTCCTTTGCTATCCTTATCAATGGTTCGGCCTCTGCCCGCTTCAACATAAACAGAGGTATCAGGCAAGGCTGCCCTCTTTCCCCTCTTCTCTTCCTTATTGTCATGGAAGGGCTCAGTAGGCTCATAGCTACTGCTAAAAGGAATGGAGACTTCAGTGGACTTAAGATTACTGAACAGTACTATCTTACTCACCTATTATTTGTTGATGACATCTTAATCTTTTTGAATGGAAGTGTTCGGGACTCCATAGCACTAAATAATATTCTTCAGCTCTTCTGTAAAGCCACGGGCATGGTGATCAACGGGGAGAAATCTACCAGGTCCATGATGGGGTGCACATATCAGGAATCTCAGCTGGCGACCCAACATTTCCCCTTCTTGGAAAATAATTTGCTGGATGGCATCAAATATCTTGGCTTCAGACTAAGGCCGGATGGGTACAAAATTGAGCACTGGTATTGGCTTATCAACAAAATTGAAAAAAGGATAAATTGTTGGCATCATCGCCTTCTGTCTAAAGCAGGTAGACTACTGTTGATCAAATTTGTTCTTGAGGCAACCCCAGTTTACTGGATGTCCCTCACATGGATCCCAAAGAACATTCTTCAAAAAATACAACAACTCTGCAACAGATTCCTGTGGAACGGCAACAAAAAGGGGAAGACTTTTGCCTGGACAAGATGGTCTTTGGTCACTACACCAAAGAGATGGGGAGGTTGGGGACTGAAATCTCTATCGGAATTCGCCCACGCGTTGACAGCAAAGCAGGGATGGTCACTTCTCAAACCGAACAGTTTATGGGCGGAAGTCATCCACCAAAAGTATATCTGGCCCTCAAGCATCATTGACTGGATCCGCAGACCCCATTGGAACCGTCAAGGCATATCTGTGATCTGGAAGGCCACTCTAAACGCTATGCCGCTCATTAGAGACAACCTGCTATGGCGAATTGGTAATGGTTCACAAGTCCGCATAGGCTTAGACCCTTGGCCTAGCTCGGGGAATGCGCACCTTCTACCGGATGGTTTGGTTCGTTATCTCAACAAAAGGGGCATAAAATATCTTGCACAGATTGGTGATCTGCAACATTCAACCATTTTTACACAAGCTTGGATAACTGACCGTCAGTGGCAATTGACAGATGAATGGTACTCCAGTTGGAAAGGCTACATATAGTCACTAACGGAATCACACATCAAGCTACATGAAGCAGAGGATGAGTTAATCTGGGCGCATGCAAAATCTGGTTACTATGCTCCGAAGTTTGGATACTACAAGTTGATCGAGGCAAAGAAGCCCGACATGCTAAAATCCTGGTGGTCAGCCATCTGGCATTTACAAGCTCAACCAAGAACTCGATTGCTCATGTGGAATATTCTTGCTGACAAATTACCAACTGGATCCATCCTCAGGAAAAGAGCTTGTGCGTCCTATGCAGAAAGGAGGAAGAAACAACTATACACCTATTTCTTACCTGTGAGGTTACAAAGGATTTATGGAACCAGTTCACACACGCCCTCAATTTAAATACCGATTGGCAGGGAGCAGACATTCCTACGGCCTGGGAACAATGGTGGTCTGCTGTGGCCTCAGAAAAAGCTAGGAACCTACCGTTGTTGGTGTCCTGGTACATCTGGAACAGGCGTAATGCCATAATATTTGAGGACTGCATGGTCAATTGGCACCTACTTCCACCGTCCATATGCGCGGCATACACGGAGATCCCATTTGAGAATAAACAAATCACTCCCAAGAACATCATGCCCGAAATTATAAACAAGGATATTCCGTGGGCATATTTTGATGGGGTAGCACCGAGGCAAGGCTGTGGGGGGGGCATTCTTCTTCATCTCTCAGATACACACTATTTCCACCTGAGATTGGGACTTGGTCCGAGCACCAACAACCATGCTGAACTCATTACTTTGAGACATCTCCTCTATTTTGCTTTATCCAAAAACTGTCGGCAACTTCAAATATTTGGGGACTCAAAGATTGTGATTGATTGGGCAAATAACAAAACTATCTGTCATGCATTTTCTTTGAAACATATCTTGGAAGAACATGTTTTTCTCAAAACATATTTTGACCAGATCACTGTTTCTCATATCTACAGGGAAAGAAATTCAATTGCTGACCGGCTCTCGAAAGAAGCGGCGAATCGACCTCTAGGCGACTAGCTGATCGAGGAATACAAGCCGGATGGGATGCACAGATTTTTTCATCGACCATATATTGACGGCCTCCTACAGGGGGGAAATGCCCCCATCTAATTTTGATATGCTATGATTCTCACTGTATATAACAGTCACAGTACAGTTCCGATCTTTTACTATGCTATGATATACATTGTACATATAGCCATAGTACAGAACTTGCTTCTGTATAGCGGATACACTCTACAGTTTCGGTACAATTTTGGTTTTTTGCTGGGACATAGTTTTTTCTCTGAGAGATACAGAACCATCGTATCTCTGTTGGACTTATTATGATGTAATTTTGTTTTTTCCTGAGCAGTGGTACAACCACACTACAGCATATGCCAATGGCATCAACAGCATGTAATTTCTTTTTAATAGAAATTATGAATTCTATTTCTTCGGAAAAAAGGCATGGATCTAAGAAGATTGTGAATAATTAGTGAACTCGGAGAAATTCATGCAAGTGTCAAAGACATTTCCCCCCTTGAAATCTTGAATCATTAAGGAATTTTCTATATTTTTATGATTATCGTAGTTGTTTTCTGATTGTCTATTATTAGTAAGCAACTTGTTAGTCTCAAGTATCTCTTAGATTTTAATCCTCTTTTAGAAAGTTAATCTATATGTAACATTTTCTAATTAATTAAAGGATCCATTTACCCAAAAAAAAACAACAACTTATCATGGGTAAATTAAATGATAATTAGTCATTTTATGATAAGATATTAGTAAATTTTATGATAATTAGTCATTTTAGCCATTTGTGGATTGTAGTCAATGATGGTTGTCCCCACTGTTGGTTTGAAAATTGAGTTATGATAAGTTTTCCCACTGTTTAAATAATAATAATAATAATAATAAAATAAATAAGATAGATATTATTAAAAATAGAGTATAACCTTTATAATAATTACAAGAAATATTGTCTATGGGATAACTTAATTGGATATTTAGGGTGTTATGAAGTATTATGCTGATCCAGGTGGATGTTGGTGGCCACCCACCTATCCCACTTGGACCCCCACAACTATCTCTTTCAATTTTTCAGTTTTCGTAATTGTAGCATAATTTACTATTTTTAGCAGTTTTTCGCGTCTTGAACTTCTGGAGTTGTTTTGAGGCCCTAAATGACGTTTTTTTGGAAAACCAAGAGCTCTTCCCAAAGTTATATTCCTCGGATAGATATTTCTAACGAGCTATTGTGCACGTCAAACGGAGATCGTATGCCAAAGTTACGACCCCGGGAAGTCGATGTGCCAATTTACCCAAACAGGGCCCACAGTTTAGCGATTCATCTTCTAGGGTTAGGTTTTTGGATGTTAAGGGTTTTCCATTGTTTCTCAACAATAAATAGGCCTTCAAGCCTCATTGTAACATGTTTCAGAGGCATGTAGCCACCACATCTCTTCTTAGAGATAAGCTACCATCGCCTTAGTTGGTTTATTTCCATTTCTGTTTGTAAGCATATTTCAGTATTTTACATTAATGAAATGAAGTATTATTTTTGCTGCATCTTTTTGTGTATGGTTATCTCTGTAATTTTTTGTGTTCATGTTTAAATTCGGATCAGTGGTATCAAAGCGGTCTATTTTTTCTTTGTTTTTCTTTGCATATCCCCAATGAGGTCGGGATATAAGGAGTTAGGGCTTGAACTGATCAAACCTTTGCAAGACCAGCCTCGTAAATCCCGACGACCTCCCATGGCGGAAGACAAGAAAGATGAGGGGGCAGGAGATCCTATCAAAATCTTGCTCGAAGAAGCCCTCAAGCGGCAAAGGAACGCGATGATGGACAGATTTTCCCAAATCCTTCAATGACTACCCAGAGGCGACACATCGGCTTCCAACAGCTACTCTGGAAACACCACACCCTTTAAGGTACAAGTTAATTTTGAAATCCCCATCTTCGAGGGTCAAATAGAATAAGATGTCATAGATAAATGGTTGAATCTGCTAGAAGGGTATTTTTCTGTTCATGACTTTTCCAGTCGGCAAAAGATTATTTTCGCTCTTCTCAAAGCAGCCCCCCACGTCAAGGACTGGTGGGAAACCTACTGCGAGCAGAAGGATGAAAGTACAGGCTCACTATTTTCAGTCGCACCCACTTGGAATTCCTTCTGGGATGTCGTTAAGGAGAAGTACTGCCCTGTCAAAAGCTATGAGGACAAATACATAAAGTGGACCATGTTGTGGCAGGGAAGGGACCAAGATGTGTCAAAGTTCACAAACATTTTTCATACCCTTCGCACACAGTTGGGTATCAAAGATTCTGAGCTGCATTTGGTACTCAAATACCGCGGCTGTCTACACAGATACACCCAGGAAGAGATGGATTTCCTAAACATCTCCTCGCTCAGCACGGCATACCGATACGCTGTCAAAATCGAGCAAAAGTTTAAACGGAATAAGCAAGACTTTGGATCTGCGAATCCAAAGCAAGGGAAAGGCTACCCCAAATCGCAGAACCAAGGAAAAAGCCAAGACAGGGCAACCTAAGACAACCCGTCGAAGCTGCAAGAAAAGAACAAAACTACGAAGTTGAAGAAGGACACAGGAAAGTGGTGCGAGTTCTATAAGAGCCCCACTCACAACACAAGTGAGTGTCAGACCAAGCAGTCGTTGGTAGCCGAGTTGAAGGTTTCAGAATCAGATGCATGTTCCGACCCTAAGTCAGAACCCAACAAAGGGAATGGCAAAGGGAAGCAGATCATTGATGTGGAGCCCAGTGTCACTGTTGCCACTGCTAAGATCCATAAGAACGAACCCGAAGATCCAAAGGAGGGGGAGCGTCTTTTCCACTCACAAATGTGGGTGAAGGGTTTGTCCTTGTTGTTGACAGTGGCAACCAAAAGAACCTCATTTCAGTAGAGGTCGTGAAGCGGTTGGGTCTACCGAATACACCACACCCGTAGTCGTACAATGTTAGGTGGCTTCACCAAGGACGAGATCTCTAAGTCTGCTAGCAGTGCCACCTTCCCTACAGAATCAAGCCCTTCACAGACGAGGTATTGTGTGATGTTGCACCTCTGGATGTTTGTGATGTATTATTAGGCCAGCCATAATTGTGGAGGTGACATGTTTTTTATGAGTCAAGGCCTCACACTGTCATTATTTCTTTGTGTAATTCATTATATAGGATACCAAAGGTAGCCCCACCTACCGCCACCTCTTTGATCTCTACTAAGAAATGCAGTAAGATCATCTCACAGACTAGGAAATTTATTTTTTGTCTGGTTCACTCCTAAAGTAAGGGGAAGATCGTCGCCACATCCATGACCCCCGCGAAGGTTTCCTCCACACAGTAGAAGCATCAGAGGGATACGGTCATGAAAGAACAGAGGAACAACTTCTCCTCACCCACAGGGGTACCACACAAGTTTCAGGTGGGCAACAAAGTCTGGTTGCATCTACAGATTGAACGCCTTATAAGAGCCCATCAGAAGCTCAGACCACTCCGACATGGTCCTTACAGCATTACCAAGGTTGTGGGAAACAATGTTTTGGAGCACAGCATTCCTCCATTCCTTCGCTTGCACCGAGTGTTCAATGTGGAACGCCCTCGACCATGCTTCCCACCATTACTGGACACATCCGAGATGGCAAAACAGCTCACCAGGGACCAAGTTCAGCTGATGGAGGAACTCAAAGCAATGGAGACCATTGCTTCCTAAGGGGGGAGGAAAGATCCAAGTGGATGTTGGTGGCCACCCACCTATCCCACTTGGACTCCCACAACTGTATCTTTCAGTTTTTCAGTTTCCGTAATTGTTGCACAATTTACTATTTTTAGCAATTTTTCGGGTCCTGAACTTTCGGAGCTGTTTTGAAGCCCTAAATGACGTTTTTTGGGAAAATACCCATGTTTCTCTTCCCAAATTTATGTTCCTCAGATATATCTTTCTAACGAGCTATTGTGTGTGTCAAACGGAGATCGTATACCAAAGTTACGACCCTGGGAAGTTGGTGTACCAATTTACCCAAACGGGGCCCATAGTTTGGCGATTCATCTTCTAGGGTTAGGTTTTTGGATTTTAAGGGTTTTCCATTGGTTCTCAACAATAAATAGGCCTTCGAGCCTCATTGTAACACAGTTCAGAGGAATGTAGCCGCCACATCTCTTCTTAGAGATAAGCTATCATCGCCCTAGTTGGTTTATTTCCATTTCTGTTTGTAAGCATATTTCAGTATTTTACATTAATGAAATGAAGTATTATTTCCATTGCATCTTTGTGTGTATGGTTATCTTTGTAATTTTTTGTGTTCCTATTTAAATCTGGATCATATGTAAACCATGAGATTCAAGTTTCAAATCCCTCATGGGTCAAGCCAACGAAAAAAATTACAAAGAAATATTAAACTCATATCAGGTGAGGTGGGAGGTACTAAGGCGGTTTTCACCCAACGCAATAAGTTTGGGTGATGTGCCACCTACTCTATTATCAATGCATGTCTTGCGGGTGGTTGAGATTGTGCTAGCTCCTAAGGACGGTGCAGGCTATGAACCCAAGCCATAAACACATCATGCAATTCGCATCAAGAAAAATCCTACAAGGGTTGGATTTTGGGTTTGTGCCATCATATCAGTTGTCGATTCATATGGGGATATTCATTACACATAAATTAGATTGGAATTCAAGGGAATTAAGGCATTTGGGAATGTGGAATTAATGGTGGTTTCCTTTTTCACTGTTGTTACTTCTTTAGTCATTGTTGCTCATGTTGTCCATGAATGAACAATGCCAACCCTTCTACCTCCACTATGTGCATTTGTAGTTCTTGTGAGATTTGATATTCATCTTATTTATAGACCCTTGGAACATTGCTCAATCTAGCATTTTATTTTTTTTTGGGGTTAGGGACAATGGTTCAATAACAAGCATGAGTGAATAGGGGTAGCAAGAGTCATGGGGAGACAAGTGGTGCTCGAGCTCGAGCCAAGGTGGATATGCACGCCTATTCCGCGAGAAAGTTCTAATCAATGTTCAAGGGGAACTTAGGGAATATGAAGTTGATATTGCAGTGGAAAGGGGTTGTCTCGCAAATTCCTAAGTTTTGATGGATATCACTAAATGGATGTTTCACCTTATTCATACCAAAGGCAAGAAAAACTAAATATTTGCTCTCAATTTATCTCTACTAGAGAATGAAGATATTACTGGGAAGAGTTATCATGGAGAAAAATGATGGCAAGAGAAGAGACCTTGTTGATGTTAATCGAAGTAGTGCACCATTAGTAAGATATGGATACTCATATCAAGTGCATAAAATCTCAGCTTGCTCATGTTCCATGTCAGTAAGGCTACAATCAAGGACACACCAACCCCATTGAAGTGGATGTCTTCACATCTCTTTAAATTTCTAATGAATTTGGTCATGAGGTTTCTCTAGTTGTGTTGAGAGGTGCTTTATAGCCCAATATAAGTATGTAAACATTTTTCAAACATCAAGAATAATAATAATAATAATAATAAAATGTTGGTTTCATATGTTTTAATTAATATTCAAATTAAAAAATATTAATGCAAAATGATAAAGGGAGAGAGAGGAAGGGAGAGAGAGAGGGAGGGAGAGAGAGGGATTGACAAGGGAGAGATAGAGAGACAATGAGGGAGAGAGGATAACGAGAGGGAAGAGAGAGAGAGGGAGAGAGAGATAGATAGATATGGAGAGAGTGTGTGTGTATGTTTGTTGGGTAAGATAGAGATACAAACAAGGAGAGATGGAAGGAGATAGAGATATAAATGGAGGGAGGAGATAAGGAAGAAGATGGACACATAGAGAGGGAGGGAGGGAGAGATATATAGTTATCGAGAGAGGGGTAAAAGGAAAGATATGGAGAGAGGGAGGGGAGATAGAAAGAGTGAGAGGGAGAGGGAGAGAAGGAGAGAGCGAGGAAAATACTGACAAAATTAGATGGCGAAGAGAGAGAGAAAGAGTGATTGGGGGGGAGAGAAAGAGGGAGAGAGAGGAAGGAGGAGATAGAGGATGGGAGAGATACAAGGAGAGAGGGATTGAGAGAGATATGGAGTTGTACGGGGAGAGAGAGTGAAGGAAGAAAAAAGACATAGAGAGATAGAGGTGGAGAGAGGGAGGGAGTGAAAAGGGAGAGATGGTTAATTAAGTGTGAGGGAGAGAGGAATGAAGAGATAGAGAGGGAGATACAAAGATGGAGGGGGTAGACAGAGAAGTAGAAAAGGAGGGAGATAGTGATAGAGTTGGAGGGCAGAGAGAGAGAGAGAGAGAGATGGGGGAGAGACAAGGGAAGGTGTGAGAGAGAGGATTTGAGAGAGAGAAGGAGAGAGGGAGATATGGAGTTGGAGGGAGAGAGAGGAGGGAAGAAAAAACTCATATAAAAATAAAGGTGGATAGATAGAGATGGAGTGCTAAGAGAGAGATGGAGAGAGAGTGAGGGAGAGAGGATAGAGGGAGGGAAGAGAGAGAGGGAGAGAAGGGTAAGAGGGAGGGAGAGATAGAGAGATAGATAGATAGATATGGAGAGAGTGTGTGTATGTTTGGGGGGTGAATTAGAGAGACAAAGGGAGATAGATATATAGATGGAGGGGGGAGAGTGATGCGGGAGCATATGACTCAGAGGGGAAAAATCTTCCAAATTATTCCAAAAATCCAAAAAAATCGACAGGCAAGGGAGTGGGGTCCTTTAGCCTGCAATTTCTATGTTTTTCTTAGTTAAAAAAATAGGATAAAGTAGAAATAAAACATGCTATTTATGCTCAGATGGATAAGATGTAGTAAATCTTTTCACGCTTTAAATCATTCTGTAAAGCATGCTTTTGTATCGGATAAGGACCGAGAAGGCCTATCCATGATTATAAATAAAGAGGCAAGCGGAGCTCTCAAGGGGGAGAGAAGGGAGGAGCGAGGCCACAACATTATTATTAAACTTCCTCTCGGCGTTTCTTATTCAATGATTTCTGATAATATGCATGCATAGATTCTTATTCTCTGTGTTGATTATGTAGAACTGTATTAATATTTCTGTATGGTGTATCTGTTGTGTAAATTGGCATTCGGTCGTTTCCTTACCATTTATGCATCCACAGGCCTTTAGTCATCCTTTATAAGTTATGCACATACTCCTGTTTACATTAAAATTTCATGCAATTTTCCATTGGCGGCCACTGTAGCGGACGTGGGAGATTATTAATATTGGTCCAGACCCATATCGGGTCCGTGACTAAATATTGCACCGGAGAAGGGACTTAGAACTATATTGTGGGAGCTCCGACATATATCGGAGCCGAAACCCTTATCAAGTCAAGTGTAATCCATATCGGGTCTGTGGAGGACTTGTAACACTTCGGAGGAGCGACTAACGAGACCCCGCCATCAGAGAGAGGGAGGGACAAAGAAATATATAGATATGGAGATATGATGCCTTTTTGTTTGGGGGTGAGATAGATAGACAAAAAAGGAAAGATGGAGGGATATATATATATATATGGTGGGGGTAGAGAGAGGGAAGGAGAGAGATATAGAGAGAGGAAGGGAGAGGCGAAGAGGAAGAGAGAGAAATGAGGGAGAGAGAGAAGAGAGGGAGAGAGATAGACACAAATATAGGGGGGAGAGAGAGGGAAGAATAAAGAGACATGATTTGAAAAATACATATATTATATAGTATTATATAATATTGAACATTATTAACCATAAAGAAAGAGGAAGTAAGGCTTTTAAAAAAGGTAAAATAAGTTGGATTTATAAAACCATGAATATTTTGGTTTTTCACTTAAATAGATGCATTGATTTCAGTGTATATGTTATTTCCTAATCCTATTTGATCGATTTCACTAGATGCATTGATTTCAGTGTAGTTGTTGATTTATAATCATATTTTATTTCTTGCACTAGATGCATTGATTTCATTGTAGATGTTGATTTCTAATCATTTTTTATTGCTTGCACTAGATGCATTGTTTTTAGTGTAGATATTTATTTCTAATTTGATGTAACTAGATGTATGATATACATTAATTTTAAAGTATTTCGATTAACAGTGGCAATTGATTTCATTGTACGCACAAAAAAATTATTGACAATGTGCATTGATTTCTATGTTATAGTAATTCAACCATAAATAAAATACTTTAATTTTCATTTTAAATAAAATGTTCACTTACCTAAAATGTTTGTTTCTTGAAATTGTAAATTGTTTGTAATTGACTACATCCTTATTATTCTCATTTTCCATCATTCAACATTGTTAGTCACTTTGCATTCAAATGAGGCAATAGAAACAACTATCATTGAAACTCACTTGGGGTTTAAGACAAGTCACAACCATTCACTTTGGAGAAAGTTACTATTAATATTGGAGAGCAAGAGAAACCATTTCAATTTCAACCACCCTTTTCATATGATTGATATGAAAAGATGACAAACTAACAAGTGTGACAATAATAATAGTAGAAGAAAATAGTTTGAGATTGATCACAATGAATACTATTTGTAAGTGAATATATTATTATTATTCACATTTTCTTATATCATTCAACATTGTTGCATTGTCACTTTATATTCAAAAAAAATATCTCATCATTTTTCATCATTCAAGTTATTAACGGTCTCTATCATCTCAACAAACTGAGGTAATTGAGCAAATTTAAAATTAAAATGACCACATTAATTTTAGCCATATTTAGCATGTTTAAAGTGATCACAATAATTAAATGTTCAACAAATTGTGTGTGATCGTGCACAACTAAAACCAGCCTAGATCCATCTTAACCCCGAATCTATCAAGTGCTGAGAGGGATCAGATCTCTCAAGGTGCAAACATTTCCTCAAGTTTTGCACTCAATAAAAATGTTTGCACCTCGAGAGATTTGATCCTTCTCAACGCTTGATAATACGCAGTTGAGATGGATCTAGGCAGTAGTTAGATGGACCAAATAGGCTAAGTTTAGCTAGTGATTTTAGTTTGGCTTATATGCACTGTGGGGTTCTGTTTTGGTACCTTTTATAGTGCTTTGTGAAACATCTAAAACTCTATCAGGTTTTGAATCGTTGGGTTTAAATCTCACTATTTTTTGCAATAGCAATCTATTGTTTTGCTAATGGTATGGTTTACCTAATGGCATGTCACTTACAAGTAGGTTTAGATCATTTTATAGTAGTTGTCATTCTATATTGCTTAATGAAATATTAGCTTACAAAAAAATTTATAAATATTAATTTTATTGTAATTATTATCTAAAATAAAATTTTACTTCTTAAAATAACTCTAGAGACAATTCAATTGACAATAGTTATGTTATAAAGTATTATATAAAACATGAGATCCCAATTTCAAATCTCTCCATTAACTAGTCTATACTAAAGAGTTGTATATAAACACTTAAAGATATAATAATAGTGATAAAAAACCACCGCATGGTCTATTTTCTTATTTCTCTAAATATAAAATATATTACTTTTTAAAATAAAACTTAAAATTATTATAAATTTATTAAAACATAAAAATAATTAATTAAACTCTAAAACTCAAAAATATTGTGCAAAAATAAAAATTATCTTTCTACACATCATTTATAAATTATTTTTGTTATAATTATTTTAATTAATAAATCAACCAACAATTATTTTTTAATTAAGAAATACAGTGTAATCGAATCTACCACTTCAATTTTATATGTGAAGCATTACTTACCACTAACGTTAAATTTGACATTGCATGAATAGTCTAGCTTTTCTAATGATCCACTTGAATAGTTTAGCTTTTCTATTGATTCACTTGACCACCTTATCATTAATGATGTAGCATATAACTTAATTCACACTAAAACGTTTTTTCAAAGAAGACCTGACTATATATCAATATTTATTTATTTATTATTTCATTTAAACATTTATATAAATATTAATTTATTTATTATTTAATTTAAACATTAAAAAAAATCATATTAATCATATTTTATAAATAGAATTTTATTTAAAATTAATTAGATTTTCTAATATTTATATATATAAATTTTTAAAAGTTGAAGGAAAATAAATTTACATGAGTCTAAAATTAGAAGTTTTAGCCCACTTAGGATTCAAGAGAAGATTCTCAATTAAAAAACCAACATAATTAAAAGTTTTGAAGCACAAACACACCGGATTCAAATGGATATTCTTAATAAAACAAAGCAACATTATCATTAACATGGATTTCTAAGAAATAATACCATTCTAATTCGACACATTCTAAAATTTAATTCTATCAACCATAATTAATTAAAATAATTAAAATTCAATCTATTTCAAATGTTTCATATAAAACCATGTGATATAGTAAACAACAAATCCCATCAAAATTTACAAATAATATAAAAATTAATAAAGAACGAAATGCATCAATAGTTTTGATTAAATCTCTCCAAACGGGGTACTTAGTTCAAAAGAGGGTGGGGTGAGCTACCATCATCTCACCAAGCCACATGTCAAAGAGACATGGAAACACGCTCTCATAATGGTCTAAATATTAACACATGAAAGGCACGAGGGAGTCTTCCATCCCACCATGTCGCATTTAGCACCACTCATCATTTCACTTAATGGTCTTGTTATTTGATAGATTTTAGTACAATTAGGTAATTCCTTTAGGCAATCTACCCTCCCAATGTGACTACCTCTCAGTTGAAGTTCATTATGGGTGTTTTAAATGATTTTTAAGTGAATAAAGATTGCAGCAGCTCGCAACTCAAATTATGCAATGTGCACTACCATACCAACAACTCTCTATTCAGTTTCATGATTCATAGCAGTAAGCATGGAGTCAAGATTATGGAAATTCACTTGTGACAAAGGAAACCTATTTATTCCCCACCATATGGGTAATGTTTTATTCTCCTAAAGCAAGTTGAGTGGTTGTCATTTTGGACTCCCATTTATTCTATCACTATTCTAATGGGGTGTTGTAGCGGCTACAACCACCCTCCAAAATTTCGCCTATGCTTCGTTTTTGGAGCCTTCCTCCTATCCAAAGGAGCTTATAATGCACTGATCTAGGTATTCATGCTTTCACTGAGACTTATGTTTTTCATTTTTTCTTGTGTTTCCACACTTACTTGATCTTTCTAACTCACAAGTTGATCTCCTGACTTGGTCTCACAATAGTTCTGGGCTTGCCTCCAAAAACTGCACAATCCTTGAGGGAAGGCAGCCTTGATGATGGGAATTGCGCAATTCAGACTGACATTCATCCTTGAGCTCAGAAACTACGCATTCATGGAAACCATCCCAGAACTAAGCCTAGAAATTGTGTAATCCCTCACTGAGCACAAAAATTACGCAGTATACTGAGCCATAAAGTTGCCTAGTTCCCCAGAATTGCGCAACCTTTCCCGGTAGTATGCATGGCAAGTTTCCTCGAAAAAGAAAAAATATAAAACGAAAAAAGCACCCCTAAAATAGGGATCTATTTTAGTATCCCAAAGGAGACATTTTCGTTATTTTTAGAAACTTCCACCAAGTGTCACTTTTTCCTTGATTTTAGGCATGCGCGTCATAAACCCTAATTTGCTCAAATATATTTAATCGATGCCCCTAGAGCTCATTTGAATGTTCGGTCTTGGAGCTCTAGCATTCCCAAGGAGATCAAGGAACCTTTGGTGCGGTTGTTGTCACTTTTCCGGGTGATTTTCACTTTTGTCATCTTTTGTCGCTTTCTCTATTGCTTTTTGTCATTTCAATTGTGTGAGTGTTGTTTTACTTATTTATGTTCATGGTTGGTCGCGTTTCAACTTATTTTAACTTGTAGACATGTTGTTTTAATTTTTTGTTTGCCTTTCACAAGTGTTGCATTGATTTTCCTGGTTTTGCACTAATGGTCATCGTTGTGACGACTCTCCTTGCATACTTGATTTTCCTTTTGTTTGATTAGTTGATGCACTTGATCTACATTGATTTACTCATACTTGTCAGTTTTTCACTCAATTTCACATCATCACTCACTTCTTCCCAATTTTCACACTTCCACTGAGCATATCTGCACTTGCTTTGGCCATATCTTGATTTATCCAGTTGGGCACTGTGCAATCCTAAGGCTCAATCCACAATATTGGCCTTTGGAACTACATGGTGAACAAAATAGGTTGGCCCAACTGTGCACTGTGCAGTTCCAGTCTCTACCTAGGCTAGCACTACACATTGCGCAATCCCAAGCCTCGATCTTCTTCCTTTGTTGTTGGGATTTTGCAGTGCACAGTTCCCTTAGTCATCTAGTCTCCCTTGTTGATGAAATTTGTGCCATCCTTCTCTCCAGTTGCTCGGTTTGCTACTTAATCATGCTTTGAAGGTAGATTTGTTGAAGCTAATGTTTTCTTACTATGAGTGTCATTTTTGTCCCATATGTACCACACTTGTGAAGCACTTCTCTCCAGCAAACATTGTTACCATGGCACCGAAGAGAGTTGCTTCAAAAGAGACCACTATAAGAAATATTGGGGAAGAAGTTGAGAAAACATTAGTAGACTTTCCAGTGTATGCAAACACTCATCTTTTTATAGAAAAGGGGTAAACACTAACATGGAAGAAAGTTAATGAAGCTATTTCATCAAAGAGCCTTGAGGCATATCTAGAGGACCGACAAGTGTATCTTAGTATCAGCAGTTAGGACTACACAATGTTGCATGAAAATATCCAGCCTTCCCATGTGCAGATGTTATCAGCTGAATAGTCTCACACATTGATGAGAAGACCATGACATTGAGTAGTGCCAGCGGACAAAATCTTGCCACCTTTCGAGTAGAAGATTATCAGCGCATGTATCACTTTCCCAAGCCAGTGAATCTCATGGACTCATCCTTCTATGCCACCAACAGTTATGTGAACACAAGAGACATTGTCAAAGGTTGGGTGAAAGAACCATCAAAGTTTTGATAGAAACCCACCCATTTATACAAGAAAAAGTCCCTCGGGAAGGCCTGCGAGCTCTTGGTTATCTTAGCTTGCAGGATCCATGGGCAGAAGACCATGGAGACCTTTCCTGAAGGGTGGGAAGTCTCATGGAACCAAGTTGTGAATAAGGGGAAGTCATTCAACTTGTTAGATCTGTTGGCTCAACATTTGAGGGCCCATGTAGCACAGGCTCAAAGTCCTCATGATGGTGAGCAATAAAGGTTCTATGTGTATGCATATTTACTGGATCCAATATGTGCACAACAGCAGTTCCCTGTCATGAACTAGACATAGACACCACAAGAACTTGCCCTGCATATCTATTGCAATTTGCTTTCAAATTGCAGTCATTGAGGGGTAATGGAACAACTAAATGACCGCTTCATCATCCTGCATTACAAGCTTATCTTTGAAGAGGATCTACCTTGCATGTCGCGAGGAGAAATGGAGGCAATAACAAACATAACAGATTGGTATGCCTCATTAGGTGGCACCTTCGTTAAAGTGTTCAGCGGAGAGAAGCCTCTGCATGTTTTACCAAGGTATGCCACTGACAAGCTTGTTATGTAAGAAGAATCATATCATCTCGCCAGAGGGTTGTCAGCAGCTTTGCACAAGAAGAAGAAAGCATCATGGCCCACTCTTCCTTTACAAATTGGATTATACGAGACAAATAACTTGAAATTCATAGATACCAAGGGAAAGTAGATAGTGAAGTTTGTATTCAATACATGGGACTTTAATCCATATGATCCCCATGGTATTTATAGAGACCACTGTGCGATAATTTACTTTCAATGGATCAGCAGGGCATTTCATTGGCCAGAGGAGGATCCATGGAGGAACTGCTACAATGCCTCCAGACTCCATGAGTCAGTCAGTTTAGTAAGGACTTCACAACCTACTCCACATATAGCAGCAATTCTGGAAGAAACAATAGTAGAAAGCAGAAAACCCATGTAGGAAAAGGGAAAGAGAAAGATTGTCGATAGTCTAGTGGGAGAAAAAATCTGCAAGATGAAAGCATATCCTATTATCATAAAAACATATTTAGAAACAGAAGAAAAGAGGAATCAAAGGATACAAAGAATAGCAAAAGAAGAGAGAAAAGCAGAGTTTGTAAGAAGTATAACTGAAGTTGTAGGAGGCATAACAGAAACTAAAGGAAGAACAAGAGTTGAGGAGGAGAGAACAAGAAGAGAAGCAGAAACAGGAGGAAGAACATAGGCAAGGTGCAATGACAGAAGAAATAGTGCCGATAAAAGTTGAAGAGAAGGAATAGATTCAGCGAGCAGTTGAGGAGGAAGCTGAATAGATGCAGGATCGGGATCTTTCTCAGCGTACTGAAGACTCAATTGAAGTGACAGACATGGAGATGGAACAGGAGCCATAGAATGAATATGTTTATCTGATACCGAGAGCACCATAGTTCACCATTCAGTCTCCACCACCTACAGCGGCATAGCCAACCCCGAGCGAGGAAGGGGAGGTTGTTCCCCTTGATGATGATCTGGTAATGGATGTGTACAATATTTCGTTTTATGAGTTCCAAAAGAGGATTATACAAGCACGGAGAAAACATTTTCTGGATGATCACGCGTCACCTCCATTTGTTAGATAAAGGGTGATAGTGGTGTACAGTAGGAAGCATCCAAATGCCATTGTCGAAGCCAAATTGGAATTTGCAGGAGAAACAAGATCAAACATTCAGTATTTGACAGCCGAGAATGAAAAATTGGCACAGAACTTGCACGCTGCAAGGAAAGAGGCAGAACAACTCCACGCAATAGCATAAAGTGTATTTTCCACACATGTTTACTTAGAGGAGATGATAGCAGCGATACTTGATAAAGTATCAACACTTGGAGAAACCATGCAGAAACTCTATGACGGATTTATGATCATACATAAAGCAGTTGTCTGTTTGCATGGCCTACAACAGTAGAGAAGAGATTTTGTTAAAACTCTCAAGAATATACAAGTTTTCATCATTTATGTGAAATAATATACAATGTGATACAAAGGGGCATCGCTTGACTTAGTGAAGAAAATAAAGCCACAGGCAGAGCTGGAGAAAGCGAGAGTTCAGATATTGATGCAGAATAGTAATAAACTATCCTCATTTGTTGGTAGCATTCAGGCTTCATATGTACGATTGTTCAATAGTTTGGATGTCTTGGTAAAAACACACAAGACACCATCATTCGGTTCACTCACTAAGTAAAAACCGAAGAACCAAGTGTGGCAGGAGATTGAAGAGTACTTGGAGCAGCTGAGACAGATCACCACCAAGGAAGATTTGGATTTGAATAGACAGAACATGCAGAGCTACATCGATGGTCCTGTCCAATTAGAACAATGTTTCTCATGCTTCAAAATGAACTTGAAACTCGTTCCAATACATTGTACCCGAATTCCATGGAGGATAGATTATACATTTAGCCAAACAACATCACGTAGTTTGGGGATACCATCACACAGTACCGAGCTTGGCACCAATACGTGACCTAGAAGCATCAAGTGGAAGTTGTTGAGATAGAGTTTTCACAAACTCAAGCATCATAGTGTTGTTTCTTGTTAGGTTGTCAAGTTGTCTCTACCATATTTTATATTATATGGGTGACAAGTGTAAAATGTATTATTATTTGTAATTATGTTGTAAGTGAAATTCTGAGTCTCAAGATTGGAATATGAAGAGTCATGATGTAATGTAACGAGTCATTTTGTAAATAAGTTAAAGAGTCGTGAAGGTAGTCCAAAGGTCACAAAGGGGATTTGAAGAGTCATCCCCTCTTGTTATAAATAGAACCTCATAACTCCTACAAGGGCTTTTGGGAGGTAAGCTTTTGGCTAGGCTTAGGCTTAGAAGGATCTTGGGAGTATTGTGAAGAGCCTTGGCTTCTTCATAGTGTAGAGCGAGTATACTTCTTTGGAGGAGCTAGTGTTCTTGACTTTAACATTCCACTATTGGGGCTAGTGGTCCGTTAATGGTGTATGTATGAATGAAACTTTCACTTATAATAAAATCAGAGTCAAAATGCTTTCATGCATATGTTGTGAATATAGTAGGACTATTCTTGTTGTATTTTCAATGTATGTTATTTAACTTACGCTTATTCTTATGAACTATTTCGTTTACATTTGTATGAATCTTGTTGAATGTATGTTTTTGTATTAATTCATCACTTTAACTTGTGGACTATTTTGCATCTTATCTTGTGATGTCATTACGCTCATGTGTTCCTTTCAAGTTGTGTACTATTACAGGCTTCCAAGGGGCACACTTCCTTTTCCCTTCATGTGTTGGAACCTTCATGCATCACACTTGACTTTTCCATGGGGTTACACACTTGATCTCACTCAAAGTTACCATACTTCACTCTGCACATTTTCCCAGTCAAGGCATAACATTACCACCCAATGTTTGAACTCCTACTCCAAATGGTGTGAGGTCTAGTTGGGAATTGATATTGGGGAGATCCCCTAAATGTTGGCGAGTCCAACACCGTCAACATTTTTTACGCTAGAAGGAGGACCAGATGACAAGCTGATCCCTTGAAGTCTGTTTTGAATTTCTGCACACATTTAATGACTTCTCCCCAAATCATAACCCCGACATGTTTTTCCAAACACACAAATACGAAAGTGTCGGCGAGAATTATTGATGATTTGTCCAATTTGAAATTCAATGGCGAGTGTGAAACAACCTTATTTTAGCAAACCACACATTTTCTTGATTTTTTCACAGAGCAAAACATCCTCTATGAGGACGTTGGTTGTAGGATGTTCATTCTCACGTTCAAAGGGCGCGTATGAGAATGGTGTAACACATTTCCTAATGACTCCATTCACTCTTTCGAATAGATTTTCATAGAGTTTTGTTGTGCTTTTGATTTCTATGATCGTAAAACTCTACGCCAGAAAATTTGCATTTGCAAAAAGCATCTGATGAATCTGTTCAGGATTTTCACGATCATTTTATTCATTTCTACTTTGAATTTCTAGAAGATGACGTTGATTGGTCTTTCTTGGTAGACAAATTCATATATCTTGTTCACATTTCAGAAAATCTGCACGAGCTTGAATTTTTCAAACCTCTCCTAACATACCTCAGTATTAGAGCTTCTAAATTTGTGTTGGATGAGTTTGTTGTTCCACGTGATCCTTTGTCCGCTTCTCATCAAACATCTCTAGTTTCGCAGGTTGGGGTGGGAGAAGTTGATAATTCATCTGTTGATCTACCACCATCTTTTCCCACCTCACATACTCAGAATTTTAGCACAGGTTTGGACTGTGAGTCTGATGGTTGTGATGAAGTGTTATCTCCTCGTCCTCCATCCTTTGGTCCCTCTAATCCTCTAGATTGTGATGTGTCGTATTCACCTATTTCTAATGTCCCTTTTGATGTTAACAAGGATCAAGTTTTGGATGGAGTTGGTGTTGAACAACCAACATGCGATATCATTTTAGATGAGTATGTGTGGGAGTCTAAATCTGAGCATGAATCTGTGATGAAGGATGACCTTCTTCCTTCCACACATCGAAACTCCGTCGGGGTACCGTCCAGGCTCGCTGGTAACAGAGCAATGTTTGTGCTCCTGAAGTGACTCCATGGGAGTACTCCAGGCCTGTTGGCAGTGGAGCAACACCAGAGATGAAAAATAATACTCTAACAATCTATTTTACTTGTGCATTTATATACTCCTCATACCCAATCGAAACAACTCAGTCTGACTTGGCTTGGTATGTGTGTTATCGATGAAGAGAATGGTAGGGACAATATCTTTAACTCAAGCTAGGTGAAGAAGTTGTGACAATCAATGAAGTGAAGAATACTTCCAGAAGAGTTAGACAAGTTTTACATGAGACAAGATCTATACGAAGAGCTAGAGTTCTACCAGTGTGTCACCAATGTTGTAGCGGCTACAACCACCCTCTAAAATTTTGCCTATGATTTGATTTTGGAGCCTTCCTTCCTATCCACAGTTTCTTATCATGCACTGATCCAAGTATTCATGTTTCAACTAAGACTTTTTTTTACATTTTTTTCTTGTGTTTACACGCTTACTTGATATTTATAACTCATAATTTGATCTCCCAACTTGGGCTCATAGTAGTTCTGGGCTTGCCTCGAGAAACTGCGCAATTATTCAAGGAAACTAGGCTTGATGATAGGAATTGTACAGTTCAGACTGGTAGTCAGCCTTGAGCTCAAAAACTACGCAGTCATGGAAGGCAGCCCAGCACTAAGCCCAGAAATTGTGCAATCCCTCACTGAACTCAGAAACTGCATAGTACACTGAGCCGGAAAGTTACCTAGTTCCCCAGAATTGCGCAACCTTTCCCGGTAGTGTGCATGGCAAGATTCCCTGAAAAAGTAGAAAGCTAAAAAGTGAAAAGAATCCCTAAAATAGGGATCTATTTTTAGTATCCCGAAGGAGACACTTTCAATATTTTTGGAAACTTCTACCAAGTGTCACTTTTTCCTTAATTTTAGGCATGCACATCATAAACCCTAATTTGGTCAAATATATTTAATCGATGCCCTTAGAACTCATTTACATGTTTCATCTTGGAGCTCTAGAATTCTTGAGGATATCAAAGAACCTTTGATGCAATTGTCATCTCTTTTCTGGGCGAGTTTCACTTTTGTCATCTTTTTCCACTTTTTTTGTCGCCTTTTGTCGTTTCACTTGTGTGAGTGTTTTTTACTTATTTATCTTCATGGTGGATGGATTTTCAACTTATTTTAACTTGTAGAAGTGTTGTTTTAAGTTTTTATTTTTCTTTCACAAGTGTGGCATTGGTTTTCCTATTTTTGCACTGATGGTCGTCATTGCAGCGACTCTCCTCACATACTTGATTTTCCTTCTATTTGATTAGTTGTTTCACTTGATCTACATTGGTTTACTCATACTTAGTTAGTTTTGAACTCAATCTCACATCATCACTCACTTCTGCTCATTTTTCACACTTCCATCAAGTAGATCTGCACTTGATTTGGCCAGATCTTAATTTGTCCAGTTGGGCACGACGCAATCCTAAGGCTCAAGACACAAGCTTGGCCTATGGAACTGCGCAATGCGCAGTAAAGGTTAGCCTAACTACGCAATGTGTAGTTCCAGGGCTTAGACTGTCACCTTGGCCATTGAGGCTGTGTAATGTGTAGTCTTTCCCAGTCTCTGCCTAGGCTGGGATTACGCATTTTGCAGTTCCCACAGTCAACCAGTCTCCCTTGTTGATAAAATTTGTGCAATCCTTCTCTCCAATTGCCTGGTTTGCTAATTAATCATGCTTTGAAGGTGGATTTGTTGAAGCTAATGTTTTTTTCCATGATTTTCCTTTTTGTCCCACAGATACCACACTTGTGAAGCACTTCTCTCCAACAGTCATTGTTATCATGGCACCAAAGAGAGTTGCTTCAAAAGAGACCATTGAAAGCAGTACTAGGGAAGCAGTTGAGAAAACATCAGTAGACTTTCCAGTGTATATAGACACTTAGTTGTTTATAGAAAAAGGTTCAACACTAACATGCCAGCAAGTTAATGAATCTCTTTTAGCAAAAATCCTTGAGGCAGATCTGGAGGATCGGCAGGTGTATCTCAATATCCAGCGGTCAGGACTACACAAGGTTGCATGTAGATATCCAGCCTTCCCATGCGTAGATGTCATCAACTGGATAGCCTCACACATTGATGAGAATACCATGACATTGAGCAGTGCCAGCATATATAAGCTTGCCACCTTTCGGGCAGAAGATTATCAGCGCATGTATCACTTGCTCGAGCTAGTGAAGCTCATGGACTCATTCTTCTATGCCACCAAAAGTTATGTGAACGCAAGAGACATTGTCAAAGGTTGGGTGAAAGAGCCATCAAATTTTCGACAAGCACCCATCCCTTTATACAAGACAAAGTCCCTCAGGAAGGCCGACCAGATCTTGGTAATCTTCGCTTGCATTATCCATGGTCAGCAGAGCACGGACCTTTCCTGAAGAGTGGGCAGTCTTATTGAACCAAGTTGTGAAAATGGGGAGGTCATTCAACTAGTCATATTTGTTGGCTCGAGAATTGAGGGCCCATGTAGCACAAGCTCGGAGTTCTCCCAATGGTGAGCAAGCAAGGTTCTATATGTTTTCATATTTATTGGATGCAATCTGTGCACAACAGCAGTTCCCTCGCATGAACTAGACATAGACACCAGGAGAATATGTCATGCATATCTATTGCAAGTTGCTTTTGGATTGTATTCATCGAGGGGTAATGGAACAACTAACTGACCACTTCATCATCATTCTTTACAAACTTATCTTTCAAGAGGATCCACCTTGCATGTCACGAGGAGAAATGGAGGTGATAGCAGACATAGCAGATTGGTATGCCTCACCAGATGGAACCTTCCATAGAGTGTTCGACAGAGAGAAGCCTCTGCATGTTTTATCAAGGTATGACACTTACGAGTTTTTCATGCAACAAGAATCATATCATCTCACCACAGGGTTGTCGGTAGATTTTCACATGAATAAGAAAGCACTATGGCCCACTCTTCCTTTGCAAATTGGATTATACGAGATAAAAAACTTGAAATTCGCAGATATCGAGGGGAAGGAGATAGTGAATTTTGCATTCGGTACATGAGATTTTAATCTGTATAATCCCTGTGGTATTTGTAGAGACCCTTGTGTGAGAATTTACTTTCAGTGAATTAGCGAGGCATTTCATTGGTTAGAGTAGGATCCATGGAGGAACTGCTACAATGCCTCCAGAATTCGTGAGTCGATCAATTTAGCAGGAACTTCACAGGCTACCCACAAATGGTAGTAATTCCATAAGAAACAGCAACAGAAGGCAGTAATCCCATGCACAACAAGGGAAATATAAATATTGTCGACAGTCTAGAGGGATAACAAAGATGCAAGATGAAAGCATATCCTATTATCATGAAAGAATATTTAGTAGCGGAAGAAAAGAGGAAGCAGAGAATACAAAGAGCAGAGAGGAAGAAAAGAGAAAATCATAGATTGTGGGAAGCAAAACCGAAGTTGCAGGAGGTAGAACAGAAACTTAAGGAAGAACATGAGTGAGGAGGAGAGAACAAGAAGAGAAGCGGAAGTGGGAGGAAGAAAAAAGGCAAGGCACAATGACAGAATAAACAACATTGATACAGGTTAAAGATCAGGAACAGAACTAGCCAGCATCTGCGGAGGAAGGTGAACAGATGCAGGATCAGGAGCTTGCTCAGAAAATTTGGCATTCAATTAAAGTGAAAGACATGGATATGGAACAAGAGCCACAGAATGAAGATGTTGATCTAATTTCGAGTGCACCATAGGTCACCATTCAGTCTCCACCACCTCCAGCAGCAAAGCCAACCTCGAGCGAGGAAGGGGATTTTGTTCCCCTTGATGATGATCCAGTAATGGATGTGTACAATTTGTCATTTGATGAGTTCCAAAATAGGATTGGACAAGAACGGAGAAATCATTTTCTGGATGATCACGCATCGCCTGCATTCGTTAGAGAAAGGGTGATAGTGGCAGACACTAGGAAGCATCCAAATGTCATTGCCGAAACTTGGCCTTTGCAGGAGCAACAAGATCCAACATTCAATATTCGATGGTCGAGAATGAACAATTAGCACAGAACTTGTAGGCTACTAGGAAAGAGGTAGAGCAACTCCGCACAGTAGCACAGAGTGCAATTTCCACACAGGTTTACTTGGAGGAGATTATAGCAGTGATACTTGTTGAAGTATCAACACTTGGAGAACCAGGCATAAGTTCTATGAGGGGTTTGTGACCATATATAAAGAAGTTGTCTATTTGCATGGCATACAGTGACATAGCAGAGATTTTGTTAAAACTTTCAAGAATATACAAGTTGTCATCACTTATGTGCAAGAATGGACAATGTGATACAAAGGGGTGTCGCTTGACTTAGTGAAGAAAATGAATCCATAGGCAGATCTGGAGAAAACGAGAGTTCGAATGTTGATGCATAATAGTAAACAACTTGCCCCATTTATTGGTAGCATTCAGGCCTCAAATGTATGGTCATTCAGTAGTTTGGATGTCTTGGTGAAAACACACAATATCCCATCAGTCAATTCACTCACCAAAGACAAACCCAGGAACCAAGTCAGGAAGGAAATCGAAGAGTACTTGGAGAAATTGAGATAAATCGCCACAAATGAAGATTTGGATATGAACAAACTAAACATGCAAAACTACATCGATGGTCCTATCCAAATTAGAACAATGTTTCTCATGCTTCATAATGAACTTGAAACTGGTTCCAAGACATTGTACCCGCCATGGAGGCTAGAGTCTGCTTCCAGCCAAACACCATCACACAGTTTGGGGATACCATCACACAATACCGAGCTTAGCACCAATACGTGACCAAGAAGCATCAAGTGGAAGTTGATGAGCTATACTTTTCCCAAACTCAAGCATCATAGTGTTGTGTCTTGTTAGGCTATCAAGTTGTCTCTACCCTATTTTGTCTTATATGGGTACAATTGTAAAATGTATTATTATTTGTAATTATATTGTAAGTGAAATTCCAAGTGTCAATATTGGAATATGAAGAGTCATGATGTAATGTAATGAGTCATTATGTAAAGAAGTTGAAGAGTCATGAGGGTCATCCAAAGGTCACAAAGGGGAGTTGAAGAGTCACCCCCTCTTGTTATAAATAGAATCTCATAACTCATGCAAGGTATTTTGGGAGCCAATGTTTTTGCTAGGCTTAGGCTTAAAAGGAGATTGGGAGTATTGTGAAGAGCCTTGGCTTCTCTGTAGCATAGAGTGAGTATACTTATTTGGAGGAGTAGGTATTATTGACTTTAATGTTCCATTATTGGGACTAGTGGTCTGTCAGTGGTGTATGTATGAATGGAACTTTCACTTGTAATAAAATCAAATTCGGCATGCTTTAATGCATATGTTTTGAATATAGTAGGATTATTCTTGTTGTATTTGCAATGTATGTTATTTAACTTACACTTATGCTTATGAACTATTTCGTTTACATTTGTATGAATCTTGATGAATGTGTGTTGTTGAATTAATTCATCACTTTAACTTGCGGACTATTATGCATCTTAGCTTGTGGTGTCATTACGCTCGTGTGTTCTTTTCAAGTTGTGTACTATTATAGGCCTCCAAGGGGCACACTTCCTTTTCTCTTCGTGTGTTGGAACCTTCATGCATCACACTTGAATTTTCCACAAGGTCACACACTTGCTCTCACCCAAAGTTACCGTACTTCACTCTGCGCGTTTTTGCAATCAAGGCATAACATTACCACCCACAGTTGGTACCCCTAATCCAAACGGTGTGAGCTCAAGTTGGTACTTCATATTTGGGAGATCCCCTGAATGTTGGCAGGTCTAGCACATCAACAACGGGTCTCGCTAGAAAAGCCAGCAAGAGACAACTATTACCCTTGCCCCCTTGACCTCTAATATCTTCTGCAAATTTCTTTGAGTCTTTCTCGAGCTTTTTTCATGCTTTGGAAAGATATGCCCAGTCAAACTCTATGTCGACAAAATCACCAAGTCAGGTCCAACATTTAACTCCAACAACTCAAATTCCAATACACTCTTTCTATGCAATTGCTTAGACTTTTCATAGTCATTGGTTTGGTGTCAACCAGTTTTACAAGCTCAAGTGAGGGATTTGGACTCTTCCGTGGTTGTAAATCTCTTCCCCATCAACACATTTGTCAGTCTATGTTATATAAATGAGACTCCCTAGTTTCTTTCAACTGGTAAGGCGCCCCATAGAGATCGTATCCCTCACAATTGTATTATTCTCTCACCATTATGTCCTAAACCTAGGGGAACTTTTGACTCCCTATGGGCCTATATCTCACTCAGCACAAATAATATGCCACGTTAAAGAACTTGAGTTGACCACAAGGTGACATAATACCAAGAACAAGGGGGCACCTATGTGTTAATTAGCATAAAAATTTCTATTGCACAAATTTCAAGAGCTTACTCTTGAACCTGTACAAGAGGAAATTGCTTAGGTTGAACGAGAATTTGCTAATCAAAGACATACCCTCACAAACACGAAATTACTCACAAAAATTTCATACTAGGTTCTTGAGTCTAAGCACACACATGGGTATTATAATCAATACATGTGCACATTGGATATTTACTGACACCTCAAGTTTATTCTTAGCAAGGTCTTGGAAAAAACTGAAGTAAAAAACAACATTCTCCTCTCTTTGGACCACATGAAGCAACAAATGATAGTTCTAGATCATTCGTTGTAACACATCGAAAAACATATGGGCATTCCCCCTTATTCAGTTTACTCTCCAAGCAGCAACAAGAAGCCCATACTTGTTTAAGCCAAAAATTCAAATAATTCCTCTAAAATTAAATCTTAGTCCCTTGTTCTTAGCTTTTTATGTTTCAATTATATATTTCAGAATTCTCAAAGCGCTCAAAAGGTCCTACTTTTAGTATATGTATTTTGGTTATTGAATCTCTATTCAAAATATTATCTTATATACATTTGAAAAAAATTTAATTCTAAATATAGTCAATTTTTTCTAACCAACTATGTCAGAATTCAAGGACTTATAATGTACTCAATTTTCAAGCAACATAAATCATTTACTTCAGAATTTTTTTTTATTAAATCCATTGATTTATGAAAAATAGAAAACCTTAATTAGATAAAACCAAAGCCCATATTTTCCAAAGCAAGGTTTGGTCCAATGTGATCAAATCCATTGATTTTCCACGAAAACCAACAACCTTGATCACATCAAACCAACATTCTTCACATTTCATAAGAATAAGGTTACCACTTGGTCCAATGTGATCACTTCCATTAGCTTTTGTGAAAAATCAACAACCATGATCATATCAAGCAAAAGTCCACTCTCAAGAAATGTGAAAGGCTTTGGGTCTAACATGATCAAATTTTGAAAGTTTTCAATCCAAGGCCATTGTTTTTATCAACTTTGATTGAAATACTTAAAAAAGAAACATAATTTTATATAAAAATATAATATCAAAGGCCATATAAATAAGTAAAAAATTATTACCCAATATTGGTGATCATATATATATATATATATATATATATATATATATATATATATATTAACCATTAAATTATAGTAAGTGTTTTATTGTTATAGGTATGTACTATGGAGCTCTGCTAGGGTTTCGTGAACCTTCTCGAACGCTGACACCACCCTGCCATCGATACGATAAAGCCTGAATCTGACAGGGGCGATGAGAGCCCCGGACGGGGGGGAGTGATCCCCTCCTACCATAGTGTAGCTGCTAGAGAGTCAAGCGGTAATACATGCAATCATCTCGATTCCCCTGAGAACGCTAGCCCTAGCGTTGGCCCTGTTCTCAAAGCCCAGTGGCAGGCATGAATCTGAGGGAAATGCCTCCCTAGAGCAACCAAGAAACCTCGATTTGTGATTCCAATGAATAAATTAGAGAAATATCGCAGCTATATGAAAGACCATGCTATGATCTGCAAGTTTATTATCATTTGGCCAACCAAAAAGGACCTGATCAAATGGATCTAGTAGAAATGGAAGCCAAAAGGTCATATAGAACTAAAGCTGGGAGCCATAGGTTTTTTTATAGTAATTTTCTCAAATTTGCAAGATAAGTAAAGAGTCTTCGAAAATGATCTTATTTCTACCACAATTCATGTATCTTCGTGAGATACTGGGAAGAATGCTACAACCCAAACACAATTTCTGGTGGCTCTTGTCTGGGTTTGCCTCTTTTCCCTACCGGTTGATTTATGGGACCCTGAAATCCTGGAAGGTATTGGAAACTCAATCTGCATATTTGTGAAAATAGCAGAGTCTACTCATAGGGGAAGATATACCTCCTATGCCTGCATCTGTGTTTATATGAATATCTCGGAACCCCTCCCAGAATCAGTGGAATTAGAATACCAAGATGAGGTTTGGTAACAACCTCTGGATTATGAGCACATATCATTCTATTGTCATCGTTGTCATGAGTATGGTCATCTGTACAAATCATGCCCACTGAACCAATCTGGTTTGGAAGAGTTGAAGCTGTCGCAGGAAAAAACCTCACCAAAATGCAATAATGAAGGGTTTAAGGAGGTTCCACACAAAAAGAAGAACACAAAGGTGCAGTAGAATCAAGGCTCCAACCATCAAAACCAAAGGGTAAGCCATAACAGGTTTGAAGTGTTGCAGGAGGAAGGGGAAACCTCAAAAGAGGCAGAACTACCAAAGGACCTAGACCAAGACCAAGATCCGAGAAAATCACCAACCCACCAAAGAGGAAAGACCAAATGGAGCTATCAAACAAAGAGGAACATGAACAATCAATTGATCTTACCGCAATGGAGGTTGATGCATCCAAGGAGGAGCTAAGCACGGTTCTGAAAAGGATTTTGAATGAGTGGCGACACCTAGATGAAATATTTATACCAGAAGACCAAAAGAAATTGTATAGAGAAATGTTCCAGCAATACATGGCTAACCAAGGCCAAAGACAGTCAGATCTGGTGGATCAACCTGGGATGCAATTGGGAAGTTTGCAGGAGCAGCAGACCCAAAGTAAAGGAGGGAAGAAAAGGGAAGGAAAAACCTTCAGGAGTCAATCCAAATGGTGGGCGAGATGCTAGTTAACTCTAGAAGGGTAATACCGCTATCAACGGTATTCCACCAACTACACAAAGTTTCTCAATGATAGTAATCTCCTAGAATGTGAGAGGCCTCAATAGCCGAGGTAAGCAGAGATACTTACAAGATCTCCTGCAAAAGGAGAAGCCTCAGATAGTGCTCCTCCAGGAAACCAAGGTATCAGGAGAAAAAATAGAGGAAATACTTAGACGAATCTGACCTAAGTATGAAGTAGTAGCAATAGATGCAAAAGGAAGTGCGGGAGGTATTTCCCTACTCTGGGACCTTGTAGAGGTAATGGTGGACTTTTGGATGGGCATGCCCCGCATCTTGTCAGGGTGCTTTCGACACATTATAACCATGGAATGGGTTCTAATCTCAGCGTTCTATGGCCCTCACACTTCAGGAGTGAAGGAATCGTTCCTACAGATCATAGGGAAGCTGAGTCAATTGCACATTGAAAAACTTTGGCTGATAGAAGGAGAAATTAACTTGATAACCTTGCTAGCAGAGAAAAATGGGGTATAAGAAGAGAGGAACCAGAAATGGAATTGTTCAAGAACATGCAAGCGGATTTTCATCTGGTGGACATTCCAACCATTAACGGAATACACACTTGGAATAACATGATGGGAGGAGCTCACCAAGTTGCCTCTCAGTTGGATCAGTTCCTATCATCTAAAGATCTTATCAATAGATATATTTACTATGAAACCTCAATTCTGCCATGCCTAGGGTCCGACCATTGGCCTATTCAGCTGGAAGTTGACTTGAAGCAGGGGCATCGAAACCGACCTTTTAGGTTTGAATCCTTTTGGTTGCGTGACCCCGCCTTCCTTGATAAAGTAAAGGACAGGTGGAACTTGAGTTTGGAACAGGGAAGAAATGTCATGCACACATTCCAGCTTCGCTTGAAATATCTAAAGAAGAAGATGAAGAAATGGAACAAAAATGAATTTATTCATATCTAGCAAGACCAAGAATAGCTCCAAGCCCGCATGCAACAGGTAAAACATAAAATGATGATGAATGGACGCTCGGGTTCCTTATTTGTGGAAGAGGGAAAGCTCTTAACCAAGATTGAGTAAATGAGGAAGCAAGAAGAGATTTTATGGAAGCAAAAATTGCGAGTACAATGGCTCTGGGAAGGAGAAAGGAACACCAGCCTTTTTCATAAAGCCATGATACAACATAACTGAATATTCTAGATGCTAGACCCAAGAGGGAATAGATTGGTACAACATGAAGATATGGAAAACATGTTGGTTAATCATTTCCAAAATATCCTATCAGAGCCTCTCCTTGATAGATCAGAAGCTATTTACTGGATAACCAGACACATACCCCAATTGGTCAGCAAAGATGAGAACCTAGCACTCATGTTATATTTTACCCTAGAAGAGGTGGAGGAGGTGGTCAAAGGTTTTTCCTAAAAAAAGCACCAAGTCCAAACGGATTCACTGCAAAATACTTCCAGACAGCCTGGTCAATTCTAGGAAAATACATCCTAAAGCTGGTAGGAAAATCTAGAAGGTCAAGGAAGGTACATCCAACCCTCAAATCTACTTTTATAGCTTTAATCCCTAAAACTGAACATTTTGAATAGCCTCAAGGATTCGTGCATGTATCCTTATGTAATGTTATCTATAAAAGCCTCTCTACAATCATGGTGAATCATCTTAAACCAATTCTCTCGACTTTAGTATCCCCGAAGCAGGCTGGCTTTGTCAAGGGTTGTCAAATCTTGGATGGTATAGTTACGGCTCAAGAAGCCATCCACTCCCTCAAAATCCTCCGATCAAAAGGCATGATGATTAAGCTAGATCTATCTAAAGCCTATGACAGTCTGAGTTGGACTTAACTTCTAGGTAACCTTCAAGCCTTTGGATTTGACCCTAGATGGATTCAGTGGATATCCTCTCTAGTGTTCTCTATGTTGAAATTTGGTACCGGAGGACAGGTGGTTCCCTTAGGCTTTGATCTTTGGCCTAGGGAAAAGTGTCCAAAAGAATTTAATTTTTCTCCTAAAGTGAATTTATAATTTTATAAAGTTAAATCTAATTTAAAAGTGACTTTAAGTGATAAAGTTACTAAATCTAATTTTAAAGTGACTTTTATAAAGTCAATGAAAAATTAGAAAGGAAAAGTGACTTTGGAAATAAATGACTAAGTGGGTCTTTATTAAAGTGGGGTGAATTAAAAAATAAAAAGTGAGATTTAAATGAGCATTTAATCTCAGCCTTAGATCTCAATCTATTTCAGCCATTGGATTTAGGGATCACCCAAAAGTCACTTGGGGTTAGATTAAAAGAGGAAAAAGAGGAAAAGGTCATTCATTATTTCATGAGCAGATTGGGAGAAGGAGAGCAAGAGAGCAAGAGAGATTTCTGAGCAGGGAGGAGAAGGAGACAGGAGCTTGGCACACATTCCAAGGCAGCAGTTGAGCAGATTTGTACAGCTAGTTCAGCACATAGTGAAAGGCAGATTTTGGCACGATTTTTTATTTTCGAGGAGCTGTTTATTACTGCTGAATTTTATTTCTGCAATTTCCAGCATTCTGTAAAATTTTCAGAATTTGTGTTTTCAGCAAATTTATTTTTTCCAGCTTGTTAAATGTATGGTTATGGGAAAGGGCATTTAACTATATGGGAGAAATAAGGAGAAACTGAAAACCGGGGTGGGAAAACAGAAATTTCTACATGGTATCAGAGGTTGAGTGTTGAAGGGCAGTTTGGGACAGCAAAAGGAAAAAATCACAGTTGTTGATTTTTCACTCAGAAAATTCCAGCAAGCTGATTTTTCATAAACATCAGTTTTATCTTTACTACAGCACTGCTATTTTTCAGTTTTAGGACAGCAGGATGTCATTGGGATTGAGGATGGAGGATAGACTGGATGGGCATACAAATTACAGCGTTTGGAAGGAGAGAATGCAGAGTATCTTTGAGGAGGCAGAAGTCTGGGATATCATGGTGCATACCACACAGAACCCTGTTGTTGTGCCTACTGATGTTACTCAGTTGACAGCTTATAATTAAAAAAATAACAAGGGTAAGAGGTTGATTCTAGACGGAATCAAAAACCATTGCATTCCTCATGTGAGAGGAAAGAGCAATGCCCATGAGATGTGGACAGCATTGTCCAATCTCTACCAGAGTACCAATGAGAACTGGAAGATGGTCCTGAAGGAGAAGCTGAAGAACATTAAGATGGGTAATGATAGTGCAGCTGGATATCTCACAAAGATTACTAATGTGAGAGATGAGTTGGCAGCGATTTTAGAGGCCATTCCACCCACTGAGTTGGTGTGGATTGTAGTGAATGGCCTCCCCCATTCATGGTTGAACTTTGCTGATGGGGTTTGTGCACGTGAGACCCTTCCCGCATGGGAGAGGTTTTGGGATGATTGCATTCAAACAGAGATCAGGAAAGGTCAGCTTGGGGCAGCCAAGCCAATTGAGCAAGATGAGGATGTAGCACTGGTGGCAGGAGGCAAGAAAGGCAAAGGGAAGAAGCAGGGTTCCACAAGCAGTGGTGGGGGCAAAGGAAAAGGTAAAGGTAAACAGGGGAACACACAGAAGGACTATTCCAAGGTGAATTGTTGGAATTGTCAAAAGATGGGACACTATGCAGTTGTGTGTCTGGAGAAGAAGAAGAAGAAGGGGAAGAACCAGGACGTGGCTGCTTCAGTAGAGATTGAGGACTTTGCAGGTCGTTTTGACCGGGAGTTTGTGTTCACTAAGTGTGAGTCCTCTAGTGCAGGATCACCTGCCACACAGGTTCAGAGGGAGCATGATTTTCCCTCGATTAGCAGAGCATCTTCAGGTATCTGGTATGTGGACAGTGGGGCTTCACGTCACATGACAGGAGTCTGTGAGTACTTCTTCGAGCTTTTAGAGAGTGGCACTGATAATTGAGGTAGTACTCGGTGATGACAGAGTTGTTAGAGCAGTCGGGGTGGGGACACTGACATTTCAGAGGGAGTCCAAACCTCCCTTGAAAGTGTCAGATGTTCTTTATGTGCCAGGGATGAGGAAGAACCTCATATCCATCTCAGCTTTGGAGGACAGAGGATATGAGGTACTGTTCAGGGGAGGACAGGTGTTGATGTATCCCAGGGGCACTCCAGTTGATTCAGCTAGAGTAATAGGTGTACGCCATGCAAAGGTGTACAAGTTTGCATTCCAACCCCTTTTGGCATTGAGCAGTAGTACCGACAGCAGAGCTAGCAGTTCTGAGCTGTGTGAGATTTGGCACCGCAGGATGGGACATATGTATCATGGAGCCTTGAGGACATTGCAGGAGATCACTACAAGTGTGCCAGATTTCCGTACTGATCACTTTGATACTTGCAGAGGTTGTGCGATGGGCAAGTTTGCCAAATCCCCTTTTCCCAGCAGTGACAGCAGAGTGACTAGGATACTTGATTTGATTCATTCTGATGTGAGCGGTCGGATGTCTCATGTTTCCTTGAGTGGATATGAGTACTATGTTTTATTCATTGATGATCACTCCAGGAGGACCTGGATTTATTTCTTGAAGACCAAGAGTGAGGTCTTCAAGCAGTTTCAGGAGTTCAGAGCTCTTGTGGAGACATAGACAGGTCGAAAGATCAAGTCCCTGAGGTCGAACAATGGAGGAGAGTACACCCTTGGAGAGTTTGTTGACTATTGTGTGGAGGCAGGCATTAGGAGGGAGTTCACTGTTCCTTACAACCCCCAGTAGAACGGGGTTGCAGAGAGGAAGAATAGATCCATCATAGGGGCTGCCAAAGCCATGTTACATGATCAGGGGTTGCCATTGTTCTTGTGGGCAGAGGCCTGCAACACAGCTGTTTACTTGCAGAACAAGAGTCCGCATCGTGCCTTGGGGCACATGACTCCGGAGGAGGCTTTCTCTGGGAAGAAGCCTGATATTGATCATCTTCATCTCTTTGGATGCATTACATACTCCTATATACCCAAGGAGAAGAGGACCAAACTAGAGCCCACTGCAGAGAAGGGTATCTTTGTGGGCTACAGTGAGACCTCAAAGGCCTTTCAGATTTACATTCCTGCACAGAGGAGATTTGTTGTCAGACGGGATGTGAAGTTCGAGGAGGACAGGGCCTTTAGGAGGTCACGGGAGTTAGAGTATCTAGATCAGCCAAACCCTCAGCAGCAGTTGAGTCAGTCGCAGGGATCCAGTGGGTAGGGATCAGGAGGATCAAGAGGTACATCTATAAGGATGTCAGGTCTGTCAGTGAGCAGTGGCTCGCCGAGCCAGAGGGGTGGTGCTCCGGGCAGCATGCAGAGCAGTTCACTAGGGAGTCCACTGATGGACAGTTCACAAGGTACCTCAGCTTCTACAGGTTCAGGTGCAGGCAGGAGGACAGCAGACAGACAGTCAGGAGTTCAGGCTCCTAATGATGATGAGGAGGAGGAGTTTCATTCTCCAGTGGGAAAAGTGCACTCAGGGAAGAGGAAGCCCATGTGGCTTCAGGACACCTTGAGAGATGCCACATCTGTTGCTGAGCCGAAGAGGCCGGTCAGAGAGAGTAGACCACCGGAGAGGTTTTGTAGCTATATGGCGATGGTTACCAGCATCCTTGACTCTGAGCCTTCTAGCTATGAGGAGGCAGCTAGCCAGCAGGTCTGGAGAGAGGCCATGCAGGAGGAGTATTCTTCTATCATGAAGAATGATGTTTGGGAGGGGGTGTCGAGGCCTGAGGGCAAGTCCGTGGTTACTTCCAGATGGCTTTACAAGATAAAGCATGCTGCAGATGGCAGCATTGAGAAATTCAAAGCAAGGTTTGTGGCTAGAGGGTTCTCCCAGGTAAAGGGAGTTTATTATGAGGAGACCTTCGCTCTCGTGGCTCGTTATAATTCGATCCGCTCCATTATATCGATAGAAGCATAGATGGGTTGGAAGATCCACCAGATGGATGTGAAGACTGCATTTCTCAATGGCTTCATACAGGAGGAGGTGTACATTGAGCAGCCACAGGGCTTTGAGGTGCATGGGAAGGAGTCCCATGTGTGCAGACTGAAGAAGGCCCTTTATGGCCTGAAGCAAGCTCCCAAAGCTTGGTACTCCAGGATAGATACATATCTGCAGGGGAGGGGTTTCACAAAGAGTGAGGCAGATCCGAACCTTTACTTTATTGTGATTGGTGAGGAACCTCTCATTCTGGTGTTGTATGTGGATGACTTGGTCATTACAGGTGCAGAGAGACTCATAGAGCACTGCAAGAGAGATCTTGCAACGGAGTTTGAGATGAAGGACATCGGCTTGATGCATTACTTTTTGGGCTTGGAGGTGTGGCAGGAGGAGGGGCATTTCTTCCTGAGGCAGGGGAAGTATATTGTGGACATCCTTAGCAGATTCCACATGGAGGATTGTAGACCCATGTCGACAGCGATGATCACCAACTGGAAGAAGCTTCATGCTTCGGATTCCGAGTTGGTGGATCCCACATTATACAGGAAGCTGATTAGTTCCTTGATGTATTTGGTCAACATTAGACCAGATATCTGTTTTGCAATCAACACGATGAGTCAGTTTATGTGTGAGCCTAGGAAGGTTCACTGGGTGGCTGCAAAACACATTTTGCGGTACTTGCAGGGGACAGTGGATTATGGTCTGGACTATAGGCAGGGAGATGGAGTGAGATTGGCAGGATACACTGATTCCAATTGGGCAGGTTGTGCTTCTGATAGGAAGAGCACTTCAGGGTGTTGTTTTGGGTTGGGTCCAGCAGTAGTGTCATGCTTCAGCCGGAAGCAGCAGTCAGTAGCACTGAGTTCAGCAGAAGCAGAGTATATGGCAGCCAATCTAGCTAGTTGTGAGGCCATCTGGCTTCGCAAGATGTTGTTTGGCTTATTTGGTCAGCCGTTGAGACCTTCAGTGATTTACTGTGATAATCATAGTTGCATTAAACTCACGGAGAATCCAGTATTTCATGACAAGTCAAAGCATATCGGGATCAGATATCATTTCATCAGAGACTATGTTCAGAAGGGAGCTGTGAAGCTTGAGTATATTTCCATTGATGAGCAGGTTGCAGATATTCTTACCAAAGCCTTACCACGGGGCAAGCATGTCTACTTCAGAGACAAGATGGGTGTGGTGAGGAACACCTTCCTCGGTAAGAGGGAATGTTCAAATTTGGTACCGGAGTGTTACACTAAAAAATGTCACCATGACTATTTACAGTTAGTATGGCTCTATCAACAGTCATGCTATCCTCCTGGGCAATTCTTATGCCTCTGCTCTCCATGTCAAACTCCAAAAAGAGAGAAAGTCTTTATAAATGTATTTATCTCTGGGTACGCAGGTTCTCTCAACCTTACCCGCAGATACGCACCTAATGTTCACAAAAGCTGCGTACTTGTACGCTCTGTATGTAAAGGGGGAGGTGCGTACCCCTGTAAAGGTCAAAATGCGCAAGTTTCATCTTTAAAAAGTTACTTGTGGTCATTTCTAGAGCATTCTAGAAGGTTGTTCGACGTGTATTGAGCGCCTCCAGATGGTTCATGTACCCCTACCAAAGAGGAACTTATCCCATCAATAAGGGAGCTATCCCATCCAAAGAGGGGATTATCCCATTGATGGTGGACCTAAATAACTTCCTCTAGACCACTATAAATACAGGCATTAGGCCAGAAGGAGGAGAGGTTGGAAGCTAAATATTTCTAAGGGTAGATGGTGCTGGAATTAGGACTCCCATTTAGAAGCTTGTGAGGAGAGATTGCCATCTTTGCTTGTTCTATTTGGAAGTGGGTGAGCTTTGTCAAAGTAAAGGAGAACTCTTGATGGACCCTGGGAGGGACTTGCACAACACCAAGGCTCAGGTTGTAATTGTTCCTTTTGTTTCCTATTAATGCAAATGAGTCCATTCTTCTCAATAACTTGTTATTTATGAGTTGTTTCATGTACTCCTTGGTCTATGTGTTAAATATGTTTTATTCTATGAGATTATCAAGTGTTATTTAATCGTTTGATTGTTAGTGGATGCAGGTTTCAAAGTGAAGGAGGAGCTCATCCAAATCAGCGAGGCTGGACTGCTACAACAGCGTTGGATTACAGGTAGGATCTAAACACTTGATTTCTTATATAGTAAATGCATGTTTAGATAAGGATTGCTCTTGTTTGTCTTGTTTGTCACTAGAGAGTCTTAGGCTCCTAGGGAGGTTGGTTGTGTTCGCACTATCGACTCTTTCCGCCTGAAAAAATGGCGACTCCGCTGGGGAATCCATTGATGTGAAATTCTTTTCCTTTGTATGCAACTTTGATCTAAGAAAAGTCATTTATTTTCTGGTTTTTGGCTCTGTGACTTTGCATTTGGGTGGGTTAGCTTAGGGTCAGATCGAATTTAGTTTTTCTTGGCTTTTTCAGTAGTACGCACCCTCTGAGTATTGCACAGTGTGTACTTGTACGCACTGTTGTTGTGTGCACAGAGCGGGCCCGCACCTGTCTTAACGGGTTGCCTGCGTACCCTGCTAAAAATTAAGAAATTTCCATTTTTTACATTTTTCCTCTTAGATTTTGCTTTTTCTTAGGTTTTATTGCCCAGATCCATTAGTCTCTTGTCAAAGGTTTTCACCTGAACTTGTTTCGATAGCATTGAGTGTTTTAGTGGATTTCATAGAAGTTTAAGCCCTAGGGTTTGATTTTTGAGTAGGTCTTGTAGTGACTTTGGTGGTAGAAGTTGTCAAGCCTTACATCTCTCTGGTTTTGTCAGCATTCTTAGAAGTCGGACCTGTCATAAAGTCTACCTGTGAGAGCAACTTACCTTTGAGTGGTCTCTTTGGCAAATTTCGAAGTGCTTGTTGATTGAGTATTGAACTCCATTTTACACAAAGAACAAAAATATTTGAGTTTCATTTTGACTGGTCTTTTGATTCTGCATTAGCTGGTCCTTGGCTTGATTGTGGTCAAGTAAAACAACCTAGAATCATCTTTGTAGGCTTTTACCTCGTTAGGTTTGCTTAGAGTAAATTTCTTTTTGATTTGCTTGTGAGTCAAGTTTTCATAGATTTTATCACTTTTGAGATTGATTTTTGTTAAAATAGGTTTATATGCTTTATTAAATAAGAGAAAATACAAAAACATCTCCTTTGAAAAGTTTTGTTTCAAGTAGCTTTGAGGGATTTTGAAAGAAAAAGAGTTTTTCGTGCACGTAAGGAGTGGTCGTGTTTGTATGCTTGGAAAGATAAAGAGAATTGTTTCTTTGATTGTCTTTACTAAGAAAGTTGTTTTCTATAAAATTTGCATTTCTCAACTCTCTTAGTTAGGAATTTCATTGAAAGAGAAAAGTAGCGTAAATCATCTTAGGTGCATCTTTGTAGTGGTTTGAGTCGAGTCTACACACCATTGGTTTCACTTCCGCTACCTTTTGTCTTTAAGAAAAACCATAAAATTAACGCTTAAAGTAAAATCAACTTAGTAACTTTTATTTACTAGGGCTCTGAAACACCAATTTAGATCAGGCTAGTGTCTTGGAGTAGGAGAGTAATTAACTCTCCAAGATAACAAAACCAAACAAGTAGCTTATCTTGTAATAGAATAAATCCAATTGTCTCATTTGTACTCTGGGAAAGCTCCTCTTAAAGGAGAAGCACAAGCTCGTGTCCGAACCAGTGAGGGGATCAATCCTCCCTCGTTGGGAACGACGCCAGACACGCACGTATTACAAACGGTAAACCTCAGATTAACCATTGTCGAGGAGCCAGGGGTCACTTGTCGGTAAACCTTGGATTATTGTCAAGGAACCGGCAAGGGGATTGAGCTTGATACTCTTCCCTTGCGTGCTGTCGGAGTGTAGACTGTTCCCCCAGGTGCATTTGTTGCGGTTGGTAACCTTAGTGACCATTATCTTTAGGATTCTACCGAGGTGACGGTGGAGGGAAGATCCCACTGTACCTGGAGCAGACGTCGACTAGACTCACTTGGATTTTCCGGGGGGTTCACTTCACTCGAGACGGTTAAAGTGGAGGAACTTGTGCCGGTCTATTCATTAAGCAGGTTGTCGGGGTAACTGTTCCACCCGCCACTTCTGTACTGAATCCGGCGATGTTGGGTTTCATCTCCAACTAGCGTTTTCGGTCTGGAAGGCTATTGTTTGTGCTTGGTTTGACGCTCTAGATTCTTTAGGCGTGTGATTCAAATTTGTTTGGTTCTTAGAGACTTTAGGTGGTTTGATTTGATATTTTACTTTGTTTTCGTGTGTAGTAGTTAAAAGTTTATAGCTGTGGCAGAATTACCGAGACAGTCCCGTAGACTTCGGGGCCAGTCTCCTGAAGTTGTTTCTGTGGCCGAATTGTTGAGGAGATCCTGTAGACTTAGGGGTGAACCTCCTCGAGACGACCCCAGTAATCTAGAAGGTTTGAAGGTCCTTGTAACTCCTCCTAGTGGCAGTAGAGTAGGTTCACCTGAAGAAGGAGAATCTTCCTTGGTAGTCCATCCAGATTACCAAAGTCTAGAGACAGGTTATAATCCCGAAGCTGTTACAGTTTCTGAGCTTGTTGGTAGTTTTTCGTCTACTAGTGATACAGGCGAAGAACCTGAAATATCTGAACCTGTTACTCCGACTTCTAGTGTTCCAGATTCACCAAGAGTAGAACGAGTTATCACCGAAAATCTTCCTACTAGTCTGATTGTTATCGAAGAACTTGCTCCAGAGGAAGAAATAGGCGTCTCTAACCTTGAAGATCAACTTACTATTGAGCTCAGGGAGCATGAATCTATCTTTTACAGTCCTCCTAGAAGTACTACTTGGTACCTTTCGTTAACCAATTATTTAGACAACTCAGGGGTAGGTTTTTCTACACCTCGTACTCCCTTTCCACCTGGAGGTATTTATACTCCTGTAAATATGTTTGGTCAGTCGTCCGTGTTTACTCAAACTCCTGAATCTTTCTTACACGGCGGTCCTTCTGTTCCCACCGGGTATCAATCACTTTCTGGTACCTTTGCGGGGGCATCTCCTCAACCCGTTGATCATGGGTTATTAGCTGGAAACAATGGTAATATACCATTGGGTGTAGGAGACATTTACATGATGTCAGGTTCAGTTCCCGTTTCTCAACCTCAAGGTGGCAAATTACCGCCTGGGGGGCAACCTCAAGGTACATAAATCGTGTCTGGGGGGCAACCTCAAGGTCAGTATGTACCTATGGTGCAATACATGCCTCAAGGTCAACCCCAGCCTCAATATATACCCCAGGGTCAACCTCAGTATCAATATTTACCTCAAGGGTATCAACCTCAATGTCAAGGTCAACCCCAGTATCCGTATTTACCTCAAGGTTATCAACCTCAAGGTCAATACTCGAGTCAAGGTTATCAACCACCTCAAGGTCAGTCATATGTTCAAGGTATGGGAACTGTACCTTTCAATTATCAATCCTATCCTCAATCCGGTTATGGATCTCAGTATCCTCAACCTGTTACGGGTCAATACCCCGGAATGATAGTGCGGGATCCATCACAGGGTCAACAGGTGTTGCAGCCAAGTATACAGTTGGTACCTCAAACTGGACAACCCGTAGTTTCTGGTCCACCCCAGCAATCAGAGAGTATCCAGCATTTCGGTAAGACGACAATCCCTTATAGGGACGTTGGCGTAGGTTTAGTTAAAGATTCTGGTTTACTGGGAACTTTTCCTTTCCCTCCAGTCAACGCGGACCCTTCATTTGCATCAATTCATATGATTACATCAGACAACATTATTTATGATGATCCTTGGATTGTCCCATCTGAATCTGAGATAGACTCATTCGGTGATGCTATGCCTTTGAGTCCATATGAAATTTCTTATGAAGCCGTCATGTCTTTTACCGACTCGCATTCAACCGAAATCGACCAAATGAATGTGGTCAGTGAAGAATCACTTTTCACATCAACCTCAGAATGGATAGTGTTTCCCGAAGTCGTGTCATCTGACGAACAACTTCGCGAAATCCTAAGTGTAGACAATCTACCATGGGAAGATCTCCATCACAGATCTTCGTTTTTACCTAAGGATGATGCTTTTGAAAATGATTTTTCATCTATCTTTACCGCTGAATATGTCAAAGACACTCAGAATCCAACGAAACATTTTGATTCAGAGTTGAATTTAGGGAATATTTCTCGCACTATTCCCATTGATATTTTAGTGAAGCCCGGAATTGAGGAAAACATTCATATAGGTGCCTCATGTACAGAAGAAGAAATTCAAACTTACAAGGCCCTATTCCAAGAATTCTGCGATGTGTTTGCCTGGTCTTACGAGGAAATGCCAGGAATCGACCCTGCCATTGTTGTTCATGAAATAAAGACCTACCCGGACGTTAAACTCGTCCGGCAACGGTTGCGTCAGATTCACCCTCGGAAAGTGGCTGTGATTAAAGCAGAAGTCGAAAAGTTGTTGAAAGCAGGTTTCATTTATCCAATCCCGTTAACGGATTGGGTATCGAATATTGTTCTGGTCAAAAAGAAACAAGGAACAATAAGAATCTGTATCGAATATAGGGATATAAATCGAGCTTGTCCAAAAGACAACTATCCTACGCCTTATATCGATCAAATTATTGATGATTGTGCCGGAAGTGAAATGTTTTCCTTCATGGATGGTTTTTCGGGCTATAATCAAATCAATATTCTACCTGCCGACCAACCAAAAACGGCATTCATATGTCCATGGGGGACATTTTCTTATTGCAAATTACCTTTTGGACTTAAGAATGTCGGGGCCACTTTTCAACGGGCAATGTCTTACGCATTTCATGACATCAAGCACATTGTGCAACCGTACCTCGATGATTTGCCTGCTCATTCTTTACATCGAGCTGATCACCTTGTCCACTTGCGAGCAATCTTTATGAGGTGTCGGCATTATCGAATTCGGTTGAATCCCCACAAGTGTGTGTTCTGCATAGAGACGGGTCGATTGCTGGGATTTGTTGTTTCAAAAGCCGGCATTCGCGTCGATCCCTCGAAGGTCGAAGCTATCATCAAATTGCCTCCTCCTTCGAGTTTGCGCCAACTCCAAAGTTTGCAAGGGAAAGCGAACTTTTTACGCCGATTCATTCCAAATTACGCCGAGGTCACTAAAGGTTTTACACGGTTGTTGAAACAGAACGCTCAATTCTTTTGGGACGAGATTTCCCAACAATCTTTTGATGCACTTAAGCACGCGTTGACCCATGCACCGTTGTTGCATCCTCCCAACTACAACCAGGACTACTTCTTATACCTCGCAGCTTCGCATTCCACCATTGGAATGTTGTTAGTTCAAGAAGATGAATTCGGAGCGGAACATGTGATATATTATCTTAGTAGGACATTAAACCCCACTGAGCTAAAATATTCGCATGTGGAGAAGTTGGCCCTGGCAGCCGTTCAAGTTGTCCAGCGTTTTCGTCACTACATTCTTCTCCGTAAAACTACAGTTATTTCGGATTGCAACCCTATGATTTATATTTTGACAAAACAACTGCTAGGGGGCAAGTACTCTAAATGGATCGTTATCCTGCAAGAGTTCGACTTGGAGTTTGAGAAGTCCAAGTCTAAGAAATCCTTAGTTTTTGCGGAATTGATGTGTGATTTCCCGCGTGCTGACACAGAAACTGTGGCAGAGGAGTCCATTGCGGACGAATCTTTGTTTCTTATCAGTACTTTAGATCCGTGGTACGGGGATATAATCATCTATCTCCAAACCCAAACCTTTCGGCCTGAAGCTTCAAAGTCGGAACGTCGAAAAATTCGGTTTCAATCCCAGCAATTCAAGATTATTGGAGATACACTTTATCGTCGGGGGGCAGACTTAGTTTTTCGACGTTGTTTAACTCACGAAGAGGCTGAGAGGGTTTTGAATGATTGTCACTCTGGAGCATGTGGCGGTCATATGTCTGGGTATGCCACAGCTCAGAAGGTGTTGCGCACTGGCTATTTCTGGCCGTCCATGTTTAAAGATTGTATCATTGCGGTCCGGAAGTGCCACAACTGTCAAGTGTTTGATCGCAAGATGCGCGCACCACCTGCTCCTCTCCATCCTATAATTGTCGTTGGTCCTTTCGCCAAATGGGGTATCGATTTTATTACTTGTAACCCTCACTCGGCCAGGGGGCATGCGTATATCATCCTCGCGGTTAATTATTTTACTAAATGGGCCGAGGCGATGCCTACATTCGACGCAAGCGGCAAAACAGCTGCAGTTTTCGTATTCAATCATATTATAACTAGGTTTGGTGTCCCACAAGCAATCATCACTGACCATGGGAGCCATTTTCGAAACATCATGATGACTGAGCTTACAAGCCAGCTTGGTTTTCGCCACGATAGCTCTACTCCTTATTATCCGCAAGCCAACGGTTTGGTTGAGTCTATCAACAAAGTTCTGGTTATCATGATCCGACGAACCATTGGTATTCATCGGTCGAATTGGCACAACATGTTATTTTCAGCGCTATGGGCATACCGAACCTCAGTGAAAACTTCAACAGGGTTCACTCCTTTCCAGCTAGTTTATGGCTTGGAAGCTGTGTTACCCATTGAATGCGAAATCCCATCACTTCAAATGGTTGTCGAATTACTCCCAGCTACTTCCGAAGAGGAGAAATGTTTATTATACTTAGCTCAGTTAGATGAGACTCGACGTGACGCTCCATTGGCAATCGAGACTCACGCGAAGCGAATGAAAGCTCAGTATGATAGAAATGTAACCCCTCGAAGTTTTTCGGAGGGAGACCTAGTAATATTATATGATCAAGCTAACGATAAGCTAGGTGCTGGAAAATTCGTTCCTATGTGGCATGGACCCTACATTGTAAAGCGAAAGCTAGCAAAAGGGGCCTATGAGCTGGTAGATTTTGATGGGGACTCTTTAGGTAAACCCAGAAATGGACTTTACCTTAAGAGGTATTATGCTTAAATGATGGGTATGGAGAATGTTAGTTAGGTTAGATTTTCTTTCTAGCTAGTATGTTTGTTAGTTTAGATCAGTGTGCTTAGCTTAGAAAGTGTGTTTTTAGTCGTTATTCTGGCTTATCTTGGTTTTACTCTTGATATTGCAGATGTCGATGCCTCTCCAAACATACATTGGATTTGCTGATGGTGCTTGTCGTAGTACACGGAATATCTCTTCCGCAACTTGGGTTATCTATTCGCCCTCTGACGAGTTAGTTTCTATGCATGGGGTAAGCCTCGGTCAAACGACGAACAACATTGCAGAATACAGTGCAGTGGTTGAATTATTATCTGAATCTATTTCATTTGGAATTCGACGTTTGATAGTGAGGTTAGATTCTGAACTCGTTGTATTACAGCTTAATAGAGTATATGCCATTAGAAATCCTGTGTTATTAAGGTTGTTTTTGAGAGTGCGTCTCTTGGAACGTGAATTTGATTACATTGAATATCAGCATATTCCAAGGTCTTTAAATACATTAGCAGATGCAATTGCTTCTCGAATGTTAGACAGACATTTACGATAATCATGCAAGTAAATTTAAAAACATTTCATCACATATGTTAAACAAAATGAGCCGGTAATAATGATATATATATAGATAGGAGTGTGTCAAAAAATATACATCGTCTTCGATCATAGATTGAAAAACACCTTATGATCGGCAAAAATGATAAGTACAAAAAACCAAAAATGTCATATGTGTCTACAAAAGTGACTAGCCAATCGCTGGTGGTGCTCTCTATACGAGACCACTGCCCGCGCTACCCTACACAAGAACCTCCTAAAAGGTCCTAGGACTCCGACCACATAGCGCTGAAGTCGAATGGGAATGTCATCTATGGTGGTCTCTGGTATATCCGCCGTCAGACGCTCTAGATCCTGTTCTAGCTCGGCTAAGGTCTCTGCGGCCGCATCTTGTGGGGCTGGTGCTGGTACAGCTGGTACTCTCCTCTCAAAAGCCCGGAGGTTGGCTAGACGCCGTGGACCTACATCTGCATTTCGAAAATTTGTGCTATCAGTTTGAGGCGATATATAAAAACAAAAAAATATATATATAATTTGAACACTTGTGGAAAATGAAATACCTCTGTCGTCCCACTGTTCTCCCTGTGGAAGAACCATGTCCGGATCATTCCGAAAATCCATTCCGGCATAAGGAAAGTCCTGAATAGCAAAGACCTGGATTTCTAGCCAGTGAAAGTAACCATCAGGAAATCGAACAATTGTTGCGCCCTCATCAGGATGCCGGGCCATTACCGCAACCCATCTCATCAACTTAGGCTCCCGAGGCGCCCCAACTGGAACTGTAAGATGCTGGGGGACCAGCATTGGAACTCTCTCTAGGGCAAAGCTTACAACTATAGGCCCATATCCAAAGGTCTTCAGTTGTCCTCTCTTTGCCCTGGTTAGTTGGCCCTTCAAATTAGCCAACACAGCATCACACCAGTTGAAAATGGTGCCATGGAAACAGTCTATAGCCATCCGCATTTGGGACCCGGTGGCTTGGTGCAAAGTGGCCGCGCCGCAAAGTCCGGTAACAGTGAAGGCTATCACCATAAGTTCAGGTCGGGATATGTACTTGATTTTTATCCCCTTCTCATGGTTTTGGTTGTTGCACCACTCTAGCCGGAGACTAGCAAGGGATTGGCCACCTGGCCTAGTCCCGAATAGAGAAAGTTGCTCGCCCCTGTTAGGCAAGCCAGTGAGAAAATATATGTCGGAGGGCTCTATCTCGAGCTGGTGCTCTCCGATGTAGAAACATTGCTCCTGAATGTTCCACCTTTCAACCAGCCACTCAAGAAAAGGCACTTGGCCCCTCATGCCAGGTATGGCCCAGTATTTGTACAGTCCGCATGTTTTTAATGCATCAATGGAAGGTTGATGACCTATCGCGGCCAAATCAACATCCTCGTGCTCTCTTTCACGCCAATCAAGCATGGTGTGCTCCCTGCACATCATAAAACATCAGTTAGAATCCATAAAATTTAAAAAATTTGGTCTATTTTGGAGGTATAAGGGTTTCAATTTATGTTTTGCGGGGTACGCACCCCGGCCTTTAGGGACAGAGCGCCCAGACGCAGGTTCCCTTAAGGCCGGGTGCATACACCCCGTAATTTTCCCATTGGGAAAATATCGGGGTACGCAGGTCAGCAGTGCATGACCTGCGTACCCCGAAGGGCGCATTTTGAAACCCCAATGCCCCCAAAAAATCAAATAAAAGCTTAAAATTGAATTCTAAACGGATGGAAAACAAGAGAGGGGTGTTGTAGAATACCTGGTGAAACGGCGTTCGATTCTGACGATCGGATTCTCCGCAATCTCCACGGGAAGTTTCTTGTCAAAAGCCCTTTTCTCAACCTCAACAGTAAAATGGTAAAAATGACATGGTAAAAGGTCTTTTTATAGGTTTTTTGGATGAATGAATGCTAAGTTTGTTTATTTTTCACCATGAAAGGACATTTTTCAATGTATTCTTACCCATCTTAAACAGGTATGAGTAATGTGTCGTTTTTGTGCAGGACAAAAGGACTTTAGAGTAAAATCATCATTTTTCATGAACCAAAACATCAGATTCATCTTTTAAGCTCTTTTCTGACTCCTAAAATATGAAAAGATCGCCGAGCGTTTCTTTTACACTCGTTAAAACGGAATTAAAAGACGGTCCCCTTATAGCTCTTTTCTGACCGTAAAATCAGGAAAAGATTGCCGGGTTTTTGTCGTTTCAAACTCGATACGGAAATAAAACGACGTGTCCTTGATCGCTTTTTACTTTTCGGGTCAGAGACACTAATCATGAAAGTACTCCTTGGTCGCAAGATCAAGCGGTTCTCCCAGGTATTATTTTATACTTTTTCGGGCTTGGGGGACACAAATTTACAAAAAAGTTCAACCTGGAGTCTTCTTAAGTTTTTCAGACTCTCTAAAATTGAAAAACGCCGAGTTTCTCCTATACTGGGCTCGTTAAAGTTTCACAGTAAAGGACCTGTTCAATTACAAACGGGAACGAACCACTCCTTCCTAGGGTTCGAATAAAAACTAGGTTGGACTCATCCGAAGGATGAGCTTATAATCAAGCATATGTTATCCTCCTCAAGCTTGTTAAAAATAAAGAGGTACTTGCCAGAAATGGTGGGGGAAAAGAGAGAAGAATGAGCCTATTTGTTATCCTTTGTCTCAGAAGAAACTTTATTACCACTCTTGGACACGACACTTTTCATTCACCTGGGTTGGGAAATCCTTTACCTCACAGTTGATCAAACCACATTGAAAGTCTTTAGCCGGGTTCCAGGGATTAACTTTGAGTCATTTATCACCAAGCCATCTGTTGTGTCGTTATGTGTTCAAGAGGTCTGCAAGCGAAACTTTCATCTGCAAAATACTTGTCATCCATTTGACCATCCCTGAGTCAGTCCTTACAGCAACATTTCTTCAACTTGAACAAATGATTTCGTGTTGTAGGCTTGCCTGCAACAGGTCGCTTTCTATCGACATCAGCACATTATCTAGAGAGATGACTTAGAAATCGTCAGTACCTTGAAGTCTGCATGCATCAATGGCAGGTTTCTCGCCTTTGACGTCATTTTACATCATTGACTTTCGATCGAAGGATTCCGTGAAATGTTCGACATCAACTCATTCATTCACATCTCATGGATTGTACTGGGTACTTTGAGAACCATTGACATTACTGGTGGTCTCTCTCACACTTGTTAACAGTTTACATCATCGACTGGTAATCAAGTGGTTTCTACCATGTTCGACATCAACTCATTTGTTCGCATGGCTAGAATCGTACCAATTCGGAAGTAGAAATGAAGACCCTGGATCTAGTTTCCACCATCCAGGCTGCGAGGAGTTTTGTATTCATTATCTAAGTAGACTAATCATAAACAGATGGTTGCGCCCATACTGTGTCTACAAAAGTCTATGATTATGATGTACTGCAAGATCATTCCTGTATCAGAGTAGTTAGTCTGTTAGTTAAAGTTTTGATCTGAGTATGGGAATGCCTACCTCAGTGATGATATAATCTTATACATGTATTTTGTGTTGAAAATTGCAGGTTCTGACCAGGCTCTCCACGAGATAATCCTTGAAATGATAAAGCGCTTCACCCTTCCTAGATAATACAAAACCCTAATCTACTACAGGCTTCGCACTTTAGGGGGCAATCTGTTACACTAAAAAATGTCACCATGACTATTTACAGTTAGTATGGCTCTATCAACAGTCATGCTATCCTCCTGGGCAAGTCTTATGCCTCTGCTCTCCATGTCAAACTCCAAAAAGAGAGAAAGTCTTTATAAATGTATTTATCTCTAGGTACGCAGGTTCTCTCAACCTTACCCACGGATATGCACCTAATGTTCACAAAAGTTGCGTACTTGTACGCTCTGTATGTAAAGGGGCAGGTGCGTACCCCTGTAAAGGTCAAAATGCGCAAGTTTCATCTTTAAAAAGTTACTTGTGGTCATTTCTAGAGCATTCTAGAAGGTTGTTCGACGTGTATTGAGCGCCTCCAGATGGTTCATGTACCCCTACTAAAGAGGAACTTATCCCATCAATAAGGGAGCTATCCCATCCAAAGAAGGGATTATCCCATTGATGGTGGACCTGAATAACTTCTTCTAGACCACTATAAATACAGGCATTGGGCCAGAAGGAGGAGAGGTTGGAAGCTAAACATTTCTAAGGGTAGATGCTGCTGGAATTAGGACTCCCATTTAGAAGCTTGTGAGGAGAGATTGCCATCTTTGCTTGTTCTATTTGGAAGTGGGTGAGCTTTGTCAAAGTAAAGGAGAACTCTTGATGGACCCTGGGAGAGACTTGCACAACACCAAGACTCAGGTTGTAATTGTTCCTTTTGTTTCCTATTAATGCAAATGAGTCCATTCTTCTCAATAAATTGTTATTTATGAGTTGTTTCATGTACTCCTTGGTCTATGTGTTAAATATGTTTTATTCTATGAGATTATCAAGTGCTATTTAATCGTTTGATTGTTAGTGGATGCAGGTTTCAAAGTGAAGGAGGAGCTCATCCGGATCAGCGAGGCTGGACTGCTACAAGAGCGTTGGATTACAGGTAGGATCTAAACACTTGATTTCTTATATAGTAAATGCATGTTTAGAGAAGGATTGCTCTTGTTTGTCTTGTTTGTCTTGTTTGTCACTAGAGAGTCTTAGGCTCCTAGGGAGGTTGGTTTTGTTCGCACTATCGACTCTTTCCGCCTGACACGGAGGACAGGTGGTTCCCTTAGGCTTTGATCTTTGGCCTAGGGAAAAGTGTCCAAAAGAATTTAATTTTTCTCCTAAAGTGAATTTATAATTTTATAAAGTTAAATCTAATTTAAAAGTGACTTTAAGTGATAAAGTTACTAAGTCTAATTTTAAAGTGACTTTTATAAAGTCAATGAAAAATTAGAAAGGAAAAGTGACTTTGGAAATAAATGACTAAGTGGGTCTTTATTAAAGTGGGGTGAATTAAAAAATAAAAAGTGAGATTTAAATGAGCATTTAATCTCAGCCTTAGATCTCAATCTATTTCAGCCATTGGATTTAGGGATCACCCAAAAGTCACTTGGGGTTAGATTAAAGGAGGAAAATGAGGAAAAGGTCATTCATTCTTTCATGAGCAGATTGGGAGAAGGAGAGCAAGAGAGATTTCTGAGCAGGGAGGAGGAGACAGCAGCTTGGCACACATTCCAAGGCAGCAATTGAGCAGATTTGTACAGCTGGTTCAGCACACAGTGAAAGGCAGATTTTGGCACAATTTTCAAGGAGTGGTTTGCACAAAAATAGAGGAGCAGTTTGATGATTTTTCTGCACACAAAACGAGGGTCGTACATCGCATTTAATGTTGGATGTACAGCAGCATTTAATGCTTAAAGTGGGCACGAAAATCGAGGAGGCCATATAGCATTTATTGCTGTCCTGTTTGCTGCAATTTCCAGTTTGCTGTGAGGCATGGGAAAAGAGATAAGTTGTAAATTTGCTTGCTGATTTTTTTGCTGAATATTTCTCACTGTGAAAAAGGTAATTTTCAGAAATAAAGAAGAGCTCTCGAACTGGTTTTCCCCAAGAGTTGTAGGGGGTTTCCAGGGTCAAGTTGACAAAAAATCTCAGTGTTTAAATGTGTTTTAATGGATGTTTATTACTGCTTATTTTTATTTCTGCAATTTCCAGCATTCTGTAAAATTTCCAGAATTTGTGTTTTCAGCGAATTTATTTTTTCCAGCTTATTAAATGTATGGTTATTGGAAAGGGCATTTAACTATATTGGAGACATAAGGAGAAACTGAAAACCGGAGTGGGATTTTCTACACTCTATCATCCTCAATGGCTCCCCTACTCAGACATTCAATGCCTCCTGGTGCTCAAACAAGGAGACCCGATCTCCTCTTTCATGTTTATCCTGGCAACAAAAGGTCTGGGGAGATATATAAAAGTGAAGGTTCAAGAAGGTCAATTCAAAGGGTTGCGCATGTGGGGGAATGATCTCCCCTTAACACATCAACAATTTGTTGATGACATCATGATGTTCTGCCAAGCCACTCTCAAAGAGGCAAGATCCCTCTTGATCATTCTTCAAGACTTCATGCAAGCCTCGGGAACTCAGATTAATAAAGAAAAGTCAGATATTTTTTTCTTTAACACCATTGTTCAGTCTCAATCCTTTCTGGCCAAAATATTGGGTTTTTTACATTGGCTTCCTACCCTCAAAATACTTGGGTATTCCCCTCAGCTTCAACTCCCTCAGAGTTTCAAGCTGGAAGGCTCTTCTTGATCATCTACAAGCCCGCCTTCAAAAATGGTCCTTTCAGGCCCTCAACATGGTGAGTAGAGTAATTCTTAGTAGTGCTACATTCGATCCCCATCTATCAACTCTCATGACTTGTTGTGCCCAAAAATTCTTACACTAAAATGACAAATATTTTCAAGAGATTCCTTTGGAAAGGGGCACAAAAATCCAATAAATGGGCCCTCCTATCTTGGAATTGTTTAACCAAACCTAGACTGGCAGGGGGTTTGGGTCTCAGAGATCCCTATACTCTAAATCAGGTCATGGGAGCAAAGCTATGGTGGAGATGGATTTAAGGAGGAAACGACCTATGGAACTTCATCTGGGAAAGGAAGTACAGAATGCCACCTTCTACGAAAGGGAGACCAAGAATGCAGGGTACACCATGAGGATACACAATATGGAACTATTGATGGTGCTGGACCCACCAACGTTCAAGGGATCTCCCCGGTATGAAGTCCCAACTAGACCTCACACTATTTGGTGTATGATTCCCATCCAGTATGATGGCCTGGTTTCCATTATCATAAATAAATACCTTATCTTTTTCTTGTCAGCACATGAGAGTGGTCTCCTTTGACTTTGAACAACGAGTTTCGCGTGCCTAGTGAGTGCTTAGTGTCGCTTGTGTTAAATTTCTTTCATTGCAGAGGGAGAGGGCGGAAGTGAGTCTCAAGATGAAATGGAATAGTCCCAAACATTCTAGAGACACAAAACACAACAGGACATGCGCAGATTTTTCGGAGTAGTCCACATGGATGTGGAAATCACAAACACAATGTGAACAGATATCACGTACAACACCCAGTGGAATAGTCCACATGAGTGCGACGAGCGTTATAGCAAGTTTACAAGAATGAATATGTCGAGTGTCTGGCAGGATAGCCCACGTGGGCGAGATAGTGTTAGCAATTGATACAACACATTTCCAATAGAATATGTACTAAAACAACCTAAATATTTCAACTATCTTAATACAGGTTAAAGCAACATGCATTACAAGCTTCCAAAGAATAGTCTTACAAATGAATACAATACATGTGTGAAAATGTGTTGGCCTGTTAACAGGGTTCTAAATTAAGCAAAAATTCTAAGACACATATGTACACCATTACATCACTAACCCCGATAGCGGGGCATTGGAGCCACTGCTCGCTCCTTAAAGAAAAGATTACAGACTCTCAAGGCTATGTGGGAGGAGCCAAGGTGAAAATTCCTTTGCATGTACAAATGAGGGTTATTTATAGCCAAGGGTAAAACTGGCCCTTGTGACTGTTCAACTTCCCTCATGACTGTTTGACTTACATGACTCTTCAACTTTTAATGACTCTTCATATTCACATGTGGGTCTCTTGGACTTCCACGTTACATTACATTTATTACAACAGTGTGGCCCACAGTAGTGATGTGGCCGAGATGACTCATAACATGACTCGACATGAAAAAATTGGTCTGTTCATGCTATTGGTGGTGTGCATATCAAGTTGTAGTGTTGATGAGTGATGGATGTGCTCTTGGTGTATCATAGCTTCACCTTCACATGGAAAGGTGTGTGGAGTCTTCAATGATCTTGGTGTTTGCTTGATGTTGCATGAGCATGTCTCTCCTTCGCTTGTACTTTAGCATGCTCCATGTGTTCGTCCATTCGTGAACAAGTCTCCTTGCATGCGCTCCTTGTTCATTTCGTTCATCATCACGCCATGTCTCATCGATGTACTTGTATCTGCATTCACTCATGACGAGACAACATCAAATCCAGAAATCTCCTAGTCTACCATGATGCATTGTTTTTCGCTTTCAGATGCAGGTGACCGGGAGAGAGGACAACGCTCAAAAATTGCACAGAGAAAATTTCAGGTCAGGATGCAGGCTCCGGGCACTGTCCATGAAGATTGCACAGAGGTCACAGGGACGCTGAGATGCGTATTCTAGATCAACAATGATTGTCTACGGGATCTAGCCCAGTTGGAGGGCAGATTTACGTAATTTTTTTAGGGAGACAGTGCAGGCAGGAGAGGGAGACTGGCAGTGAAAAATGTGCAATTTCTCCATGGTGCTAACAGCAACCTATGGGAGGATGCTAGCAAAAATTGCGTAATTTTCCTGGGGAGATGGCAGCGTGCTGCGGGAGGCTGCTGGAAAAAACTGTGTAGAGATGGGAGGCTTCCCTGCTGGACATCCTTGTGCATTTTCTGATCTGAATGGGATGCTAGCAAGTTGGGAGACTGCTCATGAAAACTGTGCAAATTTCAGGAGGAGGAGCAGGCTAGCTGACAGAGTGAATAGTTGGAAAAACTGCGCAATTTTTTAGGGCAGTGTAGTGACAGGCAGAGGGTTTCTTTCCGACATGTCTTTGCAGCTTCTTCAATCAGCGGAAGCGGGCATGCTTGGCAGCTTCTGCGCAAATTTTTGGAGGTGTTGTAGCATCCATTGTCCATTGTTATTTAAGTTTAATTTTCAGTTTTATTACAAAATGGAAGAAAAAACAAAAAAATATGAAAGAAATGGTTGATTTTATATTTTCAATGGTTTTGAAAGTGACAAACCCAAGAGAAGATCTGGGTCGTTTGATCAACAAGCCACAGATCCAACGGTACTCGCATAAGTTAACTAGAATGGGTTTGTTTTGGAGATCAGATGCGATGGTGTATCAAACACGGTTTAAATTTGTTGAAGTCCAAGCCAATCTCAGCCGTCCATCGAAAGAAACGGGATCCGACGGATATCGGGTCTAATATTGGGTTGAAAAGTAGTCAAGTTCCATCTTTTAATCGAACCCGATAGATCATCAAATTCAGTTTTATTTCCTATCAGGTCTAATATCGAGTCGGCAAGTCATCGGGTTCAGTCCTTAATATCAGACCCGATAAATCATTAAATACAGTTTTATGTCCTATAGGGTCCGTAAGGGAATCAAAGGTGCATTGAAAAGGCAGACGCGATAGGTTTTATGAATCAGAGTGTTAATTCTTTAAAGTTCTGTGGGCCCAACACATTGTTTCAATATCATACAGGTTCATTAAACACGATCAAGTGATAGTTTGATAAGTACTTTAAGGTCCATCACAGGAAAGCAATGAGCACGAAGGTTACTCAAAGCTCGACCCCCACAGTTGACCGTGACGTTAGCACGGTTGACCGAAATGTGTGGCCAGAAATCACCGCGGGGGTTCAACCTCGTTGAGGCTCCCATATATTCTTTACCCCATGTAGTGCTTCCAAAGCCTTTCGCCCTTCATCCACTGCTCCGTTAAGGCTCAAAGATACAGATTCGAATAGAGAACGGCCATCGTCTTCTAATTTTTGTTACTTCTTGTTATTTTATGGTCTTTAGCATGAGGTGTCTTTTACCCTCTATGTAATATTCTGTAATAATTTTTACTTCAGACAATTAGGGAAATAGTTAAGTAGTTTGACAGTTTTGATGACTACCAACTATCTCATAAGTTTTAAAAAAAGGAAAATTTAGAGAGAAGGGGTTGGAATTTTGCAAAACCTGGATACAAGGCCACTGAATTCTTGATACAGCTGTTGATTAATGAAAGAATCAGAAGTTTTCCATACATTGTTGGGCATGATTTTGTGACTTCTCTGTTATGTGTCATCTTACGTTTTCTTCCTTTAAGTATGGTAATAAAGTTGCAAGTCTTTATTTTCTTATGTAAATGAAGTTAAAATCCCTTAAAAGAGCGCTCCTATACTTGAAGTTTACACCTATGTTCTTCTAGTTACAGATAGTAGTTTCTGTGTAAGACAGCATATTATCTATAACTTCTCCAAGTGTCACAGATAGTAGATCCTGTGTAAAACAGCATATTGTCGATGACTAATTTAAGCTTTCTTCATTCATCATTTATATTCAACAATCAAATGGAATTCTGATATTTTCTTGTCACCTGAGTATTGAGGGTTAAAAACCAAGTCTCCCAGGTCCTTCATTTGAGAACACAACATACAATTCAGTGACAAAAAAATGACAATAACTATAAACATTAATGTCTTAAGCAAAATTTCTGCACAGCCAGGAAATTGGTTTCTTAAGGTACAACATTAATTGGCGTCATTTCCAGGGAGAGAAGACAAGAACACTTTTCCCTGGGCTTTCAATAGTTTCCTCTGGTTGATCGGTGAGGAGGAAATTTTTGGTTGTTTTGGATAAAATCAATAACTCTGGCTCTAAGAAGACCCTATACAAGATCAGACACCTCACAACAGAAGGTTCAAACCCTTTCAGATCCTAAAAGGCTAGTTTCTAAGAAGGTTGGAAGGTCTAAAACTCCACTTACACCAAGTCCTACACTATCTGCTCCAGGCAACAATTCACCACAATGAAATTGATGAATGTTGGAAGCAGTTTTTTGATTTTATGCAGGCAGAACTACATAAGAAATATGACTTGATATCAAGGAAAATATCTAGAAGTCAAGAAGATGAAGGTGAGCAGCAAGTTCCAGCTCCCTTACAAAATGCGACTCCACAAGAACAAGAACCACAGCCTGCAAAACAATTGAATAAGAACACTTTTCCTTGGGTTTATTAAGTTTGAAGTTGATTCTTGAGGGTGACAAGTTTTAGCAGTTGGTTGTACATTCACACCTGTGATCTTCACTTTGGAGTTTTATTTTTTAGGATTTAATGGCTATCCCTGCATTCTTAGCCAATAAATTTGACCCACTAGATTTTACTGGGATCACCAGCTATCCTCATCATATGCCTACATTTCATGAGTGGAATGAGTATCTTCCAAGATTCAGTGGAAATGAATATGAAGATCCGGTTCAGCACCTCCAAGAGTTTCATGAATGCATGGAGCAACAAAGTATCATTCATGAAGATGTGAAGATGAAGTTGTTTATGTTTTCTTTGGACCAAGAAGCTAGGGTTTGGTACAGGTCTCTGCCTCATTCAAGCATTTCATCTTTGAAATATTTCCATTCAGTGTTCAATTCTTTTTGTAGAACTTCTTATGCACACAAGTTTCTTTTTGAAGGTTGTTGTGAATATTATGATTCTAAAGAAACTTTAAAAGCTCATGATAATCCTGCTGAAGAAACTAATGATCATGTTGATAATATATCAAGCATTCAGAGAGGTTATAGCCAAATTAATTATGAGCAAGTCTCTGAAAGCAAAGAACTATCATTTTCTCAAAATGATGCGGAAAATTTAAAAAAACTCTTCTTCAATAATCTCACAAGCAAAGAATTTGTTGACCCTGTTCCAAGCAAATCAAGAGAGCATTAAAATGGAGAAAAGTTCAAACATGCATCAAGAATTTTTTCCCAGCAGTCGAGAAGAGGGAGAAATAATTAAGTTGCAAATAAATCCCGAGAGATCTTATTTTGTTAAATTTGATGGTCCTCCTATTTATAACAAAAATGGTTCAGATGAGTAACAGGATGAAGTTCTTCACGTTCATCAGTTGGGTGTTGGACATAAAGAAGAAAATTAGCAAGTGGGAAATGTTGGACAACAATATGTTGAGCCATTTATCATAGCAAAAGAGGCTATCTTATGTAAAAAGAAAGTTGATAAAGAGATTGTATCTCATTGCATTGAAGAACACATTGGTGCCCATGGATCAGAGGTAAACAATCTATTTAAAGTTGGCCATATGTCATATAGTGATGTGAAAATTTTTATTTTATTTCCTGAGGTTATAATTACAAATTATTTTCAATCAAATCTCAAAGATGAAAAGTGTAGACATAAAAGTGACATAGATAATTTTCTTAAAGATGTTGTTGATTGTTCTATTGAGCATATTATCCCAATAGAAGGTTTATTCGAGCAAGAACCTTCATACATATAGATTTTTTCTTTCGGAGCTGATCAGGACCATATTTTTCTTATACTAATGAAGATCTTGTGGCAGATTACATGGAGAAATATATTAGAAGCCTACAGATACCATTTTGTGGATATATTCCTAATTTTTGTTGTGAGCTGCCCTTATGCATAGTTTATTTTCCGTTCAGAATGAATTGTATTTTTAAAATTCACTGGCATAATGGTTCTAGATCAGGCACTCAAATGCTAACCCGGTATCATTGGAAGATTGAATTCACCTGATTGAGGTCATTCATGTACATAGGTAGGAACCTGTACATAAATAAGCTCAGGTGTTGAGAATTTGGTTTCTAGTTGCAGTTCTTTAGTTTAATTTTAGATGATAAATAAGGGTGACTGTCCTAGTTGGAAACTGATTTGCAGAGGTTTCAGATTTCAAGAATGTCAGGTTTTAGTCTTTCAAGTTTCAGGGTTTTCAGAATTTCAGACTCCATGGCCAACCAAGGCTACTGATCTACGATTCTCAGCACTTTGTTATCAAAGCACAAGCATCCTATCATTATAGATATCAGAGTGAAATCAGTGTACAAATGCCATAGAATTTAAATTTATTAAGCAATATATGACTCCATGCCCAAGGTGAAGGCACTGATCTGCGGTTCTTAGTGCTTCTGTGGAAAAATCACTATCCCCGGGTGGAGCCAGATGTTGTAGCATCCATTTTCCATTGTTATTTAAGTTTTATGTTCAGTTTTATTGAAAAATAGAAGAAAAATCAAAAAATATGAAATAAATGGTTGATTTTATATTTTCAATGGTTTTGAAAGTGAAAAACCTGCGAGAAGATCTGGGTCGTCCAATCAAAAAGCCACAGATCAAATGGTAATCGCATAAGTTAACTGGAATGGGATTGTTCGGAGATCGGATGCGACGGTGTATCAAACACAGTTTAAATTTGTTGAAGTTTAGGCCAATCTCAGTCGTCCATCGAAAGAAATGAGATCTGATGGATATCGGGTCTAATATCGGGTTGGAAAGTAATCAAGTTCTATATTTTAATCAGACCTGATAAATCATCATATTCAGTTTTATTTCCTATCGGGTCGGCAATTCATCGGGTGCAGTCCTTAATATCGGACCCGATAAATCATTAAATACAGTTTTATGTCCTATCGGGTCCATAAGGGAGCCAAAGGTGCGCTAAAAAGGCGGACGCAATAGGTTTTATGAATGAGATTGTTAATTCTTTAAAGTTCCGTGGGCCCGACCCATCGTTTAAATGTCATACAGGTTCATGAAGTGCGATCAAGCGATAGTTTGATAAGTACTTTAAGGTGCGTTGCGGGGAAGCAATGAGCACGAAGGTTAGTCAAAGCTCGACCCCCGTAGTTGACCGTGACGTTAGCACGGTTGACTGAAATGTGCGGCCAGAAATCACCACGGGGGTTCAACCTCGTTGAGGCTCCCATACATTCTTTACCCCCTGCAGTGCTTCCAAAGCCTCTCGCCCTTCATCCACTACTCGGTTAAGGCTCAAAGATACAGATTCAAACAGAGAACGGCCATCATCTTCTAATTTCCGTTACTTCCTATTATTCTATGTTCTTTAGCATGGGGTGTCTTTTACCCTCTGTGTAATATTGTGTAATATTTTTACTTTATACAGTTAGGGAAATAGTTAAGTATTTTGACAGTTTTGATGACTACCAACTGTCTCACAAGGTATAAAAAAAGGAAAATTTAGAGAGAAGGGGTTGGAATTTTGGAGAACCTGGATACAAGCCACTGAATTCCTGATACAGTTGTTGATTAATGAAAGAATCAAAGGTTTTCCATACATTGTTGGGTATGATTTTGTGACTTCTCTGTTATGTGTCATCTTATGTTTTCTTCCTTTAAGTATGGTAATGAAGTTGCAGGCCTTTATTTGCTTATGTAAATGAAGTTAAAATCCCTTAAAAGAGCGCTCCTATACTTGAAGTTTACACCTCTGTTCTTCTAAGTTATATATAGTAGTTTCTGTGTAAGACAGCATATTATCTATAACTTCTCCAAGTGTCACAGATAGTAGATCATGTGTAAAGCAGAATATTGTCTATGACTAATACAAGCTTTCTTCATTCATCATTTATATTCAACAATCAAACGGAATTATGATATTTTCTTGTCACCTGAGTATTGAGGGTTAAAAACCAAGTCTCCTAAGTCCTTCATTTGAGAACACAACATACAATTAAGTGACAAACAAGTGACAATAACTATAAACATTAATGTCTTAAGAATAATCTATACATAGCTAGGAAATCGGTTTCTTAAGGTACAACAGGAGGAATGAGTCTCGAGGTCACTGCTCGGTCAAACTCACTAGTTGACCGACTGGAGGCTTGATGGTGTTGCTTGTGGGCAGTGCAAATTGAGTTGGCATGCTGAGAAACTTCTATGTTGTTCTGGAAATAGTCAGTAGGGTCGACTCTAGGATTGCACAGTGTAGACAGCCTGGGAAGCAGTCTCAAGCTATGCATGATTCTGAGCAGCAGCAGATGTTCACTCAGAGCTGAGACTACGCAGTGTAGCTCAGCGAAAGTCTTTTTGTTGGAGGGAGGTCCGGTCGACAGAGTTTCAGCAAAATGACTAAGTGTGTGAGCGAGTGAACTTGTGCATGCATGACCTTGCGAACACACACTCAACATGACTCGACGACAAGACACCTCGAACCATCAAGACAACATACACTCAGTGTGACTGATCGATGGGTGAGACCGTCAAGCACCATAGTTCTTACAACATCATGTATGAGTGCAATAAATGTTTACATAGCGAACACAACTCAAACACAAACCTTCAACATAACTAGAACGAGGTCATAACTATGGCATAGTAATCAGCATGCTGAAGATGACAGTTGGTCGAACAAGTGAAAAGGAAGCAAGACATGTAGAAGAAACACATACAATGACCTTTTGTGTTTGCGCACATGCATGTTACTGAGGTTAGGATTATATGACATTGACAAGCCATCCTGAAAACTCAACTAATAGGTGTACTTCGAAAGGTATTATTTACTTACCATACTTATCCTCAAGATGATCATGCAACTGAAGGAGTTTTCATGCGGTCCTGATCGTTTCCATTACTTCGTTCCTTGGTCCTTCTCCTCAACTCCTTGGAATTGATTTCAGCATGTCACCTTTTCCTGTAGCCATTAAGAGGTAGATCTGCGCAATTTCAGTGGACAGTGACTAATGCCGGAATGAGGCCCTGGGAGGCCCGTCTGCACAATTTCTTCATGCAAGATAGACAAGGCATCTTGGACAACTTTTCGTAGTTTTGAGGCACAGGATACTGTTGCGAGATGGGGGTCCTCGGAGGACACCTCTACGCAATTTTTGAGTGCATTGCAGCAGTGCTGGTTGCCTGACTGCTCTACGCATTTTTGGAGAGCAGTGATGGTTGGGGTCTCTGTGGGTTGTGGGTTTTCAACAGGAAATGGAGGTTGGTGTCTCTGCGCACTGTGGGGTTTCAGTAGGCAAGGGAGGAAGCTTGATGGTCGTAGAAGCAAAGCACACAGTTTCAGGAAGTTGTATGAGGCTAGGTTGCTCGGGAAAATGGCTAAGTGTGAGATCAATGAAACATATGTAAACATTGATATGACTTGATTGTGATCGCACATGGACACTTAGTGACACAACGTAGACCATCCAGAATGCATAAGACATACTTTTCTTGATGCAACAACCTTCGTGGCAAGAGTATGTGAAGTGAGTGTGAAACACATCTATGTGATGACAACCACTCATGTGCACATTCTTTCCCTTGAAGCAAAAAAACATTCCCTTTGCATGGAAAACAACAACCCCTATGCCCGAAAATGATACATGCTGCATAAAGATGAGAACGCGGACAACTCTTAGGTTCAAGGAGGGTAGCTTGAAATCATCAGCTTACCAATAAGTGACCAAGGATGATTGATCGCAAGATCGAAGGTAGGCTCCAATTGCATGTGAGCCAAAATTTTGGAGGGTGGTTGTAGTTGCTACAACACTTGGTGACACACTGGTATAACTCCAACTCTCTGAATGGACCTTGTTTCATGAAAAGTAAGTCTAACCCTTTTGGAAGTTTGTTCGATTCTTTGATTACCGTAGTTTCCACACTAGCCTGATTGAAAGATGTAGCACCTGCCATGCTCTTGATTGGTTAGCACACATTCCAAGCCAAGTCAACTTAGTTGTTTAGATTGGTGATGAGGGGTATATTAGTGCATAAGTAATATGATTGACAGAGTTTAAGTCTCATCTCTAGTGTTTCTCTACTACTAGTAGGCCTGGATAGTACCCCAGTAGAGTCACATAGGAACACAAGCATCGCTCCGCTACCAGCGAGCCTGGTTAGTACCCCGACAGAGTTACTTGTTTCACCTCCCTGCGTAGGAAGCCTTTCTCTTCTTTCACCTTATTCATTTTTCATATATATATATATATATATATATATATATATATATATATATATATATATATATATTTAAATTGTGCGTAGGCACTTATTTATTTCAGAGGCGGAAGAGATCCCGACTTATTGAGAGCAGAAGAGGTTGTTCCTTTAGAGAAGTATGTTATGTATACCTCTGAAATACTTTTTAAGGTTCCCCCCTCACCTTACTCTACTTGGCTAAGCTGACAAGGGTTAACCCAAAAGGACCAATTAGGGTAGGCAGTACTAGTGAACAGTGAACGCTTTGTTTTTCACCCGAACTTACTCTAAACAGAATGTATTTTCCATCAAGGCATCATCGACTGAAGACAACAAGTTGATAGTTTTACAATTCCTCTTTGATTTCCCAGCTTGTCTCAAGAGCCAAACGCGGTTTCACGAGAGGCTAACCTAAAAGTACAAGCAAGCAAAGAAAGCAAAAAGCAAAAAGCAGAAGTAAGCGAGAGAAAAACAAGTAATCAAATCAAGTAAGAAAGTAAACCGAACCAAGCAAGCAAATAAACATGCAAACCAGAAAGCAAAGCAAATCAAGAAGCAAAGACTACTTCTACTCCTATGCTAAACAATGCATGGGCCTACTCACGTGAAGTGATATTTCCAATGCAGCCCCCGGCACATTGGCTGGCCCATGTTGGTGAAGGCATGGTTAATAAGAAATATATGCATGTAAACCAGCAAACAAGAAATATAGATCAGCGAAGACCAACATGCTCTGAGTTCTAAAACATCCACAAAATAAAAAAGAGTGAATGCATAACACAAACATTTTGCAGACGTACCATGGTGTTGTGATGCATTGCGTGTAGATGGTAAACATACACACTCTTTGGATTGTGACATATGAGCGAACATGAGAAATACCAACATATTATGCTTTGTAAGCATGCTCATTGTGTAAGATTCCTCCAAATCTTAAGCGATGGGATCGTGTGATTTGAGTGGAGGAAGCGAAATCTGTGTGTTTGGTTGAGCTTCAATGTGAAGTAGAGAGTGATGAGGTGCCTTGGGTGTTTTGAAAATTTTCTGATTGGAAGTGGAACTAACCTCAGGACAGTGAGGGCCTGACATAACCATCAACCTAGGTTGAAGTGCTTCGACAGCCAGTGGGGTTTCCACTCCATCAATAGGTAGATCATCAGAGGCTAGTGACCTAGACAAATTAATAGCGAGTGAATCAATATCGTGATGAAATGAAGAAGTATAGAGATCACGACAGCCACGATTAGAAAATTTGGGATGTTCATCAGTATCCTCATGATTTGATGAATCGTGCAGAGTGGTAGGCAAGAAGAAATGATGTTCACCCTTTGTGTTTTCAGAGATGATAGATGACAGATGGGATGGATTTTTAGAGGAAGACGTGTCATATGCACAATGTAATGACAGACAGACATCATATTTGTCCTATGAAATATCGGAAGTAGAAACATCCGGAAACGAGTTTTCACAGGGGAAATAAACAGTGGCAAAATCACAAGGGATGTCAGGATAGATCGGATGAGGCACGGATGGAAGGGATTCATCCTTCACTGCGAGTTCTTCTTTAGATTCCTGCACACACTCATCATGAATGATAGCACAGGTTGGCTGCATAACACCAAATCCGTCGAAAACTTGATCCTCGTTCACAACACATGTGGAGTCTGGAACGGAAGAACGCAATGAAGTACAATCCTAAGGATCAGAAGAACGCGGGGATGGAGATTGAGGTAACATGTCCACATGACAACCAGTAGGATTGCAAGCCAAATCTACACAGTTATCAAGAGCAGGTGGGGTAGGAGGATGTGACATTTCAACAGATGTGTGTGCACCTTCTCCCACCTCGCATTGTAGAGCTAGAGTTGTTTGATGAGAAGAGAATGGGCATTCACTTGTGACAGCGACCCCATCCGTTTTATATTTGGAATATATAACACCGAGGTATGATGGGAGGGGTTTCATTGATTCTAAGAATTGTGGGTTTTCGGATATGTAAATAATATACTTAAATATTCCATCAAGAAATTCCCATTCAATCTCATCTTCAAGAAATCGGTATGAAAGATTACAAAAGCATATGTGAAATTGCTCAATGGATTCATCAAGTGATTTCCATAATTTTAGAATTTCTTTATTGAGTGCTTTATGGTCAAATGATTAAAAGCGCGGTCTATTTATGCCACTAGGTGAGGGAGAGAGAATAGAATTTTCAAGCAGTGTGGCACACCATTTCAGTGGGTGCCCTCAAAGCGTGTATGCGAACAGCGCGTAGGTCATGTAACTTTAAAACACTTCATGACTTTCACAGGAGCTTACAATGCCAACTGTGTGTCTAACCAAGGTTACTTGGCCTCCCCCATTGTATGTTTTACCTGACAATTTATTATGGATCTCTTCCAAGATTTCAAAGTCGTTTCCATAATACATACACCCCGGAAGAGAAATTATGTGTTTAGTCATGATAAGTATGTGGAGATTTAAAATAGATTGTTAGGACTCAGCTTGTCATCTGGCCCTCCTTCTAGCGCCAGAAATGTTGACGGTGATGGACCCACCAACAATCAAGGGATATCCCTAGTATGAAGTCCCAGCTAGTCCTCACACCATTTGGTGTAGGAGTCCCATCTGGTACGATGGCCCGGTTTCCATTATCTTAAATGTATGCCTTAGCTCTTTCTTGTTAGCACATGAGAGTGGTATGTTTTGTCTTTGAACAATGAGGTTCGTGTGCCTGGTGAGTGCTTAGTGCCGCTTGTGTCAAATTTCTTCCACTGCAAAGGGAGAAGGTGGAAGTGAGTCTCATGTTTAAAGGGAATAGTCCCAGCTCTATTATAGACACACAACACAATAGGACATGCGCAGATTTCGGTAGAGTAGTCCACACGGATGCGGCAGTCACAAACACAAGGTGAACAAATAGCACGTACAACACCCAGTGGAATAGTCCACACGAGTGTGACGGGCATTATAGCAAGTCTACAAGAATGAATCTGTCGAGTGTCCAGCGGGATAGCCCACACGGGAAATATAGCATTAGCAACTGACACAACTCATTTCCAATAGCATATGTACTAAAACAACCAAAATATTTCAACTATCTTAATACAAGTTAAAGAAACATGCATTACAAGCGTCCAAAAAATAGTCTTACAAATGAATACAATACATGTCTGAAAACGTGTTGGCCTGTTAACATCCTTCTGAATTAAGCGAAAGTTCCAAGACACATTAATACACCATTACATCACTAACCCCGATAGTAGGGCATTGGAGCCACTGCTCGCTCCTCAAATAAAAGATTACAAACTCTCAAGGCTATGTGGGAGGAGCCAAGATGAAAATTCATTTTCATGTACAAATGAGGGGTATTTATAGCCAAGGGTAAAATTGGCCCTTGTGACTGCTCGACTTCCCTCATGACTATTTGACTTACATGACTCTTTAACTTTACATGACTCTTCAGATTTACATATGGGTCTCATGGACTTCCATGTTACATTACATTGATTAAAACAGTGTGGCCCACAATAGTGATGTGTCCGAGATGACTTATGACATGGCTCGACACGAAAAAGCTGGTATGTTCACACTGCGAGTGGTGTGCATGTCGAGCTACAACGCTGCTAAGTGATGGATGTGCTCTTGCTATATCATAGCTTCACCTACACATGGCAAGGTGTGCAGAGTCTTCGATGGTCTTGGCGTTTGCTTGATGTTGTGCGTGCATGTCTCACCTTTGCTTGTACTTTAGAATTCTCCATGCGTTCATCCATTCGCGAACAAGCTCCTTGCATGCACTCCTTGTTCATCATGTTCGTCATCGTTCCATGTCTCATCCATGTACCTGTATCTACAATCACCCATGACAAGACGACATCAAATCCAGAAATATCCTAGTCTACCATGATGCATTGTCTTTTGCTTTCAGATGCAGGTAACCGGGAGAGAGGACAAGGCTCTGAAATTTCGTAGAGCACATTTCAGGTCGGGATGCAGCCTTTGAGAACTTTCCATGAAAATTGCGCAAAGGTCACTGGGAGGCTGAGATGGGCAGTCTAGATCAACAGTGACTGTCTGTGGGATCTGGCTCGGCAGAAGGGCATATCTGTGCAATTTTTTCAAGGAAACAGTGTAGGCGGCAGAGGGAGACTGGCAGTGAAAATTGCGCAATTTCTTTGGGGAGATGGCAATGGGCTACAGGAGGCTGCTGGAAAAAATTGCGCAATTTTTCTACGGAGATGACAGCGGGCTGCGGGAGGCTACTGGAAAAAGCTACACATAACTGGGAGGTTGGCCTGCAGGAAATCCTTGCGCAATTTCTAAGTTGAGCGGGATGTTGGGCAGCTGGGAGATTGCTCATGGAAACTGCGCAGTTTTCAAGAGGACCAGTAGGCTAGCTGACAGAGTGACTGGCTAAAAAAATTGTGCAATTTTTTAGGGCAGTGCGTGTTTGTCTGGCATGTCTTTGAGGTTTCTTCAGTAAGCGGAAGCGAGCATGCTTGGCAACTTCTATGCAAATTTTTGGAGGAGTGAGTCTCGGGTTCACTTCCCGGTCAAACTCTTTGGTTGACCAGCTGGAGGCTTGATGGTGTTGCTTGCGAGAAACAGAGAATGATATGTCTTGCTGTGAAACTTCTGTGTTTTTCTAGTGACAGTCAGTTGGGTCGACTCCAGGATTGTGCAGTGCAGAATTCCTAGGAAGCAACCTCAAGCTCTGCACGATTATGGACAGTAGTATATGTTCACTGAGAGCTAAGACTACACAGTGTAGCTCAGTGAAGGTCCAGCTATTGGAGGGAGGTCTGGTCGACAGGGTTTCAGCAAAAGGACTAAGTGTGTGAGTGAGTGAACTTGTGCATGCATGACCTTGCGAACACACACTCAACATGACTTGATGACAAGACACCTCGAACCATCAAGACAGCATACACTTAGTCTGATTGACCGATGGGTGCGAGGGACAAGTGCAACACTTAAGATAGACCTTCGAATGACCATGACAACACTTGCGCCACAGTGCTTACAACATCATGTTTGAGTGTGATAAATGTTTACATAGCGAACACAAACCAAACACAACCTTCAACGTCACCAAAACGAGGTCACAAGCATGACATAGCAATTAGCACGCTGAAGACGACAGTTGGTCAAACAAGTGAAAGGAAGCAAGACATGTAAAAGAAACACATACAATGACCTTTCATGTTTGCGCACATTCATGTTACTGAGGATAGGATGATATGACATTGACAAGCTATCCTACAAACTCAAGTAAGAGGTGTACTTTGGAAGGTGTTCTTTACTTACCATACTTACCCTCAAGAGGATCATGCATCCGATGGAGTTTGCATGGGGTCTTGATATTTTCCATTACTTGGTTCCTTGGTCCTTCTCCTCATCTCCTTGGAAGCGATTTCAGCATGTCACCTTTTCCTGTAGTCACTGAGAGTTAGATCCGCACAATTTCAACGAACAATGATTGTTGCCGGAATGAGGCCCTAGGAGGCTCGTCTATGCAGTTTTTTCATGCAAGACAAACAAGGCAGCTTGGACAACTTTGCGTAGTTTTGAGGCACGGGATACTGCTGCAAGATGGGGGTTCTGGGAGGACACCTCTACTCAATTTCTGAGTGTAGTGCAACAGTGTTGGCTGCCTGACTGCTTTGTGCATTTTTGGAGAGAAGTGTTGCTTGGGGTCTCTGTGGTGTTTCAATAGGAAAGGAAGATTGGTGTCTCCACGCACTGCAGGGTTTCAGCAGGCAAGGGAGGAATCTTGATGGTTGCAGAAGCAAAGAGCACAATTACGAAAAGCTGTATGAGGCCAGGTTGCTCAGGAAAATGGCTAAGTGTGAGATCAGTGAAACATATGTAAACATTGATAGGACTTGATTGTGATCGCACACGAACACTTAGTGACACAACGTAGACCATCCAGAATGCATAAGACATACTTTTATTGATGCAACAATCTTCGTGACAAGAGTGTGTGAAGTGAGTGTGAAACATGTATATGTGATGACAACCACTCATGCACACATTCTTTCCCTTGAAGCAAAACAACATTCCCTTTGCATGACAAACAACAACCCCTATGCCCGAAAATGACACATGTTGCATAAAGATGAGAACGCGAACAACTCTTAGGATCAAGGAGGGGAGTTTGAAATCATGAGGTTACTAATAACTAACCAAGGATGATCGATCGCAGGATTGAAGGTAGGCTCCGAAATTTGCATGCGAGCCAAAATTGTGGAGGGTGGTTGTAGCTACTACAACAAGAACCTAGCAGCAGAAATCTGGGCACTGATACGTAATCACAGCTTCTAGGAGATTTGGGGGGAGATAAAGCCTTGTTTTGGTAGGATGGTATTCAGTCGGCAATACCTTGCTAAGATATTCCTATTCACTAACCAATCTACAAACGTGCGAGTGAGTAATTTTGGGACTCAGATGTCAAATCAACCTGGTAAGAGTGGAAAAAGCAACAACATTATCCCAATGCTCAAGATTCTCCCCAATGGGCGGCATATGACAAGGAGGTCACATCCAGAAGGATAATGATTTCTGAAGGCACAGATATCCTTAGATGGGGATATAAAAATAAAGGAATGTTTACAATACAGGAAGGATATCAACTGAAAGCAGAACACCAACATCAACACTTTGCACCTATTTGGGGTAGACTATGGTTGGGGTAACTATGGCCAAAGGTAGCATTCTTCCTCTCACTGCTAATCATGGATAATCCCTCACATGGTACCAATTACAAAAATGAGGTGTTTAGGGTCCTTCAGTATGTAGCACGTGTGTATCACAGTCATAAAATATGGAGCACATGTTAAATTCATGCCCCTTTAGCAATCAGCTTTGGCAAAATCATGAAAACCTTTTTGTCCATTCAGACCGAGACCATTTAAGCATCAAGGCTACAATTGAAATTTGGAGGAAAAGAGTATATAAAATCCCTATCCTCAATAGAGCCTGGGCCATCTCTATTGGATTTCTCCTTTGGGCAGTGTGGAAAGAAAGGAATCAGAGGGTATTCAAAGATAAAAAATATACTAAGATAGATGTCTGGCAGGTAATCAACCAAAACATCCGAGAAACCATCCTGGCAGAGAAATGGTACCCGGATGATTGGAAAGTCCCTCCTCAGGAAGCCCGTATCCTGACAATGCTCAATTTGTCTCCGTAGATGCTAGTGCCTTATTCATGGAAAGTAAAACCCCCCCCATCCAATCACGCTCGAAATTTATATGCCCCCTAGAGGAGTTCATAAAAATGAACTTTGATGGCACATCCAAAGGTAACCCTAGAGAGGCGGGATTCGGAGGCATCTTTAGAGACCACCAGGGTCGAGTAGTCTGATTGTTTGCATCAAACTATGGCATTGCAAGTAACAATGAGGCAGAATTAAATGCAGTTAAATATGGATTGTTAATCCCAAGAAGGGAACGAATATAGAAATTGGTCGTTGAACGAGATTCCTCCCTCATGATAGACAACATAAAAAAATCTTCATCAAGGAACACACTGGGAAAAGATAAGTAAGAGCTGGAGAACAGCACGGTTAATATAGGAAATAGGATACCTTATCTTAGACGTAGAATACATCACTCCTATACATGTACACCACTCAAGTAATGTTGTTGTTAATTTTCTGGCTAATTGGGGGTGAAACAACCCTGGAAAGGATCTGGACGTCTCCAGGGACAAGGCAACCCAAGATGAAGGGATGGTGGCCCTGCTAGAGATTCTAAAAAGATACATGAGTGACAATCAAGCCCCTGATCAGGGTGTGACGGGAGGAGAGGCCCGCGGCAAGATCAAGTAATGATTGAACGGTTATGGGGTAGGGAAAGTGGGCGGCCCACCCAATGCCTCCACACGCTCAAGGCATTAAAGGACTTGACAGCCTGTAACCAAGTGGCAAATCAAACCTCAAGTGTGGTAACATTGGTTTTACAAGTGGTAAGTCTATATTTTTGCATGCAACCATTATTGTGGTTTCACCTCTGGAGCTGTTGTGCAAGTGGTAAAAGTTTCTTGTCGGATTAGAGACCTATGACACAGGCTAAGCACCCAAGGCAACGTCAATGGCGTGACGACAAGGTAGGGCTACTGGTATGTATCTCAGGCTTTCTTAGTTCATGAAATGGCGATCTTGCTGCAAGGAATGAAGTCGGAATTGTAGGTTTTGGTGATGTTATTGCATGGGTTAACTGGGATTGGATTAAGTCTATCATTGTTAGCATCTGGTATGTCGATTTCAGTCTTTTAGAATCTATTGGCCCAGATGGCCATGTATGGGGAATCGAGGTCTGTAACTAGTACTTTGTCTGTAAATTATGTTAATAAATCATTTAACTCTAGGCATATAAGGTCTGGATGGGTCTGGGATCGGTTAGAGAGTCTGACATTTTCTGGAAATATTTCGGCCCATAGGGCCATGTATGGGGAGTTGGGGTCAGAAACTAGTGTCCGGTCTGTTAATTTTGTAAATGCTTCATTTAATTCTTGGTGTCTGAGGCTTGGATGGGCTTGGGGTTGGTTAGAGAGTCTAGGTGGTGTAATGTATCTGAGCCATTTCAATGATATGGTGAAAGTCGGTTCTTCTGCCAGCCCAAAGGCAAAGGCTGAGGGTGTCGAGGTTCTCTATGTTTTCATTCCTCAGAACAGGAAATGTGGAACCAAAATTTTCACCCACAGGAAAGAGATGGACGGTAAAGTCTGCATTTGGATGAAATATTTTAATCAACCATCTGTGTGCACCACCCTTTCAAGTTTGCCTAAACGGCAAACTCCTTGGGCTCATGCACTGCTGGTTCTCGCTACAGTGAGGGCACAGGAGGTATTGTATTCATTGGGAGACCCAGTCTACGGCAACATGGTGAAGGCATAGGCTGGCGCGGGGAAGAGTGACAGCAATCAAAACAGTATGAAAGGGAAAGCGTCATTGGATTCGTCCAGTGAACCCAAGAGTAGAAGTGGTAGGAAAACATGGGAGAAGAACATGCAAAATCTCTTGCATGCTTACAATGTTGGATCCCCGGCACATGTGAAGTCCGAGATTTTGAAATGGGAGGTGAAATTGAATGCCAAGGCGGCAGCAGAATTGATTCCAATAAAGGACTGGGCACCTTTGGTAATGGACCCTGGACACACCCGCGGAAGGTTGACTCTATTCCAACAGTTAATCCAACTATATTGGGTAATGAAGATCTTACTAGCGAGAGCCATGTTGGAAACCCAGAACTTGGAAGACCCCTAGAAAACCCAAAAAGTTTAGCCGAGTATCAAGGACATTCAACAAGGAATACAGTCACTACAAGTTCTATTGTACCATCAGAATGTCTGCCTTGGCCGCATGGAAAAACAGCTACAAAGCCTGCAACAAAATGAAATTTCAAGGTCGAGTGCAAAGGACCCTGCCCCGATAGCATCATCTGATGATTGACTACCAGGAAATCATGATATTTCTGAAAGTTTCTGATGTTTTTTGTTTTTATGATCTGGTCGGATGGCATTTACATTGTCAGTAGTAAATATAGGTGGGTGATAGATATCGTAGCTTATAAAGATTGGATGGACATAATCAAATTGTTTATGTTTGGGATAGCTTATGATGTTTATCGGTGGCCAACAGACATGGTTTCCTTCAGGCAGGTGGAGGCCATTGGACATATATTCTATTACCTGCTTTATATATGATTAATATAAAGGTATTGCCAAGCTTACAAAAAAACAATTAAATTGTAGTGTCCCACCTTGGCAAGGCTAGTTTTGTGATACTTAGAGGGTGATTTTGATGTAATGATATAAGATTATGCACATGTTTATGTAATGATATAATATTTTGATGTGACAGACTTATGTACATGCTTATATGTTATAAACCTAGTTTGGGTCACCTGGTTTCTATGTGTTTATGATGATATCTACGGTTGTGTGTATACGAACAAATTTTGGTTAGGATCATATTATCGATGTTTTCTCTTTTGGTATCCTAATTTGGACATAGGTGTATGACATGGATGGTAATACAGGATTGAGACACATAGATCCATGGATGATCATGGTTATGTGGATCATATGGTTAATTATGATTTATGGAAGATATATGATTTGTATGATTATATATGCATAATATTGTACTAAGCAGTATGTGGCAAGGGACATGGTTATTTGCAAACAAGGATGCTCAAATTATAAATGACTGTTAAAGTCATGAAACATGATTTGTATGATTATATATGCTTAATTTTATATTGAGCAAGATGTGGCATGGGACATTGTTATTTGCAAACAAGGATGCTCAAATTACAAATCACTGTGGAAGTCACAATACATGATTTTTATGATTATATATGCTTAATCTTGTATTGAGCAGGATGTGACAGGGGACATGGTTATTTGCAAACAAGGATGTTCAAATTATAAATGGTTGTAGAAGTCATTTCTCCATAACCAAAATGACTGTGGAAGTCATGCACAATCTTTGGTAAAATGTGAATAAGTTAATTATGAAATTCATTTGATTCCTTTGATCTATGAGATTGTGATGTGTGTAGGTCTTGGAACAAGGCCTTACCAATGAACCATTAGATGGGTATGAGCTCACAATCAGTACCTTAAGGTGAAGTGCGGAGTTTCAAAGTATAATAGATGATAAGCCAAGGAAATTAGGGTGTGGAGTCCTAAATCCATGAAAGATAAAGACGTGGAGTCTTAGATCCATAAGAAAAGGATTGGGACGCGAAGTCCTAAATATTTAAAAGATCAAAGTGTGGAATCTTGGATCCTTGGAGTAGATCAGGGCACAAAGTCCTCAATCTACTAAAGCACAGAGATGTATGCAATAGGGATGTGGAATCCCTATTCTCCGGAAGAAAAATACCACTAATGGGAAAATCAAGGATGAAATTCCTTAGTAAAATCTCATTTCTGACAATTCTGAGGTGACTTTCTAAAAATAGAAAGTCATGTCTAGCATCTCAAGTATGACTTTCCAAAAAATAGTAAATCACCTTCAATTAATGGGTAATCAAGTATAGTTGAAGGAAAATCACTTAACTTATCATTAATCAATCCTAATAGTTCAATATCGATTTAATCATCAATATTATTAATATTACTATTATGTTTTATGGGACTATGATATTATTATTAAAAGGAAATTACAAGTCACCTTCATCTCCTCAATCACTTCACACCTCTCTCCTTGATGATTCGCGTGGCTCTATGTAAATATCTCTCTCTTTTAACAATACATTACACTCTCTTTTATGCACTCATCAAAGAATGGAATATTCCTCTTACACTCATTAAAGACATGTCATAAAAGATTCCTCTCACACTCTCTTTAATGCATATGTTGCAGTCTCCTTAACTAAGGCATGCATACCTCTCTTTAATGGAATGAGTTATACTCCTCTAAATGGAATACAAGGCATGCATATTACTCCTCCTTTATGACAAGAATTTGTTGCTCCTCCTATATATGTGTCTCATGTATTCTCACTTGGGGGAGTGCATTGTGATACCAAGAGTTGGAGAGATTTATATATATATATATATATATATATATATATATATATTATGAGAGGGAGAGACTTGGAGAATAGCCAATTGATTTCGAAAGGAATTTGAAATTTCTAAACTAAATTACTAAGTATCTCTACCTGGTGGATTGACCATGAGTGGTATTGGGAAGAAGTGAAACTTATCTTCCTCAACTTGCCTTGTATATCTCTCTATTGTTATATTTTGGTACTGCTTGTGAGCTCTTACAGCTCAAGGGTTCCAAGGGGAGAAGTTCTCCCTAAATATGGTTGGGTGGAAAACCAAATGGTTCAAATGAGTTGGTTAAGGGATCAAAGATGGATCATATTCTCAGCGATTGGAGTTGAATATCTCTTCAGGTATAATTTTCATTGTCCTAAAATTGTAGTATAGATTTAGCATAAAATAAAAAGTAGAAATTTAAATTGTTGTAAGCATATAATTTTGGTTTAAGCTTATGTTATTTGGAATCTTATTGGCTAGTTGAAAATGAAGACTAAGAGTGGTCTATATGTATGGATGTTTAGATCTCAACCTGTTATGGAATTATTATTGGTGTAGTTTATTGTACTAACCTTGGTATTGTAGCATTTGAGAAAGGAAAGCCAAATATTTCTGAAGGTAATTGCAATAAATAAATTCCAAAGGACTTGGGTAAGAATTTCATGAGTTATGGTTTTGTTTCAGGTAATTAGATGCATGTTTTAGAAAATGTTTCAAAATATTTTGCAAAGTGTTTGAAAAAATCCATGAATGAGTAATGCTATCAATTTATTTATGCATGAATAAGTGCTAACTTGCAGCTTACAAGAGAAGTAAGAAAATAGACATGTACCCAAAATATACCTAGAGGAATTACAGAATCAACCCTTAAAAGAAAATGCAAAAAAATAATGGCAACTAAAATATGGTTTGGAAGATCAAAGGCTTGAGGTAAGTTTGAGGTAAATTTCAGTTATGGATTATGTTTCATATTCTTATCAATAATTCAATGTTTTGTGATTCAAGTTTTTTTTATAGTACTATTAGAATTTTGACAAAAAACCTTAATGGTTGTAGCATTCAGGGCTTCCATGTGTTTGTCAAATTGTAGCAATGGCTGCAATAAGCTTGTCAAATAATGTCAAAGGAATTAGCTTGTGAGTTGTAAAATGTTTCAAGAACTCATATGGTGGATTTAGAAATGTTGAATTCAATAAACATATCTTAGGAGCATAACTTTGGGTTGTCTTTCCTCATGTAGGGTTATAGATTAAAGTTTGCATTCCATGTGTTTGACAAAAGTTGTAAATGAGACATTAAGGAACTAATTTTTTGTTGTTTTGAAGAATCGCATCCCTTGAAGTTTTTGTTGCGATTCAGCCCAAAATCAAGGGGTATCCATGCCATTAGGCCTTGTAACCCTCAATTTGATGCCAATAAAACACTATTCAAAACCAAGATCGCAAATCTGGGTGATTTTGCATATTACTATTGCTAATTGTGTGTGCCTATTGTCGAGTTTTTGGTGAAGGATTAAGATGATTTAGTTTATATTTTAATATGTCAATATTTGAAGTTTCAATTTATGAATTTTATAATTTAAATAGGTTGAGTAAGAATCTTATATTCATGTTTCTAATGGTTGTCAAAACTTTCTTAAGAGATGATGGCTGCCAAGTGGTTGACAAAATGTCTCAATCGTTGTATATTGTATGTTTGCAAACTATTTGCCATAATGCTTCAATGGTTGTAGTTATTTACATTTATGAATTTCATGTCAAAAAAAATGCCTAAGTGAAATTAGGATTTGTAACCAAGATGTTTCTCGAATGTCTCAATAATATGCATGGCAATCCAAGAAGAAAAAATTCATGCAGATAAAGTCAAATTTGGGTAAGTGAATTGTTGTAATTGTGTAAATTCAAATCGAATTCATAATTATTGGATTCCACTCTTATAGAAGTTTAATTCTCCTTTTAAGTAAAGAATCCATAAGCATTTTATTTAAAATAAAATCAAATTAGTCACTCTTGAACACATTTAATTGTAACAGAAGTAACTATGAGCTTGTTGGAAGTTGTGGCTCTTAAAGTTTGATATTTACTCATACCACTAAATATCCTTTAAATATGATTTTTGAGGTTAAGGATAAAGTGATGGATGTTGTTTGGTAGTTTGGCTTTGGGGTTTGAATGAGGTGTTGACTTTGGGCTTATCTTGGGATTTGGAAACAAAAACATATATATATATATATATATATATATATATATCGCATTTTGAGTCTTAGTGTTCAACACTTCTCTATATTATTGATGGTTGGTAAGGTGGGACCTTACATATGGTATCAGAGCCAAATTAAAACACTAGGGCCTAATGGGCCAACATGCTTGCTTGTAGGTTGATGCATGAATGTTGATTTTGCATGCATGTTGAATTATTGTGTATGTTGAATTGGAAGCATATTGGTTGCATAAAGGATATTATTGTTATTATGTCATTTAGAAACTCGTGAAAGAAAAATAATGTCTTCTTATATTACTTTATATTTTTCTTAAGACAAATTATTAGAAATATGATAAAGGACTTAGAGACATGTTGGGAAAGGATGTGCTTGAGAAGTTGGGGTTAAACCCAAGCATGTGAATGGCTTGATTTTCAATGGGTGAGTGAGATATGTGGAGTGGATGCATGGTTGCATATATATTTAATGCATCATTATCAATGTGATATGGGCCTATTAGCCATCTTTACTAGCTGAAATTGTATCTACCAAGAAAAATATTGGCCTAATCTAAACTATAGTATGATGACCTTGGTGTGTATGCTTTGGTAATGTGTAACAAGTGTAAGGCCAAGATTCAATTAACATGATGATTAAGTTATTCGTGTTAATTTTGACTCTTTTCTTACCTACACTAATGGAAACTTAACAGAAGCTACCTTTAAGGATGTCACTTTTAACTGTGAATGTAGCTTCAAGAGTAACATGTGTGCATTAATTTGATGTGCTAAAATATGATTTGGGAATACATTCTTAATGAGTAAGAATGGAATTCCTATGATTTCTTTGACATGATTTTGTGTAATTTGGGTTGACATTATGCATCAAATAACTTGAAATTACTCAAATACTAGGTTGAGGTATGACCTTCCTAATAAACAAGAGGCATAAATGACTAGTGCATGAAGGGTTGTGGAAGCCATTTTAAGGAACACTCGAAAGTTATGTTTTCCTTAAGTTATGTATGGACGTGGAATCCATACTAGCATATATATATATGAATATGAACTAATGTATGTGTGTGGAATCCATACTAGCATATATCCATCAGGTAATGTATGGGTGTGTAATCCATACTAACATGTATCTATGAACTAAGTAATTATTCTGGTTAAAATGAAAAAATTATTTTGATGAAATCTCATAGATATGATTAAGGAGGAATTATTATGTGTAATTAAATTTAAATGGATAGAGGTTCGTAACATGAATTTTCTTGAGATATAAATCCACTATTTTCATTTTATTACAAATGAAGATACTAAGATTGGTATAGTGAACACCATTAAGTGGTTAAGGTTGTTTGGAATAACTAATTTTGATATATGGAATCAAGTGTGAACTAGGTATCTATCCTCTATTATTATAATTTGTTTGTATGTATTGGATTTAAGTAGAATTAAATTGGTTTTCAAATTATTGAAATGTAGAAAAAAAAAATTATTGTGATAAGTTGATGAGATATCTTTTCTATTGGCTTAAGACAAATTAGATCTAGGAAATCCATAATAGTCTCCTTAATAATTTTATCAATTTCATATTGGTTGAATTCTATTTAAACTATTTTAATTAGAGAAATTATGAGGATTGAACTCATGAAATTATCTAAACTATTGTTAGTTACGCAATCGAGTCAAAATTTGTATTGTTAACGAACTTGGTGAACTGCTTTCTTGAAATTTGATTAACTTGTAAATTGTTAAGAGAATAACATGTTTAGAAGATAAACATGTTTTGTGGTGAGAACTTTGTTTTATTTGAACTTAAAGGAAAAAGGTATGTGATTAATGAAAATATTATTTGAGTTCTTTTTTTACAAGAATATGTGCTTGTGACATTTTTTGAGGGAGAAATTGAAGGAAAGTGAGATGACATTTTGATGCATTGGAATTGTTGCATGATTTAGAAACCTAAGATGATTGTATTGTATGTGGAATGGAAGAGATTGTTGGATTTAGTAATTTTGTGCTTGGATGTATAGTTGTATGAAAAGTATTACAAAAGGTTGTAGAATTTTGAGAGGGTGGTAATTTTCCTTAAAAAAAAAAAAAAAAAAAAAAAAAAAAATTGTTAACGTTAGGTTAGAAATGCCCTTTTTGGATGGGATACCCTCAGTCAGTTTTGGGGTTAAAAACCAAATTTTTGATGTAATTTTTGTAAAAATATGTAAATTATTCACGATTTGTGGACACGGAGCGTGTAGGTGATTAGGGCTAAAAGGGGTTTTAGCCCCTTGTTTATGTAAAGTTGAGTCGGCTTTGAGATCCACCCATGGTCCGCAGACCATGGGATTGTATAAATAGGCATGTCTTAGAGAGTCTAAGGCAGGAGGAGAGAATAATAGATATAATGATGAATGTAATGGATCAATAGAAGATATCACAGAGAAGTGGGTCATAGAGGGGAGAAAGGCTTTGCAGCTGAGTGCACAGAGGCCTAGGTAGAGTCCATCGCTAAGTGCGCGGACCCCTCCAACTGAGTGCGTAGGGTAGATTTGAGTCTATAACACCATAATGAAGATCAATAAAGAAGATTGTTGAAGAATTCTTGTGTTTATCTATTTACTTTTGTTTATTTATGATTGTGGCATATGTTGTGGATGAATAATATATTTATGAAATATTGATCTAATGATGCGCGACTCTATGGAATAAATCTTAATAATTGCATGCATTTCATGTTACGTACTTTCGCAAATATTATGATACATGATGTTATGTTTGTTAAATACTTAAGTAGATCTGTGCGATCTCAGATCTAGGGTTATTCTCTAATGCGCGTAAGTGGATGATTCAACTGTTAAGGATCCGCAAACACCAATTGAAGATCTTCACGAAGGTCTAGAGGTTGTTTAAAGAGATTTGCATTGTCGAGCCCTAGGGGCTTATAGATCTATGTGAAGTTTGATCTAGGGCATTAAAAGACATCACACTGATCTATGGATGCGGAAAATTGGTTCGAGTATCCCCCCATACTGCTTCAGGTGAGACTACAACCTGCGCTACGCGGGTTGTTGCCGAAAGGGCAGTAGTGTAGGGTTTTGTTTGGCACAATTAACTATGAACCTGGGTAAGGACCCCCTAAGCCAACAAATGGTTCTGTTGTCAAGACCGGGATCTACTTGAAGGAGATGTGTGATGTCGCATCATTGGAATCTGACCAAGATGGAAATTGAGAAGTGGTTGGATAAGAAGATTCACGAATTCACAGCGTAAGAGAACAGGAATTTGTGCTTGTCGAAGGAGCAGTGGTTGGACAAATATCTGTATACAGAAATACACAAAATTTTCTTATGCCCCTTCCCAATCGAATTATATGAGTGGATAGCTAAGTTGGCATATGACCAAGGAAGGTGGAAGCTTGACAGTCCAATAGTGTGGACACCAGATTTGATACGACGATTAGAAGCCCCTAAAGACAAGATCGTGCACGTTGTCGACCACTAGCTCGATCAGATTATAGGAGGATTTATTACAGAGTTCGCGGTTGATACCTCAATCATCCACAGTGAAGCAGAGTGGCACTTCTTCAATGGAACGCAAGGTAAGTATCTGATATCTTTGAATACCTGGATTAAGATGCTCTTGTGTGAAAAATGGATTATGTCATTGCTTTGATGTTTGGAGCTACGCGAAGTGGAAAACTCTTTAGAGATCGAGAGAAATCAGGTCCTGAATATATCGCGTTGATTGGACCTCCTTCAAGCGATGACGAGGGAACAGTACAGGCCTCACTGTAGAGTATTTTCCAGCTGATAAGACAGGGTTTTCCACTGATACATCATCCATCCACTCCACCTCCACCACATAAACATTCGCCCACACCTCCACCACCACTGTCATTGTTTAACATGTCGAACACAATGAACCTGCAAATTTTCAAGGGTATAGGGAGCGAAGATACATATCAGTTTTGGTTTGTTGTGAATGCTATATGGAAAGCGCAACAGATTACTGATGATAACATAAACAAGGCACACTTAGCTACTACTCTACACGATCACGCGTTGACGTGGTATATTAAGTATTGTTCTGATCATCCTGTGGCAACACTAGAAAGACTAAGGTTGCTTTAAACAAAGAATTTAGTAAGCCTAAGTCTCACTCACAGTTAGTAGTAGGATTTAAGGAGATCACGATGAGGTTTGATGAAACGCCTTGGGAGTTAGATCAAAGGTTCAAATGTGTGATCCGCGAAGCTAATATGCAGTTTACAAATGGTCAGCACCGTGAGTGGTTTATAGCCTCGCTTTTACCCCACCTGAGGATTGCTCTGTCAAAGCAGAAGATAGGAACTCACGCAGAAGCCCTAGAAATCGTGATGAGGTTGTATGCAATTCCTATGCAGGATGCAACCTTGGGGGTACATCAAGTTCACTCCCAGTTACAGAACCTCCGCTTGGAATTGCAGAGCTTGAAGAAAGAGAAGGAGACTAAACCAGAGCTGCGCGAGGAATTCTGGTGCCTGAAGTGTAAAAGCCAGGGGCATGATAAAGACCATTACTCGTATTTGCGAACTATATCACAGGAGGGGGACCAATTCCCCTGAGGATAGAAGCTCCAACAGGACCATGTATGGGGTTGCGTTATGGTGCATTATTTGTCAGGTGGCTGGAAAACATGCAATGGATAATTGTCATTTGCTTCAAAAGTTCATTCAAACACCACAACAGTTGTTCTGCAACTTCCGAAAATCAATGGGCCATGATGAGCACCACTATTGTAGCTATGAAATAATGATGGAAAGAACGCCTACACACTGGATGCAAGCAGAAACTCGACCTGCAGATCAGGGCGCAGGAGGAGCGCGTGGAGCTTATCAAGGAAGAGGACGAGGCCGAGCAAGGGGAGGACCTGGTAGAGGTTGCGAACAGTTTATTTTCCATAACTATGGGACACCAGGGCACTATGCGCTGGAGTGTTAGAATCGGACACGCCTGTCTTGTCAATATTGCATCCAGTTTGACCACACTATAGAAGAATTCCCTATGTTGGTAGCTAAGATTCAGGAGAAGAAGGTGCAGCCTCAAAAACCTACGTAGAACTTACAAATGACGAAGAATATCAGAATGTGAATATAGTGCTGAGGAGCGGAATAAAGACTGGCGATGATAAGGGAAAACAGCCTGAAGAGGACGGATGGGTCTGCAAGGCCCCAGAAAAGGAATTTGGGTTTGGTCTGGAGTGAGCAAAGGAAACATTTATGGAGGCCAAGAAAAGCTTCATTGAGGCATCCACCTCAAGAAGCCAGAACAGAGTACCAAAAACCAGTGCGACTATAGAGGTCGATCCCTCTATTATTACCATGTTCTTGGAGACTTGCACGAAATTGTTGCACGATAGCAAAGCTATGATGGGCTTGTAGGAGTTAATAAGAAAATGTGTTGGAAAATAAAACGTCCTCGATGGACATTGTGTAGTAAGAAAAATTGGCAAGCATAAGGCTAGAACAGGGCGTGAGATGAGGCTCACCGCACAGAAAGGAGATTATGAGATGGACCAAGTTATCTTGGATCTGGGTTTGGATGCAAACACTTTTCCAAAACAAACATAGGAAAGAATGGGGAGACTTGTGTTGTAGTGGTCTCCAATCCATCTTAGAATGGAAAACCATCAGAAGATCATCCCTATGGGACGATTGCACGGAGTGACTGTGGATATAGAAGGTGTGAGCACGCTAGCTATTTTTGAAGTAATAGATATCGTTGATGAAAGTAATCCATACCCCACGCTCCTCGGAATTGACTGGGCCATTTACATGAATGGGGTCATCAACTTGAAGAAGTGGACAATGTTGTTTGAAAGGAAATCGCTTCAAGTTGTAGTACCGTTGGACCCTGCAGAAGGGTCGCACTATATTGAACCGATCCATGATTATGAGGTAAGCGAAGATGAATTAGATCAAATCTACAAAATCACAGCGCGGGATCAAGACTAGATCAATCCAACAACGAATGTGCGAATTGCATGGGACAGGGAGAGTTCCTACACCTTTGATTCAGATGAAGAGTTGAATCATTGGCAGAATCGATTGCATGAAGTATCCACATTGCATTGTAACATGATGACTAAATCACTACACTACATTTCGTCGGAGGTAATAAATTTACCTTATTATGATGGTTTAACTGACATGGATAAGCTTTTAGATGTGTTTGAGCATGAAGTCCTTAAGCATCATCGCTTCCCAATGTTAGATTTGGCATTGTGCGCTACGCCCACATGATGGTGGGGTACACACAAGGATAGCTTTGATGGATGGCGAGATTATAGAAGAATGAGGAGATTACGGTTTGGTCGACCTACCCTTCGATTGACTGAGAAATATGATGGGATGGATGATCGGCGCGATCACCTAGCGAAGTGGACTAAAGCGTATGGAATGGAGCCGCAGTCGGAGTGGGTACATTTATTCTTCCATACTTTGGACACCATCCCCATGAACTGGCATTTGGAGATAGAGCTTTGCCATGGCACCGCACAGTGGGATATATTGAGGGAAGGATTATTAATGGCCTTTAGCTTCGAAGATGGGTTCAAAAGCATTGACGAAGCTTTGTAAGTGGTTAAGGTAGTGATCTTCAAAATACCACGGGAACCTCTGGAATGGGTCCAACCAGACTGGATTACCTAGGCGCTAGAATGTTATAATGTGACTGCTGAGGAGGAGGATGAAGGTCCAAGAAATATTGATATTCCAGAGGCCGAAGGGCATCACGAATTCAAGGGCCCACATATAGAGAACCTAGACATCACTGTGTTGTTGAAAACCAAGCAAGTGAACATCGGGACTAAATCAAAACCGAAGTTTGAAAAAATTGGGGATTACTGGGATGATGCTATTGTGTATAAGGTCGCTAAGTGTTGGAAATAATACTGAGAGGGGGGGGTGAATCAGTATTATCAAGTTCTTTTAATAAATCTTCCTTATTTATACTTTGAATTATTTTGTATGTTAGTACCATAAAATAATGAGCATGAACAAGAAAAACAGATAGTCACACCAAAGAACACCAGATATAAGGTGGAAACCCAATGTGGGTGAAAACCACCTGCTGCAATATGTCTTTATCTTCTTTCAAATTAGAAACTCCTTTTACAATGATTTTGTACTGGTGCAGTCCTTTACCAGTACACAGGCTTCAACCTGCAGAGAGCTACAACTCTCTCTCGTTTTCCAGTCTCTCCTGGAAGGGAGCTACAACCCCCTACTTCTTTTCTTTCAAGGATCACTTTTCATAAATTTTCAAACTGGATCCATAAACATCAAGTGATCATCAAGTACAAGTAAATCACCCAGTCAACTGCAGTAACAAGATCAATAGTAACAGCAAACAAAATCCAGAACACCTTATCAACAGAGAAAGGTCAGTCAAATAAATGCCTTAATACGAATCCGCAGTTTTTCTTTATCTGGCATGCGTTGCTACGCACTTCACCTCATGCACCTCTACGTATCCCCGCATAGAGCCTTGAACTGCACTGCGTATCCACGCACTGTGCCTTTAAATGCACCGCGTACCTATACTGTGCCCCCGCACCTACTGCTTCTATCGCGCCGCGTACTTTCACTGTGCCTCCGCAGTCACTGCTTCTATCGCGTCGCTTACTTTCACTGTGCCTCCGCAGTCACTGCTTCTATCGCGCCGCGTACTTTCACTGTGTCCCCGCACCTGCGGCTTCTGTCGCACAGCATACCTCCGCGCTTCAGCTTTCTCTTCACTGTGAACCACCGCACCTGGACTTCTGTCGCGCTGAGTACCCACGCACTGCGCTTTCTTCTGTTATGCGTACCCCCGCACTTGCACCGTTAATCACCTGCGAACCTCTGATTAGGGCCAAATTGGCAGTCCACCAGTGTGCCACAGATAGTCAGATGCCTAGATCTGATCATGCGCCCGAGAGATCACACTTCATAGATTCACTTTCAACTTCACTTTTATATAGATCAAGCTTTTAAACCGATAACCCAATATTTCAGATCTTAAGATATTCAATTTGCAAAAGATACCTTGGCCAAGTGATCTCCTTCCCTATTTATAGTCAAGCCCTCATTCACACCATGGGACAAAACCATCAAATAACCAAAACAAGGGATCCAAACCGGGGCTAAATTAGATCCTATACCACGGGCCAAAACCATAGGATCATGAACGACGGGCTAAATACCACGGGCCATACATAAGAAACCCCATATGAGCGCGCTTCTCTGCCTTGAAGTGAGTGAACTGGGGGACCGCACCTTCTGAACGGGTAACCTGCGGGTATGACCGCATTTCCTGCACGACGTACATGTGGGTACGCACGCTTTTCACTAAGCACATGCGAACCTCTTAATTTTTATCATTTTGAGAGCCTGATCAGAGTTTTTCCACCTGTATGAGTTGCCATCAAGTACAACACATGAACCATAGAGCCAAACCAGAAATCATAATGCCAACAATCTCCCCCTTTGGACTTGATGGCAACCTCAAGATTCTCCACGTCATTCTCCCCCTTTGACATCAAGGGCAAAGGGTTATACTCCCCCTGAGAACATGCTCCCCCTGATTATAGAATGATCACCAAACACCATAAATGAACATGAAAGAGATAGAGACATATTGCAGCGATATTTGGATCAGCATCCATGATCTCCTTTTGTACTTCTACCATAATGCCAACAATGCATTAGATGCTCCCCCTGAACCTGTGCCATCAAATGTGTACCCCATATGATCCTCACATACAACAAAAGATGAGATTCAACAACAAGATCATGCATCAACAACCCCCAGCTTTTGCCTGAGGTATTCAAAGGTCTCCCTAGGCAATGGTTTGGTGAGTATATCAGCAACCTGTTCCTTAGAAGGAATATACTCCAACTTGAACTTTTGTTCAAGCACTTGTTCCCGAAGAAAGTGATACTTGATTGGTATGTGCTTGGTTTTTGAATGCATGACTGGGTTCTTTGAAATGCTGATTGCACTTGTATTATCACATAAGATGGAGATAGGTGGTGTACAAGTGATTTGAAAATCCTGCAAGGTCTGCATCATCCAAAGGAGTTGAATACAGCAAGATGCAGCAGCAACATATTCCGCTTCAGCTGTAGACAAGGCAATCGAGCTCTGTTTCTTGCTGGACCAAGATACTAATCTGGAACCCATAAAGAACGCACCACCACTTGTGCTCTTCCTGTCATCCATGCTTCCGGCCCAATCTGCATCTGTATAAGCATGAAGTGTGAGATCTGTATCTCTAGGATACCATAAGCCATAGTTTTGAGTTCCTTGAAGATATTTGAAGATTCTCTTCACTGCCTGAAGATGAGTTTCCTTTGGATTAGCCTGAAATCTTCCAACTATTCCCACTGCATGCATGATGTCTGGTCGGATACCTGTCAAATAAAGTAGACTTCCAATCATAGATCTGTAGGTTGGTTGATGCACTGTTGCTGATTCATCATTTGCACTGAGGCTACATCCTGTGACCATGGGTTTACATACTGGTTTTGCATCTTCCATGCCATATTTCTTCAAAATCTGCTTGAGATACTTGATTTGAGACAAAAAAATCCCTCCTTCTTTTTGTTGGATTTGCAAACCAAGAAAATATGTCAGTTCTCCCAGCAAGGACATTTCGAATTATTTCTGCATCACCAAGGCAAAGCTTTGACTCATAGCTTCTTCATTGCTGCCAAAGATAATGTCATCTACATACACAACAAGTATTAGCAATTTGTCATTTTCAACTTTTATATAAAGATTACTATCTGCTGATCCTTTTGAAAAACCTTGTTGATGAAGATATTTTTCCAAACGATAGTACCAAGCCCTTGGAGCTTGTTTGAGACCATAGAGAGCCTTTTTCAATCTGCATACAAGATTTGGATCATTTCCAAGAATGAAACCATTTGGCTGCTCAATGTATACTTCTTCTTCTAAGTCTCCATTCAGAAAGGTTGATTTCACGTCCATTTGAAATACTTTGAAGTTTTGAAAGCTTGAGAGAGCAAGGAACATTCGGATGGCCTCAAGTCTTGCAACACGAGCAAAAGTTTCTTCAAAATCTATTCCTTCTTGCTGCGCATACCCTTTACAAACAAGTCTGGCCTTGTTTCTAATCACTTCTCCATTTTCATTCAACTTATTTTTGAAGACCCATTTTGTCCCTATAACATTCTTATCCTTTGGTCTAGGAACCAACTCCCAAGTGTCGTTCTTTTCGATCTGCTCAAGTTCTTCATCCATTGCTTTGACCCAACATTCATCTTTGCATGCCTCTTTCACATTTTGTGGTTCAGTAGAATAGAGTAATGCCAAATAGCTTGAAGCTTCTGCAATTGTTCTTCTTGTTTGTACACCTGCTTCTTTCTGCCCCAAAATCTGAGATTCTGGATGATTCTTCTGAACATACCTGGATGGAGTCTTCTCTTCTATCCTTATCTGCTCCTCTGGTGCTTCTTGAGGTTCTTCTTCTTCATCATTCTGTCTTTGAGGGTAGTCTTCATCTTCTTCGATATTTTCATGATTTACTTGCCTAGGAATGTATCCCTTCTCATCAACCACTACATCAATGTTGTCAACAATTCTTCCAAGTCTTTTATTGTAGCACTTATATGCTTTGTTGTGTGGAGAATAACCAAGAAGAATGCCTTCATCTGCTCTAGATTCAAGTTTGCCAAGTTGCTCATCAGTATTCTTAATATAGCATTTGCTCCCAAAGATTTTGAAGTGCTTTACCGAAGGAGTCTCACCATACCAGAGCTCATGAGGGGTTTGAGTGTTGTTCACCCGGACATTTGTTTTGTTGAGAATAACAACCGCAGCATATGCAGCTTCACCCCAGAAAGTTGCGGGAGTTCCAGATTCATCAAGCATAGCACGGGCCATTTGTTGGACTGTTTTGTTCATCCTTTCCACCACTCCATTTTGCTGAGGAGTTCTAGTTGTATAAAATTCCCTTCTTATCCCATGTTCTTCACAGAAATCGAAAAATTAATTTGAGGTAAACTCCCCACCTCTGTCGGACCTGAGGCACTTAATTTTGTATCCTGATTCGTTTTCAACCAAGGCTTTAAAGGATTTGAATTTTTCGAGTGCTTCATATTTGTGCTTCATAAGTCCTAACCAGACAAACCTGGAGAAATAGTCAATGAATAATATCAAGCATTCTTCTCCTCGAGGTGTCCTTTTCCTAAATGGACCACATACATTTGTATGTACTAGCTCAAGAGGCATGCTAGCTGATCCTTCCTTCTCCGGAAAGTTAGTTCTGGTTTGCTTTCCAAACTGACATGATTTGCATATGGTGTTGTCTAGAATTTTGATATCTGGAAGACCACGAACTTCCTGATATTTGCATGCTTTCCTTATTTGTGAAAATCTTAGATGCCCCAACCTCCGGTACCATAACCAGTGTTCATCATCCTTGCTCAAATAGCATTGTTGTTGTCCTTCTTCAAATATGTATAGATTATTTGGAGTTCTTTTACCTTTGATCACTGTTTCACCTGTATCAAGATCACGAACAAGACATCCATTTGATCTAAATATCACCTCGGTTCCTTGATCACACATCTGGCTGACACTCAGAAGATTATGCTTCAATCCATCAACATACAAAACATTTCCAGCTTTGACCTTTTCTTTTAACTGAGTAGTGCCTTTTCCTTTTATAATTGCAGGAGTATCATTTCCAAAAGAAACTTTCTTTCCCTTTTCTAAAGCAGAATATGATTCAAGTTTTTCTTTATCACCTGTCATATGCTTCGAACATCCACTGTCAATGTACCATAGATTTTCCTGTCCCTCTGCATAAAATGCTATCCCACATCTTTCTGTTTGTGGTTCCTTTATTCTCCATGTTTTGGTGCTTGAGGCTTGTTCCTTTGTCTGCTGATACCTACTCCTGCATTCAGAATCTTCATGACCAAAGTTATTGCAAATAGAACATTCAACTTCATTTTCAAGAGCCGAAAAGTTGTTATAGGTCCTTTTTGTAATCCCGGTCATACTTCTTTGTTTTTGAGCTTCTCTAGTCATGATTGTTTTATATGCAACACATTGAGCTGCTTTGTGACCAAAGTTATGGCAAGAGAATCATTGTCCATTGAAGAAACTTTTGCGGTTATCAAATCTTTCGGCCAAATGATTGTAATTTCTATTGTCATCCATTCTTGAAGTAAATTGAGAGAATTTTACCTGTGGTTGGTTGTAGCTTTTGTTCATCCTTAAGACGGATTGCCTTTGGTTTACCTGATAGTCTTTGTTTGTTCTTGATGTAATTCGTCCCTATTTTACCTGGTGATCTCCATTGTGCTTTTGCTCATTCCTTCTTGCTGCATCAAGATAACTCTTTGAGGTGGATGGTTGAGAAGTTTCTCCATTATATCCCAGACCTGTCTTGTTTAGTGGAGAACGCTATACATTGATGATCTCATCCAGAGTTTTAGATCCTTTGACAAACTTAAGATTAATAGTCTTTGTTTTCTCAATCTCTTTTCTAAGACCAACAAATTCACCTTCTAACTTTTCAAGATATTTTTCTTTTTCATCAATTTGAAATTGTAGAGTATCAATGATCATATTCTTTTCTTCTATACATGTCTTGAGCCTAGAAATTTCTTCATAAAATCTATCCACATCTATAGCATCCATGTAATCATCATCTTCAAATGCCATTAAAATTTTATAGTCATTACCTCATTCATCTTCATCACTATTTATCACTATCTTCATGAGTGTATTAGTTTTTCTTATTTGCATTCTGTTTCTTGTTCCATCTAGCAGGTTCCTTTCCTTTGTCAATCTTATCCTTATGAGGACATTTCGCAGCATAATGACCTACTCTTCCACAAGCAAAACATTTAAAAGGTAACTTACCCCTGAACCTTCTAGTACCCTGTTGAAGATTTCTGACAAAATTTGATTCTTCTTCTTCTTCTGGCACGTGACTTTCTTCATAGTAGTCTCCTTTGCCTGAAGCCTTGAAAGCGGCTTCTCTCCTGTCTGATGGACCTCCCTTTCTCATTTCATAAGCAGTTAGAATTCCGTGTAGCGGAGACATATTAAGGGTTCGTAGATTTTCCTTTTCTTCTATTGCAGACACTTTAGATTCAAACTTGAGGGACAATGATCTTAGAACTTTTTCAACCACAATAGCCTCTTTTATTTCTTCACCCAAGTTTTTCATGTAATTAACAATCTCATCTACCTGAAGGAAATAGTTAGCCACACTTTCATCATTATACATTTTGAGATTCTCATACTGAATCTTGAGGGTTTGAAGTTTAGCACGCTTTACCTGTTCATCTCCTTCGTAGCTCAAGACAATCTTGTCCCATATTTCTTTTGCGGATTTATATTGCATAATCTTCACGAATTCTGTTTGAGATAAGCATCCCAGCAGAGTATTGACTGTTTTAGCATTTGTTTCATATTTCTTCTTTTCGGCCGGATCTGTAGGAGTAGCTGAAGGAAAAGTGTAGCCTGTATCTATGATATCCCAAACTTCTGTACCAAGAGATTGAAGATAGGCAGTAACTCTTACCTTCCAATAATTGAAGTTTGTCCCATCAAAAATTGGTGGCTTGATTGATGCTTCCCTCTCGTAGTTTCTCATGATGAATGATCTTCCTTCAAGCGATCAAGCTTCTCTGAAGGACCTGCTCTGATACCAATTGTTGGAAATAATACTGAGAGGGGGGGTGAATCAGTATTATCAAGTTCTTTTAATAAATCTTCCTTATTTATACTTCGAATTATTTTGTATGTCAGTACCATAAAATAATGAGCATGAACAAGAAAAACAGATAGTCACACCAAATAACACCAGATATAAGGTGGAAACCCAATGTGGGTGAAAACCACCTGCTGCAATATGTCTCTATCTTCTTTCAAATTAGAAACTCCTTTTACAATGATTTTGTACTGGTGCAGTCCTTTACTAGTACGCAGGCTGCAACCTGCAGAGAGCTACAACTCTCTCTCGTTTTACAGTCTCTCCTGGAAGGGAGCTACAACCCCCTACTTCTTTTCTTTCAAGGATCACTTTTCATAAATTTTCAAACTGGATCCATAAACATCAAGTGATCATCAAGTACAAGTAAATCACCCAGTGAACTGCAGTAACAAGATCAATAGTAACAGTAAACAAAATCCAGAACACCTTATC